>CM044324.1:26229666-26854500 GCA_024291935.2 Okapia johnstoni
GTCTACCCAAACCCATGTCCATTGAGTCGGTGATACCATCCAACCATCTCATCCTCTGTCGTCCCCTTCTCCTCCTGCCCCCAATCCTACCCAGCATTAGGGTCTTTTCCAGTGAGTCAACCCTTCACATTAGGTGCTCCTATATTAGTGTTTTCCAGGTGGCACAGTGGTAAAGACTCTGCCTGCCAATGCAGTAGATGCAAGAGACGGGAGTTTGATCCCTGGGTCAGCAAGATCCTTTGGAGTAGGAAATGGCGGCCCACTCCAGTATTCTTGCCTGGAAAATTCCATGGACAGAGGAGCCCATGGGATCACAGAGAGTCAGACATGACTGAGCAGCTGAGCACACATATACATATTAGGTGTACGTATGTTGACAAGTGTAAAATCCTCTTCTTGTATTGATGCTTTTATCCTTATACAGTGTCCTTTATCTTTCCTTATGGCCTTTGTTTTAAAGTCTATTTTGTCTGATATGAATATTGTGACCCCAGCTTTCTTGTTATTTTTGTTTGCATGAAATATCTTTTTCCATCCCTTCAATTTCAGTCTGTGTGTGTCCTTTGCCCTAAAGCAAGCCTGTTACAGGCAGCATATTGTTGGCTCTTGTTTTTTTAATCCAATCTGTCGTTCTATGTGTTTTGATTGGAGCATTCAGTCCATTGGCATTTATGGTAATTACTGATAGATATGTATTTATTACCATTTTGAATCTTGTTTTCCCATTCATTTTATACTTCTTCCTTGTCATTTTCTTTTTGTTTTTCTTGTTGTGGTTTGATGATTTTTTTTTTTATTATGTGTGCGCTTAGTCATTCAGTTGTGTCTGACATCTTTGCAACCCCATGGACTGTAGCCCACCAGGCTCCTCTGTCCATGGGATTCTCCAGGCAAGAATACTGGAGTGGGTAGCCATTCCCTTCTCCAGGGAATCTTCCCTACTCAGGGCTCAAACCCAGGTCTCCTGTATTGTAGGAGATTCTTTACCGTCTGAGACACCAGGGAAGCCCCCTTTCTTATACTTACGTTCTTTTCTTTTTGGTTTTTGTGAATCTATTTTATGTTTTTGATTTGTGGCTAACCTGTTTTTCAAGTATGTTAATACCTTCCTATGTCTTCTCGCTTTAGATTTATAGTCATATAGGCTCAAACACATTCTAAGAAAAAAAAATCTACATTTTTTTTACTCTTATCTTCACGTTTTATGATTTTGATGTCGTCTTTTACACCTTCCTGTTCATCCTTTTGCTGTTTGTTGTGGTTATCATCAGTTTCACAGAAATTTTTTTTATTTTTTATTTTTTTTAATTTGTGTATTGGCTTTATTTAAGGTGATTTGTTTTCCAATTGTGATTTTCTCTTTCCTGTAGATTCTTACTATTTAGAGAAGACCTTTCAATATTTCCTTCAGATTAGGTTTAGTATTGTTGTATTCTTTTAGTTTTTGCTTCTCTGAGAAAATTTTTGGTCTCTCCTTTATTCTAAATGGTAATCTTACTGTGCAGGGTATCCTATATTGCAGATTTTTCTCTTTCAGGAATTTGAATATATCTTGCCACTCCCTTCTGGCCATCAGAATTTCTGTAGAGAAACCAGCTGATAGCCTTATGGGGTTCCCTTGTAATGAACTCTTTGTTTTTCTCTTGCTGCCTTTGGAACCCTCTCTTTAAGTTTTGTCATTTTTATAATAATATGTCTTGGTGTGGTCTGTTTGAGTTTAGCTTGTTTGGGAACCCTCTGTGCATCCTGTACAAGAATATCTCTTCTTTGTTAGGTTTGGGAAGTTTCCAGCCATAATTTCTTCAAATACATTTTCAATCCCCTTTTCTCGTTCTTCCTTTTCTGTAATCCGTGTTACACATAGATTGGCATGCTTTGTATTATCACATAGGTCTCATATTGTTTTTATTTATTTTAATTTGACTTTCTGCTATCCCAATTGGGTAATTTCCATTATTCTATCATCCAGACCATTTATTCTTTCTTCTGTGTTATTCATTTTGCTATTTATTGCCTTTAGCTCAGCTTTTATCTCTGCAAATGAGTTTGCTAATTTTTCTTGGTTTCTCTTTATATTTTTTAGTTCCTTTTTAAAGTAACCTGTGTTTCTATCGATAGCCTTTCTTAATTCCTTCAGTATTTTCATTATCTCCTTTTTGAAATCAGTGTCTATTAGAATGAAGAGGTCTGTTTCATTGTTCTTTCAGGGGGATTCTCTTGATCTATTAACTGGAGTGGTTCCTTTGTTGCTTACTTCTACTTACATTTCTCTTACTCTGTGAGTTTAGGGGAAACAGTTATCTACCGTGGTCTTGGAGGACTGTTTATATATGGGAGTGACCCTAAGAAGCCTGTGTGGGTTTAAGATATTTGGTATGAGGGCTTTTTTAGTATTGATGCTGTGGCCTCCTTCCTCAGCGTGTGCTGGTCATTATCTGCTTTGTGGGGGTATGCAGATGTGGTGGCTGGTGCCTGGCTCTAGGGTTCTTGGCAGGGGTGGTGGCTCAGGTATTCCCTGGAGCATGTGATGGGGGTGGAGGTGGCTCGGGACTACTCCTGGAGTCTGGGAGGAAGGCGGGTGATGGTGGCTTGCACCCACTCCTGGAGCCAGAGCAGGTGGTGTCCTGCCCTCTGTAAGAACGTGCACAGGGAAAGACAGTTTGGGTCCTGCCCTTTCCCTCTTGCACCCCTCAAACAATGACGCCTGGCTTCTAACGCAGCTGGGACTTCCTCCACGCACACCCTCAGTTGTGGTTGCAGTCAGATTCCAGCCAGCCTAGGCTGTTTTTGCATGGCTGACCCATCCTCTCCCTGGCCTGATGTCTGAAGCCTGAGCTCCCGCACCCAGCCCCATCCTGCACCTGTGGATGCGTGTCTCAGGCTGGGGCGCGCCGGGCGGTGACACTGCCTGCCTGTGCAGCTTCCCCGCTGCTCTGGCTGCTGCATTCTCCTCTGCAGCTCTGAAGCTGCTCTCCGTTCTGGCCGACCTCCCCCGCCAGTGAGGGGCTTCCCAGAGTGAAGAACTTTTCCTCTTTCACAGCCCCCTCCTGGGGCTCAGGTCCCATCCTGATCCCTTTCTTTCTTTTTTCCTACCTGCTTACGTGGAGATTTTATTGCCCTTTCAGTGGTCTGAGGTCTTCCAGCAGCATCCAGTAGGTATTCTATGAGACTTGTTCCACATGTAGAGGAATTTTTGATGTGTCTGTGAGAGAAGTTAAGCCTCACATCCTACTACTCCACCGTCTTGATCACTCTCCTGCAGTTACTTTTTATGAGTAAAGGAGGAATTAAAGTAGGGGTTTTTCTTTGGGTCAGATACTGTTCCAGTATATACAGTATTCCATTATTTCAGTTTTCATTTTATTTGCATATGAATTATTACCTTGACATTGACTTGTTATGGTCCCGTGACTCTTCCTAGCCACTCACTACACTGTTGATCTGCTTTCCACAAAGGCCTGTTTTGAGGCTTTAGGTCCTTACTCTGGATCTGAGATCAAGAGAGGCCTGTGAGTTTTAGAGAAGGAGCTTACCAGGGGAAAGGATGGGGGAAGGTTAGTTGGGATGGACATGTACACACTGCTGTATTTAAAATGGATAACCAGCAAGGTCCTTCTTTATAGCACATGGAACTCTGCTCAATTTTACGTGGCAGCCTGGATGGGAGGGGAGTTTGGAAGAGAATGGATACATGTGCATGCATGGCTGAGTCCTTTGCTGTCTACCTGAAACTATCACAACACTGTTAATTGGCTCTACCCCAAAACAAAAGGTTAAAAAAGAAAGACCTGTGAAAATCAGTCCCCAAATCCTCCCTCTGGGCCCTGGCTGGATGCTGCCCACCCTCTGTGAGCAGCGTTGAGTGGTGTTGGGGTTTGGAGGGGCTGGGTCCCCACCGCTGCTGCTCTGGACCCTCACACTGACCCCTCCGTGACCACAGAACCTCATACATACCAGGATCAGCATCCAGGACCGGCGTCTGAGCCCTGCTGTTAATGGGAGAATTAACATTCCAAAAAACAAATGCAGTTTTTCTCTTAAGAAAGAAAAACAGCATACATCTCAATGTTAGTTGGTATAAAGAAAAATCTAGAAGATTATAAATCAAACCGTTGAAGTAATTGTATATGGGAAGTGGTGACGAAGACGCTGCCCTTGACCAAGCTGTAGTCAGTCTCCTCTGAGTCTGTCCTTGGCCGTGGCCTCAGAGACAGGCCCGTGTGTAGCTAGATGTCAAGTAGGTTTAGCCAGACCCCCTCCCTCGATGTCTCATCACCCTCGTCACCTGTCAGACTCCTCACCCTCCACCATCCCCGGGGTAGTGTCTGGTCACCCTGATCTGCCTTGAGTCCTCTTAGGTCAGTTTGGCCGGAATCGCCCTTTTTCCCTGATGTTTCATCTTAGTGGTCCTCTATCCAATGACCCCTACCTCCATATGCTTCTTTGCTATAAGTTCCCACTCTTCCTTGTGTCTTTGAAGTTGAGTCCAGTCTCTCCCCTTCAGCAGTGGTCCCTACACCTGTCGTGATTGTCCTAAATAACATCTTTTTTATTTTTGGCCATGCTATGAGGCTCATGGGATCTTAGTTCTTTGACCAGGGATTGAACCCATGCCCTCCACAGTGGAAGCACTGGGTCCTAACCACCAGACCACTAGGGAAGTCCCTGCCTTACTGTCTTCACAGGTGTCATGAATGATTATTTCTTTTAACAGAAAGAACAGCTATGATTTTCAGTCTCTAAATTATATATCCTTATAATATTTGCATTTTTCACATAGATTGGTGTTACTTTTTTTTTTTAAAGTAGCTTTCTTGTGGTACACACCTGTGTAAGTGTACAGTTCACTTAAGTTTTAGTGCTTTCACAGAGTTGTACAGCCACCACCACCATTCAGTTTTAGAACATTTTCATCACCCCCACCCCTAAAAGTTCCCTCATGCTCATCCCCAGTCAGTCTTTACTCCCATCTCTATCTGCTACCCATCTGTCTAAATGGATTTGCCTTCCCTGGAAATTCCAAATACATGAAATTGAACAATATATATGGCCTTTTGTGTCTGGCTTCTTTCACTGAATGATGTTTCTTGTTTTCTTCCCCTTTATTTATTTATATTTTATTAGAATATAGTTGATTTACAATTTGTTAGTTTCAGGTGTAGAGCAGAGTGATCCAGTTACACATATACATATATTCATTCTTTTTCAGATTCTCTTCCCATATAGGTTATCACAGAATATTGAGTAGAGTTCCCTGTGCTATGCAGTAGGTCCTTGTTTATTTTATATATAGTAATTTGTGTCTGCAAACGCCAAACTCCTGTTTTTACCCTCCATCTCATTTTTCCCTTTGGCAGCCATGTTTGTTTTAGATATTTGTAAGTCCATTTCTGTTTTGTATATAAGTTCATTTGTATCATTTTTAAAAAATTAGATTCCACATATGAGTGATATATGATGTTCTCTTTCTCTACCTGTCTTACAGTATGACAATCTTTAGGTCCATCCGTGTTGCTGCAGATGGCATTATTTCATTCTTTTTTATGGTTGAGTGGTCCTCCATTGTATGTATTATACCACATCTTCTTTATATCCATTCCTCTGTTGATGGATATTTAGGCTTTTTTCCATGTCTTGGCTATTGTAAACCGTGCTGCAGTGAACACCGGGGTGCCTATGTCTTTTCAGATTATGGTTTTCTCTGGATATATGCCTAGAGGTGGGATTGCTGGTTCATATGGCAACTAGTTTTTTTAAGGAACCTCCATACTGTTTTCTGTACTTGCTGTACCAACTTAGATTGCCATCAGCAGTCTAAGAGGGTTTCCTTTTCTCCACAGCCCCTCTAGCATTTATTGTTTGTAGACTTTTTGATGATGACCATTCTGACCAGTCTACAGTGATACCTCAGTCTGGATTTTATTTGCTTTTCTCTGATCATTAGTGATTTTGGACATCCTTTCATGTGCTTTTGGCCATCTGTATGTCTTCTTTGGAGAAATGTGTATTTAGATCTCCTGCCATTTTTTGATTAGGTATGGCAGAAAGTGAAGAAGAACTAAAGAGCCTCTTGATGAAAGTGAAAGAGGAGAGGGAAGAAGTTGGCTTAAAGCTCAACGTTCAGAAAACTAATATCATGGCATCTGGTCCCATCACTTCATGGGAAATAGATGGGAAAACAGTGGAAACAGTGTCAGACTTTATTTTTTTGGGCTCCAAAATCACTTCTGATGGTGATTGCAGCCATGAAATTAAAAGATGCTTACTCCTTGGAAGGAAGGTTATGGCCAACCTAGATAGCATATTTAAAAGCAGAGACATTACTTTGCCAACCAAAGTCCGTCTAGTCAAGGCTATGGTTTTTCCAGTGGTCATGTATGGATGTGAGAGTTGGATGGTGAAGAAAGCTGAGCGCTGCAGAATTGATGCTTTTGAACTGTGGTGTTGGAGAAGACTCTTGAGAGTCCCTTGGACTGCAAGGAGATCCAACCAATCCATCCTAAAGGAGATCAATCCTGGGTGTTCATTGGAAGGACTGATGTTGAAGCTGAAACTCCAATACTTTGGCCACCTCATGTGAAGAGTTGACTCATTGGAAAAGACCCTAATGCTGGGTAGGATCGGGGGCAGGAGGAGAAGGGGACGACAGAGGATGAGATGGTTGGATGGCATCACTGACTCGATGGACATGGGTTTGGGTAGACTCCGCGGGTTGGTGATGGACAGGGAGGCCTGGCGTGCTGCAATTCATGGGGTTGCAAAGAGCCGGACACGACTGAGTGACTGAACTGAACTGTTTGTTTTTCTGACACAGAGCTGCATGAGCTGTTTGTATATTTTGGAGATTAATCTCTTATCAGTTGCTTCGTTTGCAAATATTTTCTCCCATTCTGTGAGTTGTATTTTTGTTAATTTGTGCTGTACACTAAAGTGATTCAGTTATTCACACATATATTCATTTTGGTTTATCACAGGATGTTGAATATAGTTCCTTGTGCTATAGGACCTTGCTGTTTATTTCTCCTATATTGCATCTGCTAATCCCAGACTCTCAGTTCTTGAATGGCATTTCTGAGGTCTACACATGTTGCAGTGTTGATCAGGATCTTGTTACCTTTCCTGTTGGATAGTATTCCATTGTGTGAATCTACCACATTTTCTTTATCCATTTCTTCGTCAATGGACCGGTGGGTTGTTTGCAGGTTTGGGTTATTATGAATGATGCTGCCATAGTCATTCGTGTACAAGTCTCTGTGTAGACAGGGTGTTATATTTATAATCAGAAGGAAAGACAGAAGTGACCAAAACAGATTCTCAAGCTGTTTCTGGAATGCATTCCCTTTTACGAGAATGGAGCTCAGGCACAGGAGGGGCTGGAATAAGGAGAGAACGAAGAGGGGCTCCTGAGCGGCCTTTCTGACCCTGACACAGCCCAGGTGGAACACATCGGGGCAAGGGTTCCTCATCTCTGGAGCCCGCTTGTGCTCCTACAGTTCCTCCACAGCCTCAGGGCACTCGTGACATCTTGTCTCTGCCCAGACATCCGTTTCCCTCTGTTTAAGTCCTTCAGTTCTAAAGCAGCAAATGAAGAAAACACCAGCTGTTTTTAATGAAAGTTCCCCAGATGGTTCACCTGGGAATGTGGCGCTGGAGGAGGGGTGCAGCCCAGCTGTGAGGTGTTGAGACTTAGCACGTCATGTGTTCAGGCAAGGTCCCTTCCCAGGACGCAAAGGTCACGTCCTGCTATCACAAAACCTCATGAGAGGAGGATCTAGTTCTGCAGGCTGGAGAGAGATTTGGGGAAACAACTCAGGAAAAGAGGCAAAAAGCAAATGTGAAATCAAGACGGGTGCCCAGTTTATAGATAAAAGGTGAGAGGCAGACACAGTGCTGGGGACAGTGCTTAGTACACGTGGGTATAAACAGTTTTAGAGCATTTGGGAAAATCGAGGGTAATGGGTATTGCTGATGACTCTGTATTGTCCATCACATCTACAGCAGGCTCTCCACCCAAAGGGCTTATTGCAGCATGCTTCTCTGCTCCTCTTTGCCGACTTTCCATGGGACACAGTCTGAACCCCTCTCTTGACTTTTCCATGGTTTTTCTTTGGAAGGTCTTCCTGGTTTGAACCTGTCATTTCTAGATGTGTGACCACGTTCCTTAATTTTAACTCTCTTGCTTTTCCTAAGTCCACCTCCATGACAGTAACATTGATAGCTTTGGTAAGAATCAGTCGTAGGAGGTGGTTTAAAGAGGAGATGGAGGTGGGACAGTTCTGTGATGGCCAGTGTCACACAGTCGTCAAGTGGTGGGGCCAGGAGCAGGTAGAGACCCCTGACCTAGTGCAGTCCTGGGGGACAGGGGGCTCATGGTCAGTGATGGAGTTTAAAGAAATCATGGGATCGATACATGAACTATTAATAAGACCAAAGTGGGGGTGGTGGTAACAAGTCATAGCAGAGCATGTGGTCTTTGTTCAAAACCATGCATGGATTTGGGGTTTGTTTATTGCAGTTGATTTACAATGTTGTTTTAGTTTCAGGTGTACAGCAAAGGGACTAAGTTACGCATACATTCTTTTTCAGATTCTTTTCCCTTGGACCCTGGATTTTAGAACATAAAAGCTGGTGAGTTTTTAATGTTTTTCTAACTAACTACCTTGTATATGCAGTATTTTTTAAAAGGCACTGAGCTCTTGAACTTGATACACAGCTATAGTTGAGGATAAAGAGCTTCTGTTGAATGATGACTTTCAAAAATATGTCTTCAACTCATTTTATGGGCTGAATATCTGTTTAGTTGTATGACCTTGTATTCCATCTTGCCCTGAGCTGCATTAAAAGTTACAGCAGTTAATACTGAATGGTGAAATATTGGTACAAGGTTAACATTTACAAAAAAATGTTTTTCAGACAGGAACTCGATGTGAACCAATCAGTTCATAGTTGTGTTTATTCTGAAACTTTTATTTTGGAGTCCTCCGTTGCCAAATGACATGTATAATGTTTACAACAGGTATTAGAAATAGAGGGTTTTTTTTTTTGAAATTTCTATTTTAGAGTAAAATTGTAGATATTGTTCCAAACCATCGTCAAAAAATGCAGAGCAAACTTTTCTGTATATAAACTGTACATAAAACAAGGCACTATACATTTGGGGGCGATATTAAGGTAGAAAGGTAGATTCGCACAGATTCTTAAGAGCCTTTGTTCATCTTAGCACCGGAAGCAGCACTCAGAACGAGTCAGACTTCACACCAAAGGAGACGCTTTTGAACATGGGTGAAAGTACACATAGGTGGCAGAACTAATTCAACAGAAGCAACTACTTTTTAATATTATTTTGACACCAAAAAAAAAAAATCTTAAAAGTGAATGAATACATATTGCTTTGTTAAATACATATTTGATTTATACGGTGTTTATATAAATATATATATATTTTAGAATCCACAAACTATCAAAATAACACTTTATAAAGAGAACTGCTTCAAAAAAATAGGCAACGCTTAGCTGGAGCGGGAGGGCAGTGCTGTGGCTGCCGCTGAGGACCTGCTGCGTAAGTGCATGTAGGGCCACGGATACCTCACAAACATCACCTGCTGAAGTGTGGAAAGCGTGTTCCCAGAGAGTTCTCTGGAACATTTATAAAATACACAACTCCCAAACGAGCAGGAGAGCTAGTCACTTCAGGTTTTTAAAACGTGGATGAAAAAACATATTTAAAAATACCAGGCTCCCCCACTAAAACATCCATTTTCCTGGTCCATCAGTATTGAAAGTGACCACCCAGGTTCCTCCAGCGTCTCATGACTCAGAACAGACCTTTCGCTTTCTTCAGGTTCACCTGCTTCCAAGCGGGCAGTGCATTGTACTCGTCTCGGGTCATGTCTAGTGCAAACTGGGAGGAGAGAAAGAAATGCCAAGTGGCTGAGCGAATGGACCCTTCACAAGTCATGCGCGATGCTCACATGCAGTCCCACCTACAGAAACGCTTACCTCAAAGTCCTCGTCGGTGAGATAGATCTCCAGCTTCAGAGGGTCGACTCCCTCAGGGAGTGGCCTGGCCAGGAGGTCGGCCAGCGGGTAAATGGTCTTACATAGTTTGGCTAAGACATCCTCCACCAGGGTGATCTGATTTGAAACTTCCGTGTCCTGGAGAAGAAGAGGGAGCCGAGAGGGGACCTCCATGTCTGAACACATTTCATCACGTGCTGTGAATATATCACCCGGCCCATCCCCACCCCAGCCTAGCCTGAGATGCCATATCACCCCCATGGCTTTTCATATACGTCAGCAAAAATGTTTAGGGGCTATCACATGAGTGAATTATCAAGAAGATGATTACATGTGAAGCTGAGACATCAGAAGCATGCAAATAATGGAATGTGCTTACAAATATATAAAAGCGATTAACCTTAAAAAGAATCACCCTTCCCACCTCACATCCCATCTCCTAATCCTCAATAGAAAAGAAGGTAAGAAAATGCATCTAGAATGTGATGGGGCTGAATGGAGGTGTTTTTTTTTTTTTAACCCCCTCCAGGGGTCTGCAGAGAACACAGGACAGCACTGATTGATGTCCTTGAACCTGGAGAGCTCCAAGGTGTCCCGGGTCACACATTCTTCGTGCACAGAGACACCTCACCATGCCTGTCAGCTCCCAGGCAGCCTGAGACCCCACCTGTTAAGATCAAGTCCACCGGGCTCCAGAGAGCTTAAGATCAGCAGCGGAGACCAAACAGGCCCTCTCCGTGGTCAAGCAGCAGCACCCTTTTGCAGTTTGTTTAAAGTTATCCAGACCTCCTATCAAATACCCCCACGTCATCTCCCCCAGGTAAGCAGCCCTGTGACTGCACAGCAAGAAAATCCCACTGGACAAACCTATCTCCCACCAAATCAAAACTTCCTTGGGGTTGCTGTTGTGAGCAGTGTTCAAAACCCATACATTAAGAAATTCTACAGAGCTGCGGTAAGCTTCCTTTTCTCGGTGCAGCTGGAAAGGATAGCCTGCTGGCTAATAATGTGTTTTGGTGAAAAGGGGTTATGATAAATGGTTATCTCGTGGAGAAAAACGATGGCAGGAAAGAGGAGTCAAGCCATCCTACATCAGGACAGGCTCACACCATCTTCACTCCCTCCATTACCTGAGTAGGTGAACTCATCACGGAGTTATTCCGTGTCTCCTTGGACCCAAGGTTGAGGCCTGAGACAGGGGGCTGTTCTGTGGTACTTTATGTGGACTTAGGCAATGGATCTTTAATAGGTAGAAGAGATGGCTGCTTTTATTTGCATGTCATTTTCAATGTAATTGACAACCCACTCCAGTACTCTAGCCTGGACAATCCCATGGATGAAGGAGCCTGGTAGGCTACAGTCCATGGGGTCGCAAAGAGTCAGACATGACTGAGCGACTTCATCTTCAAAGTAATTAAGTTCACCTTTGCTTTTGTTTGGACCTGAGCATGGTGTATAGGTTACCTATTTTCATTGACTTCTCCTTAGGATTCTCCTCTCCCTATGCTGATTCTGCATAGACTGGTCAACACGTGAACAAGGAATTATGTTCTCACATGAAAATGCAGTTGGCCTTTTCTCCCCAGGGGAAGCCACCCTACAGCCTGAAAGGTGGGGAGCCCCTGGAGGGGGAGGCGGGGTGCTCACCATCTCTGTGATCTCTGCAATATCTTCTCTGTGCTCCCAGCTGGGGAACATGTTGGTGAAGGTCAGGGGTTCCAGGCCAGCGTGGATGAGGTAAGACTTGGGGGGCGGCTTCTTCAGGTTTTTCCCTGCGGTCAAACAGAAGGCAGACAGACGTCACAGACCCGGCATGGCCCTGAAGGCCCTGTCTTTTTCTGATTTCCCCTGAAATCTTTTGTTTGCATTCCTTGACTTCAGGCTTAAAATTTATGAGTAGTTGACAACCCCCCCTGGAGGATGTTTACATAAGATGTTTAACTTCATGCATATAAGTATGCATACAGTTGCCTGGAAGTGACCTGACTTTAAGCTTCCTGACCCTAAAAGAACCCTCCCTGGATGGGAGGAAAGACAACCTCTCTCTGTGGTGTCTGGTGGCTCCTTTTCCTCCTCCTGGACTCATGCGTCAAGTATTCCTCAGACTTCCTGACCCAGCGTCAAGTTCAGTGGGAATTAACTAGCTAATGACAGAAGTTTAGAAGCTGCTTTAGCTTAAATGTTTGGTGGGAAATTTAGCTATTTTATTATGAAAGAGTTTCTCAAGAGAAAATTGACTGTACATACTTAGTAATACTAATCAATTAGGTCTTAAAAATTAAGACAAGAAATTAATTACTGGCATCTTCATTTTATATAAAAGACCACCAGTTTCAGGTGGGTGGTATAATAGAAAAGCCACGAATTGACTGCACATCTTTCTCTGCAGATGTAACACTAATAATGATAGAAAGGTTGCCATTGGCCTTCCAGCCCATTTGGGGGCTCTCTCTACTCCCTGACAGGGTCCCTCAGCACGATTAACCCTGAGTGCAGAAAGGTTTTAACCAGGCTAGCCATCCCATAACTCAGCTGTTCATCTCTAGGGTGCCAGCTTAATAATGATGGCCTTATAGTATCAGGTTGGCCAAGAAGTTCATTTGGGTTTTTCCATAAGATGTTATGTAAAAACCTGAATGAACTTTTTGATCAGTCCAATAGAAAAGAGATATTCCCTAGTTTGTTGAAATGGGAAGGGGCAGTATAAGGGGTAGTGGATTAAGAGGTATAAAATCTGCTACCAGGATATACTGTATAACATGGGGAATATAGCTGATGTTTTATAATAACTAAAAATGGAGTATAACCTTTAAACATTGTGAATCATTGTATCATACACCTGTAACATATAATATTGTACATCAACTCGACTTCAATTTTAAAAAAGAGAAATGAAATCTCATTCATGTTGGCAGCTTAGAATGTATTAATTTCAAAAGTAATAAGCCTCAAGAAGTTCCAGGGGAAAAAAAAGTAGGTTTCATGGCTGACTGCAGGTTTTTTTCCAGGCTAGTGCCACCCACAGAAAGGGAAGCCTGGCCTGGGTCTCTAAGCAAGTCTGCGGAAAGCCATCAGGGCATCTGGATGGAGGGTACCCACTGCTGGGGGCCTCACCGCGGCAGTACTGCAGCACTGTCTCCATGGCGCTCTTCCGGTCCGATGCCCAGCGGATGCGCGCGGAGCCTGTGATCTTGTTCTCGATGGGCCACCAGCCTTGCCAGAGGTACACCTCGTGGTGATTGTCAACAAGGAAAAGTGCTACGAGGGCAGAGCAGACAGTCAGGGACTCTTCCTCAAGCCTAACTGGTGCCTCCTTCCCTGCCTCTATGGTCAGTGGGAGAAGCCCCTTGGCAGGTAAACTCAGGGCCACAGGGAGGGTCCCCCTGATGACGTGGCCTTTGAAGGACAAATCAGGCAAAGCCTGAGGCAGAGCTGGCATTGATGAGGTAGGCTCTTTTCTCTCCTCTAATTCCCCGCCTCCCCCGACTCCGCAGCTGCTCTCTGGGTCTTGGCCAAGTGCCAAGATTGAGACAGATGAGACACGTGATCCCCGAGGGGCTGTCAGCACCGCTGATCCCCAAGAGCGTGTTAAACACTGGGGAGCACGTCACGCTTGCCCTGCCAAGCAGGTCATCCGAGTCCATGGGTCCTTTAGGGAGGAATGGGCCTTCAGAGATGCCAGTGATGTTCCCCTTTTCTCTCCAGCAAACCATCAACCTGACTCTTCTTCCACGTCACCGAGGCCTTTCACACCCGCTGGCTCTGTTCACCAGAGTCCTTTCCTGGCCCTCATCTCTGGGTTCTGTGATAACCGCACGACTGAAAAGCCCAGTGGAGGCTGAAGAGGTGGGTGGCAGCCCTTTCTAAGACACTAGCTAATATTTTCCCAGTATGAGTGTGTGT
The DNA here is from genome assembly GCA_024291935.2 of Okapia johnstoni. Lineage (NCBI taxonomy): Eukaryota > Metazoa > Chordata > Mammalia > Artiodactyla > Giraffidae > Okapia > Okapia johnstoni. The sequence continues at coordinate 26,243,587 of CM044324.1, forward strand.
ACCAGTCAAGCTTTTCGGGTGGTGACCAGGGTCCGTGAGGTTCCTGATGCCGCTCTAGGCTCTTGTAATGTGAGAGCGGAGACGCCCCGAGGCTGGGACAGCCGACCTCAGACACGACTGTCTCTGCAGCCCAGTCCCTGGTGACTGTTCCTACCACAACAGGAGCACAGAGGCTCTGTCTTGTGGTGGAGGTCACATGGAAACAGCCCTGACCTTGGGATCAGGAGGCACAGGAGAGAGCCTTGGCCCTGCTCTGCAGCCTGGAATTACAGGCACTGCTCTGGGGTTCACCCCAAAGATGCTCCCAACCCCTGCTCCTGTGACTCTGGCAAGGTTCCCTTGCAACTGGGGGTTTCTGGGAAAGCTTTTGCTTTACCTGGTAAAAGGAAGAGACTTGGCTATCACTGCAGTTTCCCCCACTCTTTCTTTTTCTCTTTTGAACAGAAACATGATGGCTGGAGCAAGGGCAGCCATATGAGAACATGAATCAGGAAGACGGAGGGAAGGCTGAGAGAACAGCAGAGATTGATGCCTGACATAGTTGCACTCACCCTATTAACTGATGAGTCTGGGTGAGTTGAGTAACCGAGGGTCAGTTTTTTATACTATAATACGTGATTGATGTCATCTTCCTTTGGTTGGGGGGAGGTATGAGGATTGCATGAGAGATAATATAAGAAAGTGTACTTAGCAGATAAAAACTGCTTACTAGATACAAAAGTAAAAAGACTTCTTAGGAGGCGAGCCTTCTGCTGGCTCAGCACTACTTCCCCCTTCTGTGGGCCGTACCTGGCTGCGGGGCGCTGTATAGATCTTCCTGAAGGAAGGGCATAGAGTTGACCACAGAAGGGTCTCGGGCAGGATACATGAACTCCGTGGCTGAGAAGTCGCCAGAGGAGCTGCTGAGGATGAACAGGCGGGGTGTGAAGTTAAAATTTCCAGGATCTTTGAAAGAAAAGAGAACAAAAAGCTAAAGACAAAATAAATTCCAGATGGACTGGAGAATTAATGTAAGACATGAAATGGTCAAAGCACAACTGTAAAAAGGGGAACGATTCATCTGAACTTGAAGGTGGGCAAGGCCTTTTTAATCATAACTGCATAATAAGTAATTCAAGAAGAGATTTCTGCATTAACAACATAAAAATGAAAAATTACATTGCATTAGAAAGCACTCTGAACCAAACAAAATGAAAAGGCAAGTGACAAAATGGGAAATATGGAAACCTGTTCATATCCTTAGCAGTATATAAAGAAATGTAATAATAATAAATATCTAAAAATGTGCCAATGGCACAAATAAAATATTCACCCAAACAGAAGTACATGTGGCTAACAAACACATATAGACAGCATTTAACAGTACTTCTAATTTAAAACATTAACTTATAACAGTGCTTAGATCATAATTTCTGCCATCAGTGAGGAAAAGTAATAAATGAAGCATGTGACTGTTCTGTGAAATGTACACATTTGTAAACTGCTGGTGAGGTGGGCTACAAACAATGGGTAAGAATGGAATTTGGTGCCAGTGTTCTGGGGACATTTGCAGATGTTACTGTAAGACTGGATAATAACTTCACCACAGTTGTTCCAGGTATAGGAATTTACCTTAACTAGAAACAAATGCAGATAATTCTTTTGCAAACTATTCACAACTTTATCGTTGTTAGAGAAAAATTTGAAACAACTCAGTTCTCCAGCTATTAAATAGCGAGTGGCACATATACTCACAAAATACCTGCAGCCATAAAAGTCTATAAATATTAACATAGGCTTTGGGAAATGGTTCATCATAAATTAAGGGAAAAAAGCAGGTTACAAAAGACTGTGTATAATGGGTGCTCTCCACATCTAAATACATATATCTATCGCATAAAGATACGTTAATTCTGGTTCACACCTATGAAAGGACATGATTACTAAGGATCTTTCTTCCCTTGTGTTTTTCAAACACACCCATATGCGGTCTGTCTGTATGCAGTACAGATAACCCTTGAACAGCACAGGTTTGAACTGCACTGGTCCACTTACACATGCAAAAGATTCATTGGAAAAATCTTTTAGAGATTTGTGACAATTTGAAAAACCTGCAGACAAATTGCATAGCCTAGAAATACTGAAAAAAGTAATAAAATTTAGGTATGTCATGAATGCATCAGATACAGGTAGATACCTACCTTTACATAGGCATAAGGTGAGTGATATTTAATATAAGATGAATAATGTGATAGTTTTCTTACTGTTCTGTAACTTTGTTTTCAAAGAATTACTATGCAGTCTGCATCTCTCTTGTAACTGGAGAAGTTGTGTATCAGTTATTATTAGAGTTAAGTGATTTTTTATAAAAATGTAATGGTGTTTTCAATAATTTATTATGACTGAAACACTGCATGCCATAACAATGTTATAACCATTCATTAGTGTATCGGCTGGGCTACTGAAAAGCAATTGTATCAGTGACACTAGGCAATATAAAGTAATCATATTGTTCTTTTTTGTTAACAGTGCATGAATCATTATATTGGGTTGGCCAAAGTTCATTCAAGATTTTCATAACAACATATGGAAAAACCTAAACAAACTTTTTGTCCAAACCAATATCTGTAAATAAATACAAATTTCTGTTTCACAGTATCTTTTAATTTTTGATATCTAGTATGACTAGACATACTAGCAGCAGCAGCATGAGTAATACATATAACATCCACAGTATTTTGTATCCGCTAAGACTGTATTAATGTAGGTACTGACAAATGATTCATCTCATAAACAGATGATGGAAACTTATAGTATCCTATAGTAAATGTAATTTCCATCCCTTAGAATTTTCATTACATTCACTTTTTTGTAAGAATTATATAATACATAAAACCTACAAACTAGGTGTTAACTCTGTGTTCTTGGTAAGGCTTTCAGTCAACAGTTGGCTTTGAGTAGTGAAGTTTGGGGGGAGTGACAAGTTATATGTAAGGACTTCCCTGGTGGTCCAGGGGACACAGGTTCAATCCCTGGTTGGGGAACCAAAATCCCACATGCCATGGGGCAGCCAAGCCCTGACATAGCCAAATAACACATTATATATGGATTTTCAACTGTGTGTGTGTGGGGGGGGGTGGAGCTTAGCCCCAACCTCTATGTTGTTCAAGGATCAACTATATTTTAAAAACTTCGGGAAAAGTTTGTAAAACCTGAGAGGCAGTACAGTGTGGTCACAAGGACATCCCACTTGTCCAACCTGAGCTATGGTTAACCTCCCAGGCCTCAGCTTCCCTGCCAGTGAACCAGGGCAGCTTCTTGGTTGGGCTGTGAGCATGGAGTGAAGGAATGTGTAGCAGGTGGTTAGCCAGGGCCTAGCTCAGCCTAAACTGCTTAGTAATTGTTCGCTTTTCTTATGTTGTTCTGTATGTATGTCAACCTGTATTTTGTGTATTTAAAGACAAGACTGACCTACTCTGTTTAAACCCCACTGTTTCCCAGGACAACTTCCCAGGTGGCTCAGTGGTAAAGAACCCGCCTGCCAGTGCAGGAATTGCGAGTTCGATCTCTGGGTTGGGAAGATCCCGTGGAGGAGGAAACGACGACCCACTCAAGTATTCTTGCCTGGAAAAACCCCAACAGAGGGTTGCAAAGAGTCAGATGCAACTTGGTGACTAAACTACCGCTATTTCTCTGCACCCCGGGCACTGGCTAAACCAAAAGCACTTCATCTCAGAGGCTCATGCTGTGCCCATCTGGTTTCCTGGAATGCTCCTCCCTCCTTCCCTTCTCTGTAAGTCACAGCTACACATCCAAGGCTCCGGGAAGTGCCCTGTCCTCTTTGGAGCCCTGTCCGACACTTCCTGGCAGAAGCATTCTTTATTAACAACTCCACCGTGACACACACAGTATCTACTTGGCATCATAACTAGTGATAAATGTTATTTAGTCTTTTTGTTGGGTTGTTGGCCCGAGAAGACCCGGCCTCGGGATAACTCCTTTTGTGTTGTGTGGAGCACACGTACATGAATATTTACATACCGAGGAAGCTGGTTCTCAGAGGGGCCGGATGTGGGCTTACCTTGAAGCATGCAGTCGTAGGCTTTCCGGTCTCTCCTCCCCAGAGCATCCCAGAACCCCAGGGGTTCTGAGCCTTCATCACACTCATGAATTGTCACTTTGCTGCTACTGTGCAGCCCGGCCTCCAGGGGACATCTGCATGGAGAGAGTCCAGTAGTTTTTATCAGGCGTGGAACTGTGGGCAGGACAAAATTATTCCGGACTACATCTACAGATTGGTTCAGAATCTTTCCTGCTTTCCAGCTAAAACAGTTCTTATAAGGAATGACAGCCCGCTCTGTAGTATATGAGTGGGTTCTCACCTGGGGCTGTCTTGTGTGCTCTCTCTGGGTCGTGGGCACCTGTGGGTGCCTGCCTGGAAGAGGAAGGGAACCCAGCGTCCAGTGCGCCTGCCCCGGGGACTCTGGTAATGTGTTTGGGCAGCTGTCTCCCCGACACCCTTGTCCCTGAAGGAGGGGGCACCTGACAGTCTGACACAGTGGGTGGTGTCCCGGCTCTCTTTAGCTGAGTGTTTGCAAACCTTCCACACCTCTGACAAAAGCAGTTCTGATCCCCTAAATAATGTTTGGAATTTGTTCTCTTTTAAATAACCAAGGACCCAGGCTGATAATTCAAGAGCCGAATCACACCTCTGAAGGGGGTCTTCTGTCTTCTGCCTTTTACGGAAGCAGGTAAATCCTCAGAAAGTAGGGACAGCCCTCAAAGGGGAGGTTTGGGCTGAACGTGTGTCACATGAACTTGGACCTTCAGGGCCCCTGACCTCGTGGGGACCTCCCTACGCTGAGTCACGCTGGACATATGGGGGCATCCACGGGGCCCTTGGGATCCTCAGCCTGCACCCTGGAGGCCCTCGCTCAGGGAGAGGTGCTCACACACACAGCACTCACTGATCCTTGATTTTATTGGCCGCAGTCCGTCCGACCTCCTTCGTGTGGGCCTGGGCTTTGCATCCATGCCACAGGTAGATGAGGGCTTTGTGGACGTTGAGGACAACCATGGACGTCCTAGACCTGAGGCTGCTGCAGTGACAGGCCACCTCCAGCAAGTTCCCCTCCACGGGCACCTCTCCGCGCACACAGTACAGCCGCCACTCGCCTGCAGGGGGCGCCGGCGGCACAGTTAGGAGGCGACTGAGCAGGGAGGGGACCCTGCCAGGCAGCCCAAGCCCCGCTCCTTCCTGTGTCTGGAGGGGCAGGTGGAGGTGAGGCCGGCTTCTGAGGCCCAGAAAACAAACCTTTGTGGGCTTAGAAATAGGTTGCCAGAAGTTCACTATGCAGAAAAACCAGTTTCACAAAATTTATAAAGACCTAGGTCAGTTGTAACAGGCATATTTTAAGAGGCTTGAAAGCTGTGATTTTTTTTTTTTAAGATGTTGCTCAACAGAAATCTCATAATTTAAAAGATAAAATCACTGATTTTTTTTCCCTCCAGGATCCAGTTTAAGGTCATCTTGTGGCCTTCTGCATGCAAAGCTGGATTCTGATGGCAACTCCATGGAAGGAGGGGGAGGGGAGTGGGCGCCCCATAAAGCTGATTTATAAGGCAAACTTCAGGAGGCTGGCTGTCGTGAAGCCACAGCTACATGAAGAGAGACTTACTCCAAACCCCCACCCCTGTAAAAATACCTTCCCCGGAGAAAAAACAAAAGCAAATCCCAAGAGGAAGAGTGACTCACTTTGTGTGTTTTCTTCTTCTTCCTCCCGTCTCCCGGAGTGGACCACCATCCCCCCCTGGAAACACTGCAGGAAGCAGGGGGGCTCCTTGCCCTGCAGGACTTGGACCTTCCAATTGAAACACATGATAGAGTAATAAGTCACGTGTCCTGGTTCTCCAGTCATAAAAATAACACGTGCCTGTGTAGAAAATCTGAAAAATATTGAGGAGGACAAATAAAAGCCTGTGATAATACCGTGATTTATAGAGAACACTATTACAGTTCTAGAGTACAGCTTTCCTATGATACAAAGTATTTTTCAGGTGTATATTTTTCCAAGTAGGATTGCTGTTTTATGTTGCTTTTATAACCTGATTTTCTTCAGCTAGTGTTTTTCTATCATCACATGTCCTTTATAAAGCCTGAATTCTGATATTCTGCAGTAGGGATATAATGTGATTAATTTAAACATGTTTTTAATAATACTTCTCAGCAGTGAGAAGGACCAGTCACTGACTCAGTGTTTCTGGGGAAAAGAACTATCTCTTTTGCAGCCTCTGGTACCCTCAGAGGGCCTGTCACCCAGGGCACCTCAGTCAATGCATCTATTAACCCATCAGGGTGAGATGCAACATAGTAACCGAGGGTTGAGTCAGCTGACTTTCACTTTGCCAAATACATTTTCCCTTGAACAGGAAACTGTTGACTGAGCCTGGCAGTTGGGCAGCATTGAAAGGTAGGAAGAGTTTCTCACTATAAGTTATCACCCTCAGGGCCTATTGTGCATCATTAAAGGCCATTTTGTGCGAGTGTTTTCTGTTTCTTCAGTGATTTTCCACCCGTTGGATTGATATGAAATGCTCCAATTGGATTAAGACTCAAAACCCTGAGGATGATTTTGAAGGTATGATAAAACATTTGTTTATGGCCTCTACCCCCCACCCCCAAAAAAAGCAGTTGAAATGATCCACTATGAGGAATAAATTAGCTTTCAATGACGAACAGCTGTGATGTGGAAAATATAGTCCACAGTAAAAAAATATGCATTAAATACTTTTAGGGAAGAGAATTGGTTCTTCGGGACTTTTTGAAGGCTGACTGCTTGTGGATCTGTTTCTGGAGAAAATACCTCTGCTCTCTTTCCTGATATTTTTCTTAACTGTTCATCCAAGACAGTAAAAGGATGCTAAGATCTCCAAGACACCAGGATCAACTCTTAATTACTCATAATAAAGGAAGGGACCTGAGGTTAGATAATCCAAACATTAAAAAGGAATGCTTTCAAAACCTTGACTTTGGGCAGTGGTACCTGCCAGGCATCACACAAGCTCTGGGGTTATGGGATAGGTAAGACCAGGATAGACACAGTTTCTTTCATGCTTATGGAGGAAGACAGAGAATAAACAGTGACTGTCCTTTTACGTCAGGGTAAGTGCTGTGAAAAAGTAAAGCAAAGGGACAGAGAAGGTGGAGAAAGCCAAGTGTGGCAGAGGGTGGGGATGTGGATAAGACATGGAGGTGACATCCAGACAGACACCCAAATCATGTAAGGTTCCCAGCGAAGTGCCAGGCCAGGAAAATCAGTGCAAAGCCCTGCGGTGGGCAGAAAGAGGGAGGAACCATAAAAAGGTGGCAGTGGCCTGAACAGGTGTACAAGAAGAGGGAGGTGGGAAGGGTGCAGGGCTGACACCAGGAGACCCTTACATGGTGGTCCGGGTGTGACGGAGGACAGAGAGGGCAGAGCATGATCTGATGGGTCCTAGAAAAATCACCCAGGCTGCCATGGAGGATGCAGGCAATGGGAAGACTCAATCTTTACATCCGTCTCTGATATTTCCTGAGGATGGATTTGTATAAGTGGAATAACTGATCAAAGTGTGTGAGCACTTTAAGATTCTTAAGCCAAAGCTGCTTTTCAGGGTGGCTGTTTCATTTAATACTTCCCAGCAGAGGCAGGCATGGGCACCCATCCTCCTGAATCCTCACCAGCCCTGGATCCATTCTTTTAAAACACTTCTGCCAGTTTAGGAGTGGAAGTGGCATCTCTGTCCTATTTACAGTTCCTTGATGATGAGTTATGTGAAAACAACGCTCATGGGCTCTTTAAACTTAATTTTGTGGATTTACTATTTGCAGATATAATTTAAGGCCATATTATGAGAGGTCTGCCTTCCTGGCCAGGGAGGTGATGAAAGAGGAGACAGAGCCTAAAATACAGAGAAGCCGGATCAAGACTAAGGAGGCTTTGGACAATGCTGTCTTTTGTTCATTAGGAATCAGGTCCTTAGGGAAACAAGCCAGGAGCCCTCCTTTCCCTTTTTGCGGCACATCGGCCTCCAGGACTTACCTGGGCCCCCCTTTCCTCGTCCAACTCCACTGTCATCAGAGCCGATGTGCCCTTCTCACTCACGGTCGACTGGCGGCCTTGCCAGAAAAAGTAGACACACTTCTCTTTGCCAGCCACCCTGACTGAGTGCTCCCCCTTCTGCCGGCTTCCCACTACAAACACAAAGAACAGCAGAGTGTGGGGTGAGCAGGGGATAAACTGCAAGAAGAGCCCGTGTGCAGCTCAGGCCTCCAGACTCTGAGGACAAACAGTAGAGGCGCAACCCTGGGGTGCAGGGCTGGGGAAAAATCATTTACAACAGAGGGAATGTTGATCTTGGCCATTGGAAGAGAGAGAAACCACCTTTCTTCTGGCTTCTTCCAAGCCTCCAAACTGGAGGAAAATGATCTCCAGGCCCTCCTGATACCCCAAGATAAACATCTATCATCTGGGGAGATAGCAGGCCATCCAGGTGTGTGTAGCAGAAAAGTGTGGACGCCAGAGCAGGCCCGGGGCACCTGATGACACAAGCGCAATTTCCATATTTCACCAACCTTTGGCAGACGATCCGCTGGTGGAGAAAAGATACTGTAAACAACGGTTGCGCCAGCTTTAAGCACGAAGGAAAAAATGTCATCTGCTAAGACTGTTTAGTAAAAAAACACTTTGAAGTCTCCCAAGTTATGTCAGAAATGGGAGAGACAAATTGCGGACCTATCACTTTTCACAAAATAACCTGGGCTTTAAGTGATGACTGCCACCAGGGCTGCAGCCAGGATAAAGGGCTGGTTAGTCTTACTGCCAGGACCTCGCGGGCACTGGAGAGACCACAGCAGCGCACGGAACGCGGACCCCATTGAGGGACCGTCACGGAAAGTGATCTGGGTGAGTGGTCATTTCAGACAGTAGTGCAGACCCCAAACCATTACCTTTAGGAAGAGATCTGTCTCCAGACTCCCTCATTTGTTCAGTAAATATTTACTGACCACCTACTGTGTGCCAGGGCAATGATGATGAGCAAGGTGACTTCAGAGGGTGGCAGTACTGAGAGGAGAAGACGGGGGATGTGATGGGGGGCAGGCTGAGTGCTGCTGGAGTGCCCGGTGGGGAAGGCCTTTCGGAGGAGGTGCGTAAGCAGAGGCCTGAATGACTGTGACCAGGAGGCAGAGTGTTTTAGGCTGAGTGACGTCAGGAGACTTAAGATGTCCACTCAGATGCCCAGGTGGTGCCAGGTGGGATCAACCCAGGGAGGATGCAGGTGCCTGTGACACCCATACATGTTAAAAATCAAGAGTAATAAACATACGGACACCAAAGGGGAAAGGGGGAGTGGGTGGGATGGGTTGGGATTGACATTTATATTGTACTGTGTATAAAATAATGAGAACCTACTGTATAGCACAGGGAACTCTACACAGTGCTCTGTGGTGACCTATATGGAAAGGAAATTTTAAAGATGGGATATACACACACACACACACATATAGCTGATTCCCCTTGCTGCACAGCAGAATCTAACACAACATTGTAAAGCAACTATAAAACTCCAATAAAAAAATTTAAAAAAAAACAAAAATACCAAAAATAATAATTGTACTCTCTGGTTCTATATGGCCTCAACTTTTCTCAATCCCAATCTCACTGACAAAATCACAGTTGTCTTAAGGTTTGAAGGTAAGAAGAAAGCTCAATTATTTCAAGTTTCTAAGTGGTCAGGGGCCATATTTATGTGATTTCTTTTGGTCTTTTTATCAAAGTACTCGAACAGCTTTCATAAATGATTATGATAATTCTTAAAGGATTCTGACCAAGCTTAGGCCTTAGCACCTTTTACTGTGAACCTGAAATTGTCAAGTGTGTGTACTTCTAGGTGCACCAAGCAAATAGGAACCATTTCATGAATAGGTGTTACATGTCTGAAATTAATTTGGAAGCCACTCATTGAAAGTTTTGCAAATTTAGGTAGGAACAGAAGTTATCTTTGTTTAGCAATCCCACACTCTTCAAAACAGTGAAAATTAATCACATCAGCTAGACTACTACTAGGGAGTATGCCAAAGCCTTTGACTGTGTGGATCACAATAAACTGTGGAAAATTCTATAACAGATGGGAATACCAGGCCACCTGATTTGCCTCTTGAGAAATCTGTATGCAGGTCAGGAAGCAACAGTTAGAACTGGACATGGAACAACACACTGGCTCCAGATAGGAGAAGGAGTACGTCAAGGCTGTATATTGTCACCCTGCTTATTTAACTTATATGCAGAGTACATCATGAGAAATGCTGGACTGGAGGAAGCACAAGCTGGAATCAAGATTGCCGGGAGAAAGATCAGTAACCTCAGATATGCAGATGACACCACCCTGATGGCAGAAAGTGAAGAAGAACTAAAGAGCCTCTTGATGCAAGTGAAAGAGGAGAGTGAACAAGTTGGCTTAAAGCTCAACATTCAGAAAACTAAGATCATGGCATCTGGTCCCATCACTTCATGGGAAATAGATGGGGAAACAGTAGAAACAGTGGCTGACTTTATTTTGGGGGGCTCCAAAATCACTGCAGATGGTGATTGCAGCAATGAAATTAAAAGATGCTTACTCCTTGGAAGGAAAGTTATGACCAACATAGACAGCATATTAAAAAGCAGAGACAACAAAAGTCCATCTAGTCAAGGCTATGGTTTTTCCAGTGGTCATGTATGGATGTGAGAGTTGGACTATGAAGAAAGCTGAGCGCAGAAGAATTGATGCTTTTGAACTGTGGTGTTTGAGAAGACTCTCGAGAGTCCCTTGGACTGCAAGGAGATCCAAACAGTCCATCCTAAAGGAGATCAGTCCTGGGTGTTCATTGGAAGGACTGATGTTGAAGCTGAAACTCCAATACTTTGGCCACCTGATGCAAAGAGCTGACTCATTTAAAAAGACCCTGATGCTGGGAAAGATTGAGGGCAGGAGGAGAAGGGGATGACAGAGGATGAGATGGTTGATGGCATCGTCGACTCGATGGACATGGGTTTGGGTGGATTCCAGGAGTTGGTGATGGACAGGGAGGCCTGGTGTGCTGCGGTTCATGGGGTCTCAAAGAGCTGGATACGACTGAGCGACTGAACTGAACTACTAGGGAGAAATATGCTTAAATTATATCACAGCAGTTTACACGTCTTGGAATTTGTTACCAGTCTGTTAAATATATGTTTGTACTTAATCAGTGTTTTGCATCCTAACATTTTAAAATGAGCTTGCCTGCATATACCTAAAATAGGACTATATTCCCTTAAAAATATTCCATAAAAGTTTTCACAAATTTTCCTTGAGATTTTCTTCAGCATACCCCAAATTTAATCCTGTATACAACCTCCTTTTTGATGCATGTATTGATTTTTTTAGTTAAGCTCTATATTAAGAGCTTCTGGACTGTCATCTTGGCAGCCTTGACCCGAGGCTGAATGTAACGTGTCGCTGCATGGCCACCATCCACCTACTGCCAAGAGGAAGGTCATTACAAGGAGTTGCGTTTAGAAGTCACAGAAAACAGGTGGTGGCTGTTCAGCCACGTGAACTGCTCAGCACGTGGTCTTGCAGTCAACCTCCTACAATAGGAACTTGACTCCTGCCTGGGGCCCCAGTGGGGCCTGACCCATCATCATTGGGTACCCCAAGCTACCTGTTCCCTGACCCTGTGGGGACCTGAGCCACACCCTGCAGCACCCGAGGCGGCCTGTAGGGCAGGACCCTGACCACTGGGGCCTGTGGTCTCCCTTGTCACAGTTCTCGTCCCAAGGAGCAGACTGCCCAGAGCCAGCCAAGAGGGCAACAGTGCTGTCACCAGGAGCTGCTTTCTCCTGGGCCTGCCCAGAAGGGCGCCTTGAATCCAATCCCCTTTGCAGGTGTAGCCCCTGTGGGTCTGAGTGATGTGGGGACTGGAACAGCTGTCACCAAGGGGCCAGGGCTTCTGTGATGACCACAGAGCAGCTGCAAATGCTATTAGGCTGTGCTTTTCTGCTCCCAGAGGGACGGGCTGGAATCTGAATGCTGCCTGGCCGCCCTTAATCCTCCACAGCTGGGCTTCATCAAAGCTGTCACTTTGTCCATAAAGGTGCCTGCAGGGCCTGGCTGTGACATGTACCTTGTGTTCACTGGGGAGAAACATGAAGTATTTGCCCAGGTCACACCAGCATTTCTTAGGGGCCTCTCAGAAATCTGAGGTCTGTTTTTTAAATTCATTTTCATACAGTCTTAGTCATCCATTCACTGACCATTATTTCTTAAGAAAAGGAGACAAGTAAATTTCAGACAGCAGCTCCCCCGTCTGGTTTTGTAAAACAGCAAGCCCCTTCCCTTCCTCTCCTTTTAAGGCTCAGGACGGCGGGTGCTCTTGAAAGTTGCTCCTTATTGGTCCCACATCCACAACATTGAAGGTTAGTAGATCTTTTCCCACTAAATTCCCGCTGATTGTCTCAACTGCCAGGCAGCACAGATGAGTATTCAGTGTCCAACTTGGTTGCTCACCCCAGAGTTTAAACCCACAACAGAGACCCTCTGGGAACTGCTATCATTTGGGGTGGACCCATGGTATCTCATCTTCCAGTTCAATGCAGGAGCTATGCTGAGAAGGTCAGCAGTGATGATGTCTGCACCTCTACATGCTAAACATCCCACATACCGGATCCTAGGACCCTGCAAGCGGGGTATTATAATCTCCATTTTCCAGGTGAGTAATAAATCAAGGCTCAGACAGGTTATGTAAATTTCCCCAACCTGCACAGCTGGTGGCCCCTGAGAAGATTCAGACCCAGGCTGCAAGGTCCCTAGGTCTGAAGCCTTTTCTCCAAGCTGGGAGGCCTTCTTGGGCTGTAGGGTCCCTAGGTCTGGAGCCTTCTCTCCAAGCTGGGAGGCCTTCTTGGGCTGTAGGGTCCCTAGGTCTGGAGCCTTTTCTCCAAGCTGGGAGGCCGCCTTGGGGAGAAAAGTGGTTTAGAGTGTCCAGTCCTATGTCCTGTGACTTTCTAGTCACACAGTCCCTAAAAAGTGTCATTCCTTAAATATAAGACCTGATACCATAAAACTCCTAGGAGAGAACATGGGCAAAACATCCTATGACAGAAATTACACCAGTGTTTTCTTATGTCAGTTTCCCGAGTCAATAGAAATCAAAGCAAAAATAAACAAATGGGACCTAATCAAACTTACAAGCTTGTGCACAGCAAAGGAAACAAGGAACAAAAGGAAAAGACTACCTATGGAACGGGAGAAAATACTTGCAAATTATGTAATTGACAAGGGCTTAATCTCCAAACAATACAAATAGCTCATATAACTCAACAACAGAAAACAACCCAATTGAAAAATGGGCAGAAGATCTACATAGACGTTTTTCCAAAGAAGACGTAAAGATGGCTAGTAGGCAGTTGAAAAGATGCTCAACATCATTAATTATTAGAGAAATGCAAATCAAAACCACAATGAAGTATCACCTCTTACCATTCAGAATGACCATCATTTAAAAATCTACAAATAATGCTGGAGAGGGTGTGGAGAAAAGGGAACCCCCTCCTACACTGTTGGTGAGAATGTAAGTTGGTGCAGCCACTGTGGATAACAGTACGGAGGTTCCTCAGAAAACTAAAACAAGAATTACCATATGATCCATCAATTCCATTCCTGGGCATATATCCAGAAAAAAACTGTTAATATAATTGAAAAAGATATATGCATCCCTATGTTCATAGAAGCACAATTTACAATAGCTAACACATGAAAGCTACCTAAATGTCCATGGACAAATGAATAGATACAGAAGGTGTGGCGTAAACACCACACACACACAATGAAATATTCCTCAGCCATAAGAAAGAATGAGATAATGCCATTTGCAGCAACACAGATGGAGAGATTATCATACTAAGTAAGAAAAAGACAAATGCTGTGTGATACCACTTGTATCTGGAATCTAAAATACAACACAAATAACCTCGTCTACAAAACAGAAACAAGACTCATAAAGAACAGACTGGTGGTTGCCAAAGTGGGAGGGGACATAGGGGAGGGGTAGACCGGGAGTTTGAGATTAGCAGAAGCAAACTAGTAATACAGGATGGATACACAACAAGGTCCTACTGTACAGCACAGGGAACTGTATTTAATATCCTGTGATAAACCACAATGGAATATGAAAAAGGATATGTGTGTGTGTGTATATTTGAATCATTCTGCTGTACAGAAGAAATTAATACAACACTGTAAATCAACTATACTTCAATAATATAAATTTTAGAACTGTTCTCTTTATAGAGCAGGTGCTCCGTAAATGCCACCTGTTGATTAATAGATGTTTAGTGGATAAATTAGGTAAGAAACCAAATGGTTCTAAGTCGGTGTTTGAAAGCCAACAATGGCCTCCGCCCTGTGCCCGGAGGGGCAGCCACACCTGGATGGTGAGGGGGCCAGGAGGAGGTGACTAAACTCTCTTGGCAAGTGAAACTCGCAGTCACCATGTTGTGACATAAACTGTCTCTAAATGCGTAGGAATGAGGGACCCTGGATCACTTGACTTGTGGCTTCTTCTTGGCAAGAAAAAGGGGTTATTTCTCCCCAACCCACCGCTCTCCACCCTCACTGCCCCAGTGCAAAGCACACCATGGAGTGTTTTGTTCTTTTGCCACGTGAAGAGCACAGCACTGTGGGGTCCGTGGGGAGGTGGGACCATGTATTTACTCTGCCAGATCCATAGAGCACTGTTAGGACTCAGCCTTAGAGGAAATACTTCTTTTTCAGTTTGAGTAAATCTTTCTGTGCATGGATTGACTGTGACAACACCATTCGGTTTCAGTTCTGTACCATCGGCTGTATGTGCTTCCATTTCGGCAGCATCCAACCACAGGGTAAATACTAATGTCACATGGAGGCAAATCACTGCTTTTCTAGAAGACCTTTGGGGATGGGGCAGAGGAGGGGGCGAGGGTGGCCAGGAAACCTTACCATGCCAGGTGACTAGAGGGAAGCACCAGGGATGCTAGCCTAGCTGGGGTGTTAGGAATCTATTCCCAAGGTTCTCATGAGGAATGACTGGACTGGCCCTGCACCGGTGGCTGGGGGCAGACACGCACGCACTCTGGATCTGGTGGCCACGATGCCCACGGCGGGGCTAGGAGGACACAGAAATGCTCACTGACCTGCGGTGCTCACAATGAACTTCCACTTGACCACGTAGGCGTCACCCTCGTGGAACTGCCCGATGCTCTGCTTGGGGAGCCTGCTGTAGTCGAACTCCAGGATGTGCCAGACGTCCACCGAGACGCTGGCGATCTCGAACTGCCTCCGGTCATCCCCTTCCACCAGCCCGTAGCCTCGGCCCACGTTGACCCCGTCCAGCACGGTGCCGGCCGTCGTCTGGGGCACCGGCACCATCCGCGTCACATCGTAAGGCTTGACCTCTGCCCGGGCATCGTCCTAGGAGGGAACACAGACTTGTTGGCTCAGCTGCCTGTGCATCCACAGCTATAGCATCACTGCTTCCCTGGTGATGGGACAGCCTCAGAGCACGGAGTCCAGGCTGTCCAGTGCATTTCAGGAAAGGCTGCATTTAGGGGACACGCAGCCACGACTATGAATGCGACACCTATAAACCTGGAGGTGCAAACATGGCTATTTTCACCTCCTGGAGTCAGAATGTAACTGGAAACCGGTTTGCTGTTCTACTAGCAAACCCCAGGAGGGCTTTTAGCATCCAAGCCCCTTTGGCATGGACTCAAACCGAGCCCTGAGGTTTGGGGCTTGTTCATCCTGAATACCTTGTGCTGCGCAAGTTCGCTGGTGTTCTTCTCGTTAGGTCTCTTCAGTTCTGTCCAATCAAGGAATTTCTCTTTGAACAAGATCGTCTCGTTGTGTTCTGTAAGTCTCCCAAATATTGCCCAGTCAGGCCGCCCCTGTCCTTTTCTGCAGGGTGGGGGTGGGGTGGGAGGAGTGGATGGGAAAAGAACCGAGATTAAATAAGTCACGTTGAACTAAGAAGTCCAAACCCAGCACACGTGGCTAGTGAGAAAACCAAAAAGGTAAACAGTATACAGAATGGATGGTTTGTTTTCACTGATGTAACCCGATAAATGACATTTTCTTATTTTAGCCTGAAGCCTTGCATGGTTTTGTTTCCTTGGAGTTGATGTGCCTGAATGTGACATGATCCACGTCAGGACTGGACTTGCCTTGCATTCTAGCAAATCCTCACGTCGGGGTCCCCGAGGGCAATGGGCTAGTCTGGGAGTTCAGCAAAGGCAGGAGTCACAGGCGTCTGTCTCTTGCCTGCTTTATTCTGCCCACCGTCATCCAAAGGGCCTCAGCATGTTTCCTTCAAGCTCATGAATAGATGGAGGGATCTGTGTTCACACTGAGTTCTGTCACGATGGAGATTTCCAGTCTCCAGGAGCAAATTCTCCTCTGTTCCCTAAATGAACATACCCTCATAGATCATAGAGTGAATTTGCGCACATTTATGTCTAGGTCACTGGATGGGAAGCAGGTGGGCAGAACACAATGAAAAGAGAAAGGAAGCCGCCTGGCCCAGTCAGGAGGTCCGTACTGTCTTGGGATCTCAGAATCCGACACTGAGCTTGGAACACAGCTAACTTAGAGATAGGGAGAGCTGAGAAAAGATGTGCAGAAGAGGGTGAGCCCTAAGGATAAGGTGAAGGTGTTTCTCATCCTTCCTAATCAGCCTTGGCTTGTGAATTGGGTCCATCAGATGGATGGGCAGTGCTTCCTGGGCCCTGGGCCCTGTGGTGGCCCCTGCTTCATCACATCCTATTTGGTCCAGACCACAGTTTCTGGCATCACAGCTAAGGCACACCAAGGGGCTGCCTGTTTTCAAAGGGACCTGAAAGGATGAGGCACTGCATGCAAACACTTCCACTGCGAACTCTAGTGGGACTTCAGGAGCCAAGTATCAGCAACTGTGGAGAATTCAGGACTACCTTGAAGGCTGTGGTCCTTCACAGAAAATAGCTCAGTGACTGTTTTTTATATAAATTCCACTCTGCGGACTTGCTAAGGTGCTTGTAGAATGAGCACTTTGGTCTCAGCTTAGAAATTCGTCTTGGATACTGTGAAGCCAGGGAGCACGGCCAGCAGCAGGTCTGCAGTGTGAAGCTGGTGCTCCTCCTCTCTGTCCTGACTTGTGGGTCTGAGCTGGGTGAAGTCATGACTCCTCAGTGGTTTCAGTCTCCTGCCTGTTAAGAAGGGCTGGGTGCTCCACTTTGGCTACACCTTAAAATCCCTGGGGAGCTTTTAAGACATGCTGATACACAAGCCCCCACCCACCTGAATTGAAAACACATCTCCTGGGCTGGGCCCACCAAATGCGTTTTTTTTCAAAGCTCCTCCAGTGCTTCTGATCTCAGAGGTGCTGAGAGACCACGGGTGAGCTGCCCACTCCTCTGTATTTTCAGATCTCAGACGATGTCATGACCGAATTGTCCATCATACAAATTTTATGCTTTGGTATTTTTTTCTTTTACTATAGCAAGTAAAATATTCCTTTTAGTCTTAGCTTTAGTTCCTAAAAAAACTAGTTGTTTCAGAACTAATTTTGTTAAATGTGCTTAAAAAGGATTTGAAAACTTTTTACCTACACTGACATCATTTTGAATTTTTTTCTATAATGATAATGAATAATAAAATCAAGAATTGGATTTTAAAACAGGAAACTAGGTAGGATAGTTGAAATCTGTATATAAGTGCAATGGAAAACATTAAAAAGCAGTTTCAATGTGCCATTTGCATCAATTTCTAATGTATTATGTGGCATGCATAATTTAAAGGCACTTCTCTTTTTTTCCTGACAGTTCTGAAATAAAAAACACCAATCCTTTGGATGTAAGAATTTTTTTCTCAAGATCATTTTTCTGAGAGTTTTGTGCATCTTTGGTCAATTTGCCAAAATGACTTTAAAAAGTCCAGTAGACTGCAGGAAATGATATAATTACAATCATTTCTTAAATACCACATCCTCCTTCCCCACCAAAAGGGCATAAATCTCATTTAAATAAATAGGGTATCCTGGAATTCAAGGGCTATGCTAGGAAGGGGTGAAATCAGAAAGAGAGGCATGGTTTCCACAGCTTCAGATCCATGGCTGGATTCCAGGACTTGGCAAGCTTTTCAGATGAGCAAGCCATTTGTTTAAACAACTGCTATTCATCTGGCACAACAGCACCTGAATGCCGCAGGTGGCACCGATTTGTTTACTTCAAGAAATTAAATAGGACAGGAACACCATCCAGACGACCTCTCCATCTGTACTCCTATATTTTTTAGAGAAAAGCTAAAGCACTGTTCCTTTTGTGAATAATCGTGGTACAGCATTGCGATCATTTATGAAAAGTAAAACCCATGACGGGTGACAGTTAATCACTGCAGTTGGAGGGGGTGGCCGAGGGCCCGGCAGTACCTGGGAATAAGCGGATTGCATTCCCCAGGATCCAATGGGTTGATGTCACAATTCTCGTAGTCAAAGGTTCCATTCCACAAGTGCTTTGCCAGCTGAAAGGCGATTTTCCGTTGTGCTAATGTGACTTCTTTTCCATGCCACACGTAAACTTCGCTCCCGAAATCAAACACCAGTACCTGGGGAAATGACACAGAAAAGTATGTTAACTCCAAGGACAAGTTCTAGTTGAACCAGGGTCTCTAGTGACAGTGAACCAGACAGGTGATGATTTAAATCCTAATGGAGCATTCTGTACAGACACAAAGAGACGTGGCAGCTAGTGCCATCCTGCCAAGCCAGCCTCCACTCCGTGGGTGTGATTTCTTTCTTGTTGACCTAAGTGCCCAAGTTAACCACCCCCTCCTCTGAAGGCTCAGGCCATGTAACACTTCTAAGGCATAAGAGCTATTTAAGCATGTTTTCCTCCATCCCCCCACTCCCTCCCCTCCCTGTCATTCACTCATTTAACTTATACAGGCAACCGCACATGGCACTGAGGACCCAGTGATGTCTTCTCTGCCCTGTACAATTCCGAGACCATCAAGGGCAGAGACAAACCTGTACCTAAATTTGCAGTGGGGCTCACTAGTGTTTGTTGAATGAATACATGAACATTTATTTAAATAAATAGCCTGAACAATGCTATTTATTTCCATGCCTGTTGCTTCTTCTTTGCTTTCTTCCTAGAATAATTCCTGTCTTCATTTGCAACCTTCCCTGATAGCTCAGTTGGTAAAGAATCTGCCTGCAATGCAAGAGACCCCAGTTCAATTCCTAGATCAGGAAGATCCCCTAGAGAAGGGATAGGCTACCCATTCCAGTATTCTTGGGCTTCCCTGGAGTCTCAGATGGTAAAGAATCCACCTGCAGTGCGGGTTCAATCCCTGCGTTGGGAAGATCCTCTGGAGGAGGGAACGGCTGGATACCCACTCTAGTATTCTGACACAACTGAGTGACTTTCACTTTTCATTTCCAGTAATCCAGATTCTACTTAAGAATAGTAGAATTATTATTACTAAGCAATCTAAGTAGAATTACTAAGCAAACTCGACTCAATTTCACCTTCTCATTAAAATTATTCCTGATTACTTCTTTTTCTGTGACAGTGTTTCTCCCTTTAAATGCCCATTCATGTCAAACAATCAGTTTAGCTTTGGATGACATTCTTTCTAATACTTTTCTACCCAACGAAATTTAAAGTCCCTTGTGTCTTCCAGTTTCTTCTCAACACTCAGAATACTTAATGGTCCTGGATATATATACTCACACACACAAACATATTTCATACAAACACATGTATGCATGTGTGCTCATTTGCTTCAGTCATGTTTGATTCTTTGTGACCTTATGGACTGCAGCCCGCCAGGCTCCTCTGTCCATGGGATTCTCCAGGAAAGAATACTGGAGTGGGTTGTCATGCCCTCCTCCAGGGGATCTTCCTGACCCAGGGATCGAACCCACATCTTCTGTGGCTCCTGCATGGCAGGTGGATTCTTTTACCGCTGACCCACTGGAGAAGCCCACAAACACATGTTTAGATACTGTTAAATATTATAAAACCATGTTCAAGCCCTGGATTGGGAAGATCCTCTGGAGTAGGAAAGGCAACCTGCTCCAGTATTTTTGCCTGGGAAATCCCATGGACAGAGGAGCCTGGCGGGCTACAGTCCATGGGGGTTGCAAAGAGTCAGACACAGCTTAGTGAATAAATAACAATTAGCATCCAAGATGGCAGTAATGATTTGAAATCAAAAATTGGTAGCCTTTAAAAAGATGTCTCTGGGAACTTCCTTAGTAGCCCAGTGGTTAAGAACACTGTTCTTCTACTGCAGGGGCCATGGGCTCGATCCCTGGTTGGGGAACTTAAGATCTTGCATGCTTCAAAGTGCAGCAAACAAACAAACAAACAAGATGTCTCTGGTCTTTGATGTGCACTAACCCTGGCTAGTGTCTGTCGGGCACTTCCTGTCTATTTTCCCAGGCAACCCAGGGCCAAGGCAGAGCCCTGGCCATACCTCTTTTGACTGCAGGAGGGAGCACTTTGGGATCTTCCCCCAGTAGTCGTCATCAGGGACGAGTTTGTCATCCATCAGACGGTAAATGCAGTTGGTTTCTATTATGGCCGTTTCATAGAGCTCATCCTCCTTTGGGTCTCCGGCAGCTTTGGGATAAGAACAGTAAGGGGATGTTACGTTTTCCACTGGAGAGCGGCTGGTTTGAAAGAAGGAAGGAGGAGAGGAGAAGTAGCCAGTCTTTTTCTCTGAGATGCAGTAAACTCTTACATTGGTAACTGGCTTGGCCGCCCAGAAGCTTCCAGAAGTCTTTGGCTGCATGTGTGTGTGTATTAATTCCTTCTTCGACAGTCTGGATGTAAGTTGCTCTACAACCAAGTTCCCTCTTGGTCTGAATTAAACTCGCGAGTTCTGAGGCCTAAACAGAGAGAGGAACACAGTTAACTGGGCAGACAAGTCCAAGGCCAGGTGGTGGATGGGCTAAGGCTGAAATCAGAGAAGAGAAACGGTATGTTTCTGAAAGGAAAAACTTGTGACCACAGAGGCCAGGGGCACTGGTTGGGGGTTGCCTACAAAGTCAAGCAAATGTAACTAAAGGACTAGGAGGAATCCATTCTTTAGAGCAACAGTTCTTAGTCTTAAATTCAATAGATCATCTGTGATGCTTTTTAAAAACACCCATTCTACTAATCAGCCATAAAAAAAACAAAATTTGTAGCAACACGGATGCAACTAGAGATGCTCATACTAAGTGAAGTCAGAAAGAGAAGGACAAATACCATATGATGTCATATGTGGAGTCTAAAATATGACACAAATGAACCTATCTATGAAACAGAAAGACTCACAGACATAGAGAGCAGACTTGTGGTTGCCAAGGGGGAGGAGAGATGGGAGAGGGATGGAGGAAGAGTTTAGGATTAGAGATGCCAACTAGCATATATAGGATGGATGAACACCGAGGTTCTATTGTAGAGCACAGGGAACTATACTCGATATCCTGGGACGAAAAACAATATGAAAAAGAATGTACATATAACCGAACCACTTTGCTCTACAGCAGAAATTAACACTGTAAATCAGAAATTAACATTGTAAATCAACTATAAGTCAATTAAAAATCAGTCAGTAAAAAGATAAAAATACCCATTTCTTGGTCTTTTCCCATTAAAATCTCACTCAGTACATCGGAGAAGGAACTTCATTAGCACCTGGGATAAACAACTTGGAAGTGATGGGTCAGTTCATTTCCTCTACAGGAGAAATGATGAACCAGGACTGGGGGAATAGGTCAGACTCCTTTGAAAACATCTCCCTGAAGCACTTAATGAGAGCTTGTTGCAGAGACCTTCCAGAAAAGAAAGAAGACTGTCCCCTCTGACTTGAATGAAACATTGAGCCTTTGAGAAGCTTTCCAGGAGTCTGGCCACTGGAAGAATGTCCTGTCTGTGTCTAAAGGAGACACAGAACCAAGCTACTTTCATTCCTCAGACACTGACCTTCGCCTTCTCAATCACGTTGGCGAACTCTCCGACCCACAGGAAGCAGTGATGGGGCGAGAGCAGGAGGAAGCAGTCCCCGCTGTTGAGGGAGGAGGCACGAGGCTCCACCAGCCGCGTCTGCACATGTCTTCTTCCTGAACACGGGGCAGAGGTCACTGTCTCCCAGAGAGGAGCCCTGTCCCCCAGTCCCAGCAGGACCCGCCAGGAAGCACCCCACGTCCAGAGCAGCCCTGCTCCTGACTCTGCCTCCTGACCAGTCTCCTCTGCTCACCCGAGCTCCCATGACCCGCGGGACCTAGGTCACAGCCTCGTGGATGACTTTCCCTGGTGGCATGTCCCAAGAGTCACCACCAGGACCACTAGCGGTGTCCTGTTACAGCACGTGGATCCATTAAGGCTCCCTCCCCAGGGATGTTGGCAAACACCCTGTTTCCCCTCTCCCACTCCTCTCCTGTCTCTCTCCACTCAGCCCACCTCCTACACTTAACAGCCTGTGTGGGCCAGGCGATCAGAGAGCCCTTCAGAGAACTTCTTGGTCCTTGGAAACCCTGAGTCTACAGAGGAACCAGCTTAGAGGGAAGCACTGCCTTGTGCAGCTTCCAACACCTTCTCCTAAATGGTTTCCATCTACCCACAGTCACACCGATGGTGCCATCCCGGTGCTACAACATAGGAACAGTGGTGGGGGGTCTGCACTTGTCACTGGTCTTTTAAATATCTACAAAGGACAGTGGTTGTGCAGACACATACTGGAAACCACCAGCAAAGCAGAGGATATGTCCTCCTTGTCTTAAGCCTGAATCTACATCAGTGCTGCTGGGGGGCAGCTAATCACTGCAGGGCAGCCCAGAGCCCTCTGGTTGCAGGGGAAGGCTCCTTGTTAAAGAAGGGGGGGAGGGGAGAGGGTGTTGGCCACCCCTCTGCACTCCCTCGCTCCCTTTTCTGAGAACGCCCATCTCTCCTTCTGGCTCCCTGACTCCTGCTGACCCCAGTGAGGATGACAGAGTGGGGCGAACACTCTGATGACCGCGGGGGCATCTGGTGACTTCAGGCAGTGTGTGGCCAGGGTCACGGGAAGGGGTGCAGCAGCAAGAGCTGGGATTCTGGGATCCAGACGGACCAGGGTCAAAGTCAGCTCTGCCGCTCAGCAACTGTGGGGACCTGGGGCCCGTCACCAAGCTCAGGGACCGAATGCTTCCCACCTCGTGGGATTTTGCAAAGCTGGGGTTAGATGTGGAGGTGCCCGGTGGGCTCTCCAGAAGTGTGCATTCCCTCCTCCTGTCAGGCAAGTGAGGGGAACTCAGGCCTCCAGACAAAACGTGGGGTCGCGTGTCATTCTCTTGGTTCTCAATACCTTTAACTTGCAGCAGCATCAGCTTCTTGTAGGGCACCGCACTGTTGTTGGAATTCTGTTCTGTCAGATTGACGCTCCGCAGACTCACATTGCTAAAGTTTTCTTTGCTGGCTAACCCCGCCAGGGTGACTTCTGAGAAGCTGGAGTTGGCGGACACTGGGAGGATTGAAGGACGAAACAGAGCACAGGGCAGTGAGACATTCGGGAGAAAAGACAAGGTTCACACTCAGTGCTCATGCGTAACTGAATCACTGCTTTTTTCTTTTCAAGCTGGTCCTGATGGAGAAAACATACTCTAGTCTGATGAGCTATGCAGTGAAGCTCTGTGTTAGGAATTAAACATAGGATTGAAAATATAAATGCTTGTTGACAGGTGTCACCCCATCCATGCAGAGAGATAAGAACTGAGTGTGGACCAACAACCTCAGTATAAAATTAGGAGCTGGACTCATTTGCTGCAATTCCACTAAAGCCATTATAATTCCTAATAGGGTTCAGATGTTGAAAATGCTTTCCTGAGGGGGACTGTTGGATATCTCCCATCCAAAGTCTTTATATGCAGAAAAGCAGGCACTCTGTAAGGCTTCATTTAGTTCTCATCTTTTCCTGGAGGCAGTGAACAACTAGATGATCTCTTGGGATACTTTGCTCTCAGATTTAAGATTGTAATAAGATGCTAGGTTCTCAGTGTGAATCAACAAATGTACATATGTCCCCGAAAAGTGGAGGCAGAATTAAAGTACACAGAATCTGTGCCAATAAATCTTTACTTCTCCAGCTCTTTGTTTTAAAAAATATGTGCGTGCTAGAGAGAAACTCAGAAAATTACTTCGCTGGGATGAAGTTCTAACACTGAAGAAATACAACACTACTTGATAATTCATATGGCTCAGAGATTTTGAAATGTACTTATTTAGTAAAACAATTATAATGAAAAGACTCAACCACCTCATCTAAATATTCTATTTCTAAAAATAAAAAACAACTTTGGTAAGTAGGTTTATGAGTGCTATAGGAAAATAAAAATGGTAGCAAGAATATTCAGACTAGCAAGATTATGCATGCCACTAGCTCCACCAGGACGACCGCTGTTTCAGAACTGAACCCCCACGTGGCTGGGCACAGGAAAGCTGATGGCTGAGCTGAAGTGGGGCAAAGCCTGGGGACTGCTCCTCACTTTCATCATTGCCCGACCCCTACTGCCCCCTCCCACCACTCCCCTCAACCCACATCCCAACTTCAAGGAGCCCGAGGTCCTCTCCAAAGCAATGTGAAAAGCACTGGTTTGTACTTTAATTAACAGCATAAAATCTAGGATTAGGCAAAGCAGGGATGTGGGACACTTGCCCATGAGAGATCAAATTTCCTCTAGAATCAAATGGAGTGGAGAACTGCCGAGTTTGGAAATGGGCTAAATTACAAAGCCCAACCTCCCTTTCCTCCAGCCTCTGGAAAGAAGACTCAAAAAGACTTAAATGAACAGAGGGCTTCCCTGGTGGCTCAGACAGTAAAGAATCTGCCTGCAATGCAGGAGACCTGGGTTCGATCCCTCGGTCGAGAAGATCCCCTGGAGAAGGGAATGGCTCCCCAATCCAGTATTCTTGCCTGGAGAATCCCTATGGACGGACAGAGGAGCCTGGTGGGCTACAGCCCATGGGGTCGCAAGGAGTCGGACACGACTGAGTGACTAACACTTTCTCTTTAAGTGAACAGATGGGCCACACTTAAGAGTTTCTATGAGAAGCCTTCACCTTCTAAGCAAGTTTTCTTCAGGTGTGCATGTATGTGTGCAAACACGCTCATTTGTCTCTCATGAGTATCTCTGAGCACCGTGACTGGCCTTTGCAGGGCAGGAAAATGAGAGATGGAGTCACGTGCTCCCCCAGTTCCTGAGCACACAGCTGGGGGTGGGCCCCAAACTCACACTTTTCAACTTTCATCCGCTTTGACTCCACGAAGGCCACGTTCAATCTCTGCTCAGTGTACTCCTGCAGGAGGTCTTCCCTCGCAGCCAGCATCTTCAGGGGGTTTTTGGAAGCCTGGACCCGGCGCTTGGGCCGCACGGCACGCTTGTGCTCAGCCACTGAGGATGTCAACCTACGGGGCAGAGCAGAGCTTCTGAGGCCCAGGGCTGCAGTCTCACCCACGCTCAGGGGCTTGCGGGTCTCTGACCTGGAGCGTCCAGCTCCACAGTTTTATTTCTAAATTGCATTATAAATCTTATAGCTTCTCCTCCTCCTCCTACCACTCCACCGACAGAGTCAGAGGATCTTGGAAGGTTGAAGCCCATTTGGGTCCAGATCCCAGCCAATCCTAGGAGCCCCGCTCTCACCACGCCCCTGGGACTTCATCTGGAGGAGCAGCTGGTGCCTCGGGGCAGCCCACCCCACTCCTTGTCAGCACTGATGGGTGGAAGTCCTTCCCTGTTACCATCACCTCCACAGCATCCTGATCACTTTCTGTTGGAAAAGAACCGCCTTTCCTTCTCTGGGCTCTCTAGCAAGCCCTCTGAGAATAGCCAGGCACTGCTTCTCGATTTAACCCTCCTTCCTGCAGACTCAACTTCCTCTTCATGTCAGTTTTTCAGTTCCCTCCCCAATTCTCCCATCACTATTCTCCTCTCAACCCACTGTTCCCCTTTGGAAAATAAGCACTATTTTGAAGAGTATACAGAAATAAAAAGAGGCCCCCAAACTAACTATGGCCATCTCTCACACACACACACAACTCTCTGGGGCCAAACACCAGACATGAAGATGGGGGTACACTCTATCACACAGTTTCCCAGCAGACTCTAGCTGCTTTTAATGTCCAAGTGCATGGATCTCTGTCCCTGGAGGTCCTCTTTCATACCTAACATTATCGTGTGTATTTGTGTAAACACAACATATCAACGTTCAAATTGTATGTAACAATTTAAACAATGACATTTGGATGAGGAGGAGATTGAGAAATGGTTCAGTAACCATGTATGCAAATAATACCCAAAATATTAAAGGTGGGGAGTGGCAAATTATTCACTTTCTTAAGGTAGCAAATTGAGAAAAAAAAAACTGAACACATTGAAAAATTCAGAATGGGTATCAGGAACAGCTTAAGGAAACATTTATGATGATCTTACAGACTTCTGGAACAGACAGGCTCTCTGACAAATTGGTGGGAAGCAGATAAATGTGGTGGATAGCTGTGGGGTAAGCCCACCCAGCACGCTCTCCCTGCTTCTGGTGGGTGGTCCTGGACTTGCCTTTGTGGGCTTACTTCCCTCCACACCCCGCCATCTATCCCAGCTCTGGAGCTGGAGGGGTCCAGAGACCACCACTAGCCTATCAGCATCTTCCATCCCCTTGGCCGCAATGATGGCTACAGGGCTGTGTGCAGACCTGGGAAAATCAAGCCTGAACTCCTCCTAGGACTGCTGGGCAAGGTGGCTACCTGCACGGGAGTGGCCACACAGCTGGGCTATAAATCTGGAGTGAAGGGTGAGCAACTAACATGTGGTTACAGCCTGAGAGGGAAGCTGGCATGAGAGAGACCTTATTCTGAGACCCCCGAACCTGAGGTCACACCTGCACTTTTCAAGGAGTGAACCTGTAAATCCCTCCACACTTCTCTTCTGCTGAAGCTGGCTGGACTTGCCTTTCTTTGCACCACTTGAGATCAAAGGAATTCTAACACCATGGACACTTTTCTTTAGTGGTGTACCCAAATTTCTGTGTGAAGAGGGACCTGGGACAGCACTGATAAAACCCTTGGATCTATTGATCTTATCAATGAGAGCAAATTTCATTGATTTTCTAGTTAGCTGTATTCATTGGAGCCCAGGTGATCCAAATAGTTTTCAAAGTTGAGTAAGAATTCGACATGTCAAATGAAAGAAAGGCATAGAAATGTTGGCTAACCAGCGTTCATGAAGTCTGAAAGCAATAGTCAAGTGACGTGAAAAACCCGTCACATTATTTTTATGGACCAGGCATGTGGTGTGGATGCCAGGCTTTCTGGCAGAGAGGACATCTGTCCTGGGCACTCAAGCTCCATCTACTCCAGTGTCTAATTCTAGAGAATAGTGATTTTGAGACAAGCTGGGACCTGGGACTTGAGAACTTTTGCTGCACTGATGACAGTTGGACAAATATCTCCTCCAGCAACAAAATACGAGACATTATAAGGGACTAAAATTAACTTCGTGCATGTGCAATTAGGGCAAATTATGGACAATAAGATACAAAAAGACCAAAAAAACCTAACTGCCACTTCTGAAGAGCAGGGAGCAAAACCAGTGCACTGCACATGCCTCCTTCACTCAACATCACCAAAGGGGTGGGTGAACCACCTAAGCCACCCACCCTCCTGGTCCGAACCCTGGACATACCCCTTCCCTTACCCCATATAAGGAACATACTCGCCCCACCTCGGGGAGCCAGCAAGGGCACTTATCACTTGTTCTCCCTTCCTCCTGCTGCAGCAGGGGCCCCAATAAAGCCTTGCTTGCATTTCCTGTCTGGCCTCAGATTAATTTCTATTGATTGGGGAAGGCCAAGGACCCTGGTTGGTGTTGATCTGGCTATTCCATCGCAAAAGGTGGTAACAGTGAAAGAAGAAAGTGCTATGCGGAGGCCGGTGAAGGGATCCATTCTCCAGGAGTGAATGATGGGAACTGAAATAACTTACTTGGGGGCATAAGGATCAAAAATGACATCGAAATCCTCGTCCAGCTCCACAGGGCTTCTCGGTAGAGAGGAGTCCACGCTGCGGTAAAACTTGGCAAAGGTTTCGTCATCGTCCGGCTTCATCACCTCTTTCACCGATTTCCCAGTGACAGTGAGGACCGTTTCTTGCATCCCACCGACTATCAACAAACAAGCAAATCAATGACCTGAGATGTGTGTAAAAACATGACTTCAACTCTGCTTCACTATCTTAAAAATTATTTTCTTCCTGCTAAGGTCCAGGAGTGGAGCAAACATGACAGTGCTGTCCCAGATTCTGTAGACAGATGCTTCCTGGGCATCAGCTGTCTTCTCAGGAAAGGACTGAACAAAGCCTGCACTGGGAGAGGTAGGAGAGCTGCAGGCTGAAGTCACTGAGAATTTCTGAACCTGTTCTTTTTGCTCTTGGAGGCAGAACTAGCTTCAGCTTTGTTCTAGATCAAGGTCTAGTAAAAAACTTTTTCTGCAAAGGGCCATGTAGTAAATATTTTAGGCTTTGCATGGGAGGCTATTTGACTTGTGTTGCAACTTTCATGAAACTGCGGCTATAGCACAAAATTAACTATTACCAATAAGCTAATGGATGGGTAAGACTGTGTTCCAATAAAACTTTATTTACAAATACAGGTGGGGAGCTAGATTAGTCTGCTGACCTCTGGGCTAGATGCCCGTTTCACACAGGTAATAAATTGTTAATTGTTTGTATTCTTTGCCTTGCCAGCTTGGTTATTATATGACTCTTTTATATTTCTAGTTTAAAATGGTTGTTTGTATTATTTTCAACCTATAGGGGTCACTGTCAATAGTAGGTGCTTAGCAATAGATAAGCTTTAAGTACTGGACATTTTTCTTGAGAGATGAGGCTACTTCTGCATGTTATTCTTTAATTTTATATACTTCATAGACTTTTGTATTGAAATCTTTATTTATTCACTAGAATTTTCTTCTAGAAACTATTTGTGACAATCAGATATAATAGCAGCTGCTACCTTATTGGAAAATTACATATACAACATAAAGTTCATCAGATCATGTTGATTTCATGTCATAATCTACTTTCAGGGTTAAAAGCAAAATTACTGAGTCTACAATCCTGACTGGATAACATCCCAAGAGTTTAGATCCAGGCACAAATGTGCTATTGGGAGCCACCTACTGAGTACATTATCAAGTGAATCAGAGCTTAGTAATCTAATCAGTGTTGACCAATAAATTAACTTTTAAAATATAACATCAAAGATCATGCTTATAGTATGCATTGGTTAAGTCATAACAGAAGACAACTGAGCTGAGGAGAAAAAGCAATCCATGTTGGGATTCAGAGATTCTGAAAGTGGGGTAGGTATTTTTAGGTTTCCTGAGCTACCCACTGAAACTTGAGCCACACTGGCCACACACACGTGAACCACAGCTTCCCTCTGGCTCCTGGTGTGTACCTTTGTTATTCAGCCTTCTTAGGAAGGTTTCCAGCCTGTCCAACTTGAGGTCCGACTCTAACTGCATGTCTGGTCTGGCTTCGATATCTGGGCAAGTAAAAAACACAGTGAGAGAAGCACTGAGGGCTCTTCTGATCACAAACCTCTTGGCACATCAGGGCCTAGTGACTCACCTTCCAGGGGTTTGGAAACAGGTGTAGTGCCCCTCGTTTTGCTGCAAATAGGGGATGCTACCGGGGTGATGGAAGTGGGGGACGCCAGACCTGCAGGGAAAACAAAGGAGCAACTGAGCATCTCAGGATCACTTCTGAAAGTTCCCAGGACCCTGAGGGATCACCATGAGCCCCAACAGAGATCTAACAATTTACAGAATTTACAGACAGACATGGGACACACACACTTACAGGAAAACTGCCCATAGAGACAAGGTTTTATTGTTTCTAAGGCCTGCAGCAGCTGTCAGTCTGCCATTCCACACTGAACAATGAAGACACATCCCTAACAGGCAGATAGGATAAGAGAGTGCAGAAGGTGATCGGCAAGTCCTTGAACAAAGGGAATATTGACTTCTGAAGGCCTTTCAGGCACTGGAGGTAGCCGAAGAGAAAGCGTACAGTTGTCCCTTGGTATGTACAAGGGACTGGTCCCAGGACCTCCTGTGGGTGCCAACATCCACGTGGATGCTCAAGTCCCTTATATTAAATGGCATGTTTGCATATAATCTACATACATCCTCCCGTATCCTCTAAATCATCTCTACATGACTCCTAATACTGAAGATGATGTAAATGCTTGGTAAAGAGTTGGTGTAGCAAATTCAAGTTTTGCTTTTCTGGAATTTTATAGAAGTAAAAAACATTTTGTTTTGATTGTGGTTGGTTGGCTTTGTGGCTGCAGGACTCAAGAAGGTGGGGGGCCGGTTGCTTCTGTACCATCTCTTCAGAGGAAACAGAGACCCGGTTTGCCACGCTGGCCGGCAAGTTCCCCAGCCCTGGAATCGTCCTCCTGGCTGAGGGGATGTGGGGACAGTCTGGCCTTTGGGGGCATCATCAGAGTGTGATCTACTGGGCAATTACCCATAGAGTGCTAGGCTTTGTAAGAAAGACACAAGAGCAACAGTTTACACATATGAAGATGTTGGAAAGTCATGCTGGTCTTGGGTGTGGCTGGGAGCTAAGGACAGGCTTTCACCTGCATCTTTCGAGGAGCTGGATGGGGACTCTCTAAGCGGAGAAATGATAAGAGACACATAGAAAGGGAAGACAAACATTCCAGCGTGAAGACAGCATCTGATTAGACGAGAAACCTGAATAAAGACATAGATGAATATTTTTTCCTAAACTTAGAAGGGATTTGCAAGGGGGGCAGGATGGGTGATTGGTACACTTACAAAGAACAAAATGAGATGTTAACATTCTCTGTATCCATTTGTATTAAAAGTGAAACCATTAGGTGACATTGCTACGTTATCACATCCAAGGGACCGCATCTGAGAACCACACCCCGAGAACGTGTAAGTCATGATCACTTACAGGGAAAAAAACCACCAAGTGAGTGGATCTGCTCCTCCCTTCTGTGAGTTGGAGAGGGAGATGTTACACCATAAAACTTGGAAGGAAAAATACTGAAATGCAGTTTACAACTGAAATTTTAGGTGACATTCCAGAAGCTTCTCTGTTAGCTCAGACGGTTAAAGAGTCTGCCTAAAATGCAGGAGAACCGCTGGGTTGGGAAGATCCCCTGGAGGAGGGAATGGTTACCCACTCTAGTACTGTTGCCTGGGGATTCCCATGGACAGAGGAGCCTAGTGGGCTGCAGTCCATAGGGTTGCAAAGAGTTAGACATGACTGAGCGACTAACACTTTCCAGAAGTACTTCTCAACATGTACATATACTTCCTTACTGATGTCAGTAACATTTGAAAAAATTCTTTCATTACAGGACCTGCAAAGAGTTTATATCTGAGTGAAAGTCAATTTTCTTGAAAGATATTAAAAATAAGTAAAATTTGGTATTAAAGTCTGGGACAGTAGCTCATTACCTGCTAAAAGGATGTGTAAGAGACATGGGGATATTACATTAGCACAGAGGTTATTCACTCTGAAGCCAATAAACAGGCTTGACACCAGCCCTTTGTCCAGTTAGGGTGCCCCCTGCTGCCCGTTCAGGCAGCTGCACCCGTGAGCTCTTAAAGGTGCACCCGCTCTTGCCAGCTAGAGACAGGGTTTGTCTGTGATGGGGGCAGGCATATAGGTTTAAGTTCCACACTGTTAAATCACTCCCCATAGCTCTTTTCAATGAATCCTATGGGCAATAACCAGTCACCTGTTCTCTTCGAGAACATTTTACATCTTTTAAAAATTGTATTTATTTAATTTCTTGGCTGTACTGCACAGCATGTGGGATCTTAGTTCCCTGATCAGAAGTCAAACCCATGTCCCCCCGGCCCCCCACATTGGAAGCACAGAGTCCTAATCACTGAACTGCCAGGGAAGTCCCTCAGCTCTCTCTTCTTCAAAGGCGCACTCTGAATACCCTCCGTCCAGGAGGAATCTAGAGTGCCACAGAAATCTACGGAGTACTCACTGACCTGTGGACTCTACGAATATCAACAGGGGGACCTCCCTAATGAAGTGCGGGGAAAAAACAGCTTCTGGGGTGAGAGAATGAAAATCAGGCTACAGAGGCCTCTTGGCCACTCACTGCTACACCGTCACCTGATGAGTCAGGAAGTCTTGGTGGCTGCAGCGTGGGGACAATTTCATTCTCTGGCGAGTGTAGTAAAGTGGATGTTCCACCACTGCAAATCCAAAAGAGCCAATGACTCAGTGAAACACATGACTGTGCAGGTGATAACAAACACCAGAAAAGCAGGGTACAGCTTTTTCATTAGATTGAAAGTACAAAAAATATTATTTCTCGAGCAGAGTCATAAAGCACCTGTTAAAGATCCCTGATTTATTCAGGAACATGTGAAAGGAAACTCATCCACTCAGGGGGAAGGAATGTCCCTGATTCTGTTCTCCACAACTGCCTAAGAGCAAGGCTACTTCCTCTGGTATCCCCATGGACAAGGACAGTGGTATCTGGTAGTAAGGACCAGGCTTCAAATACATTATGATTTTTAAGATGAAAGACAAAAAAGAAACCCAAGTAAAAGGTCATTGGGATAAAAGTCCAGGCTAGAAGCTGGAAGATCTGAGCTATGGTTCAAGTTCTCATTGTGGGCCTGAAGAATCTGCTTTTGTTAACATAGGGATGGGGGTCATGCAAAGGAAATAGTTCTGTGACTTGGTGACAAAAATCCTCAAACGCCACCTCATTCTGAGAGTAAATCACCTTCTGTTAGCCTTTGATAATTCCAAGATTATTGTTGTTGTTTAGTCACTAAGTCATGTCTGACTCTTTTGTGATTCCATGGACTGTAGCCCCCAGGCTCCTCTGTCCATCGCATTTCCCAGGCAAGAATACTGGAATGGGTTGCCATTTCCTTCTCCAGGGGATCTTCTCAACCCAGGGACTGAACCCGTGTCTCCTGCATTGGCAGGAGGATTCTTTACCACTGAGCCACCAGGGCTTCCCTTAATTCCAAGATTAGTTAAGAATAAATTTGTTAGAAAGGATTCTTCCACAAATATTTGGGTTAATCTCAGTCCAAGAGTTTCCTCTCCCTTCCTTCCTTTCTTCTGCAAATACTTATCCCGAGCCTACAATGAGGTAAGCTCCATCTATGACTGAGGATCCCACAAGGTATTGAGAAAAGCGAACTGTAAACCTACAAAGCAGATGACAATATAAGTTAATCCTATTGATTGAGAAAACCTTCATCACTAACTTGAGAAATTTACTCAAACATAGTTTAGAAAATGAAGGTATATGTATGCACATGACAAAGGGACCCCAGATTTTAACCATTTCCTACAGGCTATGGAGCTGCAGAGCTTTCTGACAACTTGATGAACCATGTGATTTGTCAGTTTCACATATCTTTGGCTTCCCTCTAAAAATCAGTTTCAAGAGCTCAGCTGCAGAGAAATGACCTGTCTTCAGGGAAATCTCACTTTCCTGGAAATGGATACATCTTTTAGACATCCAATAAAACATCTCTGGAAACAGGGCTTTGTAGCCAGGGAACTCTGGGTTGATGGAAAGAGACCTGGGAATTACCCTAAAAGGAAGAAGACAAACTTCTGCACTGAGAAAGCCTTATTTGAGTGAACTGATTGCAAGATGGCAGGAAAATGGAAATGATTTCCAAGCGATTACAGGAAAGGACTAAAAGTTTGATAGCAGATCTGCAAAACTGCTTTGATACCTGGGCATTTCCAAATGACTGTTTTGAAATGTGACTAACTGAATCATGCATCACATTGAAGAGGATGCTGTTGTAGGAAGATTTTCAGTTGGAGTATCTCACAAAATATGTACACAACTTCAGTTAAGAGTGAAAACCAGAAAAGACCAAGGCTTGATTTTTCAAAGTGAGCTATCCTACGCCACCGTCCCCTCCATGGGTGACGAAGCTCACACACAGGTCCACACATGCATACACACATATACACACTCTGACCTCGCTTCACCATCCTGCCGGCCACGGTAAACTGGGTGGAGTCATTGGCTGCTCCTTTGCCCCTGGTCTTCCAGGCGTCCTCTCTCACGGTGATGAGATGCTTTCTCTCTTCAATAGTCATCTGGCTCTCTCGACTTTCTGTGACCCGCTGTTTGCAGCGTGTACCAGGGAGAAAACAGGAGAGGAAGTCACAGAGGCATGAACGTTAGCATGGAGCATTTCATGAGCTGGAAAGCAAAGAGGAGTCCTGCACTGTCCCCTAATGTCCACAGCTGTTCTACCTGAAATAGGTCTGGCTTCCTTATTTCCAGCTTGGGTTACAGATCACCACCAACAACCCTGGAACTTCAGGTTAGAACTTGGTTTTTCACTTGTTTGTTTGGAACACCAGAAAATCAAAATGATGCTTTGTAAAAAGAAACAGAAAGAGAGAGACTGTCTTCCTGCCATGAATCTTACAGAGTTTTCAAGCTTCTCTGTTTCACTCATCTAAACTCAGTTGACTAGGAATCTTTGTTCATCATGCTCAAAGAACACAGTTGGTTGGAAAAATCTTACCTATCAAAGATTTTTATCTACATGGTCAACCATAAAGTAGAGAAAGCTGATTAGGAGGAAGGTGTGTTCTTGGAAGGTTTTCTGGAACTCACGTGCTTTTTCCTACAGCAACTATTTGATAAGGGCAGTTAGGCAACCAAGTTAAGCCCACAAAGAGATGACTTTTAAGTCACAGAATATCTGACACTGAGGCTGAACTGTGCTATAGACATAACCTACATGTATAATAACATTTCTACGCAGAAAAGGCTTACAAATGTGTCTCATTGGGGTTTTGGAGACAGTTGCCTCTTTAACGTCTAAGCCCTTGGTGACATTATTTAGTCTTATTTGGTCTAAAAGGCAGAAGCTGGAGGATTTTGGGGGGAGCCTGAGGAGGATGGGGATGGGCAGGAAGGCGGCGGAGGCGTGGCCTGAGGAGATGAGCGGTTGTTCGCAGGCTGACAACTGGGGAAGGTCCTCCAGTGTTGGCCTGAGAGTTTCTTTTCCCTCCTTCTTTGCCCATCCCTCCTTTCATGACAAAATCTCTTTGGGGATGGGGGCAGGGTACCAGGCAGGGAGACTGGGGTGGGGGGGGCGGTGGATGGGAGGGGTTGGGGGTGTCGGGAGGGAAGCTGCCATGGGAGCCAATGTTAAGGAAAGAAAAGCATCGCCAAAGAGCAGAAGGCGCTTCTGCCTCCAGGTCCTTCCTAGGAAAGGGGTCCTAAGGATGGTGATGACCCCGGTTTTTGCTTGTGCTTTAACCTCAGTATCTTCTGAGATTCAAGGAGGCCTTTTCTGCTGGAGCATCTGCTTTCAAACCACAGGCGAGCTCTCCTTCCCCAAGCTCTCCCCATGCTCCTCTTCCCATGTAAGGAGTTCTTTCTTAGATAAGAAGTCAACATAGATCAACATGATCCTCAGGTTTTCCACAGACACAGTGGGAGGACCAAGGAGCCCTGAGGGGGAAATACATCCCTGGGGACTCGGTGACACTTTTATTCTCCACTGCTGTCCATCCCACTATGGCAAATTAGCTTCCCTTAACTGAACAATAGGAAACAACCTCCAGATTCACTCAGGAAGATGACAGAGGCCAGCATCCTTAATCTTTTTAAAGCCCTGGAGGATGGAGAGATGCAGGGTAACAGGGCAGGGTCGGGGGCGGGGGGAGGCTCTCCTTCCTTTCCAGCCACATAAAAACCAAGTCTTAAGATTCAGTTTAAGCCATGGACACGGATTTCTCCATCATCGAACCTATACATCTTCCTTTTACAGAACTCTCCTTCAGAGCAGTCACAGTCAGGACTGATTTTGAGATCACTGGCAATTAAACTAGGTTAAAAACCGTCTTCTAAAGGGACATGATGACTAAATGTAATATATGATCCTGGTTGGATCTTTGATGGGATGGAGTGGGGGCTAAAAAGGATATTATTGGGGGAAAATGGACACAGTTGGGATATAGTCTATGGATTATATAAACAATGTATCAATATAAAATTTCCTCCTCTTGACCTCCTGTTGAGGTTATGGGGGTGTGCTGCTGCCTAAGGCTCTGTGTCCCCTGCCCCGCACCAGTTCACACAGTGAACCCTAATCCCTAATGTGATACATTAGGAGGAGGTGGGGTTTGGGAGGTGATTAGGTCCTGAGGCTAGAGCCCTCAAGAATGAGATTAGTGCGCTGATAAAGGAGGGCCCCGAGAGCTCCCTCACCCCTCCAGCTGCAGGAGGACACAGTGAGTGAGTGGACGGCGGTCTAAGAACCAGGAAGCGGACCCTCACCAGACACTGAATCTGCCAGGACCTTGATCTTGGACTTCTTACCCTCTAGAACTGAGAGAAATAAATTTCTGTTGTTTATAAGTTACCCAGTTTATGGCATTCTGTTACAACAGCCCAATCAATCAATCAATCAATCAATCAATCATTCAATCCAGGAGAAAAGGGTGAAGGGGGACATTGGCAGTGGGGATGGGGGATGAGAGGGGGTGGGGGAGGAAACAAATACCAACAATTGGTGGGTCTGTTCACGGGTATATGAGAGTATCCTGGCTATTATGACAACATTTCTATAAATTTTAAATTTTATCAAAATAAAATAATATCAAACAAATTAAAAACCCTTTTCCTTAACTTTCCTACTCATGATTGGTAAGATGACCCTGGTTCCAAGTAATTCTCTGAATCACATGCCCTCATAAACTATGAGATGGACTTACTAGGAAAACCTCATCAAAATTTGAAAAAGAGGATAAGTTTTCTTGAAAAATGAGGTTTCAGGAGTGAATTTTAATCAAATCAATATGACACTTGCCTTAAAATATTTTTAAAAATATGTAAGATGCCAAGAAAGTTTTCTTTTCCAAACACCGACTTTACCATTTATATGGTGAACTCAGTAGAATCTCCCAAGTCCTGGGTGTGGTGGAGGGGTGGTTAATGACTCAGAAAAACAGTGTCCCCAAATCAGCAATTATATTTCAGATTCTCCTGCAACTCCTGGGAGAAAGTGATGGATGTGGGCCCTGGGATACACAGATGTTCCAGGATTTAAAGTGTCCAGAAGTTTGCCAGATCTATGTTAGGGAGCATGCTTTTCATGTGCCTCTAGATGATATTACTAAACATAAAAGTTTTTGCTTCTCTAGAAGTTTCACCTTAACGTTGCCACTTAGCAGGGTTGCTCAAAAGCCCCCTAATTCCCCTTATCTGACCTTAAATGGCTCTATAATGTAACAATAAGTATATATACACATACACACATATGATATATATACAATATATATATCTTATATATAATATATATATTGTATATATATCATATGTGTGTATATATATCATATATATATAAAATGAGGTATATGTATATGGTTTATTTATTCACTTTAGAAATGAATAAAATGTATCACAAGTTGATATTAAATTTTAGAACTCAAAATGTTTAAACAGGTAACATGGACCTCTTTGTCCATGTACTTTTTTTTTTTTTAGCATAAGACATCATGATTCTCTTGCTTTTCCCTTCAAAGTTTTTTCTTCCCTCATTTAGAGGAGGGTATAATTCATAGTAGAGTAAGCACTGTGTCATTTTTCAGGTTTTTCTAGGTCTAACTGATGAGATTTAGGATTTGCTCGAAGAGTGGGGGAGTTGGGGCAGAATAGGAATAGAAGCCCTACCCCTTCTAGCCTTTACTCGTTCAAATATAGATCTCATGAACGTGGTACAGAAAGAGGAGGGGTAGGGGGCGGGAAGAGAGAGAGGGAATGTAGTCAAACAGAAGAAAGATGGGAAGAAAGTTGGGTCTTAGGGATGAACAGAGACTTGGTAGGAAACTGTGAAGAGTGTTAATAGAGAAGAATGTCTTTGGGTCACCATGTTGTTACTTATGGGTTTGTCTCCGTACACCTCAGAAATCATATTTCATTAAATGTTTCTGACATAGGAGGTGATACACAAGAGAGAGAACTAATGTGTGACTAGGATTAGCGTAGCTCTAAGAGTAAGATTCTTCTACAAGTAGAGAGCTTTATAGATAGAAAACATTGTGATCTGGCTTTTAAATTTTTATCTTACTCCCCTTGAGTGAAACTACATCTCAGGAAGAAACCATAAAAGCATGTGTTAAGTGGAAGAAATAAAGTACAGCAACAAATCGGCATTCTCAGTTTTCAAAAATGCAGTCACCTTTCAAACCCTGTGCACTGTTAAGGAAATTTAGCTTTGCCACCTCCTTAAGTGATTTCTATCCATCACCAGGGCCCAGAGCCTCAAGTGGCCTGGACAAAACGTGGAAAAAGATCGCAACTAGGTTTGGGTTTCAAAGTGACCATAATTTGGTCTTGTCATCATTTACCAGCAACTAAGATGAAAGGAGGGCTTCCCAGGGGGCCCAGTGGAAAAGAATCTGCCTGCCAAGCGGGAGACGCAGGTTCGATCCCTGGGTTGGGGAGATACCCTGGAGAAGGAAATGGCAACCTGTTCCAGTATTCTTTCTAGGAGAATCCCATGGACAGAGGAGCCCGGCGGATTACAGTCCCTGCGGTTGCAAAGAGTTGGATATGACTTAGCAACTAGAGAACAAGATGAAAGGAAGGGAATGAAGGGAAATCTTATTTTGCTATAGTCCTGAGGCAAACATGTCAAGACACTTCTACACAACTATCAGAATGGCCAAAATTCAAACCACTGACACCACCAAACGCTGGCGAGGTTGTGGGGCAACAGGAATACTTATTCATTGCTGGTAGGAATGCAAAATGGTTCAGCCACTTTCAAAGGTAGTTTGGCAGTTCCTTACAAAACCAAGCTTACTCTTCCCATATAATTCAGCAATCATGCTCTTTGATATCCAAACAAGTTGAAAAATTATGTCCACACAAAAACCTTCAATGGATGTTTATAACAGCCTTACTCATAACTGCCAAAAGCTTGGAAGCAACCAAGATGACCTTTAGTAAGCAAATGGATAAATAAACTGGTCCAACCAGACAAGGACTATTATTCAGTGGTAAAAAGAAATGAGCTATCAAGCCATGAAAATACATAGGGGAACCTTAAATGCATATTACTGAATGCAAGAAGTCAATCCGAAAAGGCTACACCTTGTATGATTCCATCTATTGGACATTCTGGAAAAGTAAAAAACTATAGTAAAGAGAGAAGTTTTTGGGAGGGAAGGAAGAGAAGAGGGAGGATGAGCAGGCAGAGCACAGAGGGGTTTCAGGGCAGCAGAAGGACTCTGTACGATACCATAATGATGGATACGTGTCGTTACACATTTGTCAAAATCTTAGCATGTACAGTACCAAGAGTAGAACCCAACTATAAACTATGGACACTGAGGGATAACAGCTTGCAACTGAAACAAATATGCCATCTAGTGGGGGATGTTGATAGTGGGGGAGGCTGTGGGCGGGGTAGGGGGAAGCAGGAGGTGTGAGGGAAATCTCCATACTTTCTGCTTAATTTTGCTGTGAACCTCAAACTACTCTAAAAAAATAAAGTCTATAAAAAAGTATACTACATATACATATAACATGTGTATTATATAAGTATGCGTGAGTGTGTGCGTTCCAAGTCACTTCAGTCATGTCCAACACTTCGTGACTCTATGGACTGTGGGTCACCAGGCTCTTCTGTCAAGGAGATTCTCCAGACAAGAATGAAAGTGAAAGTCGCTCAGTCGGGTCCGACTCTTTGCGACCCCAGGCAAGAATACTGGAGTGGGTTGCCATGCCCTCCTCCAGGGGATCTTCCCCACCCAAGGATCAAACCCAAGGCTCCTGCACTACAGGCAGATTCTCTACTGTTGAGCCACCACGGAAGCCCATTTTGTAAGTGTACATAGTTTATATTTAAAGACTTCAGTAAAGGTGGTGGAGGGAAGGACTAGGAGTGTGGGATTAGCAGATATAAACTAGTATATATAGGACAGATAAACAACAAGGATCTACTGTATAGCACAGGGAACTATATTCAATGCCTTGTAATGAACCATCATGGAAAGGAATGTTAAAAAAAAAAAGAATGTAAAAACGAAAGACTTTAATAATATCTCTTTTCTTTTAAAGTTTAACATTGACATGACTTCCCTGGTGGTTTAGTGGTAAAGAACTTGCCTTGCAATGCAGGGATGTGGATTTGATCTCTAGTCGGGGAACTAAGATCCCACATGCCAGGGAGTAACTAAGCCCGCATGTCACAACAAGAGAATCTGTGTGCAGAGCCACAAAGTCCGTGCACCACAACTAGAGTCCATGGACCTCAGTGAAAGATCCTGCATGACACAACTAAGACCTGAGACAGCCAAATAAACAAATAAATACTAAAAAAAAATAAAGTTTAACATCGACTTATTTCCTCCCTTAGTGATGGAACAGCAGGTTTGCTCCAGAGTTTATCTTCGTTTTTTGAAGTGGACACTGTCTGGTTATGCAGGGCTAGGTTGCTATAGACCTGCATTCCTAACTGCAGAGGAAAGGAGTTAAGGCAAGTGCAAGAAAGGCCTCCTTCGGGAGAAGAAACGGGGCGTCTCCATTTATGAAAATGCCAAATGAAGCAGGAGGACCCTCCAGACCCTCCCTCTGGCTGAAATCCTGAGCCTCTACCTCAAAGGCCAGTTTGTCACCACTAGTCCTAAAGGAACAGAACAGTCATGACCTTTCCAGTTAGAGGCCATCTGACCCGGCGTGGTCCCTGAGCTGATGAGGAGACAGAGGCCCTAAGACGGGAGTGACCAGCCAGGTCCCACAGACAGAAGGCATCTAGCACCTGGGGCTTGTGGTGGCAAAGGGGAGGCCGCCACTTTTTCTAACAATTTGACCCCGGGGACTTTCCAGGGGGAATAAAAACCAACTGTCGGTATTTCTAGCTTTAAACATCATTGCGTTATTAGGCACTAACAGAATTTCTCAGCCCAGGCTAGGTCTCCCTTCTGGTAGAGCTCAGACAGTGAGGTGGAAGGTGGGAAAGCAGGACTGTGGTTTCCATGCCAACAGCGCCACAGCAGCCAGCTCGCATCAGGACCACGGCTTCCACCTTGTCTCTTCCACGCCCCTGAGTGCTTCCTCCACTCCTCCTACTTGATCAAGGTAAGCAAGATAATCTGTCTCCTGAACTGGAGCCAGGAACACCCTGGGCTCCTTCTTGGGCTCCTGACTCAATTTAGAATATTAACCTATGGGATTATGTGGTAGTCTGAAGGGGAGGGGAGTTTGAGGGAGAATGGATACATATATATGTATGGATGAGTCATTCTGTTATGCACCTGAAACTATCACAACATTGTTAATCAGCTATACTCTAATATAAAATGAAAAGTCAAAAAAAAAAAAAAAAACACCCACAACATAGATCAAAGGGGAAAATTTCTTCTTCAACCAGTTTCATGACTATGAGATGAATTAATACCATAGGTCTCCCTAGAGGTCTGAGCCAAGGTTGCGACGTGTGTGTGTGCTCAGTCGTGTCTGACTCTTTGCGACCCATGGACTGCAGCCTGCCAGGCTCCTCTGTCCATGGGATTCTCCAGGCAAGCATACTGGAGTGGGTTGCCATGCCCTCCGGGTGACCGACCCTAAATATATGAAGTAATTACATTTACACACACACACACACACACACACACACACACACACACACACACAGAAATGCAACAAAGGAGTTACTTTCCCAAATGAATTAAGTTTCT
This sequence comes from Okapia johnstoni, assembly GCA_024291935.2. Lineage (NCBI taxonomy): Eukaryota > Metazoa > Chordata > Mammalia > Artiodactyla > Giraffidae > Okapia > Okapia johnstoni. The sequence goes on from CM044324.1 coordinate 26,285,413, forward strand.
CCCTGCCGCTCAGAAATTGCAATGAGGCTTAATACACATAGGCTTTTCCTCACCTGATTAATAGATACAAAAGACAGGTATTTATGGGCAGCAGGTAGAGCAGGAGAATAAGTAGTAGCGTATACAGGTTCCTATAGAGCAAAGCAAGAGGATTAGAGGTGAAAAAAGATGATTTATCAGAGCAGGGTGGAGGAGGGGAAGGACAAAAACAAGGCTTTCTCTCACAGAAAGTTAATTTACTCATTGCAATTTCAATTCTCTTCCCAAGAGAGTCCTTCCTACTTGTTCTATTTTATTTTAGAATGCTAACAGAAATCTCCACACAAGCATAGTAAATAAAACCAAATGAATTCTGAGTTATTGGCAAGATGACTGCAATTTACAGAAGATATTCGGACAGGGGATCCCTGACTTTCATGTACCATTTTAACATTGAATATAAACTATCTTCTTTAAAGCCTTTCACGTTTTCTCCTTCTATGATTGAAACGAAATTTCACAATTATTTTGATGATGGCCATTCTGACCAGTGTGAGATGGCTAATGGGAAGCTTCTGTATAGCACAGGGAGCTCAACCCAGTGCTCTGTGATGACCTGGAGGGCTGGGATGGGGAGGTAGGGTAGGAGGAGGCTCAAGAGAGAGGGGACATATGTATACTTATGGCTGATTCCTGTTGTTGTATGGCAGAATCCAACCCAATATTGTAAAGCAACTACCCTTCAATTACAAATAAAATTTTAAAAAAGGGCAGGAAACAGGATAGCTTTCCATGCTGGCTTGAGGTGACATCTCACCTCGGGGTAAGAAAACCAAGCAGAGAGGGGTACCCAGGGGAACTGTCTAGGATGAGAGCTACATGTGGCAAGGAGACCTGTGTTAGAGTCAGGCTTACCCAAAGCAGATTAGAAATGTCATTATCATCTGTAAATCCTCCTTCTTCCTATAGGTTAAAACAAATAGGAGACGTTGCAGAGTGTCGGAAGAGTAGGGTCAGGTTACAGTGTCACAAGCATGTTCCAGAACTCTGTGCTGGGTTCCAGGAGAAGCATGCACATGCCCACACAGTCGGGTGGCACATACACCAAGTGAGCTCATCCCCCATCCAAGGGGTGATTATCTGTATTTGGGGGTCAGACCAACAGTCCTCCTCACCCTCCTACCCTTTGTCCTTCAATTGACCGCATGCTCTTGAATCATAATTTGGAATTTCAACGACACAGGCAATTAGAACACGAATGTGGCAGACTGACCTGCCTAGAATTTTCAAGGACTTGTTCTGGGGACAGCACAGAGTTTAGCTTGATTCGCTGACTTGACACTTTGATGGAAGCACAGCCAGGTATCAAATCCTAACCTGTGGCTCAGACACAGAAGGGCGGGGGGGTGGGTCGTAACCACAAACTCTATAAAAGGTTCTGACTTCCTGGAAAATGCCTACAACTTTGGATGGTTATCTTGATCAAAGGGCCTGGGAGTCACTGTCTCTGCCTAAATATCAAAAAAACAGGCCAAAATGGGGTTGGAATTTTAAATAATGATTTTGGGAAAATACATAACTGCAATTTAGGTGAAACAAAGAGACTTCTGCCAAATCCCTTTTCTTTTAAACTTTGCTTTGTTTCATTTCTCTCCCTCTTGGGATGGGATGAGTGGCTCTGAAGGGATCACGTTCCTGGTACTGTGAGTCCAGCCAAACCTACAAACCATGGTCTTTGCCATCTTTAGAACTAATTCTATATGCTACAAAAGCAAAGATGTATGAGTCAGGTTAGCATTGCCCTAGACTAAACCAAGAGCAAGAGGGAGGAAAGAGGGACAGCAAGAGAAAGAACCCAAGCTATTTGTTGTAGGAAATGACAGAGGCAGCAAGGTAAATAGTACTCTTAAGCTCCAAACCACCTATCCTAATTTTAGGGGGATAAATTTGGAAAGTAAGGAAGTGATGTTAGGTTACATCATCTCTTGAAGCATGATTGACCTTTTTATAGGGAAAAGAAAATACTAACTTATTCCCCAAATTGATTTATGGACTAAAAGAATACATTTATTTTTAACCTTATAGGACCCCAAATGAGATGCCAGTTAGAGCACCAAAATTTTGTTTTGTTTTGGGACAAACCCTTCGACAGAAACAAAAACAATTTAAGGTTTGCAAGGCATCCTTCACATCTTTTTTAATGTGGTTACACAACCATCTCTAATTACTCATGGGCTCACATTATATTTTTATTGGATGGCATGGATTTTCACAGGGGAAGTGATTTATATAAAGGCCCATCTCCATTTCCTGCCTCCTTTGCTTTTCCACAGGCTGTAACTCGTGGGACCCTGCTTAGCATACACAATAAAAGCTTGAGGAGGCCAAACTGTAAAATGTTTGGTAACCATGAATATGTCCCTTCAATGAATTCAGAAACTGCAGGAAGTGATGACCTGACAGTAAATCCAGTCCCTTTTCCCTTGGTGGAAAAGATGGAAGGTTCCAGAGCTTGTGCCTCTAGCAAGTCTGGCTCCAGCCCAGGCAGCAAGATCCTAACCTCATGGAGCATGTGTCATGAATGTCCTTCCTTCTGCAGAGAAGCATTCAGATACCCAGCAAAACTTGGTCATGTCTCAAGCTCCGCTGCCTGCCCTCCAGCTGCCCTGGGGACTGACTTGAGGCAGATCAGGTTCAAGGCAGCTCTTCTACTACATCTGAGCATGGCTAAGGTGTGGCTGAGATACACAGCCCGCCCTTGGGAAGACATGAAACCGAGGGCACTTCAGAAGCCATGGGAAAACCACATGACCTCAAGAGAACCTGCAATTTCCTGATGCCTGCTACAGAAGCCCAAAATAGATGGGCTTATTTTAACTTCAAAGAGCTTATTGTCTTGGGTCAAAGTGAACTAGGTCAGGAGTAGGAGAGCAATGATGAGTTCACTGCTGCTGCAGAACCCCTGAGCCCAGGACAGCACTTCCTACTCAAGCCACAGCTGCTGTTGGTAGGGTTTACCACCACAGGAGCAACTGCAGTCACCTTCTCCCATCTCTTGCCTCCTGAGAATCTCAGTCTAGTGTTAAGGCTGCTCTGATCTCATCTACTATTCTGAGCCTTCTGGTCTACCCTGCCTCTGCTGACCCCTGTCCCCTAAGTGCGGCAGAGTGTTGAAACTGATTCTACTATTTATAAGAAATCTATCTGGCTTTGTACTTTGTAGCCATCCTTTTTACCATGCCATTCGGGACCTGCTTGGGGAAATTTCTTTGCGTCTTTCAACATGACCAAGAGTTAAGTACTAAAGTTACCTGGGAACCAATACTTTCAAATCAAACTTTTAAATAAAGTTTGTGGGCAATGGCAGTCAATCATTGGAGGGATCTAGTTTTCTTTCACTTCTGGATCTCATTCTGGAAATAAAGATTTCCTATGTAGGCTCTTTAATATCCAGTCATATTTGAGAGCTTTGCAAATGGCTGAGCGTTAACTGTCTTTAGTGATTATCTTTGAAGTCAAGTCTGACTCAAAAGAGAGAATTTTAATTGCTGTTCCAATTTAACCCAGGGAAAACACAGAAGAGCCATAGGCAATAGTGTCAGAACTCTGTCCTCATGGCCCCATGGACACACCTCCTTCTTATGTAAGTTTCTGAGTGCATCAAGGTCATGTTCATCACTTCTTTCTTCCATGGAGGCTTATTACATTGTTTTAGAGCTGGAAGGGGTCTAGGTGATCATCTGGTTGGAAGCATTTTTCCTTTTTGTTTGAAGTCCTGTGATCCTAGCAGTTGGCCAGTGGTGTGGCACAGCGCCCACACTGCCCCCAGCCAGCAGATGCATTTGCCATCACAGAGCCAGGCAGCAGGAGATCACTGTTCACTTTGAAAGTGTGCACTGACTGGTCAAAAGCTGGTCATTATGACTAGTCATTTAACAACTCATTGGTATATTTGCATATGAAATGCTTGCGCAGATTGACAACAGTGTGTTACTGAATTTTCTTAAAACTTGTAACATACTTTGCTATACTTTCTCAATAAAAGGCTTTCCCAATCATCATGGAACATGACTTCTGTGACACGTCCTCACCGACCACAATTGTGTCCTCTTGTATATGCATGCTTTAAATCTAGGCCTAGGACATTCAAACTCATATTCTATATGCAACTAATAAACGGTTAGCAGTCATGAGTTTTTCATTCTCAAGGCTTTAATAAGGTGACTTCCTGGCAGTCCAGTGTTTAGGGTTCCATGCTTTCACTGCAGGGGACACAGGTTCAATTCCTGGTTGTCAGAGAATTAATATCCTGCATACTGTGTATGTGATCTATCTATCTATCTATCTATACACACACACATCTAAATCTATAGCTACATATTTAGATATCAGTTTGGTTCAGTTCAGTTGCTCAGTTGTGTCAGACTCTGCAACCCCATGGACTGCACTATGCCTCTACAGATATAGGTATATAGATACAAAAGGGCTTAATAACACTGTAAAATCAGACTTCATTTTAGAAGATTTGAAACAGATAAAAGTGCACACTTCCAAATATAGGAATCTTCCTGCTGATGCATTAAGTATGTGGCACTGTTCCCAATTCTATGGCATCTCAAGACTTAAGCTGGTGATCAATTGAAGCTGCTGTGGGCAGACTTTAGGTGTGGACCCTAGTGGCAAGACAGAGCTGATGCATCCCAGGGTAGTAACTAGTTAAGCTGTGCATGCTTGCCTGGTGGATGCACATCCAAGCGTGATGTTAGTTAGAATGCTTTTTCCGAGCACAGACAACGTTACCTTCTTCTTGAGTGACTGCTCCGTTTCTTGGATGTGCAGGCTGCTGGTGATGGAGGCTTTGCCGTATTCCTGCTTTCTGTTGAGTCTGTTTCTCCAGTCTTCCTCACCACTCTTCTTCAACAGTGCTAATCTAAGAAGAAGACATGCCAACCAAACAGTTCAGCACCAATCCTTCCTTGGAAAAGAACCACAATTTAAGTAAGTTAGCCATAAGTAAGAAATGACCACAGCTGCCTAACTTGAATCTTTCTGAATGGCATTTATTTGGAAGAAAGTATGTCTGGAAAACTAATATAATTATATTATGTAGAGTATTACATTCTCTAAGATGATCCCAAAGGTTTGAAAGTTTGATGGAAAAGCAAATCTGAAGCCTGACTTCCCAGATAAAAGATGGAACATCATTTTACCAAAGGAATATCTCTGTTTTTGCCTTGCCTTTGGGGTGAGGGCACAAAGGAAAATAAAAATAAATGTCCCCAGAGAAAAATGTCTTCTAGTGACCCCTCCTGGTCACATGAGGAATTAACATGTAATGCCAAGGATGGATGGGACTTGTTTGCAGAAAATACAGCAGAAATGAGTTTAACAATTTAAAGCAACAGAATATAGACAATCTCTGGATATCATATGTTTATAATTACAGGTAAAAGCTGATATTTAAGAATGTTTCTGTTCTTGAATTCTAAGTCATGCTATTTTCTTCCAAATGAACTGGTCTTTCCAATCTGCCTTCTTAATCAATCTGCCTTCTTAATACAGAAACTTCTCTAGAAACCCATATTTAAAACGATCACTCCAGTTTTCCTCAGGAGATAGCTATATACAAAAAAAGAATCTAATTAACTCAGGTCTTTATCTAACCTACTTTAGGTCAACTATGGTGTGACTTGATAAAAAGCTGCTTGGATGTGAAAATTTGTGAAAGGTTATTCTCATGAACACAAGGCTGTTTCAAACACAAGGCTGTTTCTGGTGTTGGACAAACACCGGAAAGATAAAAGGCACAAAAGTGGTGATCATTAAACTCATTTGAGCTGGTGCTCAAACAATTTAAAGATATGGGGGGAAAAATGACTGGACCCTTTCCCTTGCAGCTGGGTCTGCTGGGCTGGGTCTTTTAAACATTCATTAATACACGTCCATGAAGAGTGTATTTTTAAGCAACATATAAGCCCTATTTTGGCTGATAAGTCCTGTCAAGTACCTTCCTTACTGGTCACAATGGAGACTGAACTAGATGGTCTCTAAGGGCCCTTCTACCAAGTGTCCTGACTCCATTAAATATTTGAATTGGAGATGGGATGAAATATATCACACTCCTCATGGAGATAACCTAAATGTCCATCAACAGAGGAATGGATAAAGAAGATGTGGTACATATATACAGTGGAATATAACTCAGCCATAAAAAAGGAATGGAATTGGGTCATTTGTAGCGATGTGGATGAGCCTAGAGTCTGTCACACAGAGTGAAGTAACTTAGAATGAGAAAAATAAATATCGCATATTAACACATACATGCGGAATCTGAAAAAACTGGTATAGATGACCTTATTTACAAAGCAGAAATAGAGACAGATGTAGAGAACCAATGTATGGATACCAAGGGGGAATGGGGGTGTGGGGTGAACTGGGAGATTGGGATTGACATGTATACACTATTGATATTATATATAAAACAGATAACTGATGAGAACCAACTATAGAGCCCAAGGAGCTCTACTCAGTGCTCTGTGGTGACCTAAATGGGAAGGAAATCCAATAAAGAGGGGATACGGGTATATGTATAGCTGATTCACTTTGCTGTATAGCAGAAAGTAACACAACATCGTAAAGCAACTATGTTGTTTAGTCGCTAAGTCATGTCTGACTCTCTGTGACCCCATGGGCTGCAGCACGCCAGGCTTCCCTGTCCTTCACTATCTCCCAGAGTTTGCTTAAATTCATGTCCATTGAGTCGGTGATATCATCCAACCATCTGTTGCACCCATCTCCTCCTGCCCTCAATCTTTCCTGGCATAAGGGTCTTTTCCAATGCAACTATATTCCAATAAAATTTTTTTTAAAAATTGAAGGAGAGGTATATCACACTGTACAATAAAAGTTTAGTTAAGCAAATAAGAAAACAAGTTTTACAGTAAATATGAACCCATGTACATCTACAAATTCATGTATAACCATATTGTATACTTGTCTCTTTGTTCAGTCAAATAAGGAAGGTAAGCCAGGAAGACTTTCCAAAGGGTGCAAGAGCTTCAACCTCTGGACCTTTCCCCTCATCCAACTTCTTCCTCTTCTTCTTCCTTCCCTCCCTTTCTCTCTATGTGACTGCAGATAAGACCCAAATGTCTACTCTACGAAACTATCCTTTATCTGTAATATTGTGATTTATAATACATACTTGGTCATTGTCCTCTTTGCAGGCACAGAGCTCCCACAACTTTTGGAATTTCCTAAATGATGAGAGTGATAAATGTGTCAACTTACGTGAATGAGATGACCTTTAGAAGCATGTATGTTGGGGATGTGTTGCTGGGAGAACCAAACATGTGATTAGGTGGTTAGAACTTTTAGTCCCACCCCGAGGATGAGGTGGTTAGATGGCATCACCGACTCAATGGACATGGATTTGGGTGGACTCCGGGAGTTGGTGATGGACAGGGAGGCCTGGCGTGCTGAGGTTCATGGGGTCGCAAAGAGTCAGATGACTGAGTGACTGAACTGAACTGAACCTGACTTCCAGGAAGGAGAAAAGGGCTGGAGAGTAATTAAGTCACTCTGGCCATTGGTGACTCAACGCAATCACGTCTATGTAATAAAGCCTCCAGAAAAAGGCCAAAAGGACAAGGTTCCAAGAGTTCTTGGTTTGGTGGACACATGGAGGTTTGGGAAGGGTAGGACACCCAGGGAGAGCATGAAACTCCACACCCTTTCCTCACACTTTGCACTGTCCATCTCTTCTAGCTGGCTGTTCCTTATATTGTTTTTTAAAAAGTTATTTATTTTGGCTGTGCTGGGTCTTTGTTGCTGCTTGGGGGCTTTCTCTGGTTGCAGTGAGTGGGGTCTACTCTCTACTTGCATGGGCTTCTCACTGCGGTGGGTTCTCTTGTTGCAGAGCACAGGCTCTAGGCATGAGGGCTCCAACATTCGCAGCACATGGGCTCAGCAGTCGCGGCTCTTGGGCTCTAGAGCTCAGGCTCAGTCGTCGTGGTGCACAGGCTTAGCTGCTTCACAGCATGTGGGATCTTCCTGGATCAGGGATCGTGTCCCCTGCATTATCCATGGTACCACCAGGTAAGTCCTACATTCTTCTACAAAAACTTGAGGTCTAGTAAATGAGAATATTTCTCTGAGTTCCGTGAGCCACTCTAGTAAGTGATTGAATCCAAGGAGAAGGATGTTGAAATCTCCAGTCTATATCTGGGAAACGGGTCAGGAGCACAGATAAGGGCCTGGACTTACAACAGGTGTCTGAAGAAGTGGGGAGGGACTGTCTTGCAGGACTCAAGCCCTTACCCTCTGGTGTGATCCTATCTCCGGGTAGACAGTGTCAAAATTGGGTGGAATTATAGGACACCCAGCTGGTATCAGACAACTACTCAGTAGTGGGGGGGAAATCCACTTGGAAATCAGAGTCAGAATTTTGTATCTAAATCAGGCCCCGTGCTGTGCTGAGTTCCTCAGTCGTGTCCAACTCTTTGTGCCCTACGTGCTCTCATTTAGCCCCAGATTCTATCATGTGTGACGCTTGGCAGTGTTCTGCCTTCTACAAGGGCTAGTTCATGTACTTTAAAAGAGATTCTAAATTCCCTTAAGGGTTTCCATCTGAAGGTGAGACTGTATATGGACTAAGATTGATCTTTCCTCCAATTATTCTGAAATGAGTCAGTTTTCTTCTAATAGGAAAAATAATTGAGTAAAATCAAATCATGAAAAGAAATCAAGAGCATTTGCATGCTGCAGTAGCCTTCAAAGTGTCTATAAAGAAGACTTCCAAAACATAAGCATGCCAGCACTTTCACACCCACACAAAGATGTATTCCTAATTCATCACCTTGTGAACACAGACATTTGCTTCATTGATATTCTCCTTACAGCTCAGAACCAGCTCTCTTCCTTCACCCTTGACCCACCAGTAGTTATTCATCTTGGCTACCTTACCTTTCTAATCAGATTAGAGTCTAAGTGATTTCAGAGAAAATTTTTTAAAGATGCAGCTTCAGAAGTTGGGTTTATGATGTACTCTGGTCTTTAAAGACATTCTCAAAAATAAGATCCCAAATATCTGAAGCAATGGCAACATCATCTAAAGAATCATACCCTTTCCTCACACCTCACACTGTGCATCTCTTCTAGCTGGCTCTTCCTTGGTTATTGTCTTTTCTTTTTTAACTAATTAATTTATTTTTGGTTGTGCAGGGTCTTTGTTGCTGTGTGAGGGTTTCCTCTGGTTGCGGTGAGTGGGGGCTACTCTCTAGTTGCAGTGCATGGACTTCTCATTGTGGTGATTTCTCTTGCTGGTTACCTTGGTGGCTGCTTTGGGAATGGAGAACTGATTTAGGAAAAGACAAAGCGTGGATCTCTCATCACTCTATGGTCCACCATGTATTCTGCTAATATGCTCCATGACCTCTAAGAGACCAGATATCATTATCCTGCATGAGGCAAGGATGCACACACAGGCCAAGGATGTCACTCACTCAGGTCACCCTGCATGTCACGGAGGCTGGGAGCAATTGGTTCCATCCCGGGCATATCCTGCCCCGCTATCCTAGGGCGTGGCTTGTTTCACTCCTTGTGTGTGAGCTTACCAGGCATGTTTTCACTCTCATGTGTTAGAAACTGTATTGTAGTCTGGATTTATATATATATATATATATGTATATATATATATACACACACACACACACACACACATATATATATATATATATATACACACACACACACACATATATATATATATATATATATATATATATTTTTTTTTTTCCCCTGCTGGATGGCCTTCAAAGAATTCCTCCCTTCCAAGAACCTGAAATCTTGCTTCTGGATGTGCTGACAGGGTCATCCTCAGGATAACCTTTGGAAGTCTCACTTCCAAAGACTACAGAGTAACCAAAATAGTAAGGAAGAAACTGAGCTTCACTTGAGCCCACATGGTACTGAATCCAGCCCAAGCCTGCAGAGTGCAGGTAATGGAAAACCTGAAATTAACACGCACTGAAACACACACGTATTACTCCAGTCCCTCTAGATTTCCTACTTGGTGTTGAACAAGCTCAGGAAGGTGGGGGACCTTTCCAAACGCCTTCTCTCCTGCTGTCTCACAACGCTCCTGACTCCCTGCAGACCCACTATGCACCGCAGAGGGCCAGGGAGCTGAGTGTCTGGCCCTATATGGCTGTGTGCTGTCACTTCAGTCGTGTCCAACTCTTCGCAACACCATGGCATGCAACCTGCCAGGCTCCTCTGTCCATGGGATTTTCCAGGCAAGAATTCTGGAGTGGGTTGCCAAGCCCTTCTCCAGGGGATCTTCCCAACCCAGGGATTGAACCTGCGTCTCTTGGGTCTCCTGCATTGGCAGGGGAGTTCTTTACCACTAACGCCACCTAGGAAGCCCACATGCCATAAATTACTGCCTATGCAATTCAAACAACTGTCAGTGCTTTTAGCATCCACCAAGTCGTGCTATTTGCAGGGCTGGGATGTTGAGAACTGGGCATCTGCTTAGTTTACTACTGCTTAGTTCACTACTACCAGTGAGCAGTCCCTCGTTATTTACCCTGAGCCTGGGCCCAGGGCCACCAACGTGGGTATCTGCCAGGCCACTGGGGAAGTGGCTCTCCCTCCGGCCATAGCCCATGTGTTCCCAACAGGCAATACTGGCCCAAGGCAGGACATTTCAGCAGCACTGGTCTGAGAGCCTGACTTGATTGGAACAAGTTCTGCAGGCTCACGGCAGTCAGCATTGAGTCAAGTGTGGGCCAGGCAGATCGTGTGCCTCTAAGCTGCTGTACAGTTTTTTCTTCCTCCTTTAAAAATGTCCCCTCATTTCAGAGAATCACAGGTACCACACAGACGTGGCTGAAAAGAGCATGGACTAGTCCTTAGACTAGATCTTGGGTCGTGGCTGATTTATAGGCTGGAGGAGTGAACTAATAGGACTTTTAAATGAGGGCAAATCAAAGATCAGAAAAGGAGGCAGCAAAGGAAAAAAGGCATGCCTGCCCCAAACTCTTACATGAACCTGTGGCCCTCTAGTGGTTGAACTCTGAGGCTGCAAAGTAAGAACCAGTCTGGCTGGGTGGATGGTGGGACTCACAGGGAACACAGGGGACCCCCGCCGGGGTCCTAGAAGGCAGGAGTGCAGGCTCACCAGAGGCACGGGCGGCCTCTTCAACATTCCTGGGAGTTCAATACATCCTTAAGCTCCATCAACATCCCAGTGGAAGGTTGGATCTTTCGCATTTTTTAGTAATCTTCTCCGCCCCAAAGTGAAAGCACAGATGCAGTTGTTACAGTAACTGTGGAAATAAGATTTCTAAAAGCCTAATCTACTTTTAAAGAGGTAGCAAAGATTTTATCCTTAAGCAACACAAAATGTATCTGATTTACCATGGTTTTCAAGAAGTCCCCCATTAGGTGTTTGGGTTTAAGACCCAAACCATGTAGGCTGTTATGAAACAGTGATGCTATCAATTCGATGGGCAAAGCAAAATATATCCTCAACTTTAGGCTAGTTATGATCCAAACTGGACATTCTACATGTCAGAAAGATGAAGACAGAAAAGGAACTTACAGATATGTTTTCTTGAGCAACACATATGTTGTAAAAAAGAGGACTGTATGGAGGATTTCCTCTAATTTCTCAGTTGCTACGTTTTTCTAAGTCTTAGTATATGTCTATGAAACAGGGATATATTGGCTCCATCGAAGGGCCATCTTCAGTGCTCTGTGATGCCACATGAGAGAAACACAAGAGGCACCTCTGTGGTCCTCGGGAGACAGGACTTAAGATGCTCAAGTCCTGGGTTTCCCTGGGTGCTCAGTGGTAAAGAATTTGCCTGCCAATGCACGAGACATGGGTTTGATCCCTGATCCAGAAAGATCCCACGTGCCACAGAGCAACTAAGCCCGTGCACCACAACTACCGAGCCTGTGGCTCTAGAGCCCAGGAGCTGCAACTACTGAGCCCATGTGCCTCAACTATGGAAGCCCACACACCCTAGAGCCCATGCTCTGCAACAAGAGAAGCCATCACAATGAGAAGTCCACGCACCCCGACTAGAGAGTAGTCCCTGCTTACTGCAACTAGACAAAAGCTCATGCTGCAAAGAAGACTCAGCATAGTAAGAACTAGATAAATGAAATTATTAAGAGAAAAAATAAAAAGTCAATTCCAAGAAAATCTCTGAGTCCAGAGAATTTGCCAGTCCATACTGCCAGCTTTAAAGAAACAAAAACAAAAACAAAAGAAAACAAGTCCCGAGCAGGAAAGAGACAGACCCACAAGATCAAGGAAGACCAAACTACTTCCTCAAGCTGCAGTTGTTTAGAAGAAATGATGAAGGAAACTGGCAAAGTCCAAAGTCTGGTCTCTACCTCTTAAGAGTCTGAACCGTGAAAGAGAAATTCAAAACAAGTGATGCCAGGAGCACATGAACTGAGAAAATTAGTACAGGAGGAGGTTGGATTCTTCCTAGCACTGTTGTCTTGTTAGAATTTCTGTCCTCCAGAGACGTTTGCTGCTAAAACATTCATCTGAACACACAGCAGCCTTGCCTCAAGTACGGAGGGAAAGAGACTAAGACCAGCCCCTGGGGGTTGGCCCTATTCACCACGCGGCCCCAGGGCCCCTGGAATTCAACCTCTCCTATGGTGAAGCAGGCGATCGGAGGAATTAGAATAAGGTTTAAAAGGTCTACTTTATATATCACCTCAAAAAAAGCAAAGCCCAAATAAATAGTATATGAGGAGCATTCTTATTTTAAATGGTCACGCTTCATAATTTTATTTTAATGGGAAGGACTAATGTCCCCCCACTTCTTGGGGAAAAGCTATTGTGTGGATCATAAAGAAATATATAGCTCTGCTGTCTCAGCACAGTGTAAATAAAAGTGCCACTGAGGAAAGGGGGAAAGGTCTCTGGTTATACGTTTTTGTCTTGGCATAGTCTATTACCAACGTAGATGCTAAATCAAGTGTCTCTCTTTCCTTTCTAAAGGTACAGTTTGTCAAGTAAACTGAATAGCTGAATATTTAAGAAACATTCTCACGATCATGGTTCTGGACAGACTGTGGCCAGGAGCCCCTTTGGTCTGCGGGAAGGACTGTCTCTCACCGGCCAGAATGTCCGTGTGTACACAGTTGGTTTTCATCCCCCTTCTGGGCAGCTCACACTTACAGCCACCCTCCAACTCCTCAGATATCCACAAAGCTTGGGTTAGGAAGCTGCACCGTACAGCATCTCACTTTTTTTTTTAATTTAGAATTTTACAGTAGAATTAAAACTGCTTTCAGAAAGAAAGAAACTAAAATTTGCTAAACACAGGCAAGTGAGCCAAGAATGGTTGCCTAGCAGTTGGACACAGAACTTCATTAGACATCCTAACAGACAGAATATACCCCAAGATGGGGAATCTCTTTCAAAGCCTTTGAGAGAAGGGAGTATATTAGTGTTTTCTACTGGAATTTTACCCCAAGAATGTTTTCTGATGTGTAAAAGATCAGAACTTGTGTATAAGTGATATTTATCCTTAATTTCCCTAAATGATACTTCATCCTTTTACCTAACCAGTTATCAATAGTTGGGTCTTTGGAGGGTGCAGAGAAAAGGGTACCCTCCTACACTGTTGATGGGAATGTAAACTGGTGCAGCCACTAGGGAGAACAGTATGGAGGTTCCTCAAAAGACTGACCCAGCAATCCCACTCCCGGGCATATCACTGGAGAAACACTAAGCCTACAAAAGCCATGTCCCCCAGTGTTCATAGCAGCGCTGTTCACAATAGCCAAGATGTGGAAACAACCTAAGTGTCCATCAACAGAGGAATGGATAAAGAAGACGTGGTAATATATACAATGGAATACTACTCAGCCATAAAATGGAATGAAATATTGGCATTTGCAGCAACACGGATGGACCTAGCGATTATCAAACTAAGTGAAGTAAGTCAGACAGAAAAAGACAAACACTATATGATATCACTTACATGTGGAAGCTAAAAAATAATACACATGAACTTATTTATGAAACCGAAACATACTCATAGATATAAAAACAAACTTATGGTTACCAAATGGAAAAGCAGGGAGAGGGGTACATTAGGAGTATGAGATTAACATATATACACCACCATATATAAACTATCAATAGATAAACAACAAGGACCTACTGTATATAGCACAGGGGACTATATTCAACATCCCATAATAACCTAAAATGGAAAAGAACCTTATATATATATATATATATATATATATAACCAAATCACTCTGCGGTATACCTGTAACTCACAACAACATTGTAAATCAACTATACTTCAATAAAGAAATAGTAAGGACTCTGGATCAAGCCGCCTGTGAGCTGGGTTTCCGTGAAGGAGGACTTCATGCCAGAAGAAGCCAAACACCTTCTAGTTAGCTCACCCCTTTGACCCTAACATCCAAGCCTCCTCAGTCTTCTAGGTATTCTGTACTGTGAATTTTAAATAAGCAAAGGTGAAAGAAAATAAGCTTTAGCACTCTCATTAATTTGTTGGTTGAAAAAGTCTCCATCTATCTAACATTTTGTGAATATTATTCCAAGGTTTGACTTGAAAAAAATGAAGTTTTCACTGTGGTTTATTACGTTGTCTTAAGTAGCTGGAAATGTACTTAGAGAAATCAGAGTTGCCAGTGCAGTTCAGAGGAAGAAAACTCCTGAGAGGTGGAGGTGCTAAAGGGGGGGGTAAGGGGAGGTGAGGGGAGGTGGGGGTGGGGATCCAAGTGGGTGGAGCCATACTTCTGCCAATCAAACTAGGAAATTGAGGAGAAGCTTCTTCACCCAGTCCTCCGGTCACTTACATCTTTTGCTAAAGGCTAACAAGGAAAACACAACCCCAAATATTTAACTCTGATTCTTTGCATCTGCCCTCTTTATCTCCTCTCAACCCTGCATCACTCTTTTGAATGAAATGAGGTTTTGGTGTTATTTAATCCTCAGATGCAGTCTTCACAGCTATTACCTGATATGAAATGTCTAAATGCATTGCAGAAGTCATCCATAACTTTCTGTAACATAAACAAAACTGTGATTCAAATCCCAAGAATTTGTGTCCTAAATCTGAATTTATCTCCAATCCCTCCACACATATTATCCATCCATAGACAGTCACAAGTGGTGGTGCATTCAATTTCAAGCCACACAAATCTGAACGGAAAAGAGCTACCATCTCTGCTCCCATCCCTGGCTAGTCAGAGAATTTAGTATTAAAAAAAAAAAAAAAAAGAAGTAAAGAAAGAAAACAGAAGCAGCAACCAAAGAAGCAGGCGAAAAGTCTCTGTTTCCTCATAAAGATTTGAGCCAGCACCTCCCAGCTTTATCAATCCAGACACCAGGATGAACGTGGTTAGCTTTCAAACTTCCCCGAAGAACAGTGCATTCCCTTGTATAGTTGGATTCATGATTTTCTCCCACTGCCTGTTCCTCGGATCTTTGTCTAAAAGCAAGCTGTAAACTGCCCATCCCACCCCAACAGAATTCCTTCTCGGTCATGAAATCTCGTTACCTTTCTTTAATGGACATGGTTTTGCTGGGGGAGTCGAGGCTGCCCTCCACCGCCGGGGCTTTGATCTCTCCAGCAGCAAACATAACAGATCAAGTTCAAGAATTTCCTGTGCAGGAATGAAAAGTCCGGGGAGGGTACCATTCATACCAGACTTTCAATCAACGCTTAACACTCAGCTGTCAACTGCCTTCACAATTCAGTTAAAAACAATCCCAAACATATGTGACCCATCCAGCAGAAAAGAAAGAGCGGTAATAAGTTACCTTTCAGTGAAAACTTCCTCTTTGTGACATTCTCCAAGTCCACCTTCTCTTCAAAGAGCTGCCTTTCCTTCCAGTCCGGGCTCGCCTGCATGGTGCTCTTTGGGGTGGAAAATTCCTTCAGCTCATCACCAAGCTGGGTGATGGGAGGATGGGTGAGCTCCAGGCTTTCTTTCCTCGGAAGGGCATAGATGGGTTCTTTATGACTATCTCCGTCCCGGACTCTGCTGAGGACAGGGTAGGACAGCTCTGCTTCCTCGAAGGACCCATACTTTGTAACCCCGCCATCTCCACCTGTCAAGCCTCCCTTGCGTTCTGTCTCTTCAAATTCTCTCAACGTTGCTTTGCTCCCAGCACCCTCGACCGAGGGCTGCCAGCCTTGGGATTTCAGGATGCTTCTAACTGGGGAGTCGGAGTTTTCTAGCGAAGAAGCAAACTTTTGCTCGGTGGCACCGAAGCTGTCATCTGGAAGTG
This sequence comes from Okapia johnstoni, assembly GCA_024291935.2. NCBI lineage: Eukaryota > Metazoa > Chordata > Mammalia > Artiodactyla > Giraffidae > Okapia > Okapia johnstoni. The sequence continues at coordinate 26,301,701 of CM044324.1, forward strand.
GCTTTGTCCGAAGATTCCCTGCGTACATGGGGGGGACGGTAGATGCCGCAGTGGACACGGATGTGTTAACGGTGGGGGAGAAAGCCATGAGCTTGCCACTCTGCACCTGGGAGGACACAGTTCAAAAATAAAAGCTGATTTAAAAACACTGCCCCAGTAAATCCCTGTGGATAGACTGACATGGACAGAGACACTACATTTGGGGCAGTTTTCCTGCTTCTGTTGGTGAGAAACCAAACCTAGATGCAGTTGCACAAATGCGTCTCGTTAATCCAATCATCTGGGTGAAAGGCAGGTCGTGCATCCTGTTTTTCTCCCCTTGATGGACTCAACTTCAGATGATTTCAGTCATGATGTGAACAAGACAAGAGAAACATCCTTGGCACGGTTATCCTCCTTAAGAATGAAATTATGACCAAGCAGCGACAGGTAACACAGAGTACAGGTAGAGCCCCTTAATCGTATCATTAACCCCTGTGGGACAGCATGCTCCCATATTTTCAGGACATACATGCAACCTTGGAGCTGGATCGCAGGGCACCTACCTGTTCCACCTCTCCAAGCGTGACCGGCTGGGTTTGGTAACGAGCATTCATCCTCCTCTGTCTCATATCTAATCTGTTCCGTGTTGAAATGGCTTTTGAGACCGGCTGGGACAGTTTGTTAAACAAGGCCAGCTTCTCCGCTAAGCTCAGAGTGGAGGAGTCAGGTTCTCCCTGCTCAGCAGAATCTTTGCTCTCGTTTGTCTGGTCTCTGGTTAATGCCTTTTGGTGAGCAGATGCCTGCAATCTGAAAGGGGGGAGACGTCAGCCCCACACAGGGAGAGAAACAGAAGCCCACCGCTAAGTCTGTCTGTTAACTTTCTTCAAAGTGTCTGGAAAAGGGGCTTATTTTCCCCTATCTAGATTCAAGACAGGTATGGGCAGTTGGTCAGCTATTAATGAGAGAGTGAACACTGTAGGCTGAGGACCCTTGCATGGTCAACGTTACATAGATTTTCAGCTCTGGATTATTTCTAAACACTGAGTTTCCTAATTACAGAATTAAATAAATTAAGGCTTAGGTATACCTTATTTTAGAGAGAGGAGCTGTATTGTTAGTATCAACAATAAATACAGCTAGGAGTCCTCAGACCTTGCCTGTGGCCTATTTAGACATTATCTAAAAGTGTGGTTCAGAAGGTGGTCTTTACATCTTATTTTTTTTAATTCTCTTTCTTTTTTAAAGTTTTTTTTTTAATGTGGACCATTCTAAAAGTCTTTATTAAATTTGTTACAATATTGTTCCTGTTGTGGGTGTGGGCAGAAACGCATATCTCTCAGCTCTCTGGGATCTTAGCTCCCTCACCAGGGATCGAACCTGCACCCTCTCCATTGGAAGGCAAAGTCTTAACCACTGGACCACCAGGGAAGTCCCTACATTTTAAACAGTTAGGAAATAATACAGTTATTCTATCAAAAGCATTAACTATAACACAGGATTTTGATGTTCACTTACTACACACAAATAGTGTCACTGTAAAGATCATTCCCCTCTTCTAACCTAGGATTTTCTCTCATAGGTTTCCATCTGTTTCCTAAAAGGTACTAAAAATCTGAAATTCCTGGTAACTTGAAAGGTGAAGGACATTTTGGTGCTGAGAAATCCCTCCAAGAGGAGAAGGCTTCCAGTTACCTGGTCATGTGAATCTTGGAAGGTCTAAGACAATGTACCTTCTGCCACAGGCACATCCAATTCTCAAGTCCAGTAGAAGAGTATATTCTGCCTTGATTCCAATTAACTAGTGCTTTACAAGTTGTCCCAGACAAGAGATGGGTGTCAGTTTTCCAGGGCATGGTGAGGTGGGAGTAAGGGGACCTGAGTCTAGGCATCTTTCCTGAGGTCCAGAGAAGAACTGGGCTTCCCAGGTGGCTGTAGTTGTAAAGATACCAATTCAAGAGATGCAAGAGATGTGGGTCCAATCTCTGGGTGGGGAAGATCCCCTGGAGTAGGAAATGGCAGCCCGCTCCAGTATTCTTGGCTGGAAAATTCCATGAAGAGAGGAGTGTGGTGGGCTACAGTCCATGGGGTCACAAAGAGTCACACAAAGAGATCACAGGGAAGAACTAGGTGTGCTAGAAATCTGCTTCCCCAAAGAGAGCCCGCATCTGGACAATGCCAGCTTTCTTTCTGAATTGTCATCTTATTTCTTTTAATCTTGCTTTAGCCTTTGTGTTTTGGCCTGTAACAGTGAAATAGAGGGGATATTTACCTGCCTTAAGGACATCACTTTAAAATATCACAACTTAAAACATAACAGTAAAGCATCTAAGTTCAGACACTATAAATTGTTATTGTCTGGATCCTCAAATATAACAGCATTATCTATCCATCAGAAAACAGGTAAAGTTGTTTTTAAGCATGTATTCATGTCTCGAAGTGTAAAAAACAACTAAGCATGGTAAGACTTTCAACATTCAGGTTAACATCCTATTTTTCTGTTAATCTTTATTAAGTGCTAGTATTTTAGATGGAAAACGAAATTTTTTAGGGATGACCAGGGTTATGTAAAACAGAAACAAAACAAATGGATGAGTGGGTTAGTTGGGTTTGAGTTCCAGGACAGAGAGAAAGCAGGTGGATGAAATGCCGGCATATGCAGGCCTACGTGAAGTCCCCCAGTGTGAGACAGCAAGATGCCACACGCTTCGCTGGGACAACTCCTTGCGCTGACTTGTTTGTCAGACAAACGACAGACATTCAAGATCGGAAGATGCACCTCTGCTCTCAGTGCGACATGCAGCAACTTCTGTCCAGTACCTGGCAGGCTGCACGGGACTCTTAGCTACAGTGGGGCTAGGATGTCTTGTCATTACAGGGTGGGTGGCCACTGAGCACGAAGCAGGGGTGGGTTCACTTTAAAAGCAATTGCCAAAGGCGGAACATTCATAAGGAGAGAGAAGAAAAGAAGCATTAAAGAGAGCGTAGTTTTCAATTCAGAAACATTATGTCAAAACATACTAGAACAAAATCGTTCGCTTGTTTCTTTGGGAAAATCACAATAGAATTTGAAAAGCAATTACAAACTAAGCAAATAAGAGACAGAGATGACCCAAAGTCAGTGGAATAGGAACAGATTTTTCAAGCTTGGAAAGGATTTAGAATATCTAGAATAAGTGTCCCAGTTTAAAAAAAAAAATTAAAAAGAAGCTAATATTAACCACCAGCAAAGCAGTAGATTATGTCTGTGTTTTACAAAGTTGTCCTAAGCTCCTTTTTAGAAAAATCACGGTCCTCATATCATCTATAAGAACATCAAAGGACATTCAGGGAGTCTGACAAGTGGATAATTTTTGCTTATATTTACTGTTTTGCTCCTAGGGTTAGTTGTTTCTTATTTTACAATAACCAAATATTCTTTTTTTTTTTTATTTGCCAAGAGTTCCCAGTGAATAGAAGATGTACTTATCCACAAACAGGAAGTTCAGGTGGCTGAGTTAACAGCAGCTTCACATGTGGGCTGTTGATGCTCTAAATGATATAAACTTCATTTTTTCAGGAAGGGTGTGTGCATGTGTGTGTCCAGCAGGAGAAATTATTTTTCAAAAAAACTAATAAAAGTTTTTGCTTAATGGAAGCAATAATCCCTGGATGAATTACTTTGGGAAATTCATACTGAACACATGGGAACACACTGCTCAAAACCTACTTCCCACTGTCTGGAGATTTCCACTGAATTAACAACAAAAGAAATCATTTAAAAACCAAGAGAATCCTTCTGTATCTTTAGTCTCTTTTGAGATACAGACTAAAATATTTATGGAGGAAACGATATATGGGGTTTGCTTGAAAACACTATAGGCAGGAAACAGGTAGAGTGAGATGAGATGGGCTTGGGGTTTTGGCTCTTGGGACTGGGTGATGAGGACATGGGGGCTCAGGACATTAACCTGTCTACTCTTGTATTTTAAATTTTCCATTGTAAAGGGATTAAAAAAGAAACCAGGCAAAAAAATAAAAAGAAAATTCCCCTTCATGTTCTTCTAGGAGACATACAATAGGTAACACATCCCTTTACAAAGTTCAGGGACACCAGACACCCAAACACCCCCTTTTTGGTGGCTTCTAACTGAACTGTCTTCTGATCGCCTCATTTTAGAAGTCTTTAAATTTCTCTTTACAAAGAAGGCCTTCCAGCCAAGGCCCAGAAGCCCCAGGGAGACTTACGTGGCTGCAATGACCACCTCTTCGGTGGTGACGGGCTGCGTGTGGGACCGGTCCTGTAGGCGCCGCAGCCTCTGCTCCACGGCCGCGTTGCGGGAGCGGCGCTTCGGGACGCTCTTCTCATCAAACGACTTCTCCATTTCCTAAGATGGGAAACAATGTGGAAGCCTGAACAGCTGGGGGAAAGGGAGCTGGGGCGGCAGAATGTGGCTACTCTGAAGACGCTGCAGGGTCTACAGACAGGGCCCCCCCAGCAGGCAGCACCGCCATCAGCGGCACACACGCCAGCCACATGGGAGGAGAGAAGCACTTGGGAGCCCAGAGCCAGAGCGGCCGCAGGCTGGCCGTGGGGCCGCCTGCAGGAGGCGATGGCTCATTCTGATGACCTTTCATCATGTCTTACCCTGAAGAGCAGCCTCTTTGCCGCGACACTCAGCCTCGCTCGCTCATCGACCTTTTCTTCATCTGTGAAGAGTCACAAACCAAGACTGATTATCATTAGAAAACGTAGGGAAAGTCTCTGAAAAGTTTTCCAAGGTGGACTTGGAAATCGTCTGAATAAAAGAATCGATATGCTAAAGGGGATCATCCCAATCCAGGGATCGAATGCAGGTCTCCCGCATTGCAGGCAGATTCTTCACCGTCTGAGCCACCAGGGAAACCCAAAAATAACAAGAGGCAATATTTTCCTCTGGGTGAGGAAGGCTATTCTTCTGCTCAGTGAAAAGGTACTAATTCCCATTGCAATTCACCAAACAAAACTCTTGTCCAGGCAATAATTTCCTACTATCATATTTGACTTAAGAATAGATATTATGGAATTAAGAAGAGACTTTAAGGAAGGAATTTCCCTTCTTTATTATTAAATAGTAACATGAAAGTAACAAGAAAAACCTGCTTCTTTGATTCAAATCAATTGTTTTAATACGGTTAACGTCACGGCTCTCTCTCTCTCAAAACTAAAGGAAAGTTCTTGTGAAAACCTCAACAGGTTTTATTATATTCACAGGAAGAAAACCTGCTGAAAAGAAAGTAATTGTTCCATAATCTCATTCTTTTCAAAAGCAAAAATCTTATTATCTAAATCTAATCTAGGGTGAGATGATTAACAAGAAAAAGGATACTTGCCCTCGACAGCTGGCATTTCTGAATTTGAAGTTGACCTAAGAAAGACATGAGTGAAAAAACAATAACAAACAATTAGCTGGTTGGAGTGGAAGATCCAAGGATCACATTAAAAGTGAAAATAAAAATTCAATTAAAGCCTCTTAAAGAACATCCTCCTGGTAGCAACTCTAGTTGTGACTACACATGGGCAACTATTACAAACACTGTGGGGTATGTGTGCACACAGCCCGGCCAGGTGTTTCACCTTGTGGAGACAAACCAGGACCAAGTAGGACTTATTAAACACAACTGATAATCATCTTTTAGACAAACACTTTCATTTCTCTGTGTTAGCATATGATAAAAATTCACTCACATACAACATGCAGATAGACATTGATAAACTGAATATGAACCCCCTTAGTTATTTTCACCATAAAATCTAGTGGACAATCTGGATTCTAACTTAAGGGCATAAAAATTTAAAAACATTAAATGTTTAATGTTTCTCATTTCTTACCATCTGAATGCAATTTAAAACTGTATGCTGATATTGGCATCATAGTCAACATTCTTTAAAGACACATTTACACCAGCCAAACAAACATCCCTTATAGCTTGGATGGAAGAATTACGGAGTCATTACATCCCACTGAAAGAGCATCAGAACCATCCTTGGGGTGGAAATTTCCATAGGATTTCTTATAAGTTCCTAGACCAGGAAACTTGACAGACACATGCCTACCTATCCGATTCCTTTCGTTCTGCCGAGGTTATGGGTTGAGTTCTAAATCTCTCAGAAGTCTTTCTATTTTCACCAGGAGAAAAATAGCGCCTCGGTTTCCGGGACCCTCTCTCCCGTTCCACACCAGGGCCTTCGCTTGACCCCTCAACCCGCGAATGGCTTTTAGAGTTGGTGGGGAGAAGGTACACAGAAGGGAGACAGAGAGAGGGAAGAAAGCAAAGGTTTATGTACCCTGGTGAGTCAAGGCACAGACAGTGCAAATCCCACCACATGCCTCTACCATGCATGTCGGGAGGTAGAACATTCCAGAGACCCGATACTCTAGAGGCACCTCCCACCCCCCGCCCCAGCCCCGTTAGTAGGCGCAAGCAGACTGGTAGTTGTGGAGCCATGTCCTAGATGGTCTGCCCTACACACACTGGTGAGCTAAGCTGGTAAGGCTCAAGGCAGGATGCCACACAAGTCGGAAGGTGAATAACTCTGCCAAGGACGTGCAAGTGACACATCGGGGGGACACGTGGACATCACCTACAGCTCGGGTTTCCTGCTGGCCCTGGCTGACTCCAGGAACACATTGCGGAGCTGGGCGACTGAGACCTTCGTGTCCAGCAGGCCCAGTTCCAACTCGGCCTTGGACGTCTGTGACTCGGCATCTCGCTTGGGAGCCGGGGCCTTGGCCTTCAGAGCCTGGAGCTGCGGGGGGCCCGTGTAGTCAGACAGGGAGCGGGTGAGGACCCTGTGTTTCCTCGTGGGTGCCTCCTTCCTGTGACCTTGGGACGCTGCCTGGCTCTGAACATACATGACCATCTCGCTCCTGCCCATCCTCTCGGTGGGCTGCTGTTGAGCCATAGTCGGGCGGGCCAGGCTTTCTGATTCCTTCTGAGGTTCCGCAGTAACTATGCCAACAGCGGGCTGACTCAAGTTCTCAGTTCCAGGGGGGGGTTCCTGGCTTCTCCCAGACCCACGGTCCTCCAAAACTGCAAGGGTCTTCCTGCTTTTCTCCAGAGCATCAGAGAAGAGCACATCTTCTGCTTTGGATTCACAAATATGGAGAACTGGGGTGTCTCTTCTTTCACCTTCTAGAACCTTTGAGGGGGGAGGCTTCATGACAGTCTGGGGGGCTGGGCCTGCCCAGCTGCCCTCGGAGACGCTTTCTGGGGTGTCTGAGGTCACCAGCGTGATGGTGTGGACGGGCTCTGCTGGCTGGACATAGCCGCGGATGGGCTGTTTTGTGGAGCTGGCCACCTTGCCCGAGACCCTATCGAACGCCGAGTTCTCTGACTGAAAGGCCAGATAATGGCCTGGTGCCGTCTGGTGTCTCCTCTGAGTTAAGGACTCGGAGGCAAGTTCAGGGCTGCTGCGAGCGCTCTCCTCTCGCACCAATTTTTCTCTAACTTTAACTCTTTAAGAAAGAAAAAGGATTTAAGTTGCCAAGTGTGGTAATGGCTCTGGGGGAAGAGAGCATGTGTGTGCAGACTGGAGATGCCTGGAGACTGGATAAGCATCTTGGGGTCCCACTCTCCTTGCCAGAGGAAGGAGTTTATGTTGAGTTTACAAACTCGGTCTTCCTTCTGCAAAGCTAGGAGGGGCCAGATGCTATCCTGGGAGAGAATGGATGCCTTCCGACTAAATGAATACTCAGAAGCCCAGGAAAATTCATTAATATGCACCACTGGTATGCACGAGGGTGCACTGAGGCTGGGCTATGAGTGGGTAAGCTTTCCACATGGACAGGCCCAGTATATGGACTGGGGTGGGGGTGGTTTCCAGGCATATATAAGCCTAAAAACCAAATGTAATTGCATTGTCTCCTATAAATGTCATAGCATTCATGATGACGGTTATTTTATATTGAGCTCAAGATACAGCAAACGATTACCCCTTTTCAAGCATTTAAGAGTCACAAATTTTTCCATGCCATGCAGACAACATTCATTCATTCAGAAAACACATGACCAGTTAAGACATCATCACTTCCAGCAGCTCCAGCGCTAAGAGGGATGTCAGGAAAAAAAAGGTTTTTGTTGAAAGAATGCACTGAACATGTTCTCCCCACTGGAATGGTCATTAGGCCCTCAGTTAAAAACTAATCAAAAAAGGGAGGGCTCTGCTTGTTTCTAGAGCTATTTAAATAGCCTAGAGCAAAACTGAAATCCACTGGAAAAGCTACCAACCTTTTCTTATTACTGTGGAAGCAAAGTAGCCAAGACCTCTGGCTGAGGGGCCCAGGAGACCTCTTTTCAAAGCCTCAGTCAGCCAGTTTGAGCTGTGTGGTCTCAGATAACCTACCTGCCTCAGCTGCTTCATCTTTCAAATGGAAATAATAGTAACAAGATGTAATGTGATGCTTGCAAAGTATGCAGTTTAGCGCTTAGCAAAGGGTAAACATTCAATAGTGCAAACTAGTTGTTTTTACTTTTTTTTTTTTAATACCACATAATGAGGAAAGACAAACCATTCAAACTGCTTATGAATGGACTGTGGACTGGGAATAATCTTTAAAAAATAAAGGATGCTTTTGAAGTGGGAGAAGTGATTTCTCAGAGAATGTAAAACCTTTATTTGGTTAAGATTAGTCAGCAAAAATAATTGCTTCTGATATTCACTTTCTAGAAGGGAATTTTTCCTTAGATGACAAAGGCACCCTGCTAAATTTGATATAAACGCCTATGTGTCTTTCACCCTAAGATGCAGGATACGTATATTTCATTAAAGAAAAGTCAAAGACACATATAAAAGTAGTTGCTGTGAACCATTCAGGGGGAAGAGAAAAGCATTCTGAGCTGTTATTTTTCCCAGAGACTAGTGAGTGTTGGAGGTTTTCATATTTATAAGCTTTGTTAATTTGTTCAACTTCTCCTGCGGAATGTGTCCTTGTCATCAGAGACAATCTGAATGTTGTCCTCAGCCAAGAACAAAGTGACTGTTAGAAACTTGATATATGGGTGCTTTGTCCTGCCAATGACTTACTCATTCTTACTCCTTCTGTCTCTCCCTGCCCCCAAGCTTAAAAATGAAACAAGAGGGGGTTTTGCCTGCTTTGAAAACCAGATGCCCTATACCTAGCTGTAGAAGTTAACAACTGGTTGAGAGACAGGCAACATAGAAAGGAGGAGGCTGGAAGGCCAGGACAGGGGAGCTGATGATAAGATGGGACCCTGGGTGGTTAGCCTGGCTCAAGGGAGCAGCCGAGAGATGCTGGTTATGTGCTCACTACTGCTCCCTCCTGGCAGCATGTGAGTGGTGAGGAAGGAGAAAAGCCAGAGGTGGAGTCAAAAGATTTTCCAAAAGAGAAGCAAAGGGGAACAGTATGAGCAGCCATTGGGGCAGTAGAAGGAGAAAAAGGAATGATTAGAAAGCAACTTCCAGCAGCCCCCTTTTGAACACATATTTTCAAAAGCCCTGCCACCAAAAAGAGGACAAAGGCGAGTTAGTTTCGTGACGTGCGGGACAGGGACACACTCACTAAACACAAGCTGACAGCTTGGGAGATACCTGGATGGCCAGTTGATAAGTGAAGGTGTGTCCCCTTCGGAATCTTTCTGGAGAAACCACTCATGTTTGGGTTTCCCGGTACTATTTAGTACAAAAAAACAAAACTTCAGGTAAAGCCTATGAAAACGTCAACACAAACACAGACTTCATTATCATCATTTAAAACCCTCAAGGCTGACTTTTGTTAAGTAAGGAATAATGCTGGCTTTTGAAAATGTCTAAGCATGCTTTGCCATGGGGTTTCTATTTGATGCATGGAATGTCCAAGATGTTTGTTTATTACATTTATCAAGATAGAACAAATACATCTGAAGCCACCAAATAAAGTGTTTTGTGGGATCATTTGGAGATATCAGGAGTCTGCTACAGTCACATTCTGCCTATAAATACCAGACAATTCTCTTGTAGGAGGTTGAATTAAAAATACAAATTATCATCTGTAAGTTCTGCAAAGGCACACTGGTAAATAGCCAAATATAAAAATAGTGTCAATGCAAAACAATGCATATGAAATAAGGGCTATGAATAAAAAGAAATTCCATAAGATCATATCTTTAATTGCTATTCTACATTTTTCTATTTACCACTGAACAATGCAACCAACAGTTACCAAATACTAATGCAAGTCCACTTGATAAATGTTTATTGATTTCTGACTATGTACAAAGCACTGAGCTGGGCCCTGAGAAGTAGCTAAGGTAAAGCAGGCATCACGCCAACCATCAAAAACTAACATTGTGTTGGGCAAGATAACATAGGATTGACACATTGATTCTTCAACACGCAATCAAATATAATGCAAGGTTGAATAAGACAAAGTCATAATGCCAAGTTGAAGATATCTTACCAAAAAATCAGTGGCAAGGAAAATCTTGCCATCATTATGTAAAGCAAGACATAGAAGGGCTGCCCAAATCATTGACCTGCATGCTCTTACAAAACAGAAAAAAAGCATGGGAACTCTGCTGCAGCTGCTAGTTAAAATGTTTACCAGCTCAAAATCTTACCAGCCTATCTGTAAGAGTCCTTCAATACCAACCAGAAACACAGATCAAAGTCATTTCCAAAGGAAGAGAATAATAATTAAAACAAAATTCTCTTAGTTTCTAAGAATCATTTTAATTTGGGTTTTGTTTCAAACTCCCAGGCAAGAACCTGTTGATCATCACTACTGTGCATTTTGTTGTGACCACTGCAATCTGTCACACTTAGGCATGGATCTCTGTTCTCCAGTCTGTCTATACTCAAATCTATGACCCCACCTTTCTGTCTCTAGCATTATAGCCATTGAGCCCATGGTAAATAAAAAACTCAGATTATGGAAAGACATTTTTATTTCCAGTGATAAAGGATCTAATTTCTCAGCGTTTATTTAAACATAGGAATAATTCTGCATATTGTCTGCAGTTTAGAAAGGAGGCAATCAATATAGCTTGGGATAGAGAGAGCACAATGGATACTTGCTTTTGAAAATCATCAGTTAATAACTTATATGCCTACCTCACAGTTATTTTAAGGCCCAGATGCTTTCTGTACAATAGAATGCATTGCAAACTGTGACATATGCCATACAACTTTCTGAATATAATCTTCATTAATCAGAATAAAACTTGGTCAATAGCACCCTAAAAAATTATCAGGCCAGTTATAAGTAAACAGGTTCTAGGGATGTAATGTATGACATGGCAAATACAGTTAACAGTGCTGTATGATATATATGAGTTCTCATCACAAGCAAAAGGAATTTTTTTCTGTATCTTTGATTTTGTATCTATACAAAATGATAGATATTCACTAAACTCTTTCTCCCTGGACCCATCCACCCCCACAGCTGCATGGCTGGCTGCCTCTCATTACACAGGTCTCTGCTCAACTATTAGTAGAGACACTTTCCTAACCATTTCATATCAAATAGCAACCTCAATCTCTGCTTTTTTTAAGTTTTTTATTTTTTTCTTGAAGTATAGATGATTTATCATGTTGGATTAATTTCTGCTGTACAGCAAAGTGACTCAGTTATACACATATATGTTCTTTTTCATATTCTTTTCCATTATAGTTTATCATGGGACACTGAGTATAGTTCCCTGCACTATACAGTAGGACTTGGCTGTTTACTCATTCTCTACATATAGTAGTTTGTATCTGTTAACTCCAAACTCCTGGTTCTTCTCTTCCCTTTCCTCCTCCCCCTTGGCAACCACAAGTCTGTTCTCCACGTCTGTGCCAATCTCTTCTGTTTGGTTAGAAGCATGCCTTGGGTCCTACAGTGATGAATTGAAGTACAGCATTGGGACTTCCCTGATGGTCCAGTGGTTAAGAATCAGCCTTTCAATGCAAGGGAACCAAGATCCCATATGCCATGGAGCAACTAAGCCCATGTGCTGTAACTGCCGAGCCTGTGTGCTCTGGAGCCCCCGTGACACAACTAGCGAGTCCCTGTGCTGCAAAGAAAGATTCTGAATGAGGTAATGAAGATACCAAGTGCCACAACTAAGACCTGACACAACCGGAAAAAAAAATGTGCAGCACTGATCTGGCAAATTCATGGGTACCCAAAAGTGTGGAACACAATGGAAGTTAGGGACCAAGTTTCCCACCATGGAACCCTGCAGGGTGCCCAAGAGGCCCAGACTCAGAGGAAAAGATACATAATTTCATGAAAGTACAAAATGTATTTCCGGGGCCCAGCAGCTACTGTTCTTTTAAGATGTAATAACAGTAGATGAGCATTTTAAAACATGAAAAAAATAGAGAGATCACATCTGGATAGTGGCAATGAAACCCTGGGTTCTTTTGTATTTTTTAAATCTTGCATGGATAATGCTGTTTTATGTCCCTTAACATTATGCTTAACCATTTTTAATAATTAAGACTTGGTTAAAAAATTAACAGTAGGAAGGATTAGTTTCATATGAACATAATGAGTTCAATAGATGATACTATCAGCCTATGAGAGCTAAGTGAGGCCCTTGCAAAGAATCAACGTTGGTGGCCAGAGATACAGCAGTGATGAAAACCTTTTCTCTCTTGACAGGGGGAATGGTTATACATTTCCCCAAACTCACTGGCCTGCACCCTTAAAATACTATGTGGTGCTGCTGCTGCTGCTAAGTCGTTTCATCGTGTCCGACTCTGTGCGACCCCATAGACGGCAGCCCTCCAGGCTCCCCCGTCCCTGGGATTCTCCAGGCAAGAATACTGGAGTGGGTTGCCATTTCCTTCTCCAGTGCATGAAAGGGAAAAGTGAAAGTGAAGTCGCTCAGTAGTGTCCAACTCTTAGCGACCCCATGGACTACAGCCTACCAGGCTCCTCCATCCATGGGATTTTCCAGGCAAGAGTACTGGAGTGGGGCGCCACTGCCTTCTCCATACTATGTGCATCTTGATGTAAATTATACCTCAATTTAAACATATATCATCGCTGGGACAGAGAACAGACTTGCAGTTGCCAACAGGGAGGTGGGGGAGGGAAGGATTGGGAGTTTGGCATCAGCAAAAGCAAACTATTATATATAGAGAGTGGGTAAACAACAAAGTCCTACTGTACAGCACAGGGAACTATATTCAATATCCTGAGATAAACCATAATGAAAGAGAATATGAAGAAGAATGTATATATATATATATGTGTGTGTGTGTGTATGTATCACTGAATCACTGTTACACAGCAGAAATTAACACAACATTATAAATCAACTCTACTTCAATAAATTTTTTAAAAAAGCCTCACTGTTGGATCATGGAGTGAAGACTTCCTGAGTAATCAAAAGGTAGAAACAGAGTCTTTTGGGGGCAGAAGCAAGATAAACATGTGAGATAACCACTTTCTCCCAGTTTCCCTCAGGGCTAATCTCAGTGCTGAAGGCCTAAATGCTGCAAGGTTGACTGAAAAAGAGCGAAAGGTATGTGCAGATGGACCGGAGAGTCAGAGGGAACGGCTGAGTCTGAGGAAAGGACTGGAGGGATCTTCCAAGGGGATCAAGCTTCCCCTTTCCAGAAGGATATGGGTTTCTGTGTCTCCTACTTGACTTCTAATGAAGTAACCAAAGTAAGGTAGGAACTCGATTGCCTTGGTTATGGGACCATCCTAGAATCAGCCTTTCGGGGCTTCAGACTGAGTTTGCAAGGCCCCCAGAGCAGTCAGCGACTTTCCAGTTCATGTTTCACAATCCCCACTCACAGCTGAACGGTATTTACAAGCACATGGACTCAAGACCATGTACAAGGATTCCAAGCCCAGACAAAGTGGAAAGAGCACTGAAGTATAAACAAGGGCTGCTCCAAGCATACTCTGCTGATTGGGGTCACTGGTCCACAGTGAGATAAAAGGCTTGGACCAGAATGTAAATGATGGTCTCTGAGCCTGCTGTGTAGTTCAGTGATCCCTTCTTCCCATCACAACTTTCTTGAGGAAGGAAATGACCCATGGACTACATTCCTCACAAGTCCTTTATACGTTGGGGCTGATACAAAGTTTGCAGATTGGCTATTTCAAGCAGCACTGCTATCATTTCTTGACACTTTATGAAGACATGGAAAATAGCAGAACATTCACTCAGAAATACCTGATGGAGGCCCTTGGTATGTGTTAGATGCTGGGAAGGAGATGGGAAAATGACCGAGATGAGGTACCTATTCTTCCTGCAAGACTTCTACAAAAGTAATGCCATCACTGAGATCATCCTTACTAATCTTATGGATTGGCTTAATACCAGATTCATGGTGCCATATTTGGGAAAATCCTGACAAAACTACTAACATCCTTATCTGGGTGTGTTAGCTTTGTTGTAGGATACTGGGCATCTAGATGTCCCTCTTCCTGAGACATGAAGCACAGGGGAAGCTGCAGTTGTGAGACACTTCATTTGGTACATGAGGTCTTTCTCGCCTTCCCCCCTTTTGGCAGAAACATCATCAACCAGAAGTCAAACAGATAAACTTAGGGATTCCTGTGGCAAGTCAAGTTTCAGCTTTATAACCATATTGGGAAAAGGATAATCTGATAAGAACAGACTGGTTTGGGAGTCCAGCAGCACAGAACATGTAAGAGACTCCAAAAATGACTCTGGTTTCTATTAAGACAGGGAGAAGGTTATACAAACTTGGAAAGGGCAGATGCGAAGGTGGAGTCTCCGAAAGAATTCTCATTGGTCAACAGCTCAGTGAGAATGAGACCCTCTTATGTGACCTGACCACTGGAGAACACAAGCGGACTAGCGCTACCTGTATTATTGACAATTCACATTCATTAATGTCCTCCAAGATTGGACTAGCCATCTTGGCAGTCTCATAAAGAACTTATTGTCAACGAAAACTCCTAGGTCTGTTTCACACGAACTACTATTAAATCAAGTGTCTCCAATCCTGAATTTGTACACTGATTTTTTTCCCCCTTCTAAACACAGGACTTTCTTTCTTAAATTTCATCTTGTTTGTTCGTTTCCTACCATCATTCCAGGTACAGGTGCTCTCTTGCCTCCATGCTCCTGCAGTTTCTTCCTTCTTTCTCTCTCTCCCCCGCCCCCTCTAATCTCTTGTCTCTCAATCCTTCCCTCTCCCTTTCTCTTTTTTTTTTTTTTCCTATCATCAAATTTATTTACAATCCCTCCTCCAGAAATTGGCATCTCCCAGATCACCTAATGAAATGCCAAACAGGACCAAGTTAAGAACCAAGGCCAATGTGGAACCAGAGACATCACCTCATGTGTAGATAACTGCAACCACCTCTTTAGTGACCTCCCTGGCTGGAATCAATTCTCCTTCAGCCAAATCCCCCACACTCCTCCAGAGTATTCTTTCTAAAGTACATAACCAAGCATCCTTGCTTTCAAATCCTTTGGGCACTTCCCATTGTACTGTCCACCAGGAGAAGGCCAAATTCCTTGTTGTAAGGTGCCCCATGGTTGGTCCCCACCTGACTACCTCAACTCATTCCATCCCCTTCCTTCTAGGTCACCTGGAGCAGCCACTCTCCATGTCCAGCAAACTTACCACATCCTTAAGGACTTAGTTCAACTACGACCACTTCTCCAAGGAGGAAGGATGAACAACTTATCTTGGTATTCCCATGGCATCCAACCTTGGGCTTTATAATCTTATTTACCCGACTGTGTTGTGGTTAACTCACACACTTAAAAAAAAAAAAAAATGACATGCCCACCCAAAAGCACAGTGCCTGGCACAAGATAGCTTTCTTGAATGAACAGCTAAACTACTTCAGAGCTGAAATTAACCCATAAATCAAGACCTCTGAGGTTTGGGTGGATGGCCTACAGA
Source organism: Okapia johnstoni (assembly GCA_024291935.2). Lineage (NCBI taxonomy): Eukaryota > Metazoa > Chordata > Mammalia > Artiodactyla > Giraffidae > Okapia > Okapia johnstoni. The sequence continues at coordinate 26,317,530 of CM044324.1, forward strand.
GTTTGAGTTTCCCCCCACCCTGACTGCAAGTTTTCATTTTGTTTACGGGGATGCGGTTTTTAAATACCTTATGTAAATCCACATAAACGTTTTCTATAATATCCCCAATCTTATATCCTAAAGTTTCTAGCCTTCAAAGGGCAAAAACAGCTACCTTTTTTTTCTAGTATGATGGAAAATAGAACTGACATTAATAACAAGAGCAACGTGTCATGGAAAGAACTCTGATGGATTCAGAGACCTTGAATGACCGACTGGATCATGGACTCAGCTATATGGTCCTAATCCAGTTACTTAAAGTCTTTCATCTTCAGGGCTTTTCATGTATAAAATAGAATTTTAAACTAAATAATCTCCCAGGTTATTTCTGGTTTTAAGAATTTAACATTCTTTAACACAGTATCTATTCTGTGGGCTCCTGGGGTGAGCCAGCTCTCTATTGGGCAGTGGCTACCTCCCCAGGAGAGGGCTACAGGGTTCCCTGTGAAAGAGATGGTGACCTTGAGTATAAGAGAACTTTTTTTTTTTTTTTATGATATGGCAACTGGAGAATTATATCACCAGGAAATAAGAACTCACCCTAAGTTATCATGGAAAGGAGTTGCTCTGGGTTTGCATCCTTAAGTATCTAATAAAATGACATGCTTTGACTCTTCATAACCCCTGAGTTAATGGACGAAAAAGTGATTCCTGGCACCAAAATGAAGTCAAATCCAGTGCAGTAAAATTGGTTTCACCCTGTGGGTGTCTAGCTCTAATTATATAACAGCTCCTAATTATAAAAGATGATTCAGCTTAAGAAGAATAGCTATTAACACCAGCATCTCATTCAAATTAACAGTTTATTTGCCGAAAGTTGCTTGTTTGAAAAAACTGCTAATGATTGCTTTGCACATTCACACGGGTGTATGAATGTGCAAAGCCACAAGCACACAGGCAAAATATTGTATTTTAAAATCTATCAGACATTTGAATTTTTAGGACATACCAGCTAGTATTTTGGGTGACATCATCTTATTTTGTTCAGTGGATAGAAATGGACACTTGACAGTGAAAATAGAATAAAATGAAAAAAAAAAAAAATGGCAATGAGTTAACTGTAAAAACAGCCCAAAGCTAGAAGAACAAGACAAGAGTGATGTCTGGGGAGACAGAACTGAAAGGTGAAAGCAATCCTGTGCTAATACAAATGCAGACACGTGAGAAGTACCCAGTGGTCTCTTTAGAGATCTCAGAGATCTCTGTTCCCACGACATTCTGCCCCAATGTAGACACTGTGTTAGGAAACTTCCTGCCGTGGCAGAGACAGAAGCTGACGCAGGAATGCCAGTGGTCAAGAGGCAGTTGTCTCACTCAGCATCTCTCCAATTAACTAAAACAATGAGCTCCAGGCTCTGGAGACATCTCACTGGGAGATGCGCAAACGATTGGAAATAAAGGATAAAATAAAGGATAAAAACTCTTAACTTGAGAAGCTATGTGCACCCTAATGTTCATAGCAGCACTATTCACTATAGTCAAGACATGGAAACAGCCTAAGTGTCCATCAACAGATGATGGATAAAGAAGATGTAATGTGTACATATACAACGGAATATTCCTCAACCATAAAAAAGAATGAAATATCGCCATTTGCAGCAACATGGATGGACCTAGAGAGATTATAATACTAAGTGAAGTACATCATAAAGACAAATACCATAAGGCACCACTTATATGTGGAATCTAAAATATGACACAAATAAACATATCTATGAAACAGGAAGAGACTCACAGACACAGAGAACACACTTGTGGTTGTCAAGGGGGAAAGGTGGGGGAGAGATGGATTGGGAGTTTGGGATTAGCAGATGCAGACGATTATATATAGAATGGATAAAAAACAAGGTCCTACAGTATAGCATAGAGAACTATTCAATATTCTTGATAAACCATAATGGACAAGAACATGAAAAAGACTTTAGTGTATAGCAGAAATGAACTATACTTCAATAAAATTTAAAACAAAGCCAAACTTTTTGTTTATTTATTTTGCCTGCAGCACACGGCTTGTAGGCTCTTAGTTCCATGACCAGGGATTGAACCCCGGCTCCTGGCAGAGAAAGAACAGAATCCTAACCATTGAACCATGAGGGAATTCCCAAAACAAAACAATTTTGAATTAAAACAGAAAAAGAAAAAAAGAAAGGGTAAGACTGCATCATAATCCCGCTTCCTTCCTGGACGGCCAGAGTCTGCATGTCACAGTGTTGCAGAAATGGTTCTTCCTGGAGGGGGCCCTGGCCTACTGTGAAGCCAGTGCACAGCTCTGAGCAAGCCCCATCCAAGCCATCATTCACCAATGGCAGCCACCCCCGATCAAAGGTCAGTGCCAGTGCTGCACGAAACCGCCACCATCATTTTTCTGGCCATGAATGATAGTTCACTAAGTGGGAAAAGGAGTGGTGGGGATCCCAGGAGAGTAATAATAATAATAAAACCCCAAGGGTTCTCTAGAGTGGATCACCACTAGAAAATTAGGTGTGCTTCTCTTCTCTCCAGTTCTTATAGGGAAATACACATGCTCAGGAGAAGGGCAGGTGTGGGACTTGGGGTGGGGTTTCTGTACTCACAAAATTAACCCAGATGGTGCACTTTATTGTTGGTGACATTAAGAGATACACCAAATAGCAAATTGACAAGAGCTTTGTATTTAAGATTTCTAATGGAGCTCAGACTTAAAAATATTGAATAATACAGAGGCTCCCAATCCCTTGGAATTTTATTCTAAAATTCACAGTGGCCATGTTAACAAAGAATGATTCATTTCAGTTACACCATCTATTTGGAAAACACAATTCCTGAAATTCCAAATTTACAGGATTTGGTAGGTCAAGGGAATGGTGGTTGGCACATGATTTAGTCTCTATTACCACGATAGCATATATAGAGATAAATATGTAAAAATATAGTGTATCTGCTCTGCTACTATGTATGTTCTTAGTTTGCTACAGAACAATATTTTCATCTGAATTCCTAGACAACAGGATTTCTGAACTAAAGACTCTGTTACTATCATACGCACACACACACACATATAACACACATACATACACATACATACATATCTTCTCTATCATATAAATCAATCATTGTGAAAGTGAAAGTCACTTAGTCCTGTCCGATTCCTTGCGACCCCATGGACTATACAGTCCATGGAATTCTCCAGGCCAGAATACCGGCGTGGGTAGCCTTTCCCTTCTCCAGGAGATTTTTCCAACCCAGGGATCGAACCCAGGTCTCCTGCATTACAGGCAGATTCTTTACCAGCTGAGCCACAAGGGAAGCCCAAGAATACTGGAGTGAGTAGCCTATTCCTTCTCCAGGGGATCTTCCTGACCCAGGAATCGAACTGGAGTCTCCTGCATTGCAGGTGGATTCTTTACCAACTGAGCTATCAAAATAAACTTATCACTCAGCTAAATATTGACCTAAAAACTGTTACTTCACTTACAGTTACTGGGTCACCAAGAGTTCTTTGCCTGCAAAGTATTTTTTTGTGTGTCTTGAGTGGCTTCAAAAAATAAGGCATGTGCTTCCTCGCAAACTCCTTTACCATTTCTTCATTCTTTTAAGCCTCGCAAACTCCTTTACCATTTTCTTCATTCTTTTTCTCTGTGAAAGAAAGAAAGGCACTGTCAAGCAGAGGCTAGGTGTATGAACACTCCCAGGTAACACGCCTTGTCAAATAGCCCGGAGGGGACTGCCCTGGTGGTCCAGTAGTTAAGACTCGCCTGCCATTACAGGGGTACATAGGTTTGATCCCTAGTCCAGGAAGATTCAATGTACTGTGGGGTCTGGAGCCTGTGCACCACATCTACTGAGCCCGCACGCCCTACAGCCTGTGCTTTGCGCTGAGAAGACTGAGCACCTCAACTATAGAGTAGCCCCCACTCTCTGCAACTAGAGAAATCCCACACACAGCAATGAAGACCTGGCGCAGGCAAAAATTTTTAAAAAACAACAAAACCTAGAAGTGGGTTCTAAAGATTTTAAGTGATATATATTTTTGAATATTGAGATTTTAACTCACACAGAATTATTACGTATCCATCATTTTACCTGGAATACTCTGCACAGTTTTTATTATTGTAACTGCTTCAAAACTCTTGTTGAGAACTGATGATATGTGATGTAGACGGTTAATCCAGACACCATGATGATAAACAGTTTTCATGATATGGCAATCAAAAATTGGATTCTTTGTTATTTTTTAAACCACGTAACCCACACAATTCGAACTTTCTAATTTGTGATGTTAAGTTCCTTTGTCCTGCTCACATAGCTCACCAAGTTTGCTTTGATAGAGTATAACTAACCCAAGAACACTGTTTTTACTACGAAATGCAAATTTCCCAAAACAAAAGAATATGACTATAACATATGTTTCAAAATACGAGGCAATAAGTCCCTAAATTTTGAGCAGTTAAGTCTGAAGGATGAACAAAGGCCCTCAAAATACAATCAGGATCCACGCTATTGAATTCTCTTAGAAGCTAATATCTCTAAATATTCTAGTGTAGATGGCCAAGCCAGTAGCGGCCGGTCTCGGAGTCAATACACTTCAATAACTGAAATAGTCTGTTTTAGATGTAAAACTGCCACGTGAAGATGGCCACATTTACTTTGTCCCAACATGGAATAAACAGCAGTATTTTCCATCGTGTTTGTTTTTTTTTTCTAGAATGAATTTGCCTGATCTCAGGTTCTTATCCCCCTCAATTCACCTACAAAGCTAATGTTTATTTGAACTGAAAAAATACATTTAGGAGTCTGCCTAGACAATTAGCCTATTATTTTTGTAGTTAGCCCAGAACTTTGCAGAGCGCTGAGGACCCCAGATTTCAGACACAGAAGCGGCAGAGGGGATGTAGGTGATGGTGGGTCAACACTTACCTGGCTCGAGCCTCCACAGGAAGTGGCAGGTCACTGGTAGAATGGCTTGGGGAGGCCGGCTGCCCAGGTGATGGACTTGGCAGGTTGTGCACTGGCTTTGGGGACCTTGGCACTTCACTGAGGGCAGAGTCTCGCCCGGAGAACGAGAAGGAGGAGGATACCTCCCCTGCAGGGGGCAGGTCTCGGGCCAGCCCGGTGGCACTGGGATCTTGACCGCGTCTTTGGTTTTCTGCGTTGAGCAGCACCTCTGTCTCGGAAACACCGTCACTCCGGTGCAGGCCATAGTCCTTGGACTCAGCCACGCAGGTCCTGAGCCCCGAGAGCTCAGTCCTGGAGTAGGATGAGCCGGAGTCTCTGCTGGACTCAGCCGGTCTCTCGCTTCTTCCCCCTCTTTTCTCCACAGCCTCGGGGTCCTTTCTGGACCTGCTGTATCGAGATGGAGTTTCAGAGTCCGCTTCTGGATCCAGGGTGAGCCCATACTTTTCTGCCAGCTGCCGTCTTCTCTCTGCTTTGTACCTAGCAATTCTTTCGGCTTTGGACTCAAGGCTCTGGGTGTCCATGATGCCTGAGCTGTAGGGGGAGTCAGCATGGATGCCTGAGGTTTCTGTGCACTGTTTGGATCGAGTCTGCTTTTCTAGAGAAGAATCTGAAGTTTCTTCTTCTTCATTTGATCGACCTACAAGAAGATCATATACACAGATTTCAATCAAAGACATGCATTTATTCTACTCTGTTCTGTACACAACACACTGAGCAGCCAGGCTGTGAAGAACAAATTTCTCACCTCCTTGAAGTTGCCTACAATGATTTACCTGGGAGGCTGAAGAAGTCTGAGGTCTGCAGGGAAATACATTAAGGGCAGAGATGCTCTGTGCACTGCACAAGCCATGTCAGGCATGGCCTTGGCTTAAAGCTCAATCTTGACACCCTTCACTGCTGCTCAGTGTCATTTCCCCTTATTCATGTACTTTTCTGCTTTTGAGTTTAATATTTCATGTGTGAAGCCAGAGGATGTGTTCAGAGTCCTCTAGAAAGGATAATAGATATTCGAACTGCTGTAATTTGACAAGTGACAGATTGTGGTTTCTCAGGATCTGATAGTAACCATAATAATACTGGGCCATGTCAATATCTCCCAGGTAGTGGTGGTCTTTGTTAACAGAAGTGGCTTTTTCCAATTATACTATGCATGTGTAATGTAGAAAAGGTCTACAATGAAAACACAGGAAAGTTAGCCCCCAAGTCACCAATAATCACTAATCTATAATCATCAGTAATAAATAAATGCATAATTTGCTAAACTTTTCTATATACTCTTTCTAGTCTTAGTGATTTTTTTCTATATAACTCATATTTTATATAAACTTAATGTTCTACATAAAACATTTCCCTGCTTGCAAACCTTATTTTGAAGATATCATTTTTTAATGCTTTATAATATTCTATCTAACAGGCATTCTAGAATCAATTTAAGCAGTCTCATATCTCTAGGCATTTAAGTTGATTCTAACTTTTAATCCATCTTATTTTCTGATTAAAATTACAAAAGATAGTTGCATAAAAGCAGAATTGCTTTATCAGTAGGTACCTCATTTTAAGATACTTGCTAGATTGTCAAATTAATTTCTATAAAGTTTGCATCAATTTAAAATGAAACCTGAAATTTATGTTCTCTCACAAACACTAATTAAAAAAAATCACCTTTGAAAATATGAAAAAGAATGTGTGTATAAATGAATCACTTTGCTGTAGAGCAGAAATTACCTCAACACTATAAATCAGCTATATTTCAATAAAAAATAAAGAAAGCATACTTGTAATATATAAAACTATAAATGAGAATATCAAATAATCATATAATTTATTATCTATCTGTATCTGTTGTACTTCATTTTACACCTCTATTTTGGATTTACAGAAATAGTTCCATATTTCTAAAAATGTTTGTCATGATGTCATGTTTCTCTCAAAAAATTAAAAATTGCCCTTGATTACTAGGAAAAAGAGGATGCATGCATTTTTCAATTATTTAGTAGCCATTTTATTATCTTTTTCTCTAGAATATCTGGCCAAGCTTGTTGCTTTATATTCTTTTGATTCATAGTGTCATTTTAATCAATTTATGTACAATTTTATAGGAATATGAGTTCTTTATATTTTTCATGCATATTTCCAAACTTGATTTTTTGTGAAGTCTGTTGAAGATTGTCTTTGATGCACAGATGTTCATTATGTAGTCAGACCAATTGACCTGTTCATTGGTGATTTCTACCACTATTTCTGTGTTTTGAAAGTCTATTTCCATTCACCTGGACCTAAATATTAATTTTTGTTTCCATATTTTTAATTATTCTCTTATAATTAATGATGTGAGTCACTGAATCTTATTTTTGTGTTGAGTAGGAAGTGAGGATGGGACATTGTCTCTCCCCACTGCCATCCCATTTTTCCCAAGACAAGTTTGTTAAATAATTCTTCCTGACTAACATGATGCTTACATGATCATATGATACATTTTATATAAAATAGGATTTATTTATGGCCATATATTTTGGTACTCTGGCTATTCTTGATTCTTCATGTGTACCTCCCCCTGGTGGGGCCCAGGCTGGGGTGGGGGAGAAATGATTGGTCATCAATTACTCAACAATGGGGTCCACTCTTGTTGTGACACGAGGGGACCACACCTGGGAGGCATGGTGGAGCTGACATGGGTGTTGCTGCCGGTTTTAACAAACACATATCTTAAAAAACATTACAATCTGCACAGTTCACTTGTTGCAATATCTCCTTTTCCAGGAGTGCTGGGTAGAAAAGGCTCATGATAGCGAATTCCTGGTGGTCCAGTGGTTGAGAACCAGCCTGCCAATACAGGGGACATGGGTTTGATCCCTGGTCCAGGGACTAAGATTCCACATGCTGTGGGGCAACTCAGCCCATGTGCCACAACTACTGACCCCTCACGCCTTGAGCCTGTGCTCCACAACAGCAGAATCCACTGCAAAGAGAAGCCTGCACACCGAAACTAGAGTGGCCCCCGATCACCACAATTAGGGAGAACCCGCGAAGCCATGTAGACCCAGCACAGCGAAAAATAAAGTTAAAAAAAATTTTTTTTTTAAAAAGGTTGACGAGAGGCCCGCTGGCCACAAGCTCACCGACGTGTGGGCTGGCCGGGTCTGTGGCACGCATGTATCTGGGTGTGTCCTCCTCCAGCAGGCGATGAGTCACCAAGCCCGTGCAGCTCTGCAAGAGGATGGGCTGCGTGTCGGTTTCAATTCCTTCTAAGCGCCTGGCAATTCTTTCTTTTCTGTGCGAGACACCAATAGTGGCAGAGTGAGTTAGGGGCATCGGTTCTCTGGGAACACTGGTTACTGCTCAGCAAACTCTTCTACTTCTTCATTAGGTACAATGAACATCTTACCTTTTCATTTCTAAAACTTCTTTCCTCTTTGGTTCAAAGATTTTTCTTAATTCTGCAACTAAAAGAAGACAGAAAAGAAGAAAAAGACGATCTGGTATTTAGTTGTCATGCATTCATTTTATTCATTCATTCACACAACATCTATCTTTGGAACTCTGTTTATGGCTCCCTATGCACAAAATGGACACAGTTCTTGCAGACTGTATAATAACAGGGGAGGTAGGTGGCAAATGAGTACGCAGGTACGCAGACGTAGACACAAATACACACTCACACATACATGCCACAGGTTGGTCTAAGAAGTAACACTATGAGAACAAGAGATGGAAAAAAGAAGTGAGCTCTATTTCACCCAGGAGAACCAGGGGAGGCCTCACCAGTTTCTCTTTAGGTTTTTCTCTAGTCAGCAGAAAGCTCACTATCTGGTTCTTAGTTTTATTAGGTTTTACACAGTATTTTAAACTTTTCATTCTGCAAAACTTCAAACATTTGCAAAAGTAGAGACTAGAGGACTATGAGTGCCACACGCCACCAGCAGGTTACACCACACACGAGCTCACAGCAGTCTGGTGTCACCCATCACTGAACCTGTAAAGATTTGCAACCTCCTTCCTGCATGGGTTTCTAAGGTTACGTAATGTGGTACACTTTCTCCAACTACAGTTTAGATTAATCTGGTTCCTGTGCCTCCCTCTTCCAAGCTTTCACTGGGAAGAAATGTTAACATGTTTCCTTGCTGGAATTTAGGTGGATGGTAGAATGGCGGTGAACTCCCCTGGGCAACACTGGATGATAAGACAAACATTTTGCTGATCTTGGGAGGCCCTCATATAACACTGACCACAAGGATATTTTATTGAGAGGCCACAGAGTGGTTTCTGTGGAAATGGCCAAACTTGGTAGAGAAATTCTTCTTGCCTCCTCCTCAATCCCGTGAATTCACAAGGGCTCCTCGGAGCTTTTCCTGCTGATGTCCCAGGAACAAAGGAGTGGTGATAGGCCCGGGGCCCATGAAACATCTGCAAGGCTGAGTCTAAGCAGAAGCTCAAAAGATGGGATATAAATGCTTGGGATTTAATTTTCAACTGCTTCAATTTCCACTTGATTTTTTTAAGTGGCCTATTTTTATTTTTGGCCACATTTCGTGGCTTGCAAGATCATAGTCCCCTGATCAGGGATTGAACCTGCGCCCTTAGCATTGAAAGCATGGAGTCCTAATGACAGGACTTCCAGGAAATTCCCTAAGTGGTTATTTTTAGGAAGGAGTCAAAACCATACATGTGTGTGCACTTATGACTTTTATATTGTCCTTTGATTGTGTTCAGAGATACCAGCCATATTTTTATTTATTAGTTTATTTTTAATGACAGCCACCTTAACAGTGGGTCAGATTGACATTTTAACAAGGATAGCTGGCTTCACAGGTATCTCTGTCACCAGTGGCCTTCCTGGGAGTAGCTAAAAGCAAATGCTCGCAAGTAGAAGACCAGGGTCCAGTGACAACGGTACCTCCTGCCTTTCGAGGAAGTGTGGCTTATCACTGCTTCCCAGTTAACAAATGAGCTCTCACGAGACGATGGTGATAAAATTTTCATGGCTGGTAGCACAGATTCTGGAGATATTTTCAAGGATGAGTATCAATGAATTATTTAAAACCCAAAGTGGAAAATGGAATTCTATTTTTCATAAAACTGCTCCAGAAACAGTTGACACCAAATTCCAAGGACTCTGGGAGGTTTGCCTTAAACCTGTGCCCCAAACCCATAACTGAGAAATGGAGCATATGAATAGAGTCTGAGTGGTACAATGACATGTTGCCTTTTCTCCTGAATTATTTCAACTAGGTAGATTACAGTCTGAAAGTGTGTGTGCATGCTCAGTCGTGTCCAACTCTTTGCAACCCCATGGACTATATATATATAGTAAGGCTTCTCTGTCCATGGGATTTCCCAGGCAAGAATACTGGAGTGGGCTGCCATTTTCCTCTCCAGGGGACCTTCCCAACCCAGGGATGGAACCGAAGTCTCCTGCATTGACAGGTAGATTCTTTACCACTGAACTACCTGGGAAGCCAAATGTGTGTGTCCCCCTTTCCAATTCATATGTTAAAATTATAACCCCCAAAGTGATGGTATTAGGAGGTGGGACCTTAGAGAGGGATTAGGCCCCACCCTCATGAATGGGACTGGCCCTCTAATAAAGAAGCCCCACAGAGCTCCCAAGGGCTTCTCTGGTGGCTCAGACAGGAAAGAATCTACCTGTGATGCAGGAGACCGGGGTTCAATCCCTGGGCTGGGAAGATTCCCTGGAGAAGGAAATGGCGACCCACTCCAGTATTCTTGCTTGGAGAATTCCATGGACAGAGGAGCCTGGGGGGCTACAGTCCATGGGGACACAAAGAGTTGGACACAACTGAGCAACTGACACTTTCACGACTTTTTCACAGAGCTCCCAAGCTCCATCCACCACATGAGGATGCCATGAGAAGTTGGCAGCCTGCAACTTGCAAGAGGGTACTCACCAGAACCTGACCTTGCTGTCACCCTGATCTTGGATTTCTAGCCCCTAGAACAGTGAGCAATAAACTTCTGCTGTTTATAAACCATCTAAATGGAGTAAGCCAGAACAAGCATAAAAAATAAGAATGCAATGCATTCGGAGAGGCACACAATGTCCACTCTGAAAACTTAAGTCGACTTTTCTGGTCCTCATTTGTGACTGAAAATCATTTTTACCTCATTAATACTTGAACGTTTTCTATAGAAGTTGTGCACCTGAAAACATTTAAAGAAAATCCAGCAGTTCAGTGAAAAAGATAAGCAACACGCTCCCTCTTGACATTATTTCGCATAATCCGGAAGGAAAGGTCAACTCATGAGTTGACACACATGTAACATAATTACTATAGCATATCTACTCCACAGATAACACTTCCATTGTGTAAAAGAGAATGACTTTTCATTTGTCTATGTATGTTTTTGGTTGTTATTTTGTTTCTTGTATTTTGCTGGTTTAAAAAATTTTTTTATTTACGCAGAGTTGATACACGAAGCTGTGTTAATGTCTGCTGTACAGCGAACATATGCATACATTCTTTTTTATATCCTTTTCCATTATGGTTTATCACAGGATATTGAATATAGTTCCCTGTGCTATACAGCAGGACGTTGTTGTTTATCCATCCTATATATAACAGTTTGCATCTGCTAATCCCCAAAGTCCAGTCCTTCCCTCCCCTTCTCCTCCTCTCCCTTGGTAACCAGAAGTCTGTTCTCTGTGTTTGTGAATCTGTTTCTGTTTCGTAGGTAAGCTCCTTTGTGCCATGTTTTAGATTCCACGTACAAGTGATATCATATGGTATTTGTCTTTCTCTTTCTGACTTACTTCACTTAGTATGATAATCTCTAGTTGCATTGAATGATGTTTTATTTGAATTGCTAATGCAATTCCAAAGGAAAAAAACTTCAGATGGGCACTTGTAGTACCCCCCACCCCCACTGAATTTTGGTCAGGTATATTCTAAAGCACTGGAAAAATAAAACGCTAGTACTAAGAAACATCGAAGTCGCCCCTACTGTGGAAACACATGGTCACTTCATGTCTTTTGTACAGAGTCCACAGAGTGCTTTATCACTGCTCCATCTTCTGACTGCCAGCCCTGAACATAGTTTATTATTATTTATGATCTCTTTAAAATTTTTACATAATTTCAGTCTCAGAGAAAAATTAAGACATTTTTCATTTTTAAACATTTGTTACTATACTTATTTTTACCCCCTTTTTCTATCTCCATATGTATATTTACATGTAAATATATATGAAAATATGTGTATATTTATTTGTAAATACACATGGATATAGGGCTTCCCAGGTGGCACTAGTGGTAAAGAACCTGCCTGCTAATGCGGGAGATGAGTGGAAACTCTGGGTCAAGAAGACCCCCTGGAGAAGGGCATGGCAACCCACTCTAGTATTCTTGCCTGGAAAATCCCATGAACAGAGGAACCTGGTGGACTAGGGTCCATGGGGTTGCAAAGAGTCGGACACAACTGAGAAAGTGAGCACTGTGAGCACAGATGCACACATATTCTCATATTAATTTTTCTGAACCATTTACGAGTAAGTTGCAGCCTGATGCTCCTTTTAACTCTAAATCCTTCAGTGTCTCTTTCCTAAAAACAAGGAATTTTGAAAAATTAGACTCAAAAGCCATAATTCAATTGATGGTATGCTGTGTCATATGTATATAACTAATACATGGTTCAGAAAATAGTAATATTTGTCATCTTAAATCCAGACAGAAACTAGCACAGCTGGTCTAACTTCTGTTGCAATAAATTTTCAAGGGCACTGAGACTTGTACGTACACTAAATTATCCCTTGCTAAAATCCCTATGATTTTAGTCTGCTGCCCTTGTCTAAGAAATACGGGTTCTATGACTCTATTTCTTCAGCAACTTCTGATGGGACTTGCACTGGACATTTTCCAAGTAAGGCAATTTAAGAGGATTTGACATCAGGGGCTATAATACTTTATAAAACTATTTAATTGCCTCATATACTTTGTAATAATGTATAACAGCAATATGCAGGATAATTTGGTCTGTTAGGTGCTTTTCTTGGGAAGCATGGTTTCTTCAATTAGCTCTGAGAACAGGCTTTCTGGTAAAGTTATTGTTGATTTCAGTCCCCCAAGTCTGAATACAGTAGAATCAAAGAAATATAAGTAGTGGGGGGACTGCCAAGAACAGCTCTCCCCCTGCCTGCATCTGATATCACTGGCCAGGTCCAGAATATTCTGAATGCTGATCTTTCTTCCCCAGGAGTAATCTACTTTAACTTTTACACTTGGATGGCAGCCACTAATACAAAGACCAGCAGCTTATAAAATAAAATCATTACAAACCTAGAGGAAAGAGGGGGAGGTATGATGGCTATCAGAAGGGTTTTTGGGAGGATAATGAAAATGTTCTAAAATTGACTCTGTTGATCGATGCATGACTCTGTGAAGCTACCAAAAGCCACCAAACTGTCTACTTAAAATGGATAATTGTATGGTATAGGAATTATATCTCGATGAAGCTGTTAAAAAAAAGTAGAATCATGTATTTTGTCCATTTCATAACTCCTAAATGGAAAATCTATTTTAATAGGATAAGCTTTACACTGGTAAAGGGTTTTAATCCCTTGATTACCTGTTCATGATACATGGGTAAAGGAAGTTCCTTAGAGAAAAATAAAAGATCATTTAAAAGCTCAATTTCACAGAAGCAAAAATCTCATCACTAAATGAACAGGAGAAGCTTCTGTAAACTTATAAACCAACATGAAACTCTATGACATTAAAACTCATAATCAATTCCTATTTTTAACCTGCTATTACCAAGAACTGACAGAATACCGAATACATCTGTTAAGGTGGAGAAATAAAAAGACCTCAGGTAATACCTGAGGTCTTTCCAAATGTGCCTGCCCAAATTCATAAAGAGTAGAGTAAAGACTATGAAATAAATCTATGGGAATTAAGATGAAATTCAGGGGAGGAGGGACCCTGATGCTTAAGAAGCATGTTTGAAAAACCTTGTTAATTTAGAAACATAAATCTGGTGAGTACATAAAGTTAATCATCTTTGATTAGTGAAAATCATGATTTTTAATGACCAATTATGATAATGTCTAATAAAACTGGTTAATAAGTTTATACATTTTAAGATTGTTATATGTAGAGCTCTGAGTCATTGAGCTTTGAGGAATCTAACATCTCACATTGTTCTTAATTTTTCCGATATTCTTATTATTTATTATTCACTAAGAGAAGGAAAGGGGTGACAGAGAGGAAGAGGAAAATTTTAGCTCTATGTAACTTTCCATAATCAGTCAAATCTAAGCTGCTGCTAATATCAGTTTGTTCATTCCTGCTCTTTGTTTTGATCACCTTCATAGATTTTTACATTTGGCTTGGGCTTCCCTGGTGGCTCAGATGATAAAGAATCAGCCTGCAATGCAGAAGACTTGGGTTTGATCCCTGGGTCAGAAAGATCCCCTGGAGAAGGGAATAGCTACTACCCACTCCAGTATTCTTGCCTGGAGAATTCCAGGGACAGAGGAGCCTGGCGAGCTATAGTCCATGGGGTCGCAAAGAGTCGGACACGACTGAGTGGCTAACACTTTCAGTTTCACTCAGATTAAATTGAGTTTGTCTTCTGCAAGAGTCTTACAAATTAGAAGGACTTTTCCATTTCACACCTGGGGTTCCAGGTGGGAACCCCACACATAGGTGTCCTACCCTTGACTTGAACAGTTAATGAGATCACAATGCAGTGCCTTTCACTTACAGGTACCATGAACTATCAGAATTTTCTTCCTCATATGAAATCTCACCTGCCTCCTTGTAATTCTACACATTCTTCTTATTTTGGACCTCTGGAGCAAAACAGAACAAGACTCTGTTTCAGTTCACAGTTTTGTTAAACACTTAAAAATTGAAAAATGTCCCTTCTTGAAGTTGTCACCACCAGGCCAACCCCCGGGCGTCCTTCTTCAAGCAACCATCCTCATCAACCTGTGTCCAGGAGTACGACCGGTTCAGTTCCTCAGGATGCACGCAAATTTGTCAGTGGGACTTTTAAATCTGATTTTGTTTCTGTTAAGAGAATATTTTTTCTGGTTTAATTTCGTCTGGGCTTGATCTCATGATTTATTGCTGCTATTTTTGGTATTTTGTTTTTTTTTTCAGGACAGAAAAAAACCCCTGATCTTCCACCAGAACTGTTTCTTTTTTAAATTTATTTTTATTGAAATATAGTTGATTTCCAATATTTCAGGAGTGTAGCAAAATGATTCAGTTTTATATATGTATATATATACACACACATATATACATGTATAGATACATTCTCAGATTCTTTTCCATTATAGGTTATTATGAGATATTGAGTATAGTTTCCTATGCTAAACAGCAGGTCCTTGTTGTTTGTCACTTTTATATACAGTAAGCTGCTGCTGCTGCTGCTAAGTCGCTTCAGTCGTGTCCGACTCTGTGTGACCCCATAGACGGCAGCCCACCAGGCTCCCCCGTCCCTGGGATTCTCCAGGCAAAAACACTGGAGTGGGTTGCCATTTCCTTCTTCAATGCATGAAAGTGAGAAGTAAAAGTGAAGTCGCTCAGTCGTGTCCGACTCGTAGCGACCCCATGGACTGCAGCCTACCCGGCTCCTCTGTCTATGGGATTTTCTAGGCAAGAGTACTGGAGTGGGTTGCCATTGCCTTCTCCAATATACAGTCTAAAATCTTATAATTAATAGGATTAATTTTAATTAATTAATTAATCCCCCACTCCTAATTTACCCCTCCCCAGCTTTCCCTTTGATTACCATAAGTTTGTTTTCTAGGTCTGTGAGTTGGTTTCTGTTTTGTAAGTTCATTTGTATCATTTTTTCAGATTCCATGTGTGAGTGATATATGGCGTTTGTCTATCTCTGACTTATTTCACTTAGTATGATAGTCTCAAGGTCCCACCCACGTTGCTGCAAATCGCATTATTTCATTCTTTTATATAGCTGTGTAGTATTCCACCGAATATATATACACCACATTTTTTTTTTTAATCCATTCCTCTGCTGACGGACATTTAGACTGCTTCCATGTCTTGGCTGTTGTAAATAGTGCAACTTTGAATGTTGGTGTGCCATGTATCTTTTCAAATTAGAGAATTATATCTTTTCTGGATATACGTCCAAGAGTGGGATTGCTGGAAAAGCTGTTTCTTCTGAAGTAAGAGTTACACAGCTCATCTGGGATGAACACAGTTTGAGAGTTGGTACTCCTCTGAGTTAGTGTTACGGCTGGTAGAAACAAATATCAGGTATTTCATATTATTTCATGGGGGTAGAGGGCTGGTAGCTGATGCAAATATTTGACTGCATGTACATCTTAACCAGTGAAAGGGTGAATTCACCAGATGTGAGTGTCTACTTGGATAAGAAGAGAGAAGTTTAAGACGCACTTTGCACTGCTTGCCCAGTGTGTTGCCCAGTCGGGAGCGGAAGATATCCTAGCACTGGAAAGCCTCAGGGGGCTGGAAGCAGCGAGGGGCATGGACAGAAAAGAAACGGGCAAGTGAGCAGAACTCATCACCCCTGGAGAAGGTGAAAAGTAGGAGAGAGATGACGTAAGGCTGATTCTAGGACGGCTCTCTTATCTTCGGTACCAGCCTCCAGCAAAAACTTGAGGATGCCTAAGATGAAAGGAAGGGACTCGTGGTAAGGTGAAGCCCGTCAACAGAGGAATGGATAAAGATGTGGTACCCATATACGATGGAATATTACTCAACCATAAAAAGGAATGAAATTTGACCATTTGTAGAGGTATGGATGGACCTAGAGACAGAGTGAAGTCAAAAAGAGAAAAACAAATATTATATATTAATACATATATGTGGAATCTATAAAAAATGGTGTAGATGATCTTCCCTGCAAAGCAGAAATAGAGACACAGGCGTAGAGTATATGGACACCACGGGCGGAAAGGTGGAGTGGGATGAATTGGGAGATTGGGATTGACATATATACACTCAGTTCAGTTGCTCAGTCATGTCTGACTCTTTATGACCCCATGGACTGCAGCATGCCAGTCTTCCCTGTCCATCACCAACTCCTGGAGCTTACTCAAACTCATGTCCATTGAGTTGGTGATGCCATCCAACCATCTCATTCTCTGTCGTCCCCTTCTCCTTCTGCCTTCAATCTTTCCCAGCATCAGGGTCTTTTCCAATGAGTCAGTTCTTTGAATCGGGTGGCCAAAGTGTTGGAGTTTCAGCTTCAGCATCAGTCCTTCTAATGAATACTCAGGACTGATTTCCTAACTAATAAGAACCCACAGTATAGCACAAGGAACTCTACTCAGTGCTCTGTGATGACCTAAATGGGAAGGAAATCCAAAAGAGAGTGGATCTATGTATAGCTGATTCACTTTGCTGTACGGCAGAAACTAGCACAACATTGTAAAACAACAATACACCAATAAAGAATAATTAAAAAATAAAAATGTGACAAAAGAGGTTATTCAATTAAGGTTGCTTTCTTGATGAGGCAGAAAGGGGCACAGAGGAGAACCAAGCTGGAGGTTAGGGAAAGAGTTCTCCAGGAAAATCAGATAATACATTTACATGCCCCAGATACTAGTCGACCATCTAGAAGTCTTACCTTTAGGAAGGGCAGCTAAAAGCTGAGCATCGATCCCTCTTTTGTGGTTAGCAAGCTGTTCTTTGTCTTCAAGCAAGAACTCTTTCTGAAAGCTAAAAATGATTCCATTAAGAAAATGTTTAAAGTCCTTTTATACCCAGCTATCTGATATGAACTGAGATATCACAGAACATAAAAATTACATTACTGTTGTACATAGTTAAACATGTGTGTATAGATTACAGGTAAAATATTTTATTTGGGGGAGTTAATAGGTAGCTTTTTTCCAATGATTCATGCTTATATTAATATGATTTTGGGGTGCAACTAAATAATTACCTCAGCATAGGTGGCAGGGAGTGGGAGGAATGTGAGGGTATATGTAGCCTCTGGTGGTAAAAACATCACTGCACTAGGAGATGGATGCCTCTGTTCAGACTGACAACCTCTTCAACGGCCACCAGTAGCTGCGCAAACTTGAACTAATCACTCAACCTCTCTGTGCTACAGTCTTCCTCAGAAAATCAGTGACTTGTCTAGGTGATCTACATGCTCTCTTCTGATGTTGAAATTAAAGTAACAAACGTCTTCCATCAAACAAAAATCAAAGCATGGAGAAGAGGTGTGAAAGGTTCATGAAAATTTGTCCAGGGGAAAAAAAAGAAATGGGACTTCCCTGGTGGTCCAGTGGTTAAGACTCTGCTTTCCAACACAGGGGGTGAGGGTTCAATCCCTGGTTGGGGAATTAAGATCCTGTGTGCTGTGTTGGTACAGGCTTACCAACCAGCTCCTTGCTCTGCCCACCCTTCCTAGCCTCCCAAAGCAACCGTTTCTCAGTACCTGCCGGTGGTATAAATACTGCCCCCACTGCTGCTCTTCAAGCTCCCACAGGACTCAGTGAGCTCTAAGTTGGAAGGAAGACACATGGGCACACTCACCAGGGTGTGTGTGTGTGTGTACGCAAACACACCCCTGGGACCACTGTTGTCTTTGGCTTACAGATCAGGAAACTGCCCAACGCTTTGCCCCAGGACACACGCGCAGCAAGAACAGCATGCAACGTGCAAATCTAGCTTTTGCTCTGATACTGTGAGCACTTGGCCCAAGACTTGGAGCCCACAAGTTCAAGGCCTCCAGGGGAATGCACCTGTAATGGGCAAGACCAGAGCTGCTGCCTCAAAGGAAGAGAACAAAGCTAGGGAAACAAGAAACTCATCTTCCCCAACAACATGATCACCTCCAGAGAGGTAGTGATAGACCAGTAAACAAACCCAGTGCCAACCTGACCTTTCCCATCGATGGTCCCCTGTCTGTGGCTCCGCCCTGCAGGGGTGTGTCCACAGAGGTCCAAGGGGAGACTGAGGAAGTACTGTGGGTGCTATGAAGGGGGCGCACCAATCACTTATATCCTAGATACAAATTAAATTTCAAGGATCGTCTGTATACTCCAAAATATTGCCATCCCATCTTCTTAGAACCAAGCTCATCAGAAACCCTTAGTTACTGCTTATAAATGTGGAATGCTTATACTTGTAAATAGCAGTGCCATATATTCATATCAGTTAATAAAGTCTTGAGAATAAGTAGGCTTTGAAAACCACACTCCAGGTGCCTTGAAAATCCTAAGACACCTGCTTAGGTCAAAAACTTGGAATAAGCACTGACTTCTCAATAGTGAATCGTAACACAGTGACAGTTCGCAGTGTTTTTTCAGAGGTATGATGTAGTCTAAACCTAAAATATTAAACAACTGCAGAATGGCACCCTACTTAAGGAGTGACATGCTATCAATATTTTAATTGACTATTTAACCGCTTGAAACATTCCAACAAGTTCTGTACTTTCTTTGGGAAACAAAAATCTCAGAAAGAAAATTCTATATTACAAGGAATGATGCAAACCCTGAAGTATTCAGCTCCTAGACCATTGACCTTGGAGCACAAATATTATCTCATATTTTCAAAACTGAACATCTGTGTTTCTATTTTCCCCCTTTTATCTGCTCATCACAAAGCTCAATGAAGCTGCTAAGGAAGACTAAAAAACTACCCTCTTGTTAAACATTTCACTGAACTTGTACAGAGTGGGGTTCACAATCCACCACTCGACACCCTTGGCTTCACACGCATTTCCTTTCTTGAAACAAACTACAGATGTGTCTGCATTGATGGGCAGGACAGCCTCTCACGGGTGGTCAGAACCCATGAAAATCATAGCACATTAGGGAAATCTCTCCTGCCTCTTCCCATGGCTGACTGTGAATGCTGTTTCCTCCTCAAGTCTCTTTCTCCAGCTTCCTTCCATCCTGGCTAGTCTTGCTCCTGGTCTGGGCCTCAGTTTAAGGTCATTTCCTTAAGGAAGGACCCTGTGACCCCGTGTCCACCTACCAGCACTGAATCTACACTATGCACCTCTGTTATAGTCTCTCATGTGACCCTGTTTTCCTATTTATGGAACATATTACAAGTGTCTCATTTTAACTCGTTGATTTTAAAAAATACTTTTAAAAATCAGTAAATGTACAGTGAATGAATTGGCTCCAATAAAATATTTCAAATATTTACGACGACTACTCTGAAGTATTTTTTTAAAAGATTTTTTTGATGTGGACCATTTTTAAAGGCTTCACAACACTGCTTCTGTTTTATGTTTTGTTTTGTTTTTTTGACCCCACAGCATGTGGGATCTTAGCTAACCAACCAGGGATTGAACCCACAGTCCCTGCACTGGAAGGTGAAGTCCAAACCACCAGACCACCAGGGAAGTCTCCTGAAGTATTTTATGTATACACTTTACACATGTGGATATGATGGGGCAAAGAACATGACAAATACTGAGACTCATTAGAAGAGCATGTATTTAATAACATCAGCCCTTCCTCCCTTCCTTCCTTTCCTTCTCTTCTCTTTAAAATAACATATAATTGGGAAAACATCGCTCCTCATTACCTTTGCCCACCTTGCTTGTACGTATGAAAATATGTGTATGTTTGCATGTTTATCAAGTAGTCTATTTTTCAGGTCTCCATCCTCAAGGTAAAATTTTCTTACTGGAATCCACATGGCTGCCTTTATACTTCTTTCTTGCTGTTAACACCTCTCTCTCCTATTTCCTCCAAGTAACTACTAACCTCTGACTGCTAACCAATGACTACTAACCAAAGATGACTACTAACCAATGACTACTAACCAACAATGTCTAGTAACCAATGACTGCTAATCAATGAGGAAGTAGATGAGCCACAGGAAGAAGAAGGAAGAGGGGCTGGAACCAAGGACTCTGACTTCCGATTGTCACAAGAGCTGTGACGGATGCAAGTTTCCCCAAATCAATATGAAACCAGACTTTGAGAAAAGTCATGCCTCTATCCTGGACTTCTGACACCTGGGGGGACCTGTCAGCCGCGAAAATGCAGGCAGGACACACTGGTGAAGCGTTCTGGACCATTCATGAATGAGTAACTCGTGCTCATCTAATGGCTGGTGAAACACTTACAAATGTCCTTCCCCACAGCCCTAGCATCACCCTCTTCTCATTCTCTGAATCAGAGGCACCCAGAGCAGCATCACTAGGGGGGCCCAAGCCCTGGATGCTGGACTATGTCCCTCCTCATTATCACCTACATGGGGATCAGGGGGTCTCTGCCCAGATCACCTCTCTGGGCCTTGGTGGGTTGCCACAGCTCCAGTAAAGGTGGGATCCGCTATTTCACCATGAAACTGTCTCTCCATATATAACTAAAGTATATGCAACAGTCTTCGTTTTGGGGAATTAAAATTTTAAAAGCTTCCAATATGAATAAATGGGGCTTTCCTGGTAGCTTAGTGGTAAAGAATCTGCTTGCCAATGCAGGAGACATGGGTTCAATCACTGGGTGGGGATGATCCCCTGGAGAAGTGGCAACCCACTCCAGTATTCTTGCCTGGGAAATTCCATGGACAGAGGAGCCTGGAGGGCTGTAGTCCATGGGGTCACAAAGAGTTGGACATGACTTAGTAATTCAACAACAACAATAATATGAAGAAACACCTTTCATATGTTTTTCATCTCCTCTGAAATGAAGCTCCCTTCTTCATGACTAATTCTTTCATACTTCTAGCTCTTTCCTCTGCTTCAGTGATCCAAGAAAAGATTGCCCTTTGCTTCCATGATAATTTTTTTAATATGTCCCATTAACCTACTTAAATGCCCAGCAAGACAATAAAAGGACATTTTATTAAAGTGAGAGCAGGCTATCCTGCTGTTACTACCTTCTATCTTTTTTTAAAAAATGGGATGTTCTAATAAGGAATATTCTGTTCCACACAGTGAAGGGCTTCCCGACATCTAACTCTTCTACTGAAGTTTAGTTACAAGACAGGGGAGGGAATATTCCTGGTGGTCCAGTGGTTAAGACTCCATGCTCCCAATGCAGGGGACATGGTTTGATCCCTGGTCAGGGAACTAAGATTCCACAAGGCCAAAAAAAGAAAGACAAGGGAGATGTAACCTGTTACCTCATATTCCCATGTCTGGTGTCTGGGTAACTAGATTTCTTTGAAGGAGTCAGGTTCTTGTATTTCCAGCCCATTCTACATTTAGGACCAGAGCCTGGGGGCATTGTTTTAATAGGTGCACATGAAATAACACCGCTGTGTCCCTCTGAGTCTCTCTCCCTGAACTGACTGACCTGCACTCATACTTCATACTTTCCCTTGAAAAAGCAGTGCTTTTCTGTCTCCTCTTCCTTTTTTTTCCCCTGCTCTTAGTCACGCATTAAGTCTACAACAGCTAAACCAACCTGCTAGTGATGTATTCACAACAAAGCTGCTATGATCTGAATGTTTGTGTTTCCCTGAATTCATAGGTTGAAATCCTGACCCCCAAGGGTGACGATATTAGGAGGTGGGGCTTCTAGAAAGTGATTAGGTCATGAGAGTGAAGCCCTCATGAAGGAGATTGGTGCCCATTCCAACAAGAGAGGATGCAAGACATAGGCAGTGAGCAACCTGGAGGAGGGTCATCACCCCATGACGGTGCACCCTGAGGTCAGACGTCTAGCCTCCAGGTATGAGAAATAAATTTCTATTTTTCATAAGCCACTCAGTCTATGAGAGTGAACAAATTAAGACATAAGCCTTAGCTTCTATTAAAAAGAAGGCAAAGGTGAGAAATAAGGGAGATTGTATCAAGTAATAGAAAAGATTTCATGAGTCAAATAAGAATCTTACTGATGACCTTGCCTCCTCACTGCTCTAGTTTACCTTATACTATTAATAAGATGTGGATGAGATTCATCAAAGTTTATCCCATCCAGTGTGTTCACAAGGTCAAATCTAACATTCTCAAATGCAGAGCCAAGCTTAGCTTGGCTAGGACACTGGTGACACAACAGTTTATCCCACTGTTTTGAAATGCAAACTTTCAAAGTAAAGAAACAATGTCTTATGTCATACATTAGGAACAAAAGCATCTAAGTGGAATGAAGGGTAGATCTGGGTTGGAGCCTTCCTGCATAATAAAGTGGATGCTGAAATCCACATCTCTGTGTGTTAAGAGACCATCATTTTGTATCTCCACTTGAAAACCTCAAAACCTGTTAGGGATAGCCGTCTATGAGGACACATCTGAAATATAGCTACCTTATTAGGCACAAAGTTTAATCTTTCTATTATCTCACCTCAATGATGTATGTACCACGGAGATTTAGCATATCAGGTACATCAAATAGGTACCCACAATATCCTGCACCAATGGAATTGAAGGGCAGAAAGGTTAAGAGACCAGGCAACATGATCTTACCTGGACAGGTGAGTGGGTGGGTGGGTGGAGGGAGAGAAGTAAGAGGAGAAGAATGGGTCAGAAGGAAGGGACAGAGGGAGGAAGAATAAGACTAGATCCTTTCCTAAAAAACCAAAAGCATATATGTGGATAACTGATTCACTGTGCTGTACAGCAGAGATTGGTACAACATTGTAAATTAACTACACTTCAATTAAATAAAAAAAAGAACAACAAGCCAAAAGCTCCCTTACTCAAAGGATAGGTTGCAAAAAAGGGTATCATATCCTTAGAAGCAGACATGAGAAAGAAAAGAACTTGTAAAGAAAAGCCCTTTACAAGTTTGCAATTACAGAGACACCAATAGGCCATTTTGCAAATAGTTTCCATGTGTGTGTTCAGTCTGGCTCTTTGCAGCCCTATGGACTGTAGTCTGACAGGCTTCTCTGTCCATGGAATTCTCCAGGCAAGAATACTGGAGTGGGTTGCCATTTCCCACTTCAGGGGAATCTTACTGACCCAGGGATCGAACCCATACCTCTTGTGTCTCCTGCATTAGCAGGCAGATTCTTTACCCCTAGGGCCAATACAGAAAGAATCTTTGCTGGCTGAGTGCACTGCTAAGTCAGCCTGCTTCACGTGTTTTAATAAGTTATACTCTGGAGAGAAAATTTTTTTTTCAAACATTTAAAACTCAAGGATTAGAAATTTAGGAGAATAATTTCTAAAGCTCCTACAAATCTTTGAAACTTAAGATTTCTCGAGCAAAGACTTCTTTACCTGGGAACTTTTCTTTGACACGGGAATCCAACGAGGCCTAAGTTTTTCTTGTTCAAATCTAAGAGGAAAGAAATAATGTAAGAATGAAATACCCACACAGTAACTTAAAACCAAAAAATAACTAAATAAGCTACAATGGGAAAAAAAATTCTTCATGCTCCTTTTGAGACCATTTAAGAAAAAGGAAACTGTGAACCAGAAATATGAATATAGAAAATACATATACAGACACCTTTAAGCATCAAACCCCGCCACATGCATTTTACTCAGGAATTATCTTGTTTTTGGTTAATAGCAGACAAGATACTTCATGGGTTAAAAGAAATTCTGACATAGTTCAATGCTACCATTTAAATTATCTATGGTTACAAGAATAACTCCAAAGCAATTACACATTGAAAAACATAGCTATTATCCTCAGGGGCGAAAAAGGAGACAAAAAGTAAACAGTTTTGGTCCAGGTAACCAGAAAGGTTTAAAATCATCACTGCCTGGTATATTTGATGCTTTTAAAGAAGGCACAGCAGGAGTTGGGGGTGCATGAGGGGTTGATGAACAATGGAGGGGACACTTCAGCAGTGTTTTTATTGCCTTCATTAAAATCTAAATGATAATGACACATCAAATTTGCCACTTATTTATTTTTGAAGACAAGACATATATTACGTAAAGACAGCTGGTAACAATCGCATCCAGCAAAAACACACATCCAAGTGAACTGGTTAATGAAAACCAGGCACAGGCAAATTTATAACCAGCTTTGGGTAAGTCATCTGTTTTACAGCTTTTGGCATAGCAACCGTTTGTCCACCCAGAAAACCACAATTAGACCACTTACAGAAATTTCTTCCCCTATGGAAGAGCCTTTTACTGCTTAATATTTAGGGGCAGGAGCTTGAGGAAAAGGAGGTACAAGATATACCAGATGCTGACATCTCATTACCTATCAAATACATTCTGAATCCTGGAATTTGGAAATTCGGACCAACTTGAGAAATACAACACAAAGGTATAATGCCAATTAAACATCTAGGCTTTTTGGCTAATTACACAAATATCTTTGTTATGTGCTTAGAAAAAGAGAACTTGGTTCAAAAAGCTATCAAATATTGCAGAAGCAAATTCCTGAATATGATGCCTCAGTTGTTCAAATCTCTTCCTAATCGTGCATATGGACTGGAAAACACTTTCATAGACAATGGCCAAATTTCCAATGTGATATTCAAGATAACCTAAAGATTTCTTTTTAGTTCAATCTGTGAACCTAATCTGAGATGCCACTTTAGTAGTTAAATTGAAAGCACTTTTCCTCTGGGGTCAAAAGGAAGCCACTAAGAAGACAACATTTTTGTTCCAAACAGCCTCCCATGAAGATTTCATAAAAAGGCAAACACACACCACTGCCCACTGGAAAAAATTTAGTAGATGTAACATTTGGTTTAGAAAAATATTTCAGTTAAAGTACAGCACATCCAGAACTTAATCCAAAGTTTGAGCATTCAGATGTAATCTGCAATGTTTCATTCATAAAGGCTTTAGTGGTTTAGCAATTTCTTTAACGTACAACAGAAGAAAAAGTCACCTTTCTCAGCGATCCCAAGATAAGCTAATTTATAAAGTCAATGAGATATTTAAAGCATCTTTTGAGAAAACCACAGAACAGTATAATACGGCATCTAAGGTAAAATGGAAGATGCAAGACATTCATGATGCTATTAAATAGACACTTGAGGGTATTTTCCATTTCTCTCACCTTACCTTGTTTCTCAGAGAACTTGAAAGCGCCCAGGTAGCTGGGAATCCCTGGGCTTCTGAACATGGCTGCACACATCAACTTCGGGGACAGAGCCTGCTCTACAGCTAATTCTCAAGCAGCCACGGCCTGCGGCCCGTCTGAGAAAAATTGGGTTGAGCTTTTCACAGCGCAAGGCAGTCAGGCACTGGTGTCCTTGAGAGTAGAGTAAACGCAAAGCGAGACACTGCAGGCTAGAAGAGCTCAGACCCCGTAATCAGATTACAAGCAGGAATAAGGCCTGTGGATGCTGAAATCGACTGGATTCTAGTGATGGGACATTGATGAGGTTACACTTCCGAGCCATGGCCGAACAAAAGCTCCTGCATCGGCTAAGGAAATGATGCTGTAAAGCTAACCACCAACAGGAGAGGCAGGACAGCTCCTCCCTGCCCTAAAAGCAAGCAAACACACAAAACCAAAACCATCCAGAGATGCTCCGTGTACTGGGACGAAGGAGAGCCTCCGAACTATTCCCAGGCTGCTCTGAGTCTGGCTTTGGCTAAGTTCAATGAGATACTTGATCGAACAGGGAGCCAAAATCCTGGAGTTAAGAGTTAAGACTGATGAACAACATATGAGTGAAACTGTGGGAACAGAAAAGGCAGATATTACCAGAGGTTCAAAAATTTTAATTTGAGACAGAAGCTCCTAAGTATAATACTACTTTTTCTACTCACCCTGTTTATCTTACCTTTTTAAAGATATTTTTTCCAACAGGTTTAGGTTTACTACAAAATTGAGAGAAGGTACAGAGAGTTCTCATGTACTCCCTGCCCCCACCCATACACAGCCTCCCATGTCATCAACATCCCCCACCAGATGCTACATTTGTTACCAAGGATGAACCTATGATTGAACCTATAATTCATCATAACCACCACAGTTTACCCTCTGAGTTCATGCGTGGTACTGTCCATTCTGTGGTTTTGAAAATACCACGACATGTATCCATCTTTCTACTATCAGAGTATTTTTATTGCCCTCAAAATCCTCTGTGCTCAGCTTGTTTATCTCCCTCCCCTCTCCCCTCCTTCAGCAACCGCTGATGTTTTTATGTCTTCATAGCTTTGCCTTTTCCAGAATGTCATATAGTTGCAATCATGCAGTATGGAGTCTTTTCAGATTGGCTTCTTTCACTTAGTACACAGTATGCATTTAAGGGGGCTTCCCAGGGGGCGCTAGTGGTAAAGAACCTGTCTCTCAATGCAAGAGACATAAGAGATGCGGGTTCCATCCCTGAGTCAGGAACATCCCCTGGAGGAAGGCATGGCAACCTACTCCGGTGTTCTTGCCTGGAGAATCCCATGGACACAAGAGCCTGGTGGGCTATAGTCCATGGGGTCGCACAGAGTCTGACACAACAGAAGTGACTTAGCACACACATGTATTTATGGATGCTCAATGTCTTTTCATGGCTTGATAGCTCATTTATTTTTAGCACCTAATAATATTCTATTGTCTGGATATAGCACAATTTATGTAACCATCCAGTTACTGCAAGACATCTTGGTTGCTTCCAAGTCTTGGCAGTTAGGAACAAAGCTGCTCTAAAGATTCATTGTAGGTTTCTGTGAAGGCTATACATTTTCAGCTCCTTTGAGTAAATACCAAAGAATGTGATTGCTAGATTATATGGTAAAGAGTATGATTAGCTTTATAAGAAACTGCCAAACTGTCTTCCAAAATGGCTGGACCATTTTTCATTCCCACCAGTAATGACTGCAAGTTCGGCACTGGGTGGTGTCAGGACTCTGGATTTTGGCCATTCTGATAGGTAGGTAGTGGCATCTTGTTTTAATTTCCATGTCTCTGATAACTTATGATGGGAGGATATTTTCATGTGCCTCTTGGCCACCTATATCTCTTCCTCCGTAAGGTGTCTATTCAGGTCTTTGGTCCAAATTTGATTCAGTTGTTTGTTTTCTGTTGAGTTTGTTTGTTTTACTGTTGAGTTTTAAAAGTTTTGGGTATATTTTAGATAACAGTCCTTGATCAAACATGTCTTTTGCAGATAATTTATCTCAGTGGATGGTTTTTCTAGCTCTCTTGATGTTGTCTTTCACAGAACCAAGTGCTTCATTTTAATGAAGTTAGCATGTCAACTAAAGTTGACCAAAATTATGACCAACCTAGACAGCATATTAAAAAGCAGAGACATTACTTTGCCAACAAATGTCCACCTAGTCAAAGCTATGATTTTTCCAGTAGTCATGTACGGATGTGAGAGTTGGACTATAAAGAAAGCTGAGTGCCGAAGAATTGATGCTTTTGAACTGTGGTGTTGGAGAAGACTCTTGAGAGTCCCTTGGACAGCAAGGAGATCCAACCAGATGATCCTAAAGGAAATCAGTCCTGAATATTCTTTGGAAGGACTGATGCTGAAACTGAAACTCCAATACTTTGGCCACCTGATGCGAAGAACTGACTCATTGGTAAAGACCCTGATGCTGGAAAAGATTGAAGGTAGGACAATAAGGGGATGGAGGATGAGATGGTTGGATAGCATCACCAACTCAATGGACACGAGTTTGAGTAAACTCCAGGAACTGGCAATGGACAGGAAGGCCTGGAGTGCTGCAGTCCATGGGGTCGCAAAGAGTCGGACACAACTGAGCAACTGAAATGAACTGAACTGAGCATGTCAACTATTTATTTAATGGAATGTATCTTTGGTGCTATATCTAACAATACATCACATACCCAAGGTCATCAAGGTTTTCTATGTAATCTTCTGGGAGTTTTATAGTTTTGTGTTTTAATTTATGTTCATGATCCATTTTGAAGTAATTTTTATGCTGGGTATAAAGTCTGTGTCTAGATTTTTTTTTTTCACATGTGGATGTCCAGTTGTCCCAACACCATTGGTTGAAGAGATTATCTCTGCTCCATTGCTTTGCTCGTCTCTGCTCCCTTAAGACACGTCTCCCTGCCTTGGCCTGTATGTGTCTATGATCTTAGGGGTGGTGGTTTACTCCTCCCCTCTTTATGGACCCAAGAAGAATGATTGATTTCTCAGTCTGTTCACTTTTTCACTTGCTGGGATCAAGTGGTAACTTCTAAGTTCCTTATAGGCAGAACCCAGAACCCTGGAGTCTGCTGTTTATTTTTAACTACAATCTGTAGCTGGTGGGGTCAAGTAAGGTAATGCAACTCCAAGAAAAATATGCAATAGAGACTGACAATTTGATAGGTAAAATCATCTCCTTTACAAGATAAAGAGGAAAAAGAGGGCTAGAGAAGTAACTTGCTCTGGGTACACACTTGGTTAATGATGGAGTCGCAGGATCCCAGGATGGTAGGATCAAGATCATGACTTGCTCCCCTTCACCCTTCTAGGAGGCAGTGACCCCTGAGTCTGTCCATATTTGTCTGTTTAGTTGTTGTTGCTGTTCAGTCACTCAGTCATATTAACTCTTTGTGACCCCATGGACTGCAGCATGCCAAGCTTCCCTGTCCTTCACCATTTTCCAGAGCTTGTTCAAACTCATGTCCATTGAGTCAACAATGCCATCCAACTATCTCATCCTCTGTTGCCCCCTTCTCCTCCTGCCCTCAATCTTTCCCAGCATCAGGGTCTTTTCTTTGCATCAGGTAGCCAAGGTATTGAAGCTTCTGTTTAGTATTGAATATTTATTTGCTGTATAGCAGGCCTGCCCACGAAGGTTTCCTGAATGGTCATGGGAAAGAATGGAATACTCTTCTTCTAAAGGCTATAGATGCCATTCTAAAGGGGTTTCCCAGATGGCTCAGTGATAAAGAATCCACCTGCCAAGCAGGAGACACAGAAGACATGAGTTGGATCCCTGGGTTTGGAAGATCCCTTGGAGGAGGGCATGGCAACCCACTCCAGTATTCTTGTCTGGAGAATCCCATGGACAGAGGAGCCTGGTGGACTACAGTCCATAGGGTCGCAAAGAGGTGGACATGACTGAGCAACTATGCATCCTTGCATGCCATTCTAAAATGATTTGCATTGATTTTATATCCTGCTGTCAAACCAGACTGACTTAAGTGATCTCTAAACTACAAACATAACTTGACAAGGAAGACTTATATGGCAAATTCACCAGGGTGCAGCCACAGAAGGCATAGGGGCTGTCCATGGGCAGTGGTGACATTTGTCATTTTCCCTGTCCTGCTGATTTCTTCAACTCTCAAAGTCAGGATGAAATAGAAAATAGAGCAGGCTAAAAAAAAACTCAGCAGAAAACAACAGAACTGCTCTGAATAACTGTAGTGGAAACTTCACTGTTAGGCCATGGCTAATGAGGAACCAGAAGGCAGAGGAGCTGCTGGAAAAAGAGGAAGTGGAGGAAACTGTAGAAGCAACTGATTCTGAAAGTGAATAATTAGATAGGATGGAATACAGTTTGTGTTTATAAATAATCGTCTGCAAAAATTTAGTTTATAAAACATAATATTTACATTCCTGAAAACTATTCTTCTTACAGAATCCTCATCCTAAGAGACTCTCAGTGCTGCTTTTGAATTATTATGATGGGATGATTTTAGTTAAAAATCTTAAAATACAATTCCAGTACAGAATAAAAAGAATTTGGGGACAGGGGGCTGTGCCTCTTGGCTCCTTGGATCTTAACTTCCCCACCAGAGATCAAACCAGGGCCTACTGTAGTAAGAACATGGGGTCCTAAGGACTGAACTGCCAGGGAATTCCCAGAATAAAAAGAATTTGGAGGGAATTCCCTGGTGGTTCAGTGGTTAGAACTTAGGCTTTCACTGCCATGAAACCCGGGTTTGCTCCCTGGTTAGGGAACTAAGATCCTACAAGCCGTACTGTGCAGCCAAAAATAAAGAATGTGGATATCCTCTTTAAGTTGGTCACGGATCTTGCTACAATGACTTGCCTCATCCAACAATTATGAAACAAAACTAATTTAAATAGGGCTTCATAGCTGGAAAAAAAAAAGTCTTTATTAAACTACAGGTATGCAATTTAACCTACTATTTAAGTATCCCATCCACCCCATTCACATCCAATTTAACCTCCTATTTAAATGTCCCTATTCACATGAAACCAAAAAAAAAAAAGACTACAAAGGGGGCTTCCGTGGTAGTCCAGTGGTTAAGAATTTGTCCTGCAAGGCAGGGAACATGGGTTTGATCCCCAGTCGGAGAACTAAGATAGCACAAGCCATGGAGGAACTAAGCCCATGTGTCACAACTACTGAAACTGCGCACCACAAGGAAAGATCCATGCAATGCCACAAAGATCCCATATGCCGCAACTAAGACCCCACACAACCAGATAAATAAATAATATAGAAAAGAAAGAACTAAAGTGGGAAGAGAGCCAAGATATTTTTTTAAAAAGTATTTGAAAAACAAGACTACAAAGAAATTTACATTTTATATCAATAGAAAGTAGCCATGTTTCTTTTTCATTTACTTTCCAATAACTAGACATAAATTAAATCCCTTATGAT
Organism: Okapia johnstoni; assembly: GCA_024291935.2. Taxonomy (NCBI): domain Eukaryota; kingdom Metazoa; phylum Chordata; class Mammalia; order Artiodactyla; family Giraffidae; genus Okapia; species Okapia johnstoni. The sequence continues at coordinate 26,348,850 of CM044324.1, forward strand.
TATACAGTGGAAGTGACAAGCAGATTCAAGGGATTAGATCTGGTAGAGTGCCTGAAGAACTATGGATGGAGGTTCCTAACATTGTACAGGAGGCAGGGATCAAGATCATCCCCAAGGAAAAGAAATGAAAAAAGGCAAAATGGTTGTCTGAGGAGGCCTTATAAATAGCTGTTAATAGAAGAGAAGCGAAAGGCAAAGGAGAAAAGGAAAGATATACCCATTTGAATGCAGAGTTCCAAAGAATAGCAAGGAGAGATAAGAAAGCCTTCCTCAGCGATCAGTGCAAAGAAATAGAGGAAAATAATAGAATGGGAAAGACTAGAGATATCTCCAAGAAAATTACAGATACCAAGGGAACATTTCATGCAAAGATGAGCTCGATAAAGGACAGAAATGGTATGGACCTAAGAGAAGCAGAAAACATTAAGAAGAGGTGGCAAGAATATACAGAAGAACTGTACAAAAAAGATCTTCATGACCCAGATAATCACAATGGTGTGATCACTCACCTAGAGCCAGACATCCTGGAATGTGAAGTCAAGTGGGCCTTAGGAAGCATCACTATGAACAAAGCTAGTGGAGGTGATGGAATTCCAGTTGAGCTATTTCAAATCCCAAAACAGTTAATGCTGTTAAAGTGTTGCACTCAATACACTAGCAAATTTGGGCAACTCAGCAGTGGCCAGAGGACTGGGGAAGGTCAGTTTTCATTCCAATCCCAAAGAAAGGCAATGCCAAAGAATGCTCAAACTACCACACAATTGCACTCATCTCACACGCTAGTAAAGTAATGCTCAAAATTCTCCAAGCCAGGCTTCAATAGTACGCGAACCAAGAATTTCCAGATGTTCAAGCTGGTTTTAGAAAAGGCAGAGGAACCAGAGATCAAATTGCCAACATCCACTGGATCATTGAAAAAGCAAGAGAGTTCCAGAGAGACATCTACTTCTGCTTTATCGACTACGCCAAAGCCTTTGACTGTGTGGATCACAACAGACTGTGGAAAATTCTTCAACAGATGGGAATACCAGACCACCTTACCTGCCTCCTGAGAAATCTGTATGCAGGTCAAGAAGCAACAGTTAAAACCGGACATGGAACAATAGACTGGTTCCAAATTGGGAAACAGTACATCAAGGCTGTATATTGTATCCCTGCTTATTTAACTTATACGCAGAGTACATCATGCAAAATGCCGGGCTGGATGAAGCACAAACTGGAATCAACATTGCCGGGAGAAATATCAATAACCTCAGATACACAAATGACACCACCCTTATGGCAGAAAGTGAAGAAGAACTAAAGAGCCTCTTGATGAAAGTGAAAGAGGAGAGTGAAAAAGTTGGCTTAAAACTCAACATTCATAAAACTAAGATCATGGCATCCCATCACTAAGCCATGGTCCCATCACTACATGGCAAATAGCTGGGGAAAAAATGGAAACAGTGAGAAACTTTATTTTCTTGGGCTCCAAAATCACTGCAGATGGTGACTGCAGCCATGAAATTAAAAGACGCTTGCTCCTTGGAAGAAAAGCTATGGCCAACCTAGACAGCATATTAAAAAGCAGAGACATTACTTTGCCAACAAAGGTACATCTAGTCAAAGCTATGGTTTTTCCAGTAGTCATGTATGGATAGGAGAGTTGGACTATTAAGGAAGCTCAGTGCTAAAGAATTGACACTTTTGAACTGTGCTGTTGAAAAGACTCTTGAGAGTCCCTTGGAGTGCAAGGAGATCAAACCATTCGATCCTAAAGGAAATCAGTCCTGAATATTCATTGGAAGGACTGATGCTGAAGCTGAAACTCCAATACTTTGGCCACCTGATGTGAAGAACTGACTCATTGGAAAAGACCCTGATGCTGGGAAAGATTGAAGGCAGGAGGAGAAGGGGCTGACAGATGATAAGATGGTTGGATGGCATCATCGACTCAATGGACATGAGTTTGAGCAAGCCCAGGGAGTTGGTGATGAACAGGGAGGCCTGGTACGCTGCAGTCCATGGGGTCGCAAAGAGTGACTGAACTGATGTGTGTGTATATTTATATATATTCACTTTCATATTCTTTTCCACTATGGCTTATTGTAGGAAACTGAATATAGTTCCATGTAGAACCTTGTTGTTTATCCATCCTATATATAATGATTTGCATCTGCTAACCCCAAACTCCCAATCCTTTCTTCCCCACCACTTGGTAACCACAAGTCTGTTCTCCATGTCTGTGAGTCTGTCTATTTCATAGATAAGTTCATTTCTGCCATAGTTTAGATTCTACCTATAAGCGATATCATATTATATTTGTCTTTCTTTTTTTGAATTACTTCACTCGGTATGATAATCTCTAGGTCCAGCCATGTTGCTGCAAATGGCATTATTTCAATCTTTCTCATGGCTCAGTTAATATTCCATCATATATATGTATGTGTGTGTATATATATATATGTGTGTGTGTGTGTGTGTGTATATATATATATATATCACCTCCTCTTTATCCATTCACCTGTTGGCGGACATTAGGTTGTTTCCATGTCTTGGCTATTGTGAATGGTGCTGTTATGAACATGGCGGTGCATGGATCCTTCTGAATTCTAGTTTTGTCTGGGTGCATGTGCAGGAGTGGGATGGCAGGATCATATAGTAGCTCTATTTTTAGTTTTCTGAGGAGTCTCCATACTGTTCTTCATAGTGGCTGCACCAATTACACTCCCACACCTGCCTTTCTTTTTGCAAAATGTTGGACAACTCTCTCAGGATCACACAGCTTATGGTGTGGCAGTGCCAGACTGGAAATCTACCTCCTCTTACTCTTCCCAGGACAGCTCCCACGTTGGCTTGGGCACAAAAGGACGGGGGCCACTGCCCTAAACTCGTCCTGGATTGAGGTCATAGTGTCTCCCAGCCTGAGAGCCCATGTTGCCTTAATTGGCAAAAAGACCAATCTGACCCCAAGAGGGAGAGCAAGCCAGCTGCTGGTTGCTTATCTCATATGATTTCCTGGTCTGGTTTTGGTGCCACAGTCATTCCTCAAGACCAGGGCTAACTCCAGACATGAGCAATTAGGGCATAGCTGAGACCCAAGGCAAAGACAGACGTCAGCGTGCCTGGTGGGGGTGAGTGTCACAGAGAAGGCAAGCAACTGATTACTCTGATTCCTCCTCTCCCTTCCAAGGCCCTTAACTCATGGCAGAAGCATAAGTTAAGGATGTTATCAGTGACTTTGGAGAGTGTATAAAACAACGACTCAGGAACTCTACTTTCGGAGATGTACTCAATGGAATTACAGTGAACAAGTACAAGGACGTTTACCACAGTTGTGTTTATAAATGTACAAAACTTGAACCAGCCCACACAGAGGGTCATGGAGAATAACAGGTAAACAGATTACAAGAAAACCATGTTTGAAACTCCACTGGTGATCTGAAAATTTTTCATGATATATTATGTTAGAGACACACACACACCTTATCAGAAAGGCAATACAGAACCCCAAACATTAGTTATCTCCCAACTCATAGGTAAGTCTCTCCATATTTTCCCCTCATTTCCAAGGTTTCCACAATAGGCATGAATGACTTCTATAATTACCAAAACAATTATGTACAAATAAAGATGAAGGTAAGAAGAAAAACAAATATTATATGTTAATGAATGTAGTAAGGAATCTAGAAAAATGGTACTGATGAACCTATTTGCAGGGCAGGAATAGAGACACAGAGTGAACACATTTGTAGACACAATGGGGGAAGGAGAGAGTGGGATGAATTGAGAGAGTAGCACTGACATATATACACTACTGTGTGTAAAACAGAGGCTAGTGGGAAGCTGCTGCATAGCACAGGGAGCTCAGCTTGGTGCTTGGTGATGACCTAGAGGGGTGGGATGGGGTAGGTGGGAGGCTCAAGTGGGAGGGGATGTATATATACATGTAGTTGATTCACCTCATTGTATAGCAGAAGCTAAGACAACATTGTAAAGCAACTATACTCCAATTAAAAAATAAAAAGAATTTAAAAATCATTAAGAAAAAAGATGAAGGTAATAGGTTCTTCTGAAATCCCAAGGCTTAGAATTGGCCTAAAATTTCAGGAACAAATCATGATTGCAAGTATGCCTATAAGCCCGTGTACAAGGTCAAATTGCCCATTTCTTTTAAGCCCACTTTATTCGTTTCTTGGCTATAAATAGGAGAGCTGAAACAAAGATTCGCCAGCATCCTCAATAACATGAAATACTTGAAGCTTTCTCAAACTTGATTCCAGGTGGGCCCTGACCACTGAGGAAATGTCTGGATCAAATCCCCATTCCCCGCCCCACTACTGCAACCAGCACTGTATCCACCAGTGAAAGCCCCTTATTAATTCCATATCCCTTGGGACTTCTCTTCTGCCAATTAAACTTTTCTTGCTTGAAAACCATCATTGTCTCCTGGCTAAAGGATTATGTAAACTTGAGGGAGAACACCTGGACACTTCTAGGCACATCCCCAGCTTAAAACAAGGACCTGTGAATATCAGATGAATGCATGAATGAGTGGCTGAATGCACGAATGAAGCAAGAAAGCAGACAAGCAATGGAATCACTATGGTTCATCCTCAGTCTTAGATTTGGTCCCATTTCTGGCAAACTTCAGTTCTTAACTAGGTGGCTTAGAAAAGGAGTTCCTCAACCTCCAGGATCTAATGCCTGATGATCTGAGGTGGAGCTGATGTAATAATAATAGAAATAAAGTGTACAATAAATGTCATGCACTTGAATTATCCCCAAATTATCCCCCCCGCCACCGCCAGGTCTATGGCAAAACTATCTTTCATGAAACTGGTCTCTGGTGCCAAAAAGGTTGGGGATGGCTGGCCCACTCCCTCCTTTGAGACCCCTTCTAAAGTCATCTTGTCTTCCCTAAAATGTGAGTCAATGACGGGGAGCATGAATGTGTGTGTGGGGGGACGGGGGGTGGAGAAATAGGAAGAAAAAATCAAAGATTCTCCAGGGACATTGTGCAATGGAAAAACCAGGGAGATGAATTTTGTCGTACAGCTGTGGACATTATTGCCAAGTGTCCAGGTAAGAAGTACCATCTTCTATGTTGCCAAGGTCAAATGATGAGGCATCAGATGACAAAGGATCAAGCTGATAAAACTCTCAGGGAGTGTGCAGCCTGATCACGGCTGGGGCTCAGGTTACACCGGGGCTAGACTGAGGAGCCAGTGGTCCTGTGGGCAGTTCTGGCTAACGCCATTCATGCATCCCTGCACGACGAGGGGCAGCTGTCCTTTGGGTGGAGGAAATGGAAACAAAACCAACAAAAAGGGAGAGAGTCAAATACCCCAACTGGCAACTAGCCATTTCCTACCACACCTGGTGTGATAACGGGAAGAAGCCAGTTAGACTTGGACCCTTGCTGACAGCACGGTGGGGTGGGTGCAATGCTAAGTGCTCTGTGGGCACTGACTCTTGTGGTCTGCTCCAAGAGATGTTACTACTGGTATCCCCATCTGCAGGTGAGAAGACAGAGATACGGTGTGGTCTGGGATAAACACTCAAACCTAGACTGACCCCTTAAAATGCATCTCTAAAGGCAAAAATAGCCATTCACACTTAAAATCAGGAGAGAAATACAGAAGTAGGGATGTGACTCAGTGAGAAAACGATGTGGAGGCAGTTTGAACAAGGGAGCGTGTTAATTACTCTGTGGGGGGGGTGGGCATCTACGTGCTGAGAGAGATGCAGGTACCAGGTGCACCACTGTACGACATCATCCTGAATCCCCTGTTGTGTGAATGGCAACTGGGGCACCCCCGGTGGACAGGAAAATGAGCTGAAATTCAAGGCAGTACAGGGCAGTGTGAAATGATGACCAACAACTGTTGGGACACACACTATAGTGAGTTATCGGTGCATTTTTAAATTTCGAAGTGCCACGGAACAGTTTTAGTGAAATAAATCTACCATAAGCTACTATAGTTGATGGCTGGGCTGACATTCCAAAGTGCAGGATATATTTTTATCCTACGAAAGGAGTGTTTTGTATGCTAGGAGCAGTGTAAATGGTATTCCCATTTTCTTTAGTGGATTTTATTTGTGTGTTCAGACTTAATTTTGGGGCAGAATCCCCATCCATGGGGCAATCCCTTCAGCTGGGAAGCCGTCCTGACCGTTTCGTTTCCTTTTATCACATACTGGTTATTCGTACATTCCAGGTTCCTCATTTTACTAGCATTGTGAAACACTTGGTGATTTTTAGTTAGCAGTAGTATTTAGGGCAAGTCTGCATATAAAATCTGACATTGAATGGTTATGTAAAATAATTTAAAACAGGTCATGCAGGCAGAGATGAAAAGGCTTAAAAGTACTTTCAAAAATAAGAAATATTATGATTCACAGATATTTCTTTATCAGATGGGTTGGATGAAACTTGTCAGTCTTGCTATATTCAAGAATTCATTTTTAATGGGACTTTCAGTGGTTATGACTCCATGTTTCCAACACAGGGGACATAGGTTTGATCCCTGGGCAGGTATCTCACATACCACACCATGTGGTCAAAAATAATAATAATAATAATAATGAAAAGGTTTATTGTGATAACTCAAGTGACTTATTAATGCTTTATATTAAATGTTCAAACAAGTAATGTTAACATTTGTTGTGAGAGTTTAATCATTTGAATTTCTGGCTGATTTTGAATCTATTGCTGATGAATCTTGGGCAAAACAATCTAGATAGCTTAGAGGAAGAGAGGTTAGTTGACAGTTTCTCAGAGGAAGAAAAAATAAAGGTGAGTTTCGTGTTTAAGATATACACTGAAATATACATACAATGGAATATTATTCAGCCTTGAAAAATGGAATTTTGACACATACTATGAACATGTGTCATAGATGACCTTTGAAGACTTTATGTTCAATGAAACAAGACAGTCATAAAAGGACAAACCTTTTAAGATTCCACAGAGAAGAGGTGAGCAGAAGAGTCAGATTCATAGAGACAAGAGAGTAGAGTATGGTTACCAGGAACTAGGGGGTGGGGACTTGGGGAGCTGGTATTTAATGGAACAGATCCAGCTGGGGAATGAAAAAGCCCTGGAGGTGGATGGTAATGATGTCTATATGACAATGTGAAATGTACTTAATGCCACTGAACTGTGCTCTTAAAAATAGTTAAAAGTATTAAATTTTATATATATTTTACTACAATTTAAAAAAATGTACACTGTAGGTAAAGCACAGACAGATACAAAATGTAGGCAGGTGTAGAGCATCCAGGGCACAGCTCCCCTGAGGGACAGGGGACCAAAGATAGATGTTGACCCAGGTTGGGGAGATAGCAAGGATGCTTTTGATTTGTCAAGGCACCTACACACAAAGGGTCTTTAATCAGTGATGTGATAGACACTTAGGTGTTTATTGTATAAGATCGGAATCCATCTCTTAGATCATCATGAGGTGCAAACACCCTTTCTTTAGAGCTGCAGGGACCCAACTCTCCCCTAAGGGGGACCCCCATCCAAGGGAAGAGGGTCTGACATAAGTACAGTGATCCAGGAAGGTCAGAGAATGCCAATCACTCAACACTCACAGTACAGTTTTCATACAAACAGAAAATTAGGAAATACTAAATCGTCAGGTAGGATAATTTTTTTTAAGAGTCTAAAATCCAAATGGCAGGCAAGTAAACAGGTAAAATCAGTGTTGACACCTGATAGATCCTAACAACTCAGAGTTATACTGAAGTGATTTGAAGGCAAAAGCTCTGAGTAAAAGAATTTCTGGGTTCCTTTGTCCTCAGAAGGGCATCTTAATGAAAACAACAACCATGCCCACCTCCACAACGATACTCCATCATGAAAACCCAGGAAAAGTGCAGCCACCTGCCATTCCCCACACCTCTAGTGTTTCCCTAAGGTCATGTTACATGACACCCAAGAGACCTTATCTACAGTCTCGAAACAGCTTCCCAACACATTTGCTGGTTGACTAGGGGGAGGAGGCATGTCAGCAACACTTGACTGTTCGTGGTGGGCTCTCCTTGTACAAGAGTCACCCAGAAAGCAGATCCTATCTCCCACTGGGTGGCGAAGGAAGGTTATGACAAAGAAGTCAAAGATGTGTTCTACTCTGCTCACAGAAATGACTAAGGATATGGTTACCCTTCTGAGTCAGTTTCCTATCTGATATTAAGCATGGGTGCCCCGTGGGTGCTCGTTAAAAGTGAAAGTGCCCTGGCTCAGTGGTAAAGAATCTGCCTGCCAATGCAGGGGACATGGGTTCGATCCCTGATCCAGGAAGATCCCACATGCCACGGAGCAACTAAGCCCATGTGCCACAACTACTGAGCCTATGCTCTAGAGTGCGGGAGCTACAACTTCTGAGCCCACTGAAGCCTGTGTGCCCTAGAGCCCATGCTCTGCAACAAGAGAAGCCACCGCAATGAGAAGCCCAAGCATCACAACTAGAGAGTAGCCCCTGCTCACTGCAACTAAGAGAGGAACTTGTGCAGCAGCAAAGACTCAGTACAGCCAAACATAAAAAAAATTTAAAAAAAAATGAAAGTGTCCCCACACCAGGTGATTGTGAGACGGTTGGAACTTTGAAAGCCATTGGTCTGAATGATCTGCAATGCGAGACCAGGAAGAAGTAGGAAAGTAGATCAGAGGGATGCGTTTGGTGAAGCAAAGCTTCTAGAAGGTAAGACCGGTAAGGATAGGGTTGGATGGGGCAGGAGGAAGAGGGGATGAAAGCATGAGAAATGGGATGAGAACGACGCTTAATGGAGGGGTGAGCTTAAATGGGGTCCCATCCAGGAGTTGAGAGGGGCCTGACCAGGCCATTCAGAGGTGGGGGGAGGGAAATGGAGAGCTTCCCAGACAGAAGGGTGTGGGATTCATGTGCTGCAAAGAAATACAGGAGCCATCACTGAAGCCAAATAGAAAAAGATATGTCAGGTCCCTTTCACACCTGGACACCAAGCTGAACCACATCTTGCTTCTTGGTCTGCAGGTGTTGAGAGAGCAAACACTCTCTTAGGAACAGAGAGAATTGCCTGACATCTCCTAACATGTGGCTTGTGTGCCTCTTAGGGCTTCAACCTCTGAACTGGGACAGTTCACACAGACAGTGAAATGTAAAAACCTATACATACCACCTTTTTTGCATAAAGAACCTGGTGACTTCGATCCCTCTCCCACCTGGCTGCCCACAGCACCGGTGGGGCTTGGTCTCCATGAGGTGTGACCAGCCAGCCTTCGTGTCCCAGCCACCTGAAGACGGCGACACAGAGGTGGGGACTCCAGGGTTGAGACTGAGATGGAAAGTGGAGATTGACACTTCTTCACTACCTGCAGAACCCTTCCAGTAGATGCTTAGCTAGCGACCTGAACCCTACATAAAAAAGACAGGTGTCAAAGGTTTACCCTGACCCCCTGCTGGCCCGAACCTTTCATGTCTCCTGAAGAACATTCTCTGCATCTCTGGAGCCATCTCTTGTTCTTGCACAGGATTCACTGAGCAACAGCTAGAGGTCAGGGACCAGGGCATCAGTACTGTGAATACATTCATGGTTGGGACGAGCAGATCACCTGATACACCAAGGGCGGATGTTTGCACACGGTCCTTTCCACCTGTTATCCTTGACTCCTTGAAAGTTTCCCTACTTCTTCCATTACTCTCATCACGTACATGTATTTGTCTTCCAGGTATGATACATTCTTCCTGGGTCTAATGGGAGAAAGTTCCAGGAGCTTCAGATGAACCAAGAGCCCAAGTAAAATGGAAGCAAATGGTACATAGTTCCTGCAGGGCTCAGTCCCTAGAACAGAAAACGCACAGCCCCTCCTTCCTCAGTTTGCCTTCAAATCACCCGATGCCACGAGCTGAAGCATCTCAACTGTGACAACACATGTAAATAAGCATGTAAATGGCAGTGTCGCAGACAAATGTACATTACCATTTGTCTTTTTGATGACTCAGATGGTAAAGAGTCTTTTTGTCTTTTTACATTCATACTGATTTGGGAGTCAAATATTTATTGCTGCTACACTATAGCTAATCACACATTTAAGTGATTAAAAAATAGTCAAACAAAGTTGACTAAAGTCGTATAACTCCTTTGAGTCAGTGATTAAGTCACTTTCCTCCCCTTTGAAAAAGTCAGCAGTCTCACTTTCCCCAAACAGCGGCTATTCCTCAAAAGCAAAGACTTGTTTATCATTAAATCTGTATACACAGATTTTAAAATCACATGGGAAAACTCAATTGCCCAGCTGCTAGAATTCTAACTCCCATATTCAAAATAACTAGGACGTCAAAGATTCAAGCAATGGTCTTGAAATTTACATGCAGTAAACTTTTGCAGCGTCTAATTCAGAGCTTCAGAGTATGTTCTAACAAGAAGTCACTTCCCTTCTCCTGACATCTCTGTGAGACATAGAGACTTCTCAGTTTCTCCTCATACTGGACACAGTTCATCTTTTTCTCTTTAAAATGTGAAATGCAATCATTTTCTCCCTGGCCAACGAGCTTTGCCTCAAGTACCAGGGCCTTAGAACATCCCAGCAGAGCTTGGCACCAAGCTAACAGGTTCCTTTTTGTAGAGGTCAGAGGTTTATGTATTAAGAACAAGTCAAAGCCATATGTCAAAGCCAAAGTTCATGCCCTGGGAGGCCAATCAGCTAAGCAATTCACAGAGATGAAAACAGACACTTTAAACAGGAAGAGAAATAAAGGTTTCTTTAACAGGATGGGAAAAGTCAATTCACCTCTTCCCTCAATGACAAGCAGCAGAAGTAAGTCAATTAAAGGTCGGCTCTAGTGGCTCAGTGGTAAAGAATCTGCCTGACAATGCAGGAGATGCAGGTTTGACCCCTGGATTGGGAAGATCCCCTGGAAGAAAGTATGGCAACTCCTGTATTCTTGCCTGGGAAATTCCATGGACAAAGGAGCCTGGTAAACTAAACTCCATGGGGTTGCAGAGTTAGACATGACTTAGTGACTAAGCAACAACAACAAGGTCAAACATGCCCTTTGCCCCGTGTGTGAAAGTCCACACACAGGAGCCTTATCTGACTCCAGCAGGAGGAGCGCCCCTGTTCACAGAGGCAGCCGGGGAGCTTTGCTACCACAAGATTTCTGGAGGGAATCACATGAGTGAGGGGACAGGGCAGCTAGAAGAGCTGCTGTAGTGCCTGCCTTCTTTGGAGGCTGCCCAGTGTCTGCACCAGGTACAGACAGGAGGAGGAAGCCATTTAGACCAGAGACATGAACTTGAACCCACACATCACCAATTCCAGCTGCTTCTCTACCCCTGCCCCTGCACACTGTCTTCTGCACAGCTTGGGTTCACGAGCTGCTTAAATTCAAGAACTTGCGACATCTGAACAAAAATTTCAGTATAGAAAAGTACCATCTTCCCTAGTTTCTAGCTACTGCCTCAAGTTTTGGGGGGAACACACACACACACATACACACACACACACACATACACATACACGAGAGAGAGAGAGAGAAAAGATGGATTCAGCCTAAAAATTCAACCAAGTTCGACATCCCTGGAAGCTGAGCTGTGGTTGCCATCCACCCACACTCATTAGACCGTATTATTAAAGAGAATGAATCCGATGTAAGGAGTGCCATTTATGGAAGAGAAATTCCCACGGGCAGGTCACTTTAGAGCTTGTTCAGTCGAACCTGCATTTTCAGGAAGCGATGGGAGTGCCTGGTCCCAGGCCCACCCATGACAGCCCTCAAACCAGGTCCCCTGCCCCCAGGACTTGCTGCCCCATGACAGTTCCCCAAGCATGACCTCACCCCCAGAAAGACTTTACTATAAAATGCAATCAAGATTCTGACTCTCCAAAACATTTTGAGCTAAAAGGAAAGCATTAAACATTTCCGGGCTAAGCCCATATTTTGTAGAATGAGTCCTGCCACAGGACTTGACAGGACAAGCTACACAGTAAGTAGAGCTCTAGGAAATGGAGCTGTGGCCCCCTGTCCTTGGGGAAGTCACCTCCTGATTTCCGACCCCACCATAAACTGTGTCTGCCAAGGAGAATGCCTATTCTGGCATCACCGCGACAGAATTAATTGAGCGGTTCTAGGCCACGTCTCCAGAGTTTGGGCTCCTTACAGACATAAGCCCACTGCCACCAGCTCTGCCGGCCTGTCCCCAGGTGCCAGCCTCCTTGGCCTGCTTGTCTGCCTAAAAAGGCCATGTGCAACTGGTCAGGCTGGCTGGCTTGTAGGTCACCTACTGTTCCCCATACAAACCCTGGGCTAGCAAGCAAAGCCACCACCTACCTTTTGGCAGAAAAAGGGTTGCCCTTTGCCAAAGCTCTTAAAAGCCTGCACAGTTGGGCTATTTACATAATAATAGAACCCAAGGCTGCTGGAGCCTGCCAGGCTCAGGATTGGCTTTCTGGGTTAAAGGAACTGATCTTCAGCTGCTGCCTCAAGCCTGGGAGGCTGTGCAAGCGAGAAACTTCATTACCTCTGCCTCCCCCAGGCCCTTCTAGGCGCCATTAGAGAACACACACCATCAGGCTTTGGAGCAACCTATTTGGCACACTTCCTGACTCCCCCAGACATTCTGACTTCAAAAATAGCTGCCGTCTGTCTACAAATAGATTGCATGTCCTGGGTCCTTAAAAGGGAGTCAGTGGGTCAGGTGCAGGGACAATGCTTAGCATTCCAGAAAATCAACTTCTGTATTTTCAAATAACGAGGCTGAGTTGTCAGCCAAATCACGCCTGAATACCAACAACCGTTTATTTCCATTTCTGTTTCGAACTGGGCTTCTTGGACTCTTACACATACAAGGAAGAGGCTGCGTATACGGTGATGAATGGCAGCACATCCATCCGTGCCACCAATTTCCTTTTGCCTTTAGCCATCGGTCTCTGTCCTTTAGAAGGCGTTCCACCCGCTGGGTCACTGAAATCTTATGTGTCTCAGCAGAGCTTCCAATGCTACCAGAAATCTGAGTTTCGCCAGTTGACTGGTGATGCGAGATAAGGAGCAGGAAACAGCAAACCCGGAGGACGCCCCCTCCTCCCAACTAGTTCACATGTGAAACTACATATACAGCCAAGATGTTGATGGATTATAGCAAAAGAAACTAACCCAACAGCCTCATCCTTCCACCCTCCCCCTGGTGCTAATGTCCAATGTGAAGTTTTCCCTATGAACTTGGGGTTCCTTCTGAGTGTCTCAGAGCCCCAGTGAAAACGGGGCAGTCATTCTGTGCTTCTCAGAAGTCTGCAGGGGCTGAAACCAGAGTCATGAAAACCAAAGGCCTCCTCTATGCTAAGGCTGGGGATGTAAACCTTAGATCAAGTTTTGGTTTCCATAAATCCAGTGTTTACCTATTCAGTCTCCAGGGAATTTCCTAATAGTGACATTAGGGAATTCCTGTCTAGATATTCCCTGGCAAAGAGCAAGAGGGCGAGAAGGGGGATACTTAAGACTGAAAGCTTGGGAGCAGCCTTGGAAAGCAGAGTTTTAAAAAGGACCATCAAGAACTTATTTGCAAAGCAGAAATAGAGAACAAATGTATGGACACATAGAATGGAAGGGGAGCAAGGGGCGGGATGAATGGGGAGATTGGGATTGACATAGCCACACTACTATGTATAAAACAGATAACCAATGAGAACCTACCATATAGCACAGGGAACTCAATGCTCTGTGGTGACCTAAACGGGAAGGAAATTCAAAAAAGAGGGGTTATATATATACCCCCTTACATGGGCTTCCCTGGTAGCTCAGGTGGTAAAGAATCCACCTGCAACGCAGGAGACTGCAGTTCGATTCCTGGGTTAGGAAGTTCCCCTGGAGAAGGGGATAGGCTACACACTCCAGTATTCTTGGGCTTCCCTGGTGGCTCAGACTAAAGAATCTGCCTGCAATGCGGGAGACCTGGGTTCGATCCTTGGGTTGGGAAGACCCCCTGGAGGAGAGCATGGCAACCCACTCTAGTATTCTTGCCTGGAGAATCCCCATGGACAGAAGAGCCTGGAGGGCTACAGTCCATGGGGTCACAAAGAGTCGAACACGACTGAGTGACTAAGCACAGCATGTCTGTATACATGTAACTGATTCACTTTGCTGTACAGCAGACACGAATACAACACTGTAAGGCTACCGCACTCCAATAAAAAAAGAAATAAGAGGATGCTCAATCCCCAACTGGCCCTCTGCTCTCCTCACAGCCTTGCCTCTGAAGGGGTTGGCTTGCTCTCTCCTTTACAGCCTCCAAAGTCAGCAGAGCAGGAGAGGACCCAGGTGGGGCCAGACTCTGGAGGGGGTGGAGAGCTACCCCCATCAACCCTCGGAAAGCGGAGGCACCCCATGCTGACAACCCCTGAACTGCTTGGCTTTTGCGATTATTTTACTCCCAAGCAGCTAAATTCCCATTATTTAAGGCCCCATGAGAGAGCCCAGCAGGGAGCACTGCTCCCTTCTCCTTCCACTGTCAGCTTTGTGGCTGTTTGATTCCAAATTTGCCCTCCCACCAGGGACGAGGCCACGGAAAGGAAAAAAGTGAAGGGCCTTAGCTATTGGCCACAAGCTTTGTCCACTAAGACTCCTCGAGGGGAGGACACTGCAGCTATAGGCTGGGGTGGCCTGGATCTACCTGTAAATGGTTAGAAGGCCAAACCTCAAGATGGTTGGAAAGACAAACTGAAGATAGAAAACAGAAAGAGAATAAGTTTCTCAAATAATCAGCCATGACCACTGAGCCAAATTCAGGTTTATGCTAATAAAATATAATATTGTAATAAAAGAAAATCCCTCTCTCCCAGTCCCCGTGACCCTCCCAGTTAACAATGGAGATACTGCCTGATCTCCTTTCCCACGGGCATTTCTATCTTTAGCTGGGCTGTCCAACGGGTCTCCACACAAGAGATCTATTCATAGACTTGGGTATATTAGATGAGCAACTGACACTCGGTTTTGATGGCATATATTTAGTCAACAGCCACTTAGCAGAACTAGAACCACTGCATTCCCCCCATGAAATGACTACTGCACCACTTACATCAGCAGATGATGGATTTTTTAAATCAGGTCTTTTCCTGTTGAGAAGAGGAAAGAATATTCTCTTTAATATGTACATGACATCTTTTTTGCTATTAGACCATATATGCAATTTGATTGGGTGACAGGAGGGGACTTTAAAGTGATTAAGCACTAAATCTTCATTTGCCACCTTTTTATATGATACTTTATTTTTAAGCATATTAACAGATTATTTTTATGGATATATTTTTAACTTGGGCACATGGTTAACCTGTGTCCAGCTTAAAATATGCTGATGTAGCTTTAAGCCTCCTCCTGCAATACTGACTTTACTTAGTCACAGTTATTAACAAGTATTAACTCTAAGTACTAACCTGTCTTTTAAAATAGTCTTTAAAACTGGATTTCTTTACTGCACTATGTTGTCCTCTAGTGGCGAAAAGGAGTTGATGCACTTTCTCAAGTCAATATTTTTACCAACACAGCTCTCTATGGAAAGCCCCAAGTCAAGACAATTTAGTTTATAGCGACTTTGATATCTCTAGGCTACATAAGAGCTTGAAAGTGAAAGTGAAAGTCACTCAGTTGTGCCCAACTCTTTTCAACCCTATGGACTGCAGCCTGCCAGGTTATTCTGTCCATGGGATTTTCCAGGTAAGGATAATGGAGTGGGTTGCCATTTCCTGCTCTGTGTAAGAGCTTAAATGTTAGCAAATTATTTCATTCAATTATGCCACATATATATACTGAGTACCCTATAGACCAAGTCCTGTTCTGGGGCTAAGGAGACAGATTTAGTGAGGATATAGTGAGAAAATTCCACTTCTAGCAATGAACAACTAAACTGCTTGTGATTATAGAAGACTTTTTTTTTTGCTTTTTGTGTTTTTTGGTTTCCTATTATACAGATGTTAACTTTTAAGAAATAAATGTTATTTTAAAAGTTTTAAAAATAAAAATAAATAAAACAAAGGTCTGACATAATGTTCCATGCCCCCAATGGCCTTTTATTTTAATGCACATGAAATGCATGGTTATGTAGCATAAATATCAACTATTCTGAATGCTACTGGTTTTGTATTACTGGTTCAGCTCCTAGACTGTCATTCCCACCTGCCTTTATTTCCCTTTGTCCCAGGCAGGCCTGGAACTTTTCTATCTGTACCCTCAATAAGTACCTGCTGAACAAAATGACTGTGGGCTATAAAGGACCCATGAATCCAAACTAACAAGGTTTCATTCTCAGCTAAATAAAAGGACTTTTGCTGTTTTCAGTCATCCATATTATGAAATAAAATATTGAGAGTTATAAAGTTGAGGCCATCTCATAAAAAAGTAATAGGTTCAGTGCAATAATCTACCATAATCATCTTTTTTGTAGACAAACATTACAATGCTGGGAACATTTTATTCAGATTCTCACATCTGATCATAAATTCCATGATGGAGATTGAAACGTCAAGGGGCCCACAATCATAAGTTCCAAAGCTGCAGACGCTATTGTGTTTATTCCTTCCATCACTCCTCTTTTTTTAAACTGGCAGTGTCAGGATGAATGGTCCTAAATGTGTGAGTTCTTAGAACGTGAGTGCCACAGGACAAACCAGGGCAGTAGAGAGCACCATGATGCCAGCCTGGAACCCGGGTCTTAGCTGTGTGAAGCCCCATGCTGACAAGGGGTCTTACCCAGCCACACGCGGGGGAACCCAGGTGCCCTCTGGGTAGATGCTGACGTCAGCCCTGGGCTCAAAGAAAGGATGTGCAGGGTACCCACCTCCACCACCCATCCCTGCTCCTTCATCCTAGTTCTAGGTATGGGACTCTAATGCTCAGGCATGGTAAGAGGCTTCTCGGAAACAATGCTAAGGTTTTCAAGTGCCTCAGTATCACAGACACCCATATTCTATTTTTGAACCTATTACATATCTTCCAAAAAGAAAATAAAGCCACTTGAATATTTCACAAGAATCAAGAGAGTCCCTTACAAGCACTGTGTTGTTCAGTCACTAAGTCGTGTCCGACTCTTTGCAACCCCCATGGACTGCAGCACACCAGACTTCCCTGTCCTTCACTATCTCCCAGAGTTTGCTCAAACTCATGTCCACTGAGTCAGTGATGCCATCCAACCATCTCATCCTCTGTTGCCCCCTTCTCCTCTTGCTCTCAATCTTTCCCAGCATCAGGGTTTGTCCCAATGAGTCAGCTCTTCGCATCAGGTGGCCAAAGTATTGGAACTTCAGCTTCAGCACCAGTCCTTCCAGTGAATATTCGGGAGAGAGAGCATAAACTCTCACAAAAGCGGACTACAAGGAGGTTCTCATTTCTCTTTAAAATCGTACCTAACTAGCCCTAACCCTCAGCTTCTTGCTGCCAAGATTCTTCCAGTTAAGGGTGAGGATGGAGATTGAAACATCAAGGGGCCCACAGTCACATCTGTGCGAGTCATGTAGGAAGGTGGTATTTTGAAAGACTTAACATGTGATCCAAACAGAGACAACCACAGCTAAAATTACAAAGTGAGCCTTGTTGGGTAAAATGTTATCTTGGGAAAAAATAGCCAAGTTGATTTTCAAGCAAAGTCTGTGTGACTATTATAGTGGAAGTCCAAACAAACTTCAAATACTTTCCCTACAGATTTCTTTCACAGCCAAGGCCTAGGTTAATCTCCATTCCACTCACTTTAGATCCTACCTTGTTTTTTAGGGATTTTATGTAAGGGGTAGTTGCAAATACGGTGTCTGCCTCAAAAGCAAAAAGTCTCTCAAGTTCTAAATGAGTAATCTGTTAAACTGAAATTTTTAATAAAACCAGACCTTTAGATATTCAAGGTCATGTTGAAAGTTACCAATATGGTGATTCAGGCTTAAATATACCTGGCAGATTGTGGCCTTAATCTCTGTGCTATGTTTAGAGTTTTTGATCACACCTAATGTTTGTATAGTTAGAGGGCACTTGTGAAAAAGGAGAGGTTCTGTAATTTTAAACTAAAACTGTATTATGATGCAACATCTTATTAAAATTTCACGCTATTTTAAAAGTATAAACCAGGCACAAATTGTCCCCTGGTCCCTTGCATGCTCTGCAGGGAGCCAATGGCAGTTGGAAGTAAACCATTAAGTGCCTGAAGCTAGTCCTGAAACCTTGCCGTGAGGAATATAGGCCTCTGTCCCTGAGATTCCCAGAGTATTTCACTTGGGAACCCGGAGGGGTTTATCTCATGCTCCATCTGCCCTCCAGGAAGATTACAGGCCAGGGAACCCATCCATGGTGTCCTGGCTACTGTGCATCAGACTCAGGTTCTCAGAAACCAGGCTGTCTTCACTAGCTTCCGATCAGGTTGGTTCAGTTCAGTCACTCAGTTATGTCCGACTCTGCTACCCCATGAACCGCAGCACGCCAGGCCTCCCTGTTTTGATAACCTGATCATGTTGGTTAGCAAAACCTAAATAGGCCAGATGCCTGCTACTCTGACTCCCCTGCTTCCTTGATCACATGCAGGAATTCACTGCTTTTCACCTGCAGCCCAAACCCTCTAAGGCAGGGGTCCCCAACCCCCAGGGCCATAAACTGATTTGTGTCCTGTTAGGTACTGGTTTGTGCCTGTTAGGAACCATAGGAGGTGAGTTAGCGAAGCCTCATCCGTATTTACAGCTGCTCCCCATCGTTCACATTACCACCTGAGCTCCACCTCCTGTCTGATCAGTGGCATGAGATTCTCACAGGAGCTCAAACCCTACCTTGAATATCTCATTCAAGGAGTCTAGATTGTGTGGTCCTTATGAAATGCTAATGCCTATTGATAAGATTCTGCATTATGGTGAGTTGTATAAATATTTCATTATATATCACAATGTAATGATAATAGGAATAAGTTAGACGCTTACTCCTTGGAAGTAAGGTTATGACCAACCTAGATAGTATATTTAAAAGCAGAGACATTACTTTGCCAACAAAGGTCCGTCTAGTCAAGGCTATGGTTTTTCCAGTGGTCACATATGGATGTGCGAGTTGGACGGTGAAGAAAGCTGAGCGCCGAAGAATTCATGCTTTTGAACTGTGGTGTTGGAGAAGACTCTTGCGAGTCCCTTGGACTGCAAGGAGATCCAACCAGTCCATCCTAAAGGAGATCAGTCCTGGGTGTTCATTGGAAGGACTGATGTTGAAGCTGAAACTCCAACACTTTGGCCACCTCATGTGAGGCATTGACTCATTGGAGAAGACCCTAATGCTGGGAAGGATTGGGGGCAGGCGGAGAAGGGGACGACAGAGGATGAGATGGTTGGGTGGCAACACGGACTCGATGGACATGGGTTTGGGTAAACTCCGGGAGTTGGTGATGGACAGAGAGGCCTGGCGTGCTGCGATTCATGGGGTCGCAAAGAGTCGGACACGACTGAGCGACTGAACTGAACTGAATTGAACTGAAATGTAATGCACTTGAATCATCCTGAAAGCATCCCTGCCCCCCACCACCAGGTCTATGGAAAAACTGTCTTCCATGAAACTGGTCCCTGGTGCCAAAAACGCTGGGGACCACTGCAGTAAGAACGATACATTATGGAACTTCCGAAAGTAGCAATATAATATCTTGGGCAATGTGTCAAATTAAGAATATCTTAATACTATCCACATATTAAGCTACACTCAATATACAAATTCTATAGATTAAAAAAAAAAAAGTATCTTGTTACATAAACTGACTCCAAATTCCATACTTGGGGATTCAAGAAGCTCTTTGATTCATAATGTACACACAATTCTTAACAGCTTGGTGGTCTGATCCCCCAGCCTCTGTTGAGAAGATGCTGAGAAGCTTCTGGAAGGTTAAGCTTCCCTGGTGGCTCAGACGGTAAAGTGTTGGCCTACAAGGCGGGAGACCTGGGTTCGATCCCTGGGTTGGGAAGATCCCCTGGAGGAGAAGGAAATGGCAACCCACTCCAGTATTGTTGCCTGGAAAATCCCATGGACGGGGAAGTCTAGTAGGCTACAGTCCATAGCATCGCAAAGAGTCAGACATGGCTGAGTGATTTCACTTCACTCAGGGAGAGGGGAGGAGGAGCCGGTCAGGTGGTGGAGGATACCTTGGCATCTCCTAAGGTCTGTTTTTGTTCCCTGACATTTGCTACCTGGGATGTGAGAGTATGAGCTAGATTTGGCCCCTTCTTGTGGATTCTTGCAGACAGGGCCCCTAGGAGCTCCCTCTCTATGTTTCCAGGGCTGAAGACTGAGGTCGGCACTGCTGCCCTGGAAGCAGTGAAGTGAAACTCACCACCCCCTGCCTCAGAGGCACTCCCAGGCAGGGACCCTGGGTGGAGCAGAGCAGGCGCAAAGGGGCCCGTGGGGAAGGATGCTGGGTTCACCCCTTGCAGCACCAACAAAGGAGGTTAGTTACAAAGGATGCTTAAGTCAGAACACAGGGGCCAGAGCCATCTAGTTACATAGCAGAGCGAGCAAGTCCGCACTTGTCCTACTGATGAGTTTCTCAACTGGGGGTGGAAAAAACAACTAGCAATGTAAAAACAGAACAAAACATGTTTTGGGTGGGCCAACCTCTTAAAATTGCTATTCAAGACAAAAATACACATGGCACAGGGGAGAAGGCTAGAGGTGGTCCTTGTTTGGGATTTCAGTGCTTCTTCCCTGTTTCTGCCCATATGGGCTGGTTCTATGTCCCACTGTCACAGCCTGGTTCTTCAAGTGCCCCCTGGATGCAAACCATCCTGCCTCATGGACAGCTCCCAGTCCAGGTGCACTGATGAGGGATGAGAACCCTGGGCTCCCACCTGCCACTCCCTGCAGGGACTTCCTGGGACCCCTCCAACCCGGGCTAGGGTCAGGGGCCACGTGGGCCAAAGGGAATGTCTTTCCTGCCTTACGGTCCCATAGCCTGTGGACTCTTCTCTGGGCAGGCTGTGCTCAGGGAAGGGTCCAGAGTGCCTTCTGCAGGGATAGCTGCCATGACTTTATAGCGGTGGGTCAGGCAGTGGGTCTGATGTCTGAGAACACAGGCTGTGCCATATGACCCTTCTTCTTGGGGTCTCCAGGAGGAGCTGGGCTGTGCTGCGCACACCCATCTGTCATCTGTGTTTTGAAAATTCCTACCCCCCTCCCCCGCCTCGCCCGGATGCAGAGATCACAGCGGGAGCATTTCAGGCAGCCATCAACCACAGAGCCTCAAAGGGCCTAAGAAATTAAGCCTCAGCTAAAGAGGTATCAGGGTCCAGCCGACAGAGTGTCCAGCCAGAAGGGGTCACCTCATCCTCTCCCACATCCTTTCCCATCTCCTCATATCTGGAAACCAAGTCCCCACCCAGCACTGAGCATAGATGACTAACCCCATCACTTTCTGTGGATACAGCCTTTAACTGCAGACACGGAGCTTTCGATATCCCATTTCATCTTCACTGCCCCCAACTGGACACTGTGAATAGCTTTCTGATTTACAAAGTGCTTTAGTCCACCTGCCTTCCCGTGATCCTGCTGCCACAATGGCGAGTACCCCAGTCCCCATTTCACAGATGACAAAACTGACCTCCAGAGAGGTTAAAATACAGTGTTTAGTGAGAGATGAAGAAAGATGGTTGTGGATGGGAAAGGGCTTTGTGGTCCCTGGATTCCAGCTTGACTTTCTTTTTCCTTGTTTTTTTTTGATGTAGACCATTTTTAAAATCTTCTTAAATTTGTTACAACATTGCTTCGGTTATATGTTTTGGTTTTTTGGCCATCAGGCACGTGGGATCTTATCTTCCCAACCAGGGATTGAACCTGTACTCCCTGCATTGGAAGGTGAAGTCCTAACCACTGACCATGGTGAAGTCATGCAGCTTGAGCTTTACTAGGCAGAGGTGACCAAGATGAATTACAAAGTCAGGCATGCCATCATGGCTGGTGCTCTCTCTCCCCCAGCTCCAGCTTCAGTGGAGACTTGGAGATACTCCAGAAAGGATGGCCCCACAGGTTCTAAAACGCAACAGCAACTACCTTTGGGGTGAGTGGGAAAAAGAGCCTGCAAATGTGTGTCTGGGGCAAGTGGAATCAGCACCAAACATTTTTTCTTACGAATCATGTGGAGAGCCTGTTAGGTTTTATTCAAAACTGCTGTTTTCAAGTCTTGGCAATCATGGCTGTGTAGATGCTAGACTCTGGTTAAGGAAGGGGCAGAAGTGAGAGACAAAAGATGGAAACAAGATTCTCACTACATTCTTCTGGTGACAGACTTGGAACATGAGCTAATAATGTAACACACTAGCCCAGCCAAAGCTGAACAAAAACAATACTATCTACAGCTGCCTTGGGGCATCTTTCAGAGCACAAAATAGCCTCGCCCTACTCCCTCCCAGCAGCTTCTCTTTCTTTTTTTATTGATGCGCGGGTGTGGATAATCCTTGCAAGCCAATATATCATTCTGTTTAGCTTTAGAAATACTTGATCATGCTGATTTGGCAAAGAAAAAAAAAAGTGCTGTACAGCAGGAATACTTCATCTCCGCAGTAACTAGTTTGAGCAAGTCAGGGGTGGTTCTCAGGCTGACTGTGAGGGTCTGACACTGAGGAAAGGGCTTCACTTTGAAGCCTGACTTTGATCCTCAGGCAAACTCACAGAATAAACAGCTGTTTTTTGGTCTTGCCTGGAAAATTTAGAATAAGTTCTAACTCCCAAGAATCTTTGTCTTGCTTTTATTTATTTATTTTTTTGCAGTCTTTCTTTAAACAAACAAACACCTTTTTTTTGCAGCCCTCCAGTGGGAAGCAAGAATCACAAAATCAATTCCCAGCATGTCACATGCACAAGAATTGCTTTTCTCATGAGATCCAAGATCCAAGGCCACGGGGCGAAAGTGTGATTTACAGGAAATGCGAAAGTCGTTCAGCAAGTATAGAGCTTGAGTTGGGTATTGTTCATAAGCACCCTCTTTTGTGTGGTTAGCTCTTCTGATGGAGACAGCATTAGGATGTCATTCACATGTAGCCCATGAATGAACTGAGAACATGACACTACAAGTGGCAGAAAAGATGCTCCACTATTAGTGCTTGGGGCTGGATGAGGTTCTTACAAGGATTTCTGAGAAATGTCAGTGAACTTTGGACATTAGTTATACATGACACAGGTGAGAAATCAGAAAGCGGCAATCACGTGCATCTGGGACCCTGATGTTGGATGACTTTTAGGGTTAGACCTGGCTTTGGAAATCCTCTGGTTTAGTCTTTCCACTGGAGCTGAGGGGGTAGACTTTCCCAGTGAAACTTAAAACTGCCCGAGCCAGACACAGACTGATGCCATAAAAATCTCTAGATGGAACCCAGGCTTGGGGATGTAGTAAAGCACCCCAGGTGACTCAGGGTGCAGCCCAAGGTCAGAACCTCAGCTACCTAAAGTGGCTCATTTGATGGAGGTACGCACAGGCTGGCTACAAGGATGGCAGCCGCAACATGGAGACTGTAAGAAATCTGGTTCTGTTTTGAAACACTGGCATCATTTTTATAGCAAAGTTTCTTGCATGGTGATGCATCAAAACAAATATTATTAGAAAATACGCGATTTGAATTTTATCAGTCCCAGAACTTGAGCATCAAGGACCCTACTCAAACATTACAGAGTAGAATTATGATAAAAACACAACCAAATGAGTTCCCAGTGAACCAGGGAAAGAAGGGAATGGGACAATTCCAGGTCATCCTAACTAAAATCCTGCTGTTTCTACAGCCACCTTGGAGAACAGTATGGAGATTCCTTAAAAAACTAGAAATAAAACTACCATATGACCCAGCAATCCCATGACTGGGCATAAACACTGAGAAAAACCATAATTCAAAGAGACATATGTACCCCAATGTTCATTGCAGCACTATTTACAATAGCCAGGACAGGGAAGCAACCTAGATATCTATCCACAGATGAATGGATAAAGAAATTGTAGTACATATACACAATGGAATATTACTCAGCCCTAAAGAGGAAGAAATTTGAGTCAGCTCTAGTGAGATGGATGAACCTGGAGCCTGTTATACAGAGTAAAGTAAGTCAGAAGAGAAAAAAAATTTTGTATATTAATGCATATGTTGTATATTAATGCATATATATATATTAATGCATATATATATTAATCCAAAAATGGTACTGATAAACCTGTTTGCAGGGTAGGAATAGAGATGCAGACATAGACTTTTGGACACAGTTGTGGGGAGAGGAAGGTGGGATGAACTGAAAGATTAGGATTGACATATATACACTACCATGTAGAAAAATAATAAAACCCCACTGTTGCACTGACATAGCCCACTCTCTGGGTCTATCCTATGAGAGCCCTTTTAAAGGAGATTATAATTAGAAGGACTGGCTGACCCAAATTACATCAATACATATTACGATCAGCCTCTGGTTTATTTCTAACACTCAGATGGTAAGGAACACACTTCTAGAAATCCCATATACTATAACCACAGGACACAGGCACACCCTTGATATCTGCTGTGTTCTTTCTTTAACATTCTTTTTCCTGGCTCCATTTCTCTCTGTCATTAATATATGTTACTCATGTGCTGACTTGAAAGGTTCATATTTTCTTGTGGTTTCCATCCTCTGTATCTCAGAAACATGTTACTGCAATTACACAAGTTTGTCATCCAAGGAAAATTGCTAACAATACCAGGATAAGTTCCCAGAGCAAAGGCATTAAAAAAAAAAAAATCCCCCCTGGAGTTTTATTTGTTCACCTTGTTTTCCAAAATGCCACATGTCATGATTTAAAAACATGTACACATCAGATTTCCCGAAGCCCAAACTTGGAGCAAAAAGTGATTCGAAAGATCAAGATGGGCTGTTCTCAATTTCTGAAAAGATGCTTCTAAACCATTATTAGGGAGAGCTGCACGGTAATGTATTTCTTGGAAAGAGGTAATAGTGACCAGTGATGTACCAGAGGTGACACTTCATGCAAAGGGTGGCCCAGAACTTAAGGGCCTGGGTTCTTCAGGAGTTCAAACCCCAGCTCTGCCATTTCCTAGCTATGGGACTCATGGGTCAATTACCACCACCAATGATGGAGGCCAAAAGTTTTTTCTAAGGATGCGGGATGCTCTCACATCCACAACAGAGCACTCAGCTCAGTGCAGGCTCCTCAGATACCGTACCCAGAGGCATCACCACTGCCCTTGTATATCCCTCTCCCCCATTTTCCTCTTCATCTGATTCTTCTCTTCCTGAACTCTTTCCTGGCACACATGCGCACACACAGACTCCTTTCTACCTTAACAAATCTATGCAGTAATGCCTGCTGGGATCAATATTATCCAGTTTGCTTCATACTCTTTTGTTTCAACAGATGGGATCCTGGGTAACAGATTCCATTCCAACCTTTTTGCTTTTAACAATTTATGGAGCTATTGGCAATCCTCAACACCTACAGAAGAAATGCCATCCATGCCAACACAGTTTCGATTATTTTGCAACAACCTACCAACAAGGAGAACTCTTGAGGAGGTTTCCTGAAGCACCCTAGACCTGGTACATCTTCCGACATCGCTGCCCTGCTTGCCTCGTCTCTACCTCCCGGCTCCACCAGCCCAGGGGGAGCTGCATCCGTCCATAAAATGCCTGGGGCAGGTTAAGTGTTCACCACCAGAATGATTTTTGGAAGAAAAAAAGATACAAGTGTTTCCATTCATGAACATAACATAAATGCTTGTGGGGTCATGCCTTCTACTGAAAAACCTATAAATCCGTGAGACTATGTAAACTGCAGTTTTCCTGGCTTTGTATTATAATGTTGAAAGATGTGAAATGTCAAGTCTGAAAGATGACTAAATTTAATTTTAAAAAGAAAGAGGGGTGAGATACCAAAATAAATTTTTTTTAATATTTTCATTCCCATTAAGATGATAAGGAGGGATGTCTTAAGGGCTGGACTCCTGAACTCTGCTCAGAGTACCTTCTTGTCCCTTCTTGGATGTGCCTTTCTTTGGACTTAACACAAGTGCTGAGCTGGACAGAGTTGCTGACATGAATGAATGGCCTTTGGTTCGAGGTGAAGGAATAACTGAGAAGGATCCCCACCCACCTTGCCTTTCTCGCTTAGTCTCTTAGCCCATACACAGCATGAAAATGTGAAAAATATTTCTAACCCTTTTTCGTTACAAAGAAAAAATAAATAGAGAGGAGGAGAGAAGTTAGCAATTTTGTTTTTGGAAAGACTAAAAAACTGTCATTTATGTCTTTCAGAGAAGGAGTTCTGTTGGGTGTGGTGTGAAGTCAATAAAATAGGTGCTAATTGGCAGCTTTTAAAACAAAAATGAAAGGGCATTCAGCAAGTAAATGCTTGACATCTCAACCCCAGTAAAAGAGCTCTGGCTCCAGGCGGGGGAAAAAAAATCATGACATAATTTATGGCCAGACAGTTCATTGAATTTCTTCACCTGTAGTTTTGAAACATGTGTGGCATTCATATTTAACAGAGCAGCTGCCTGGACCAGGAGGCAGGTGATGAAATGATATAGCATTGGGCAAAGGGCGCATTCTTCCCTTCGGAACAGTCACAATATCTTGCTTAATTGAAGTACCCATCCAGGGTTGGTCCAACTGACCTCATTCTGAACAAAACATATATTGAAAAGCACATTTAATGGGCACCTGAGGTATATGTTTTCAAATGACCTAATTGTTATTTTTGGATTTTTATTCAATTTATATAAAATTACACTGCTAATAGATGTCATACAGAAAGCCAGAACTTTGTAAAGGTGACTCTGGACTAAGTCTACAGTGCTGTCTTTTCAAATCCAGCTTATATTTCTAATTTCTGGATTTATGTGATTCAAATAGAGCTAAAAAGTAGGAGATGGTTCACAGTTATTAGTTTCTGGTTTGTCCTTACAGACTTTATGCATGCAAGCAAATACAAATAAATGCTTCTTTTCCCTTTTATACCCAGATGTAAAGTATCCTTAGAGATGTACTGCAGAGATTTTTCCATAAAGGCACACAGACAGCTTCCTCATTTGTTACATAGCAACCCATAACTTACTTAATGTGTCCCCTATTGATGGGCACCATAGTTTCTAATATTTTGCTGTTTCCCACAAAACTACAATATATAATCAGCAATGCAAGTGTATCTGAAGGAAATCTGATGAAACTGCCAAATTGGTCCTCCCCAACATTGTATCATTTTATATTTCCATCAGCAACTGTTCTTTTCCCTACAGCCTTTCCATCAGAGCTTGTGATCAAATTCTAAATCTTTGCTTCTCTGAGGTTTCACAGTCATGATACACTTTTATTACTGAGTGAAAGAGGTTGAGCATCTTTTCACATGCTTTAGACTCAAATTTAATTTTTCTTTCTTTTTTGGTGTGTGTGTATCCATGTAGATGCATTGCCAATATTTTTACAGTGTGTTTTGCTTTTTTTTTTTTTTTTTAGGATTTTTAGAAATTTACATGTTAACATATTATTAGCCATATATCTGTGATAAGAGTTGAGAATAGTTTTCCTAATTTTTTCTCTCTCTTTGATGTTTTTGTTTCCCAATGCAAAAGTGTTGCTATTTTTTTAGAATTCAGTTGGTTTTTTGAAATCAATCTTTTATTTCATGGCCTCTGGATTGTAAGCAGTTGGAGAAATCTGCAAAATCCAGAGCTATTAAGACATTATATGTTTTTGAAAAGATGCTCATCATTGCTAATCATTAGAGAAATGCAAATCAAAACTACAATGAGGTACCACCTCACACTGGTCCGAATGGCCATCATTAAAAACTCTACAAATAACAAATGCTGGAGAGGGTGTGGAGAAAAGGGAACTTTCCTACACTGTTCGTAGGAATGTAAATTGGTACACCCACTACAGAGAACAGTATTGGAGGTTCCTAAAAAAACTAAAAATAGAGCTACTATATGATCCAGTAATCCCACTCCTGGGCATATATCTAGACAAGACCTCTAATCCAAAAAGATACATGTACCCCCATGTTAACAGCAGCACTTACTCACAATAACCAAGACAAGGAAGCAACCTGTGTCCATTGACAGATGAATGGATACAGAAGATATGGTACATACACTAATGCCCTTTGCAGCAATATGTATAGACCTAGAGATTATCATACTAAATGAAGTAAGTCAGAGAGAAAAACAAATACCATATGATATCACTTGTAGATGGAATCTAAAATATGACACAAATGAACTTATCTACAAAACAGAAATAGACTCACAGATATAGAGAAGAGACTTGTGGTTGCTAAGGGAAAGGGGAAATGGGAGAGGGATTAGCAGATGCAAACTAGTATTTATAGAATGGATAAGCAATAAGGTCCTACTGTATAGTGCAGGGGACTATATTCAATATCTTATAATAAATCATAATGAAAAAGAATGTATATGTATAAATAAGTCACTACATGAATCACTTTGCTGTGCAGCAGAAATTAACATAACATTGTAAATAAACTATATTTCAATAATATACATTATTCTGTTTAATTCTGTTTTATTCTGGTACTTTTATTGATTTTGAAAAAATATAAACCTAGAGACAAAGCTACAGTGAACCCCCTACACCCACTAGTTTCAACAATGATCAAATTTTGTCATACTTGCTTCTCTTATCTCTTCTCTCCCCATAACATTATTTCAAAGCAAACCCAAGATTTCAAGTGATTTCACCCCTATTTATATACTTCAGTAAGCATTTCAAAACATTATGAACGTTTTCTTGCATAGCCATATTACCATATGTAACATTTAATAAGTTATATGATGTCATATAATACTTGATCAACTCTCCAATAACTCTCAAAAATTTCTTTATACAGTTGACTTGTTCATCTGTAAATATCAGATCTATTGGAAATTTATCCTGATGTACGGTACAATTTTTTTTAAAGAAATTAATTTATTTTTTATTTGTTATTTTTTTCATGTGGTTACCCAGTTGTCTTAGCATTCACTTACTGATTTTAAATGCTTTTTTCCCCATTTTTAAAATTTATTCCCATATACTTGGGGGACTATTTCTGGTTCTGTAATCTGTTCTACTGTTCTGTTTTATTCTATGCCAGTGTGTGTGTTAGTAGCTCAGTTGTGTCCGACTCTTTGTGACCCCATGAACTCCTCTGTCCATAGGATTCTCAAGGCAAGAATATTTCAGTGGGTTGACATTTCCTCCTCCAGGGGATCTTCCCAACCCAGGGATCAAACCTCAGTTTCCTGTATTGCAGGCGGATTTTTTACTGTCTGAGCCACCAGGGAAGCCCTTTATGCCAGTAAAACCTTTTACTTCCACAGTGTGTTTAGTAAGTGACAGCTCTTGTTTATCTACCTATGTGAACTGAGAATCCATTTGCCTACCTTTTTTTTTTAAGAGTTGGTATTTACTGGGAATGTGTTAAATTTAATAAATTAACTTATGAAGAATTGCTATATTCATGATCTTGAATTTTCTTATGCTACAACACAATGCATGACTTCCCACTTTTTTTCAAATTCTTTTTGTATCCTTTAGGCGTACTACACAATTTTCTACATGTAGATTCTACATATTCCATGCCAAGTTATTTCTAGCACTTAATCCACTTTGCTGCCTTAGTCAATGTGGGCTTCTTCTGTTCCTCTGAAGTCCTTGCAGGAGTCATTGGAGGTACAGCCTTTAACAGTCAAGGTCCTGCTCACTGGCTCGGAAGACACTCAGAGGCCCAGGTTCACCTGTGCATGACAACCAGACTGCATGCCTGAAGCAGAGCTGGAAGCAATTCAACTCAGGTCAAAGCTTTCCCATCCTTACTCTTGTCCCACTCAGGGACAGGGCTCAAAGACCTGAGGATCCGGGGTGAGGAGAAGATGCGAAACAGCAGCTCTGAGACCTATGAGATACCTTATCTCCTAGGTACAGAAGCTACCTAGGAGCTTACAGAAGCTAAACTATCTCTAATCTGCAACTAACAATTTGCTCTGTGATTAACTGTGCTGCAAGACAGGCACCTGCCTGACCCTTCTTCCAGATTCCCAGGGAAGCTTATAAAAGGAACTCGGAGGTCTCTGCACAGCACCAGATACAGCAGTCATTTGGGGCAGCAGACTTTCAACCTCCTACATCCCACCTGCCTGCTGTTTCCCACCATGGGGAGCCGGCAGGCACCTCTACAGCCAAATCCTTCTCACTCAGGACACAGGGCTCCACGGGCTTTTCTGCTGATCTCCCTCCAGAAGCAATGGGGAGAAAGCAGCAAGCTCATCACTGTGACGTGGGGGCACCCCTCACCCTTTTCTCATACATACGCTGTGGCTCCCCATGCACTTGAGGCAGTGGTCCCACGTGTCTCCTCCATCCCTGCTGATCTTGGTACCCAAACAATCCCTCGAGCTGGTACATTCCTCCTGTGCCCCACTCTGATCCCTTCCTTTCTCTCTCTGCTACATCATCATCATCATAGTTTGAGACTCGTCCAATCCCACAACTTCCCTGACCTCAGTAAGTAGCACCTCCTCCACCCCATCCCTCCCGCAGTCACCAGCATCTGCCCTGTCAAGACACCCAAGATTTCCTGTGGGCAGTAAACACACCCCCACTACCTTGAAATTCACGGCTCTCCTTGGTCCAATCAATGACGATTCCCTTCCACCTTTCCCCCTCCTTCCTTCCACCAACTCTCATCTTTCCACTTACCAAAACCCTCCCTCCTTTCCATCTGTGAAGTCTCCCCAGACTCCTGTTCTTCAACCTCAGCGTACCCCCCATCAAATCGCCATCCTCTGTGTGCCCGCCTATGGCTTCTGAGCTTCCTGGGGAGGCCCTGAAGTGTTCAAAGCGCTGCTTGCTCATAAAACACTTCCAAGCTGTATTTGTGCGTGAAGCGATCAGCTATTTCATATTTGTCCTACGCAGCTGATCTCAACTTTACATGGCTGTTTCAATATGGACTAGCGAGCTTTTGCCTTTGGGAATAAATCGCACTTATAGAACACCCACTCTGTGCCTGAGGGGCATGATGGTTCTCCATCCTCATCCACGTCTTTGCATTGCTGACAGTCCACCATCCAGCCGTCTCCTCCCACCCTGCCTGAATCCCTCTGACTGTAATGCTTGGTGTACTTTTGTTTACTGAGAAGGAAGCTCATTTACTATTTCCTGTACATTGAAAGTGAAAGCCACTCAGTCTTGTCCGACTCTTTGCGACCCCATGGACTATAGAGCCTGTGGAATTCTCCAGGCCAGCATACCGGAGTGGGTAGCCTTTCCCTTCTTCAGGGGATCTTCCCAACCCAGGGATCGAACCCAGGTCTCCCGCATTGCGAGCGGATTCTTTACCAGATGAACCACAAGGGAAGCCCAAGAATACTGGAGTGGGTAGCCTATCCCTTCTCCAGTGGATCTTCCCGACCCAGAATTGAACCAGGATCTCCTGCATTGCAGGTGGATTCTTTACCAACTGAACTATTAGGAAAGCCCAATATGTCCTGTACATTGCTCCTTCTCATTTCTTTTAATGTCTCAAAGCACCCAGAAGCCCCTCTTCTTAAAGGCTTTACCTGTTTCATTTATTTTTTTTTTAATTTCATTTATTTGGCTGTGTCAGGTCTTAGTTGCAGCATGCAAATTCTCAGTTGCAGAATATGGGATCTAGTTGCCTGACCAGGGATCAAACCCAGGGCCCCTGCACTGGGACATGAAGTCTTAAGGCTTTATCTGTTTTAAATGTAAAGGCCGGACACTGAAGCAGGCAGAGCTGCTAGGAACCACAGTCAGGAGCAACTGCCAGCCCATGTCAAGTGGTTACTCATCCCCAACTGCCCCTGTGCCAGGTAGGATGTGATAAGAGCTTCTTTTTAGCTCTGGCAGGTGTGTCCCTCTCATATATGACAGATCAAATGCCAGCCCTTGGTGAAGATAAAAAAAAAAATTAATTGGCATTTTATAACATCCTGGGATATTCCAGAGAGGAACGTGAACCAAGCCAAGACCAAAGGTACAGAAGTCCTTGAGTTCAAGGGCTACCCGGAAGGTAGGGTTTGTGACTGTCAGATCTACAAGGCACCAGGTCCCAGTCCTGTAGCATTTTGCAAGAGAGGAACAGAAGTATCTCAGAGACTGGGCAACTCCTTAGAAAATGACTAGTCACCACGATCAGAGTGACTCCTTTAAGGTGGCTGGAGATGGCTGGCTCCCTGGGACTCCAGCACTTGAGGCAGCCTAGAGGTTCAAGGTCACTTATGGATATCAGAAACAACAAAGGAGAACAGGTAACATTCCATGGACATTGACTCTAGAAGTTAGCAGGAGGAAAGGGTGTGAGCTTTGTCAGCAAAGTTTTTTCCGGAAATATTCTACACCTGCCCTAGGGGAAGGCTCAGGTATTGGTGGGCAGGACTCACCTCCTTCACTATCTCAGAAAATATCAATTCTCAGCCCTTCCCATAACGAGCAAGAAGAGGATCTGCTTGGATTCGGGAAGCAAGTGTGTGCTGCAGGGGTGGAGGGGTCACCAAAATCCCAGGGAATCTGAAGACCCAGGGACAATACAGCTCTGGCTACTGGTTCTTAACGGCTGATAGAAATACATCCCCTTGTTCTAGTTATTCTTGGGGAAGCTTCTTAGAGCATCCTGCTATTCCTTTCCCTGAGCTTCTCTTGTGCTGGTAATGACATCAGTGAAAAGAAGGACTGAGTGTTCTTTACATCACACATGAAGGCAGTGATTGGAGTTGGCAGTAGCTCCTTCGTGAGCTGAATGATGGTCAAATGCCTCACAAACTGATAGACGAGTCTCTGCTTGAGGGCTCAGGGTCTGGGTGCCATGCTGTCCTCATGTATGCTCTGTCCATGTACACTGTAGTTCAACAAATGATTTGTAATTCAAAGGAACTGCCCTGGATTTAGATTTGGTAAAAATAAGATGAGGACATCTTGCGTTCGCTTGGATTTTAAATATGATTTTTCTGAGAGATGTTACATAGTTGAAAAAAAAAAAAACCACAAAAGGTTAGCAAAGGAAAACTCAATTTTCAAAATAGCCTTTGACCTTGAGTAAGTGTGCTTTTCTTGAGTGTACAGCTGATTAGAACAACGTTCTGAAGGTCCCACTGCAGGTGTGTCCATTCACACGCCAGTGACAAGGTGGCACTGGGCCAAGACGCTGCACAGGGAGGGATAGAAGGCCAACAGCAGGACCACCCACCATGCTTGCATCACACCACCTGGGGGAGGATTACAGCCCCAACCCTCAATTACGTGTAAACAGCCTGGGGTGGGGCCCAGCAAACTGTATTTTTCAAGAACTTTACCAAGTGATTTGAATGTTGTTGCTATTCAATCACTCAGTCGTGTCCAACTCTTTGTGACACTATGGACCACAACACGCCAGTCTTCCTTGACCTGCACTATCTCCCAGAGCTTGCTCAAACTAATGTCCATTGAGTCGGTGACGCCATGATCATTCAGTTTTAGAAAACTATCTCCTTGATAAATTAACTATGACCTGTTCAATCTGACGCTGATCCGACTCTAGCTGAAATATTTCAATTCATCCCAAATTTCCTCTGATGAATAAATATGTAGGTATTTGCTACAATTTCACATCTGAACCCAAAAGAATATTCTCTTCTTTTATTTTTATTTTAATAAAAGGAACCCACCAATGGGTAATAAAATCCAGATGATCACCTTACACATAAGTTCCAAAACCCCACCCAAAACATAAGCAGGAAAGTTTTCCTTTCCCCTGGTGGGATGTACATGAGTTATGACCAAGGGTTTCTGGATGTGAACCAGCTAAAGAAGGCTGGTCAAATCTAATATATTGAGCACCACCTCTTCAGGAAACTGGCTTTGGAATAACTGCTCAGGCCTCAGAAGTAGTCATTTTCTATTACTGTAACTAAGATAACACATTTTCAATCAATTTTTTTAAATTAAAGAATATTAAATAATTTCCCTAGATTTCAAGGAATCACATGCTCAAATTGTCTACTTTTAACACCAAGATTACAAAAATCATTGCAATAACATTTGAGAAGAAAAATTAAATTCCTTACAATGTAAATTGATGCAGCCACTATGGAAAACAGTATGGGAGTTCCTGAAAAATAAAGTCGATATATGATCCAGCAATCCCACTGCTAGACAAAACTCTAATTCAAAAAGATAGGAGCATGTTCCCCTATGTTCATAGCAGCACTACTCACAATAGCTGAGACGTGGAAACAACCTAAATGTCCATTGACAGATGAATAGATAAAGAAGATGTGGTACATATATACAATGGAATTCTGTTATGCTCAATCAGTAGTGTCTGACTCTTTACAGTCCTATGGACTGTAGCCCACCAGGCTCCTCTCTCCATGGGATTTCCCAGGCAAGAATACTGGAATGGGTTGCCATTGCTTCCTCCAGGGGATCTTCCTGACCCAGGGATCGAACCAGTGTTTCCTGCATTTCAGGTGGATTCTTTACCACTGAGCCACCTGGGATGCCACAAGGCAATGCTACTCAGCCATAAAAAAGAACAAAATAATGCCATTTGCAGCAACATGGATGCAACAAGAGATTATTACACTAAGTGAAGTTAAGTCAGATATGCAGATGACACCACCCTTATGGCAGAAAGTGGAGAAGAACTAAAGAGCCTCTTGATGAAAGTGAAAGAGGAGAGTGAAAAAGTTGGCTTAAAGCTCAACATTCAGAAAACTAAGATCATGGCATCTGATCCATCACTTCATGGCAAATAGATGTGGAAACAGTGGCTGACTTCATTTTTCTGGGCTCCAAAATCACTGCAGATGGTGACTGCAGCCATGCAATTAAAAGACGCTTACTCCTTGGAAGGAAAGTTATGACCAACCTAGACAGCATATTAAAAAGCAGAGACATTACTTTGTCAACAAAGGTCCATCTAGTCAGTTCAGTTCAGTCGCTCAGTCATGTCTGACTCTCCACGACCCCATGAATCGCAGCACGCCAGGCCTCCCTGTCCATCACCAACTCCCTGAGTTTATCCAAATCCACGTCCATCGAATCGGTGATGCTATCCAACCATCTCATCCTCTGTCATCCCCTTCTCCACCTGCCCCCAATCCTTCCCAGCATTAGGGTCTTCTCCAATGAGTCAACTCTTCGCATGAGGTGGCCAAAGTATTGGAGTTTCAGCTTCAACATCAGTCCTTCCAATGAACACTCGGGACTTCTCTCCTTTAGGATGGACTGGTTGGACCTTCTTGCAGTCCAAGGGACTCTCAAGAGTCTTCTCCAACATCACAGTTCAAAAGCATCAATTCTTCGGCGCTCAGCTTTCTTCACCATCCAACTCTCACATCCATACATGACCACTAGAAAAACCATAGCCTTGACTAGATTGGACCTTTGTTGGCAAAGTAATGTCTCTGCTTTTAAATATGCTATCTAGGTTTCCCGTGGTCATGTATGGATATGAGAGTTGGACTATAAAGAAGGCTGAGCGCCAAAGAATTGATGTTTTTGAACTGTGGTGTTGGAGAAGACTCTTGAGAGTCCCTTGGACTGCAAGGAGATCCAACCAGTCCATCCTAAAGGAGATCAGTCCTGAATATTCATTGGTAGGACTGATGCTGAAGCTGAAACTCCAATACTTTGGCCACCTCATGCAAAGAGCTGACTCATTTGAAAAGACCCTGATGCTGAGAAACATTGAGGGCAGGAGGAGAAGGGGCCAACAGAGGATGAGATGGTTAGATGGCATCACTGACTCAATGGACATGGGTTTGGGTAAACTCAGGGAGTTGGTGATGGACAGGGAGGCCTGGCATGCTGCGGTTCATGGGGTATCAAAGAGTCGGACACAAGCAAGCGACTGAACTGAACTGAAGTTAAGTCAGAGAAAGACAAATACCATATGATATCACTTATATGTGGAATCTAAAATATGGCACAAATGAACCTATCCACAAAGAGAAACAGACTGATAGAGAGCAGACCTGTGACTGCCAAAGGAGTGGAAAGGAGGAAGCATGGAGCAGGAGGTTGAGGTTAGTAGAGGTAAGATATTATATATAGGATAGATAAACAACAAGGTCCTACTGCATAGCACAGGGAGCTATATTCAATATCCAATGATAAGCCATAATAGAAAAAAAAATATGAAAAAGAATGTATATAACTGAATCACTTTGCTGTACAGCAGAAATTAACACAACATTGTAAATCAACTATATTTCAATAAACTTTTTTAAAAAAGAAGTCCTCACAGTTTAAGGCTAAAACTGAAACTTATGAGTCATCTTTGCCCTAATGAAGATTAATAATAGTTCTCTCTCAATAAACATGGCCATGTGGCAAATGCTACTTTAAGTGTCTCTTAAAAACTCAACATGCCAGGTACATCACTGTCTCCATTTTACAGATGAGGACAGGAGACAGGTTGAAGACAAGTTTAGCATACTTCCCATGCTAAACAAGTATGGGTGACCCTTGAACAACATAGGTTTAAACTGCCTGGGTTCATTTGTAAGTAGATGTTTTGCAATAAATACAGCACTATATGATCTGCAGTTGCTTGGTTCCGTGGATGCTGAGTAGTGGGTCAGCATCCCATAGGAGGGCCACCTATGGGACTTGAGTATCTGGGGATTTTAGTACCCGTGGTGGGTCCTGGAACCAATTCCCCTCAAATACTGAGAGATGCCCATTAATAACCAAGAGTGTTAGAATGTGAGCCTCTGCAGTCTGGCTCCACGCTTCCCAGGTGGCTCAGTGGTAAAGTATCTGCCTGCCAATGTAGGAGATGCAGGTTTGATCCCTGGGTTGGGAAGATCCCCTGGAGGAGGAAATAGCAGCCCACTCCAGTATT
Organism: Okapia johnstoni; assembly: GCA_024291935.2. Classification (NCBI taxonomy): domain Eukaryota; kingdom Metazoa; phylum Chordata; class Mammalia; order Artiodactyla; family Giraffidae; genus Okapia; species Okapia johnstoni. Next base: position 26,385,678 of record CM044324.1, read on the forward strand.
CTTGCTTGGGGAGTCCCATGGACTGAGGAGCCTGGTGGGCTACAGTCCAGGGGGCCACAAAAGAGTCGGATACAACTAAGCAACTAAACAAGAACAACAAAAAAGTCTGGCCTCAGGGGTCACAGAGAGAGGATGTAGTCACACAATAGGTATGAACTTTCAAATAAGTGAATCACACAAGCAAACCTTTCAAGGTAAACAACAGCATCTACACTATTTAAGGAACATACCAATTTTTAAATTGCTACTCTTAAAAACTACCGTATCACAGTGTATCTTAGCTTGTTTGCTTTAGGTTTAATTAAACAATTTTCTAGACATGGGCCACCTGGTTTTTCAACCTTTTTAAATGATCCTAATTCTCTCAATCATTAAAAAATATTTAAGAGTGTGTTGTCTAGCATATTTCCCCCAGCAACATGCAAAGCAAATTCAACATGGCACTCGATTAAATGACAGATCAGATTCCAATTTTATCTGCAGTACCTTCTGGGCTTAATTACTCATTTCATTTAAAAGCTAAAACTGATTATTCCTCACTTGTCACCAGCAGTATAGAAACAGAACTGTTTAAAACAAAAATCCGTAATTACCTTCCTTCTGTAAAAGGCTTGAATGAGTCAGAAGTGTTAAAAAGCAAAATTTCACTGGGGAGGCTCAGCAGATAAGGACATCAAATGCTTTCAGCTCGTGTGTGTGTGTCTGTGTGTGTCCCATTCATCATTTTCTTCACCACACAGGTATTTATTGAATACCTGCAGTAACAGGAGACTTAAATACCAGACATACCAATATGGACTATAAGTATCAAAACATTTTCCAAACCTGTTTAGATACACTTAGAAATATCTGCCACTTGGAAATATCCAATTTTCAGGATAATTAAGAGTTCACCATACTTCAAAGAAACCTCCACACTGATTTCTTCTTATTCCTTTCACCAAGTTTAAATCAAAGTGGATGGCTGCCCTCTACAATTTACAACAACGCATCATACCCCATCCAAATAAGATGCTTCTAAAGAAGACCAAATTCAGTCTTTGTTTAAATATTGATCCACTCAAGGTTCTTGCAACAAGCAGGTTGGTGGCTTATTAGAACTTCACTATTTGAGGAAACCGTGTTTCTAGCCTTAAGACAAAAAGAGGTAAACCTGTTCTATGACCTTGGAGTTCAGGTAATTAGGACAATATACGTGCATGATGTTCCAAAATCAAACAAAATCTACAATAAATCGATCTACAAGACAGATCTCAGGTACACAAAATCTCACATAGCTAATTTGTTAATCTGACATTGGGATTTACTGTACTGCACTGATATTTTTTATGTAAAGTGCATGACGGATTTACTGTACTGAACTGATATTTTTTTATGTAAAGTGCATGGCAGGTCATGCGTTTCTCTTAAGAACAGCAGATTTTATTTTAAACTTCAAATAATATGTTAGTAAAATCCTAAAATGACAGTAAAGAGGGCAGCCAAAGTGCACCCAGTAATGCTATTCTTCTCTGTGGTCTACACAGAGGCCAGGGTGCTGGTTGACTCTTAGAATCTTCTGTCATGTGCCAAGGGGGTGTGTGTGTTTGTGTGTGTGTGTTTGCATGCATGCGTATATATGTATGCTGTTCTCCATGATGCTGTCTGTTTAAATCAAAGTCAACTAGAGAATAAGCAAATTCACATTAAGAAACTCTGTCCTGGGGACATGGGTAAACCCATGACTGATTCATGTTGGTGTTTGGTAGAAACCAATGCAATACTGTAAAAAAATTATCCTTCAATTAAAAATAAATAAATTTAAAAAAGAATTCTGTCTTATTAGGGGACTATATTCAATATCTAATGATAAACCATAATGGAGAAGAATATTTTTAAAAAATGTATAGCTACTTTCTTGGTGGTTCCAGTGGTTAGGACTCCACGCTTCCACTGTAGGTAGTGAAGGTTTGATCTCTGGTCAGGGAACTAAGATCCTGCATGCCACACAGTGCATGGCATGTGTATATATGTGGGGCTTCCTAGGTGGCACTAGAGTGGTAAAGAACCTGTCTGCCAATGCAGGGACCTAAGAGAGGTGGGTTGATCCCTGGGTCAGGAAGATCCCCTGAGGAAAGCACCACAACCCACTCCAGTATTCTGGCCTGGAGAATCCCATGGACAGAAGAGCCTGGTGGGCTACAGTCAACAGGGTGGCAAAGAGTTGGACATGACTGAAGCAACTGAATATGCACACATATACGCATAACTGGATCATTTTGCTGTGCAGCAGAAATTAACACAACATTGTAAGTCAACTGTACTTCACTTAAAAAAAAAAAAAGAAATTCTGTGCAATTAACTAAAAAGTCTCCAATCTGAAAGTAAATTCTTTTTGAAGATTTCCTGAAGGGATCCTCCCATATGACCATGATGTGGGGTTTCTGGGTGAACTCCAAGGGTCACAGTACACTTGTTGCCCATGGGCTCTGGGACCCAATAGATATGAGACTTCTCTCAAATCAGCCTTTATGTGGCTCTCCATGGCACGAAGGATGAAAAATGGCCTGAGCAGGCCCAACTGGATAGCAGATGGGGAATATCTGATTTAGAAGACTGATTTCTACTTGAATATTGCATAATCAGGCCAAGATATAAAGAGCTTTTCAAGTCTTAAAACACAGTATATGTCATGGGCCATATAAAGTTGTCCCTGTAACCTGAAAACACTCAATATGATGACTGTGGGTGCAGCCTATGTGGAGACCTGAGACGACCACCAAGGGGCTCACATGAGCATGAGGGGAGTGGGCTGCTTTCAAGGGTGGCGATGGTTAATCCAGCCCTCTTCAGGATGCGAGACTGTTGAATAAATCTGATCTTACAGAAAGCTCTAGAATAAGCCTCAAACCCAACAGCTGCCCCCTACTTAGTAGATTCAAAACCTTAGCACGTGATCCTAAGGGAGTGGGGGTTTATGGCAGAGTTTGTCACATTTAAGTTTTGCTTTATGTCTATAACGTCACAGAAAGGAAAACACTGTCTTTTCTGACAACTATGGGCTGCTGACAGCTCCCTGACAAGGCCAGACTCTGCTGTGGAGCAGGGGCCTTATGGGGCCTTGGGCAGAGTTTTTTCTTGTTTTTTTTACATTAGTGGCTGCAGGGAGCCAAGCCAAGCCAAGTCGAAGCTGGGTCAGACCCCAGCCCCAACAACCTGGCCTCTTACAAAGACCCATGATGCCTGGCACAGGCCTGGACCCTGTAACCAAACCCGCTCACAAAACCCCGTGCTTCATCACTCATGTGTGACCATCCAGAGGCACTGGTCCAGGCAGTCCTGGACCCTCAGCTGCCCCCCCATTCCGGGTGACAGGCGTGGCCTGGCAACAGATGCACTGTGTGGTCACCACGTGCTTGAAGGCTCCAGAAGCCTGTGGAGGGAGGGGAAGGATTTGTGCTAAAACTGGCAACTCAAGATCCAGGCCTAAGCAGCCCAGGATGACAGCCATCACAGTGGACAGAATTCCCCCAGTGGAAAGATGATCAGACAGCCTCTGGAATCTAAATGGAAATGCTAGAGACACAGATGTAGAAAACAAACATATGGTTACCAAGGGCGAAATGGGAGGCAGGGGAGGGATGAATTGGGAGATCAGGTTTGACATATACACACTTTTATACTATATATAGTAGTGTGTATATGTCACTTCCCTGGTGGCTCAGACGGTAAAGAATCTACCTGCAATGCAGGAGATCCCCCAGAGAAGGGAATGGCTACCCACTCCACTATCTTGCCTGGAAAATTCCATGGACACAGGAACCTGGCAGGCTACAGTCCCTGGGGTCCCAGAGAATTGGACACGACTGAGTGACTAACACTACTACTACTACTACATATAAAATAGATAGTTAATAAGGACCTACTCTATAGCACAGGAAACTCTACTAATACTCTGTAATGACCTATATGAGAAAAGACTCTAAAAAGGAGTGGAATGTGTAACTCATTCACTTCACTATACAGCAGAAACTAACACACCATTGTAAATCAACTATGCTCCAATAAAAATTAATTAAAAAAAAATAAGCAGAAACTCTAAAATGAATGATCCTTTGAATTCCTTCCTCAGAAGGCTGACAGAAAGCACTGCACACAAAACCATAGATACATTTTTTTTTCCAATCACCCATGTTTAAGTTCTTTTATATACATTATTGTCTTAAGAACATGAATCAAAGGGGACTTTTCAATACCAGAGAAGAAATATCTTCATGGGGATGGTGGGTCACAGTCTGTGAGAAGAACGAGGAATTTGGGGTAATTTGTTGGGCTGTCAGACTTTAATGACTCTTCTGCCAAAATGATTTGGTCGGTGAAAGCTAAGACTATCCAGATGTATGACAAATGTTTACGACAGGGTCAAGTGTGTTTACTCTTTGGCAGTTAGCTTTTAAAACAAAAGAGCTTTGACTAAAGATGAAGTGAATGCAGCCAAAGGTGGTATTTAAGGCTCCTTGAAGAGTCACCAACTCGCCCCTGCTTCCAAAGCCCACCGACTCACAGGCATCAGCTGGCAGTTAGACAGCAGTATAGACAGTGAGGTCCATCTCTCATGGCAATGTCTATTTTTAAAGGCCAGCACACGCACACATACAATATGATAAGGTTTCCCTTAGAAAGTCGGAATGGCCAAATAATTACCACATTTCTAATTTTAAATTTGAGTTAACAAACACCAAAGCAGGAGCTGAGGTTTGATTTTAATTTTTGTGCTGCTAAAATTAAACTAGAAATGTCATGGACTCCCTGCCCCCTTCTTACCAGTGGCAAACTACACTCTCAAAAATGTAAGTAGATATTGCCTGGCTTTATTCATACACATCCACGCAGACGCATACAATACATCTGTAAACACAGATAATAGGAAAGGGAAGCTCACCAGTTCACTCTAATGAGACATCTCTGTCCACAGAATATCACTGATGCCTAACCATCAGATTCCATGTTTCAGAATATAATAAATTTTAAAAGACCATAGTAACAGTGTTACAAAAGCCATAAGAGCTGTGAAAAGGGAGAGTTTATGTCTATGTAAACAGATGTCATATACAGGTTCTAAAAACGATCAAGGCAGCTCATTCAAATCAGGAAAACTTACAGGTATCCATGGCTGGGTTGCTCCTATCTTGATTGCTAAGCTGAAAATGAAGAAGAGGCAGCAAGAGAAAAAGAAATATGGAAAAGTAGAAATAAAATAGAAAGAAGAAGAAAAGCAAAGAAGAGAAAAAAGAGGAAGAAAGGAAAAGAAAGGAGGGAAAGAAGGGAGGGGGGAAGGAGGGAGAAAAGAAAGAAAAAGGAAGGAAGGAGGGAGGGAAGGAGGGAAGGGAAGGAAGGAGGGAGCAGGAAAGAGTAGGCCCAGGAGGAGGCTGACTCTCCTTATATTGTCCCTAAATGCTTACCCATCCCTCGGACAAACCAAAGAAGGAGAAGTGGTGACTTGGGTGGTCACCCGAGTTGGTTATTTTAAAAATATCCATTCAGCACAACAGCTCAGCTGAATTGTTTCTGATATATAGTCACCGGATCCAATTAAATCCATGCATTCACCCACACTGGACGCAAGGGTTAAACAGGGGCAGTAGGAACCACCCCGACCTCTTCAGTCCAGGTATTTAATAATGATGACTACCTTCTTCTAAGAAACTGGTAGTACAACTTGTTGCCCTTGTACAGGGAAAAAATCCAAACTCCTGTTTGGATTTTCATTGCAAAGAAATGCAGTGCAGATTTACCTGACCCCCCTGGGTTAGTCTACACTCAAGGACACTGGCGTTTGCTCTGAGCTGTTCAGATGAGCCAGTGGCTGGGCGTAGAGTGAGAGGAGGGTCACCTCATCCTGAGCAGAGCTTCTCAGGTAAGGTGGCCAGCAACCTGGGCTGGAGAGCTGGGTGGGTTGGTGGCGAGGCATTCCAGATAGAGAAGAGGATGCAAAAGGCAGAATGGGAAGGCCGTTGGTGCCTGGAACAGGGGCTGCCACTGTGGTTGGAGCATAGGGTGCAGAGGGAAGAGTTCATCAGGCGTCCAAAGGCCATCATACCAGCTCCCTGGGCTGTGGACTCACGGGCGGGTCTGAGGGCCACAACTTGGATGTGGCTGGTCCTTCTCCATCCTAACACATCCTTCGGCTCTCAATTTCCTGCCTATGCTTTTCAAGAGTTCTCATCCTCATTTGCTATACACACACACACACACACACACACACACCCAGAGGCTTGAGAACACAAAGAACCCTAGAGATGCAGTAGCGTTCTTGCCTTCCTATCCACGTTCTCAACTGTCAGAGGTTCTCAGGACATAGACATTTGGGAGAAAATACACAGTATCATCAGTAGCCAGGTTGGTACCCCAAAGAGACTAGAATGAATGCCAAGTGGCTGGTATGGTCCACAGGGTAAGTCCAAGATCTCACACGAGCCCTCATCACAGAAGAGTTCCCCATCTCACACAGCATGGCCCCGGCTCCCAAAGGACAGCTTTGGTTTATAAAAAAGTTAAAGGCAAAAACAAACCCCACACCCCTATAACAGTAATTTCTCACAAAACTCCATGACCTCAAGCCAAAACGCAGACTGAGGAAAGAGCCAGGAAGCATCCAGAGAACATGCTGGCATGGTATTAGATTACAGCCCTCCATCCCCAAGATCACTTTGGTGCTGGATTCATAGTGATTCCATCCACATCAAGCAAGAAGCAAGTGATGCTTAAGAAGTTAGCCTGAAGGTTCAATGTTAATGATGCTAGTGATAGTGAGAATGCAAAGCGCGTCTCTTTGGATACTTAATTCAAAATGTGCAAATGAACATTTGATGTTTTTGGGGCCACAAAGAACCTGTAACACCATACCCTATGTGTGGGGTACATGTATGCTTGTACCAGGAGAGTGAACTTGTGCACTGGTGGGAGGGATGGGGAATCCACAGAAAAGTTTCCTCTGAGACAGAAGCTTCAGTTTCTTTTGCATCACAAAGATGCCCTGAGATTCTCCAAACTGTCTCAGCACATGCACAAAGCACAGATCCACTTCCCAGACCTTCCCAGACCTGTGCTGTCTAACACATAGGGCTGTTGCCATCTAAACTAGTCAAAATAATTCAAGTTGGAAGTTCAGTTCCTCAGTTGCTCATGCCATACTTTTTAAGGGCTCAACAGCCATCTATGCTTAGCAGCTACCCTATAGAACAACTCCCAATGGAGAACATTTGTATCAACACAGAAAGTTCTCCTGGACAGTGATGACCCAGACTCCGCGGCTGCCCTCACCTTGTTTCAGGGGCTGGAAGTGGGTCACTTCTTCTGAGAGCTTCATTTTTATGCAAATAATCAGAACAAGACTTTAGTCTCTCTAAAGTCTGCATTTGTTCTTCACTTTTTAGGAGTCCAGTCCCTTTAAGAAAAATGCTGCAAACAATGACTCATCTCCTCTACGAAATGAACTTTCAAAACAAGAAACATTTTTTCTATACTTTTTGGGAGATACGCTAACCTCCTAAAGCCTGCTAATGCACCTGTTCAAACACATCTGCTCAAGAAAACCATGATCATCATCAGAAACACAACTTGCCTGTAATGACAATTTTGACTTCACCCTGTCCTAAGTTATCTACCTGTCAGTCTTATTTTTTCTTTTACTTTAAGCTCATTAATGATAATAATCATCATCCATTTCATATCAGCCACAGAGATGCTTTGCATAAGGATGAGCTCTGAAAACTCTCTTGGTTCAAATACCAAGGTAATTTGTCCTCCTCCAGTCTTAGAGCATCCATTTACCATCTGATTATCACTTTTATCTGGAGCTACTGAATATGCTATAATTTCTGTGTGTGTGCATGTGCTCAGTTGTGTCCTACTCTTTGCGACCCCATGGACTATATAGCCCACCAGGCTCCTCTGTCCATGGAATTTTCCGGGCAAGAATACTGGAGTGGGTTGCCATTTCCTTCTCCAGGGGATCTTCCTGATCCAGGGATCGAACCCACATCTCTTGTTCCTCCTGCATTGGCGGGCAGATTCTTTACCACTGCACCACCTGGGAAGCCCTATGCAATAATTTACTTTTAATTATACAATTACCTTATGAAGCACAAATGTTGAAATGCTTACAACCCTATGAAACAAGAATGTGCTTTACAATTTGTGCAAAACGTAACATAAAAACAGTGTTCACATACAGTGTGGACAGAAAGGCAGTTTATGCACTAGTTTGTAACACAGTCAGCTTTGCCTGATGGTAGAGGTGACCAGATGAATAATCTTAGAGAGGAAAATGCACAGAAAGTGAGATTACAGGTTCCAAAGTTTCTATTGTCAGACAATATAATTCTCACACAACAGTTCATTTGTGATGCCCAAGCTCTATCTAAACTCACTTCAAAGACTTCAAGTAAAATGACTTTTATTTTTAATTTTTTTCTAAATGTACTAAAAAGATTCAAGAGACACAAAGTCTGAAAGTAAGAAGTAAAGCTGATTCAATGACTTATTTCTAGAACATCCTGGCTGAATGATATCAATGTCCACCTTTGTCTTGGCAACAAATCAACATTTTATAGATAGTCCTTTAGGACAATGGAGAGAACAAAGGTTAAAAAAAAGTAGAGAGAGGGACTTCCCTGGTGGTCCAGCAGTTAAGAATCCACCTTGCCATGCAGGGTATGAGGCAATCCCTGGCCGAGGAACTAAGATCCCAATATGCCTCAGAACAATTGAGCCAGCTCACCACAACTAGAGAGTTCATGAGCAGCAAGGAAAGATCCTGCATGATACAGTCAAAATCCTGTGAGCTGCAACTAAGACTTACTTGATGCAGCCAAATAAATAAATAATTTTTTAAAAGCTTATGAACTTTTTATCAGTATAAATTATAGAGGAAGAGAGAATTGCAGAAAATAAGAAAATGCAAACAGTAGGCAGAAAAACATCTATTTCTGCTTCATTGACTATGCCAAAGCCTTTGACTGTGTGGATCACAGTGAACTGTGGAAAATTCTGAAAGAGATGTGGATACCAGACCACCTGACCTGCCTCTTGGGAAACCTGTATGCAGGTCAGGAAGCAAGAGTTAGAGCTGGACCTGGAACAACAGACTGGTTCCAAAGAGGGAAAGGAGTACGTCAAGGCTATATATTGTCACCCTGCTTATTCAGTATATATGCAGAGTACATCATGAGAAACGCTGGGCTGGAGGAAGCACAAGCTGGAATCAATATTGCTGGGAGAAATATCAATAACCTCAGATATGCAGATGACACCACCCTTATGGCAGAAAGTGAAGAACTAAAGAGCCTCTTGATGAAAGTGAAAGAGGAGAGTCAAAAAGTTGGCTTAAAGCTCAACATTCAGAAAACTAAGATCATGGCATCCGGTCCCATCACTCCATGGCAGATAGATGGGAAAACAGTGGAAACAGTGGCTGACTTTATTTTTCTGGGCTCCAAAATCACTGCAGATGGTGATTGAAGCCATGAAATTAAAAGACGCTTACTCCTTGGAAGGAAAGTTATGATCAACTTAGATAGCATATTAAAAAGCAGAGACATTACTTTGCCAACAAAGGTCCATCTAGTCAAGGCTATGGTTTTTTCAGGAGTCATATATGAATGTGAGAGTTGGACTAGAAAGAAAGCTGAGCACCGAAGAATGGATGCTTTTGAACTGTGGTGTTGGAGAAGACTCTTGAGAGTCCCTTGGACTGCAAGGAGATCCAACCAGTCCATCCTAAAGGAGATCAGTCCTGGGTGTTCATTGGAAGGACTGATGTTGAAGCTGAAACTCCAATACTTTGGCCACCTGATGTGAAGAGCTGACTCATTAGAAAAGACCCTGATGCTGGGAAAGATTGAGGGCAGGAGGAGAAGGGGACGACAGAGGATGAGATGGCTAGATGGCATCAGTGACTCGATGGACATGGGTTTGGGTGGACTTAGGGAGTTAGCGATGGACAGGGAGGCCTGGTGTGCCACGGTTCATGGGGTTGCAAAGAGTCAGACACAACTGAATGATTGAACTGAACTGAACTGAGGCAGATAATAAACCTAAAAAGCATCCCCTCTGGGCCAGGAATGAAGTGTTTTAAATCCTATCTTTTAAATATTTAAGGACACATGTAGGGTTGAAGATGTAAAGCTTCAGGGAACATGAGTATGAGTCCATTAGAACTTAAGCTCCAAGAGGGCAGAGATTTTGTTTTTTCAGTGTCCTTTTCCCAATACCTGTACCAGTCCCTGGCACATAGTAAGTGCTCAGAAAATAACTGCTGATAGACAAAGTGCCCAGCCTACTCCTTTTGTGACCAGGAAAACTGGGTCTCAAGCATACTCCCCAGACTTGGCTTGGTGACCATTCTGGGGCCTCATATCAGGAGAAACGCAATGCCCTAAAGAAGGTAAGACCACGTCAAGTTAGAGAAAAGCCAATTTCAGTATTTAAATGAACCCAAGAGAAGCAACCAGAGCTTAACCTGAAAAAAAAAAAAAAGGTAGAAAATTCCAGAAAGAAAGGACTGAAGACAAAGAATCGTGATCAGACCAATGGAGAAGGAAGAAATGGGCTGCACATTTCGGGAGAAGCAAATACAGGGAGAAGACCCTTTAAATGCATATGGATTCTCCCTCAAGACATTTCTCACCCTCTCCTGCTCTTCCCAATCTTGGACCACCACCTTCTAGATGCAGGGTTTCCTTTCCAGGGAAGGCTGGCATATTTTCAAGCTCTGAAATCTTAGGATTATAGAATCCAAATAAGTAGAAGGGGTTTTAGAAATCCTCCAATCCCATGCTCATTTGAATAAATGAAGCCCAGCGAGGTTAAGAACGTACCCAAGGTCACACAGCTGGTTATTAATCAACATCAGGGCTGCCCCTACCTAATTCTGCCATTGGCCCTAGCACTCCTCAGGGTCATACACCTTCAATACCCACGTGAGATTTTCCTTCTCCACTCAGAGCAGGGAAAATGCTTCCAGAGAGCTCTGGGAGGGAGCCCAAGGGTGGGGCGAGCAAGCAGCTTGTTTGCTATCATAGATTTCACAATATTCCCCCCCACTTTTATTCCCCATCCTTGCACCTTTGTCCTGCAGCTCACTTTGGAATATTTAAATATTTAAGAACTGTGAGCTGCCTGCAAGCTCTCTGAAGTCTCTGGAGGGAAGAACGGATACCAATCCAAATAAATACATTCCATCTCCGTGGGAGGCTCCTGTGCTGGGGAACAAGCTTCACAAGAGGCTTGCTCACTTTGGTCCCCCACATCTCGGCAACAGTCATCCAGTCACGGAACTGTAAAATATTCAACGTGTTCAATCAAAAATGTATGAAATCGTAAAGCCAAAGGATTATGTGTGTGTGCCTGAAATGAACATCTGGTGGAAATTAAGACCATGAGCATAATTTGCAGAGCTGTCTACCTTTTAGTGGCTTGCCCCATTTTTTTCTTCTGTGTGCTGTGCTTAGTTGCTGTTATGTCCGAATCTTTGTGATCCCATAGACTGTAGCCTGCCAGGCTACCGTGTCCATGGGAATTATCCAGGCAAGAATACTGGCGTGGGTTGACATGCCCTCCTCCAGGGGACCTTCCCAACCCAGAGATTGAACCCAGGTCTCCCGTATTGCAGGCAGATTCTTTAAAGTCTGAGCCACCAGAGAAGCCCTAATCTGGTTTAAATCTATAGAGTCACGAGCTGTGTTAGGTATCCAACACAACACTGTCAACAAATGATAGACACTTGAATGTCATCTGTCTTCTGGTTTTGTCATACTGTTAAAGGAATAGAGGAACTGCAGAATTAAATGAATATAGCTGAAATCTGGTGACCATCGTAGCACATGGTAAGCTGAAATGTCACCTTCAATTTAAGAAACTCTCTAAGAAAATCTGTATACAAAAACAGGACTAGAACTTTCAGCAGTTATTATTTCTCTTATAAGTGATTTCTTAACTCAACATATTTTAAGCTACTACTGAAAATCAATTGCTTTCCTGTTTGAGTTTTGGCTGGAGTGGCTTGTTCATTGTTGAGTGTGTAATGTGTGTGCAAATACAGTATGCATCTATTTTAAAATTTTGGTTAAATGTGGTAAAATTAGATACAGAATTTTCAGAATTGTGAAAAGACCATGCCTTGGAATATTTAAACTATTTGAAGTCTTAAAAATATAAAAATATCCATACTATTTTTCTGTTTAGTGACCATATATATCTGAACCTAAGATTTCTGTCTACTTTCCATACTCAGAACATTAGTGAGAATTTGGAAAGAAACAAGAGACCTCTCATTAACCAAAACACTTCATGTGCTGGATGGGAATGTGAACTGGTACAACCACTATGCAAAGCAGTATGGAGATTCCTCAAAAAGTAAGATTTACCATATGATCCTGGTATCACACTTCTGGGTATTTATCTAAAAAATATGAAAACACTAATTAAAAAAGAAATATGCACTCTTCTGTTCATCCTGGCATTATATTTATGGTAGCCAAGTTATGGAAGCAACCTAAGTGCCCATGAAAGAATGAAGGGAAAAAAATGTGATACAAAAACATATACTGGAGTAATACTCAACCGTAAAAAAGAATGAAATCTTGCCATGTGACGACACAGATGGTCCTTGAGGGTATTACACTTAGTGAAATAAGTCTGATGGAGAAAAATACCATATGATTTCACTCACATGTAGAGAATAATAAAACTAACTAAGTGAACAAACCAAACAAAAACAAACACATGGGTACAAGGATACGAAGAACAGAGTAGTGGTCACCAGATGGGGAGGAGCGGGCAGGATGAAATAGGTATGGTGATGGATGAAAACAAAATTTTTGGTGGCGAGCATGCTTTAGGGTATACAGAAGTTGAAAAATAATGTACACATGAAACATAAAATATTATAAACCAATGCTACTTCAATAAAAAATAAATGAAAAAAAAAGTTCCAAACTATAGGTATCGTATTTATAAAAGCCCTTTGAGTGAGAAACTATTTTTTCTTTCTTATGCATAATTCTAACAATACAGGTGATATAGGATATAAATTCTAATGAAGCAAGTCAATAAGCTCTGAAATCCAAATAAATATATTCCATCTGAAATGGACAGGTTGTACAATTAATTCAATGTATAACCAGCAGCACAAGAATTTTTATCTTAACGTGGACCCTCAGAAGATGAGCTGTGCAAATGATTCAGAAAACAAAGGCAAGAGGATGGCCCAAGCACACAGCCGTCCAGGGATGCCCAGTGCAAGGGCCAGAGTCTCACAGTCTTACTACATCCAAGGTGGCATCCTGACACAGAGATGCTCAGAGGGAAAGCTCAGTGAAGTCAGAGCACCCGGGAGATGGAGTGGGTCTGGGAGGGAGAAGGAGCTCCTGGGAGTCGTGGGTGTGGAGGGGTGGGTGGGTGGTGGGCCAGAGCGGGAGAGCTTGAGGTCAGGATGAGCTTTATTTAGGACGCAGGACCCGAGGAGAAGCCAGGAGAAAGCGAGACAGACATTGGAAATAAAAGAAATAGTGGCAACAATGCAGGCAAAGCATGGGAGGGAGGGTGTGAAAGGCACAAGGAACTGAATCACTTTTTCCCGGGCTCCTTCGAATCCCCTGACCTGGTTGCTTCCATCTTGAGAGGCATTTACAACCATGCTACTCAAAGTCGGTCCTCAGACCAGAGGCATGAGCATCACCTGGGCGCTGGCTTGCTGACTCTCTCCCCACCCAGACCTACCCAATCACGACCTGCATGTTAACAAGAGTGCAGGTAATGCTCAGTCAAGTTTGAGACATGCTGGCTTAAAGTGGTGGTTATGAAGATAGGCATTGAAGTGAGATAGATCTGGGTTCCAATCCAGTTCTACCTTGACCCCGCGGTACGTGTCCTTAGGCCCTAAGCCTCAGTTCTCCTCCTCTGTAGAACGGAGATAATGATAGTATTATGTCTCAGGGGCCCTGGGAAAACTTAAGAGAGGTCATGTAAGGAAAAAGCATGGCCTTAAGGCTGGCAAACAGTAATGATATTATTTTTGTTCATCCCTTCCAGCCGCCTTGGATAACAGCTCTGTTCTGTCTGCATCTGAGCACCTGTAGGGAATGAGTTCACTAAAGATGGGGAACACGCATTCAATCGGGCGATCTGTACCCAGGTGTGCAATATTGAGATGAAACCCTCAACACACCACGTGCTGACATGAACCCAGGGCTGGGACATGGGCCAGTCAATGACCCACAGCAAACAGGAAAGCTCTTTCTTCGACTCTGTGTACACAAAAGCCGGTTAGAAATGGGTTATGAACTTGCTTGGGATTAAAGGATAAACTTTCAGAAGAGAATAAGCAAGTAACGAGGTGAAATACACCCCTCTTTCAAAACCTCCTGCATCAGTGCGTGGCCGTGAGAAAGTAGGACACAGATCCTTTTGAACCCACATCCAGCTGCTGTACCCCTCCTTTGGAGGCCAGCAGTGCAAACCACCCCAAGATGCTTCACCCTAGGGATGAAGTTTAATGCTCAGGAAAAGCACCTAAATCAAATCACACCACGAGATGAGTTTCTTCATTTTCGGCAAAACTCCAATAATGAAGTGGCTGATTTCATCGCACGCACCTTAATTTCCTGTGTTGGCAAAAGAGCATATACAGAAACCCCAGCAGGCTTGTAATAGGAGGACAAGTCTTTCTGCTTGCATTATTAGATATTGGGGGGAGAAAAAAACAGAACTTAGGACACAGAACACCCATTTCTGTCGTGAATAATAACAACAGCAAGAATACTTTATGCAGCTAAGTTCTGATATGAAGAATCCACAGGTCATTTCAAGACATTCAAGCAGCTCACATCTGCGGAACAGCCACTGTGCAGTGGGTGCAGGGACCCAGGTGCCTCGTTGAGCACCCCCTACAGAGGAAGGGGGCCCCAGGACACAGTGTCAGGGCCCCATGGGATAAAGCACAGGCTTAAGTCAAGGCCCCAGAACCCAGAGGCAGAAGGTCAGAGGAGGCTTCTGGGAAAATCTCCTTTGAGATCACTTCCCTAGCAAGCAGGGGAAGGCAGAATATTTCAGGGAGGGGTCCCAGCAAAACCAGTGGCATGAAAGACCCTAAAGGGGAGGCTGAGGAGCTGGGCTTTAGCCTTTAATCAGTGGGAAGCTATGTAAAGTTTGGTTTTTGCTTTCCTCTTGGTTTGGCTTCCCTGGTGGCTCAGATGGCAAAGAATCTGCCTGCAACGTGGGAGACCTGAGTTCGATCCCTGGGTTGGGAAGATCCCCTGCAGAAGGGAATGGCTACCCACTCCAGTAATCTGGCCTGGAGAATTCCATGGACAGAGGAGCCTGGCAAGCTACAGTCCATGGGATTGCAAAGAGTCAGACATGACTGAGCAACTTTCACTCACTCACTCACTCACTCACTCCTCTTGCTTTAGCAAGGTCATTCTGAGGATGGATAGGACAGCGGAGGACATGGGGCAAAAGGGTGATGCCATCATCCAGGTAAGGGGAAGGGGCAGGGAGGCTCAGGAGGTGTGGAGGCAGAAGCATCCTTTCAGAGACTGACTCAGCTGTCTTGGTGACCTATAGGGAGAGTGACCATGCAGCTTCCGGCTCAGAGTTAAAAACTGCAGGAAAGTCCCAGATCAGGGAATTCACCTGGTCACAGGGCAGCCCCCAGATTAGTGCATTAATACTCCTGGTAACAAAGAGCTGCCTCTGGTGGTCGCTCCCACAGTTTTCCATGCAGCCTCGGACCCTGAACACTGCTGCTCTCTTGGACGTCCTCGCAAAAGCCAACAGCCCTCTTCTTTGGATATAGTTTCTGAACTGTAAAGTTTTAAACGACCTTAGGTGTTGACAAAGATGTTCATTTTGAATGGAAATTCAAAAAGCTTACAGTGGTTACCAAGAAACAAGATGTCCTGAAAGTACCAGCAGAGCTATCTGCATGCACTGAATACAAGAGACGTAAGCTGGGCGCTTTGACTGAATGCTGCTTTGAACAGTATCCTTGTGGCTCCAGAGTTAGCATTTCCTTGGGGGATGATGAGAATTGTCCAGGAGGAAACAAGATGAGCAAACCGCCTCTCTGTGCCCACCTGTTTCACCTTCTCAGAGGACAGACAAGGATGATTACTACTGGCAGGACAGCCACTACTTTGCTTCCCAAGAGTTCTCCTGGGGTGATGAACAGAGGCAGCCCCAATATGCCTAGTTTATGTTGCTTCACCCTGGGATCGGGAGGATCACTGATACCCTGCAGTTTTTCTCAGCACAGATACCACCAGCATTTTGGCCAGGGCCATGCTTTACCTTACCACATGGGACTGTCCCCCATTACAGGGCATTTACAGTTGTAGCCACATCCCCCCAAATGCCAGCCATAGTTATTATCAAAACCAGAATCACCCCCAAGCATTTCCAAAAGTCCTCAGGGTTGCGGCACTCAGTCTGATTGAGAACCATGGCAGTATTCACCGATGAGACTCATCTCTATAAATATTCTGTTTTTCTACCTGATAAAAATAATTACTGCCCCTACTGGTCCATCTGATCCAGTATAAAGAAACCATCTTTAAAATAAAGAAATAAAAACAAAAAAAGAAACCATCCTTTTTTTCAGCACAAGCAAATCACCAAGCTAAATTACAAACAGACCACAGTTGTCTCTAGAGCTTTACAAGAATGATATGGCATTATTTTCTCAGAGAACAAAAAAACTGAAATACAGCCCCAAACCTAGAAACCAGAGTGAGATTTTTTTTTTAAATAAATAAATAAATCCTAGAACATCAGAGGTTCTATAAATTAAAGAATCAGAGTACCAAGGTAAAGAACCCTCAAAACAAAGACCATACAAAAGGAACACTGATGATTTATATTGGGTTGGCGACAAAGTTCGTTTGGGTTTTTCCATAAGATGTTACGGAAAAACCCGAACTTGTTGGCCAATCTAATATTTCCACATGGATTAATGATAGGAAAGAAATAAAACCTGACCTCCTGAACTCCACCTCCATACATGTGATACAATCATTCAAGTACTCTGTATTGTGAATATGCTGTTAATTCCAAGGCTTCAAGTGCTTAACGTTTAGACAGGAATACCTTTTAGACTGTAGGCTGAATTGTTAGTATCAACCTTTCTGTAACCATAAAGTAAGTTATTTTGCTTTAAAAAAAAAAAAAAAAAATCCAATCATTCCGAAACCAAAAAACATGCCCAAGGGTACCTACAGAAGTATGCAATAACCAGCACATACTGGCAGGAACATTCCAGTGTTTGACATTTACAAATCCTTCGGAAGCATGCTCAGACAAATGACACTTAATAAAAAAAAAAAACAAAAAAACTGCATTTAGATTTATAGGAAGGGTTTTTACTTACTTCAAATTTCTGTACAATCCTTGTTCCTCTAAGTTAAAGGGGGGGGGGGAATCACACTGTAATTCCTTATTTTTCTAATTAAAAAAATAAAACGTTATATCCTCTAATTCAGCTTTGGTTGTCCTCAAGTATTCTCTTGCGTCTCCTTTCAAAGAATACCACTTTCAAATTCTAAACAAAAAGCAAAATATCAAAAGTTAGCCCAAGGAACACTGTACAAAATCAAATACCACAACGCAAACAAGGCAACTGCATCTATCAGAAGTGATGATTCAGAAGAGGATAAATTTAGAACGGTGCTTTCCAAATGGCGTTTGGGTGCCAAATGCAATAAAACAGGTGAAGGCTACATCCCAAAAGTTTCTCTGAAAAAAGATCGCCAAAATATTATCAACAAGTGTCTTCTTTTTGAAGCTGTCGGTCCCCTGGTGTCCTTGACGCTGAACTTCCGCAATCTGGCCTTGGTGTGGCCATCCATTCCTGGGTAAATCCAAGTAAAACCTGAGGACACTTCAGCCTCTGAGGACGCTGTCAGAAGCAGTGGAGCAATTCAACATGGGACGGGCCTTTTATGGCCTGAACTGGGAGAGCCTTGATCTCAGCTCATCTACCAGAAATAGCTCCTGAAACTCAGAGGGGCCCATCAGCTGTTGCAACAGGCCTGGCCAGTGGCAACCTCAAGTGCAATGAGAATTGTCACATTGTCTTTCAGCTTGTTTTACAGAGAAACTAAAAATGCAACAGCCATCTCCTGAGCAGGCTACAACCATACAGAACTGAATGGACAAATGTTTTTCTAATGTTAGTCTTCGGGTTATAAAAGAACACATAACCTGATAAAGCTCAGACACCAACATTCAGAAAGTAACATACACATACATGTATAAACAGTATGCTATAAAGGCACACGTCTCTTTACAAGTTTACAAGTGGTGCCAACATCTGTGGGTTTCTCCCCACTTCCAAAAAGAGAAATTTCCGATAGAAAATGAGTCATCAGAAGAAAGAATTGCCCTGGAAGTAATTTCTCTAAAACACCCCAAATGTTTTGTCTTAAAACCAAAGACCATGCTCTGAATGGACGGATCTCACTTCAGCTGGAGCTAAGGTTGTTCAACTCACTCAAAGACCAGAAGAAACTTAACTAAGGGGGGAAAAAAAGAACTGTCGAGCACAACCACTTCTTAAAAGGCTATTTACGTTTTTTTAGGTATTCAAGCTAATATTACAACCCTGTTTATAAAAATACAACTGTGGGTGTCCTTGTCATTGGGAAGATTAACAGAACGTCTTAATCGTTCATTCTAACTTCAGCATAAAGCACAGAACTCAGAATTCTGTGCTGCTCGGATGCAGACACCTGGCTGCTAGTTCTCTGACCCTACCAGCTGCATCAGTCAGCAGAGGCTCCCAGAGCAGGACCTGATTTCCGGTTAGTCATTAACCCTGCAGGACAATGCCTCTTTCTAAACAGACAGTCCTGTGACCAGGTGAAGAAGGCAGATACCCTGGGCAGCTGTAATGATTAAACACCCGCTTCATGACTGTTATGCACGAGGGTTAAAGATGTTTTGTCCAAACCCAATTTTTTAATCACCTCAAGATGACAAACAAAACTTCACAGCATGACTCCTTCCTAATCTCCTCCCCCATGGGGCTTCATTTTATTTTCCCTTCAACCAATTTTGCTTTTTACCCTTTTAAAATTTTATTTGACTTTGTTTTATATATTTATATATGCTGCTTTAAACTCCTCCTGGAGCAAGCAGGGTGAAAATAAAAACTTAGGTGAAATAATGAACTATTGAGGTCTTTCTTTTAAGAAAAGAGGAGACAATGAATCACTGCTACCACAAGGATGCAGGCTTTTTTCCCAAAACAGATTCACTCCCACAAAATAAACATCTAACTTTTGGATGCCTCTGAGGTTATGTTCCCTGCTGCAACAGAATTGACCTAGCTTAATGCATTAGAGTCTAATAGATTAATTCTTCTCAAGTGCATCTTTTATACATGCTTTTATCTTTGTTCAAAGTCCAGTTAATTCTACCTGTGCAATCTGTTTAAATACTTTCCTTTTTTTCTTTTTTTCTGACTGCATCCTGAAATTAGGAAACTCTTGTCATACACACTTCTTTCCCAAAATATGACAGTATCAGAACTGACATGCACGGCAGCATATTTAATGATACACCCATGTAAGAAAAGCGAACATCACATTTTATAAATTAATATAAGCACTAGACTTAGACCTCTCCAAGATATTTGATAATTATTTCTCATTTGCTATTATTTAATACTAGAATTATAATAACCATATGGTAGTCTATCATTCTTACTAGTAACTTCATTATATCAGCTTTAGCATGACTTTTAATCTGGCTTTTGTGAGCTAATCTAAAAACTATGACTACATGACATTGGTCTTAAGAAAAACTACATTCTTTGGAAACTATTTTATAATAATAATGAACATGTGGAAACCAAAATTAAAACACAGTGCTTTTCCAATCATGACAAAAAATATTTTGATATAAACTTAACATATACAGATTCTGTATGCTGAAAATTTTAAAATGCTGATAAAATACAACCAAGGAAACCTAAATAAACAAATACACATACACTCTGTTCATGGGTTGGAAGAGTCAACACAGTAAAGATGTCAGTTCTCCCCTAAAACGATCTCTAGATTTAATGCAATTCCTATCAACATGCCAGGGAGAATTTTTGGTAGAAAAAGATAAGCTTATTCTAAAATTTATAGGAAGAGAGGCAGACCTTAGTGTAGCTAAAACAATCTTAAAAAAGAAGAACAAAGTGAGAGTAATCTTTCCCATATTAAGCCTCACTAAAAATCTACAATAATGGATTAGAATAAAGAATCCTGAAATAGACCACACATGTATAATTAATTTTTCGACCTAAGACACCATTTCAACAAATGGTTCTGGAGCAAATGGACAGACATAGACCGTCTAGTCAAGGCTATGGTTTTTCCAGTGGTCATGTATGGATGTGAGAGTTGGACTATAAAGAAAGCTGAGCACTGAAGAATTGATGCTTTTGAACTGTGTTGTTGGAGAAGACTCTTGAGAGTCCCTTGGACTGCAAGGAGATCCAACCAGTCCATCCCAAAGGAAATTAGTCCTGAATATTCATTGGAAGGACTGATGCTGAAGCTGAAACTCCAATACTTTGGCCACCTCATGCGAAGAGCTGACTCATTTGAAAAGACCCTGATGCTGGGAAAGATTGAGGGCAGGATGAGAAGGGGACGACAGAGGATGAGATGGTTGGATGGCATCGCTGACTCAATGGACATGGGTTTGGGTGGACTCTGGGAGTTGGTGATGGACAGGGAGGCCTGGGGTGCTGCTGTTCATGGGGTCGCAAAGAGTCAGACACGACTGAATGACTGAACTGAGACCAAAATAAACAAACAAAAAAACTCGTACATCTAATCTTCACACCTTATATAAAAATTAGCCAAAGTGAACCGTGAAGTGTAAAATACAAAACTATGTTACTTTTAAGGGGAAAAAAAAACAGGAGAAAATCTTTAGGACCTAGATGAGCTCTTGTTCTCAACACCAAAAGCACTTAGTGTCTTAGACCTGGACTTCCCTAGTGGTCCAGTGGTTAAGAATCAACCCGCCATTGCAGGGGAACACAGGTTCGATCCCTGGTCCAGTAAGATCCAACATGCCACAGGGCAACTAAGCCCGTGTGCCACAACTACTGAGTCCACGCTCTGAGCCCATGCTCTGCAACAAGAGAAGCCTCCACAATGGGAAGCCCAAGCACCACAACTAGAGAGTAGCTCTGGCCCACTGCAACTAGAGAAAGCCCACATGCAGACACCAAGACCCAGAGCAGCCAAAATTAAAATAAATAAAATTTTTAAAAAGAATATAAACCAAAGTTTTAAAAAAACACAACACATAAAAGGGAAAAATGATGAATTAGATTCATCAAAATGCAAAACTTCTGCTGTTTCAGAAGATCACATTAAGAGGATGAAAAGACATGCTAGGGAATGGGAGAAAATATTTGTGGTTACATATCTGAAAAAGGACAGCTATATAGAACACAGGAAGAACTCTCAAAATCAATAGCAAAAAAAGAAAGAAAGAAAAGAAAAACCCCCAATCAGTCCAATTAGAAAATGGGCAAAAAATACAAAGAGGCATTTCACCAAAGAAGATGAAAGACAGATGGCAAATTTCACGTTGAACATGAAAAGATGTTCAACACCATTAGTCATTCAGGAAATGCAAATTAAAACAATGAGATATCCCTACACACTTATCAGAATGGCAAACATTAAATAAAACTGACTACACCAAGCGCTGGCAGGGAGAAACTCAACCACACATCACTGGTAGGGATATAAAATGGCACGGCTACTCTGGGAAACAGTTTGGCAGTTTCTTCAAAAACTAAACCTGCCAAACCAAACTACCATATGGCCCAGCAACTGCACTCCTGAACATATATTCCAGAGAAATGGAAACTTATTTTCATAAAAATCCTGAATACAAATGTTCCTAGTAGCTTTATTCACAATAGACAAAATCTGGAAGCAAGCCAGAAGTCCTCAATGGATGAAGAGCTAAATAAAAATTTGGTGTGGCCATACCATGGAAGTCTGCTCAGAAATAAAGTGGAACAATCTGCTGATATCTGCAGCAACCTGGAAGAATATCCGGGGAATTGTGCTGAGTGAAAGAATGCTGATCCCCAAAGTTTAGATGCTGTATGGTTGCACTTCTACAACATTCCCTGAAAGATAACTGTGCAGACGTGGAGGATGTAGCAGAGGCTAGGGCTGGGGTGACAGGGCTGTGAGAGCAGCATGAACGGTTCTTCCCCTGTTCTACCACCTGCATCAAACCCAGTACCCTGGTGATGATGTTATTTTATTTACAGTTTTGCCATATGTTACCACTGGGGGTGAACGGGTCAAAAGTACACAGCGTTCTCTCTGTAGTAATTCTTACAAGCACATCTGAATCTATTATCTCAAAATTAAAAGCCTAAACATTTAAAAAAAATCTACTTCAAGTGAAACTTCCAAATGCAACCCATCTGTAACTGGGTTACTGACCATAATTGTACTCTGAGTAAATCTAAGTGGATTTGCCTGTCATCAATGCCACCCTAAGAAATTCAAATTGGAAATGTTTCTTTTCCCTTACAAGATGGAAAGTCATAGCCCTAAGTAAAGCATTTCACACAGAAGAAGAAATGGAAAGCATTGCTTTCCAACTAAGCATGTTTATCTGGCAGGTTGTCTGGATACTGAAAAGAGCATCTCTAATTCCTGGGGCCTATGTAATAAACAAAAGGATCCCTTCCCTTCATTTTCAGCAGTTCAATCCACTGCTCAACATGATTTTCAAAACCTGATCAACCATTGAGAAACAAGAACACTCTTCAGAGAGGGAGGAGACCCGGTCATCTCAAAATTTCATCCCACTACAAACACAGAAAATAGGTTTTTAGAGTCAAGAGTTCTATAGTCTTGGAGGTATCATTCTTGAAAATAAAAAGACAAGATCAAAATCTAGCCTTCTGTATGGTGGGACAGGACGTCTGAGGGTCCTTCAGTGCTCTTTGTCCTCTCAGATGCCAGAACGTGAAACTTCGATCCCAAACGCCCTGAATGACCCTCCTGAAGAGCCAAACTAACTCGTGCTGGACTTTTGTGTTAGTAAAGGATCAGCTCTGGGGAAGCCACGTAATGCAGGTATAAGATGAAGCTTGTCTTCAGTTCATTGAACGAGGGCTGCCTGAGCCCAGGAATATCCATGCTCCTCCCTCTCTCATCGCCAGCTCCCCAAGTTCCTCCAGCCCACCTCTACCTTCAAACCAGTGCACACCTTATTTTTCCCTTCCTTATCACTCATCTTCCAAAACCACCGTCTCCTCCCTGACCCGACCCCAGTCCTTGCCCCATCAGGTTTACAAGGGGATTCCAGCTCCCTCCATATCCCAGGAGCTGCTCCCCCAACCATGGGCCCTCCCTGTGGACCTGGCCTCTATATGGCGTCTGACACCCTCTGCCCATTTCCACAGCCACCAAATCTCTGTTTCTCCCAGAGTGAGTTCTGTAACCCTCTCAGCAGAATTCTGGATGGCGCTGATTCCCCGGAGTTCAGAAAACCAGGATATGAGACAGGAGACAAATGATGCTATGCTCCTCTCCTCCCATCCTGACCCTGGCTCCTGCTTTCTTGACTGGCTGATCACAGCCTCAGCACCAGACCCTCCCTTCCAGCCAGGACCACATCCTGCTGCCTGGAGCTCAGCCTTCCTCCCTGCTTCTACTTCCTCACCTCTTCTCTCAACTGCCTCTCCTCAGACCTACTGCAAGAGCCTCCAACTGTGTTTCCCTCCTCAAACTCATCCTCCCCACTCCTTCCAGAATGTGTTTGAAGCAGCCTGACTGACTGCATCCCTCTGGGGGAATCTCCCAACTCGCCCCACCAGCAGTTCTCGGCACGGACTTGGCTCGTGCTGTCTCCCTGGGCAGCCAGTTACTTCTCCTGGATGGAGGCTCATGTGACAAGCTCTGTGAGTTTGAGGTTCTTGAAGAGTAAATGTAAGCATGTGCCCACAAAAGACACACTTTCACCCTCCTGTGGATATTCATCAGGAGGAGGGGAAAGGGATCAGGTTACACATGAATCCTGGGGCAATTGCACTTGATTCACAAGAAGACTCTTGAGAGTCCTTTGGACAGCAAGGAGATCAAACCAGTCCATTCTAAAGGAACTCAACCTTGAATATTCACTAGAAGGACTGAGGCTGAAGCTGAAGCTCCAATCCTTTGGCCACCTGATGGCAAAGAGCCTACTCATTGGAAAAGACCTTGATGCTGGGAAAGATTGAGGGCAAGAGGAAAAGGGAGTGACAGAGGATGAGATGGTTGGATAGCATCACTAACTCAAAGAACATGAGTTTGAGCAAACTCAGGGAGATAGTGAAGGACAGGGAAGCCTGGCATGCTGCAGTCCATGGGGTTGCAAAGAGTCAGACACAACCGAGCGACTGAACAGCAAAAACAGAGATGACCTCGTGGACCAAGATCTGCGGTGACTTACTTTGATGGATGTGTAGCTGATAGCTGTGTGATTCAAAAGGATTGCCACGTCTCGTTTGATGAACAACTTCACATTTGGATACATCCAGGATCCTGTTACATGTGCATACAACATCCATGTGCTGGTGACAAACAGGGGGTTGAGAGTGGCCGGCCTGGTGGGTAATTCCAAAGTCCCTACTGTGACTCGGCCCCACCCACCTCTTCAGTCGTACGTCCCAGCACCCCTCCACCCCAGAGGTGACCATCAGAAACCACACTGACTGGGGTTGCTGGATCCAGGCTGGTCTCAGAATGCCTTCCCTTCCTTGTCACTTATAAAATCCCTCCTTATCCTTTAAGGCTCAGCTGACTCTGCTTCTCGATGAGCCCTTTCTAACATGCTCTGTGAATTCCAGCCTCTAGACTGTTCGTGTCCAAAGGGCAGGGGCCCCATCTGTCTCTGCATCCATGGAATCCAGCAGTGTCTGTCACTCCCTACACATAATAAATGTCTGTGACATGCCTTTAGGTCTCTTTCTAATTTTAATTCAGCGACATGCTCCTCTTTTTTTTTCCAGGAGTAACTAATTGATACTGACTACCCCTCTGGAGTTAGAAAGTGACAAGGGTGACAAAGTGACTCCTCACTTTACAAGCAGGGAATGAAGCAGGTGGAGCCAGCTCATAGGCTTTTGGGTAGAAGCCTCACTGTCCAGTTTTCCCTCCATGAAGCACCTATTTCTAAAGAGAGGAGGACGTCAGAATTTCAGCCAGAACTGTCAGTGCACAGAAAGCAAAACAAAGTTCTCCGCCTGACTGCTCCTGCCTTCTGTAAAGTTCCACTTTCTAAATGGCGATGAACTTGAGCAATCAAGAGAAGTATTTGTTTAAGCCGCTCCTTTCCAGGGGTTGAAAACACTAAGCACCAGGGTCTGAAGTCTGTCCTAATTTCTGCTATGATGGGACCAGCCTTGGAATCACTTTCTTTTTCTCCATATAACTTGGGAACCAGACTTGGAATCACTTTCTTTTTCTCCACAAACTTAGGATTTCGACATCTGTGAGTAAAGACCAAAACATACCTCGTCATCTCTTAACACCTACACTAACACACCCCCATGACTCTGAGCTTGGGCTGCCTGGACCATGGACAAATAAATTTTACCATGGGTAGATTTTAAAAAAGCAAAAAGGGGGGATTTTTTTTTTTTTTTGGTTAACAGTATTTTTCAACCAATAAAGCACCCTCTCCCAGTTAGTCTAAATCAATCAATCAATGTCTGTCTGTCTGTCTCTCTCTCCCTCTCAAAGCTTAGGGAGAGCTTCACTGGTTTGGAGGACAATATTTTGAGCTCCAAGGTCATGTGTAGGTCACTGGCTTGGAACACCAGATGAGCAAGCCAAGCCCTCTCTCCCAGGCTGCAGCTTCAAGAGCGATGGGTGTGGAACAACGCGCAGCAGGAGCAGAACTGCTGGCCTCATGGTCCAGATGAAATGTGAGTTTTCTGGGAGAGAGGGGGAGGCCTGGCCCATGTTTTATGAGTCCTGGCTGCGGGCACACAACCTCTCACAGGGTTGGACCAGCATTGCATTCCTGGACACCGCACTCAGAGTCTTGAGAGTAATGGGAGATGTACAGAATGTGACCTACTCTATTTCGGCTGCTATAGATTTAAAAGTATGGGATTGCTGTCGATTCATCACATGGCAGAAATGCAGAGGTGGCTTCTCAAGTGGGGACACTGGCTCAGAGGGATATGATACAGCAGTGCAGGGAGGCGCTTGTACACAGGAGAAGACCCAGAAGCTCTTTCATTTCCATGAGGGGGCTGACATCACAAAGCGTAGCACCAAAAGGGGTTCCCTTGAGAAATATCGTATGACATCTCTTATATGTGAAGTCTAAAAAGAAATAAACGATGAACTTACCAACAAAACAGAAAGAGACTCACAGACTTAGAGAACAAACTTATGATCACCAGTGGGAGGGATGTGGGAAAGGGATAGTTAGGGAATTTGGGATGGACATGAACACACTGCATATTTAAAATGGATAACGAACAAGGACCTACAGTACAGCACAGGGAACTGTGCTCAGTGTTATGGGGCAGCCTGGATGGGAGTTTGGGGAAGAATGGATACATGTGTATGTATGGCTGAGTCCCTTTGCTGTTCACCTGAAACAATCACAACAATGTTAATCAGCTATATCCCAATACAAAATAAAAAATCAAAAAATGGTGGTGGGGGGGGATTCCTTGGCTGATTCCAAACAACAAGAGAGAATGGACAGCCCTGATTTCTGCATGAAAACATGATGCCCCTGTGGACCTCCTTGGAGTGTTGTGTAAGAGTCCATCTCTGCACCGGGTTACAGAGGAGAGCAGGGAGCAAAATCCAGACCCCAGAGATGCACTGAGGACACAAAGAACTGGGGCTGGTTGCTCTGTAACCACGTCCCCTGGCCTCTGCACACCCCAAAACCCCACGCAGCTCAAGGAGGGGGCACAGTTCGTGTGCTCTCCCCACCACTGGGTTTCCGTCATCACGATCTTCCTCCTTCTCCTCCAGAAACACAACTCTAAGTGATGGCTGCACACTTGGGCCAACCCACAGAAGCCTAATAAACCTGTAATAAAGTGGAACCACAGTACAATAATTCTACAAAGCTGAACCACTACGCATTGTAGCTTCAAGTGTGTCTGTGGCTCCCGCTGGAGATCCTGGCAGCACAAGTGGTGGTGACTTCCTATCCTAAGGGTAATGCAGAGACAGTTGATTTGGGGGCTGGGATGACAGCATTGAGGAGGAGGGCACTGTCTGGACATCTAAGTGTGCGAGAACAGGGTGGGGGGTGGGGTCAACTGAGCCGGCAACATGGGGGCAGGGCTGGGCAGGGGTTGGGGGATGCATGCAAGTTCAGGAGGAGGGATTTCTGGGGTAGGTGGAGGATGCTAAAAACTGAAAAGTTTCAAGAAAAGAAAATAAGGGAACGATATGGAGATCCATTGATTAAGTTCTGAAACAGAACTCACTTTCTGATCGTTCTCATTTCACAGCCTCAGGTGACAACTGGGTCTCAGTCCAGAGGCCAGAGAATGGCTGGTCTAGGTTGACTCCAAGGTCCAGTTTGGTTCTAAAACCCTGAGATTCTGTGACTCTGAGGCAAAGCACTGTCTCATAGTCACCAGAGAAAACTGGAGAGAATTATGAGAAAGAAGAGTGTAATATAGATGGTGGAAAGGGATCCAAGGAGAGATCAAGTGGGTGAGCACCAGGCGTTCCAGAGTGAGAAGTATTAATGAGACAACAAGACAGGAAATAAAGATAAAAACCCTGGATCACACCTCAGCTCCCTCAAACAGGGACTCGGTCTAGAGCTGATGATCCTTTCAAAGACCCCAAAGTCATCTGCTGGACTTGTCATACCAGCGTGGACTCCTTAGTAGCATGCATGGGGAGAACTCCCTTCGGAGGCTCTATTAGAAATGTCTGGCAACCTCATCTGTGGCATGGAACGTGCACACCGCCTCAGAGCCAAGAGAGGAGAAACATGTTGGCAGATACATCCTCAAAGGATGATGCTTATTTAGTTGTTCTTCCAGGTTCTCCCAAGTCCTTAGCATGGCCCACATTCCCACCCAATGCCCTGGGAATGTGAATTCCACCAGGACAGAGATTTTTGTCTGTTGTGTAGACGATTTCATTTCTGGTACCCCTGAACACTGCCTCACTCACTTCAGTCACTCAGTCATGTCCGACTCTTTGCAACCCCACGGACTGCAACACACCAGGCTTCTCTGTCCATCACCAACTGAATGGCAAACCACTTCAGTATTCTTGCCTTGAGAACCCCATGAACAGTATGAAAAAAGCAATGCCTAGCTGGTAAAGAATCCTCCTGCAATGCGGGAGACCTGGGTTCGATCCCTGGGTTGGGAAGATCCCCTGGAAAAGGGAAAGGCTACCCACTCCAGTATTCTGGCCTGGAGAATTCCATGGAGTAGTTCATGGGGTCACAAAGAGTTGGACCTGACTGAGTGACTTTCACTTTCAATACACAGTAAAAGCTCAATAAATGTTTGTTGGAGGAAAGGGATGAATAATATCTATTTTACAGAGAGAGTACCAGACAGAGATTTTTAAAAGTAAAAAAGTTTTTTCGTTACCCCTCTCTGTTCCCCCCAGAGTCCCTAGTCTGTGATCACAGTCCTGCTCACTTCTGCAAGACGGTTTCACAAGCCTGAATTAGTTCACCTCCTTTCCACATACCAAAACCTTTGGGGAAGAGTTTCCTTATTAGATGAGGCCTGATTTCCCTGCAGGGCTTCCTGGCAAATGCCTCAGTGCATTCTGATCTTTTAGCATCACTTATGCAAATCCATGGCACCTGGACTCTCCGCACAGGGAGGCCTGGCCTGCAGGCCTTTTTGTAAGCTAATTGCATGGTGAGCCCTGAAGACAGGACTGCTTTCCCGAGTCACACTCCGAACAAGGCCCTCCCTAAATATTTTCTGTTGATGGCCAAGTGGGCAAGCTTGGCCTTTTTCTCCCTAGAAACACGATCCTGCTTTCTATACCAACAAGTATTAATTCAAATCCCCAGTGGGCAGTCCAGGATATGAAAATTACAGTAATCTAATCTTGTAGAGGAAGACGCATGAATCATCATTACACGGTCTGACAAAGAGCTAAGTGATTAATCCCAGGCTGCACAGAGGCTGGGGTCCACAACCATGGCTTCCTGGGGGCTTCAAACCAAACAAGGGGACCCACCCAGCAAACATCAGAGAGGCAACAGCATGCTGTTCATCCCAAGGGCACACGCTGGAAGTCTCCTCATTGTTTGGAAAATTCTGTGACTGAGGGGCCAGAAGAGCTGCAACCTGGGGCTCAAAACTCGTGTCTTATCTTCTAATTCCAGTGTCAACTGCTTAGGCTCTGAGGTTTAATTTTAAGTAGAAACTGGGAGGTTTGCGGAATAATGGCTTCTCAGCAAGTGACTGGAAACCCCAATGGTCTCCAGAGAAAACAAAAGACTATGCCCAGGACAAGACAGGCCACCAACCAGGATGTACTCTGCACCACATCACAGGAACCTACCTCGCTGAAGGAAGGTCCTGACCTTGTCCTGAAACTTCCAGAATGAACACTGGAGCTCCCAGCTTCCACCCAGAAACCACAGCCCCAAACGCCCTGGGAAACTTGGTCAGGGAGCCCACAGCCCTGAACCATCACTCCACTTTCTTCCCCCCCCACCCCACTTTTTCTCTTACACAGCTGTGTTCAATTTTCTGTCCTTGGGGTTTTTAAAGGAACATTTATTCTAGGGCCAGGATTCTCCAGTTTTATGGTTATACAACTCCCTCCCAGGGCCAAAGAATGTTTGAAAAGCCTAAACCCAGCAGAGAGAGTTAGTAATAGTATCCAAATGACAGTGAAAAGTCCAGACTTGTTCCAATTTCGATTCCAGATTTGTTCCAATTTCGATTCAACCGTTTACTAGATTATATTGTACCTTCTGTTTGCCCTTCAAGATGCTTGCTACCTACTGTTTTTAAATCAGAATACAAGTAGGGTGTATATATGTCTGTGTGCTCGCATGTCTTTGTCTCTGTGTGTGTCTATGAGGGCATGTGTGTGTCTCTGTCTCTGTGTGTATATGTCTCTGTGTATGTTTGTGTGTGTCTGGGACCAGGCAACGTACAGAAAAGTCCAAAAGTGTATTTATATTCTTCCACAGTTACTGTTTCCTGCTTGATGGTAAATTTTATTTGAAATAAGACATTCATCATAAATTGGATTGAATAAAAGATCACAAAGAATGATGCCTGAAGGATTTTTATGGGCTTGTTTATTTTTCCTGCAAAGAGAGCCAGACAGTACTAGGTTTTTGGTAGTAGGACAGCAGTTTTTTGTTTTTTTTTTAAGAACCCTAGTTTTTACTTAAACAGTCAAACTAGTGGCATTGTTAGCTAAAATGCCCGAAGCTAAGTACATTATCAATATTCAAAAAGCAGAGCCCACTCCCCTCACCAAACATATACAAACATACACACACCCCCAACCTCACCAAGAAAAGAGCACAAAGCCCCTACCAGCCTGTGAAATGCTAACGAGGCTTCTAAATGCAGCCAAATGGAGTAATCTCAGAAAATCCAAAAGTCCTCACCTGGCTTCTCCTCTCTTCCTGTTACCTAGAGTGCCAAACCTCAGAGAAATCTGCCCAAAGGCTGTCTACACAGCTTCACAAACATCCCTTTTTTTTGGGGGGGGGGGTGCCCTGGAGTCTCCCAAGGGCCAGCCACTGGCTTCATACACACCCCACCTCTCCGATCCGATGGACAAAGCAAAGTTCAGGCTCCCGGGCTGAGGTCTGTGACACAACACACACCACCCACATGAGAGGTCTGGCTGCAGCCCAAGGCAAACAAGACAATTTTGAGAAACAAAGTTATTTGCAAAGACCCACCCTTGCGCAGAGAAAATGGAATCAGTTTTCCTCCATGGATGGATCTGAAATGCTGTCGGTAGCACCTGCTAAATGCAGCCCAGTTCCCTGGAAATGATTACAAGACACCTGGACACTAACCTTGAGACCTGAGCATGATGAGGGACCAGGGCAGACTGCTCTCAGGGGCCGCGGTGAGTGGAGCACACCAAGACTTTTCTCTTTTGACCATCTTCTTTCGCTCTTTTAAGATCAAGATAATCAACAGTGCCCTTTAGCCCAGCCTTGTAGGCAAAATGACAGGTTAAGGTTCAAATGATTCCTTCCAGATAACCAGACTCTAATTGTCCCATAAGTGGAAGTTAGTAGAGATTTCTAAACCCAGGGCAGAGGACAGCTGGAGGAAAAAATAAAAAACAGATTCTGGACTCATGGTTTCTTTGAAGCTGGTGATTTCCTCAAGCAGGGCAAACTCCTGATAGTGATTTCTCATAATAATTAAAAACCCTGTGGATCTCTGCTTGAGAACAAAGATGCTTCTTTCAGAAGAAGATTGTTTTCATGAAAGTAACCCTGAAAAATTCTTCCCTCAAAATCCCTAAACCGCACGCCCTCTGCATGCACAAGGAAATACAACCAAACAACAATAACCACATCAAAATAAGTTTTTAAACGACACGTACAGGAAAAAAATCCTTACAAGAAGGCTTTTAGCAGAGCTTGAAAAACCGGCATATTTTCTCATATCAGGCCAAACCAGTTCGGAAACACTGGGTTTTAAAAATAAGGTTTTATGATCGGCCACTTACATTCCATATAAGAAAAGGCAGAAATGTGAGCTGAGAGAGGTCAGATACAACTTTAAAACTCCGACTTACCAAAGTGTGCAGGGCGACACACACACACACACTCTCTGTCTCTCTCCTTGTAAAAGAGAAAACAAACACCACTTGGGCTCATCCAAAATGCACAGTCTTTAATCATGGTCTCAAGACATGATGTTTGCCCCAAACATCCAAAGTGCTTAACAGCCTAAGGAGTAGTCCAAGTTCTCAAGAGAAGGTTGTTACTTGAAGGACCATGTGTCTTAAACAGTTACTTTTACACAATCTAAATGAATAAAGCAGCACTGGGGAAAGAATGCACTGATGCAAATGGTAAGGCCCACGGTTCATAAACCTTTGACGCTTTCTAGCTGCTAGTGATTTGTGTACAAGGATAACCTCCCTGGAAATACACTCATTCTTCACCCTCAAAAGGCCAGCTGCCCATGTGGCATTCCTATAAATAGGCTTATGAAACTGTACCAAACTCAAGCATTCCTATGTGCGCCTTTTGAGAAAATCACCCTGTTCCCTCCACCTCATTTCAGGATCAGGTGTAGTCTTGGCAGCCCAAAAGCTGGGATCCAGTGATGTCTGAAAAGCCGTGAGGCAGTGATGTAGGCACAACCAGGACTTTGTTCTAAAAAGACCTACATGGCCTCTATTAACAAAAACTTATAGGATGTCTTTTCTTTTTAATCTGATTTCAAATGATTATTTGTTTTAACTTTCTTAATTTTTTATTGAAGTACAGTTGATTTACCATATTAGGTTAGTTTCTGGTTACAGCAAAGTGATTCAGTTATACATACGTCTATTCTTTTTCAGATTCTTCTCCAGTATAGGTTATTATAAGATATTGAATATAGTTTCCTGTGCTATACAGTAGAGCCTTGTTGGTTATCTATTTTATATATAGTAGTTTGTACCTGTTAATCTCTAATTCACAATTTATCCCACCCCCTTATCCCCTTTGGTAACCATAGTTTGTTTTCTATGTCTGTGAGTCTATTTCTCTTTGCAAATAAGTTCCTTTGTATCACTTTTTTAGATTTCACATATAAGTGATATCATATATTTGTCTTTCTTCGACTTACTTCACTTAATATGATATTCTCTAGGGCCATCCATGTTGCTGCAAATAGCAATATTTCATTCTTTTTTAGGGCAGAGTAATATTCTATTGTATATATGTACCACATCTTTATCCATTCATCTGTCGAACATTTAGGTTGTTTTCATGTCTTGGCAAATTGTAAATAGTGCTGCTATGAACAATGGGATGCATGTATCTTTTCACAGGAGAGTTTTTGTCTTTTCCAGATACATGCCCAGAAATTGGAGTGTTCAATCATATAGTAGCTCTTGTTGTTGTTCAGTTGCTCTATTTTTAGTTTTTTAAGGAACTTTCACACTGCTTTCCAAAGTGACTGTACTGATTTACATTCCCACCAACAGTGTTGGAGGGTTCCCTTTTCTCCACACCTTCTCCAGCTCAAATAAAAGATCTTTCAAGCAATTCAACCTACACTTCAAAAAATATGTCAGTAAAATCCTTCTCTCAGCTTTCTCCCAATCAAAATAATAAAAGAAAATCAAAATCATCAGAGGACAAAGAGTACAAAGTCTGAGGACCCTTCTCTGGACTCCAGCCCAGCACCACCCTCCTGCCCCACCTCTGCCGACAACAGGCAGTGTCCCAGATATAGGACTTACACCCATAAGAGTTGGCCCCATAGAAGAGATGACCTCAAACCCTACCAGCACTTGGTGTTTCAGCCAAGCAGGAAATGATCCGGGAGCAATTTCCCCCAGAGTGTGGCTCATCAGAATTTCTAGAAACAGCTGCCTCACTGCTTCCGCTGCTTTTCTGCACATCCCTTCTCAATCCACTCTAGTCTGGGGTCCCCACCTCTGCACTACCCTCATCCTGGTCACCTGGGCTCGAGGACCCCGCCCTCTCCCACTTCCTGCCTCCCTGGCTGGCTGTCTCTCCTCTACCCCATCCCACCCTGAGCCTCATCAACAAACTCTTTCTCTCTGTTGTCATCCTTTCAGATGAACTTACTTGTTACCTAAATCCTATCTATAGTCACAGTTGCTCCTCAGAGTTCTGGTATCATGTTCAACTATCCACTTAATACCTCTTTTGGATATTCAACAGGCATCTCAAACTTTATATGTCCACAACAGAAATCTCAAGTCTCAAAGATGGCCTTCCTCATGAACAAACAAACACACACACACACAAAGAAAAACAAAGAAAACCCTCCTTCCCCCAGTCTTTCCTCTCCTTCTCAGAAGTTACCAGGATTAGGGAGTCATGCTTTATGCCCTCCTAGTCCTCACTCCCCAAATCTCAACTATCACCAGTGTTGACAGCTGTACCTCCAAGAAACATTCTTTTTTCTTATAGACAACAGCTTTATTGATATATAATTCACACACCATACAATTCACCAGTTTAAAGTGTACTAGTCAATGGTTTTTAGTATATTCATGGAGCTGTACAACCATTATCAAATCAGTTTTAGACATTTTCATCACCCCCAAAGGAAACCACATATCCATCAGCAGTCACTCTCAATTTCCCCTACAACAATCCAGTCCTGGGCAGCCATTAATCTACTTTATGTCTCTATAGATTTGCCTGTTCTGGAAACTTCATATAAATGGAATCATATAATACACAGTCATTTGTGTCTGGTTTCTTTCAGTGAGTATATTTCCAATATTCATCTTTGTCATAGGATGTATCAGTACTCCATTCCTCTTTATAGTCAAATAGCATCCTATCATATGAATATACAACATTTTGTTTGTTCATCAGTTAATGGACATTTGGATTGTTTTCATTCTTTGGCAGTTGTGTATAATACTGCTATTATATATAGGATGCACAAACAACAGGGTCCTACTGTATAGCACAGGGAACTATATTTAATATCTTGTGATAAACCATAATGGAAAAGAATATAAAAAAGTATATATATGTATAACTGAATCTTTTTGCTTTATAGAAGAAATTACCCAAACATTGTAAATCAACTATACTTCAATAAAATTTAAAAAATAATACTGCTACGTTATGTTTTTTTCATAGAAATATGCTTTCATTTCTATTGGGCATATACCTAGGAGTGGATATGCTGGGTCATAAGGTAAAATCTATGTTTAACTATGTTAGGAACTGCCAAACTGCTTTCCAAAGCAGCTGCTTGGGAAAGATTCTGCATTCCTACCAGCCATGTATGAGAGTTCTAATTTCTCCATGTCCTCACCAACACTTGTTACTTTCCATCTTTCATAGAGGGTAGGAAGCAGTATCTCTTTCTGGTTTCGATTTACATTTCTGTGATGGCTAGTGATATTGAAAGTTTTCTCATGTGCTTATTGGCCATTTACATATCTTTGCCTGTTTCAGATAGTTGCCCATTTATGAAGTAGGTTATCTTTTTATTCTTGAATTGTAAGTATTCTTATATATTCTAGATACAAGTATGTTATTAGGTTACATGATTTGCAAGTATTTTCTCTCATTCTGTAGGTTTTTTCACTCTCTTGAGAGTGTCTTTTAATCCCCAAAGTTTTTAATTTGCTTGAAATCCAACTTACCTATTTTCCTCTTGTCACTTACGCTTTTGGTGCTATGTCTTAGAAAATTAATTGCCTAGCCCAAGGTCATGAAGATTAACACTCATGTTGTCTTCTAAGAAGGATGTAGTTTTAGCTCTTACATTTAAAAATTTGATTCATTTTGAGTTAATTTTTATACACAGTGTAAGGTGGATCCAATTTCATTCTTTTGTGTGTTGACATTCAGTTGTCCTAGACTGTTTGTTGAAGACACTATCTGCCAATGAATTGTCTTGGCACGACTGTCAAAAATCAATTACCATAAATGTAGGAGTTTATTTCTAGTCTATCAATTCCATTCCAAAAATTAATATGTCTATCCTTATGCCAGAACCACTGTCTTGAGTACTGTAGCTTTGTATTAAGTCTTGAAATCAGGAAGGGTGAGTCTTTTAATTCTGCTTTTTTTTCAAGATTGTTTTAGCTATTCTGGGTCTCTTAAATGTCTCTATGAATTTTAGGGTCAGTTTGTTGATTTCTGCAAGAATTCATCTGAGATTTTGATAGAGACTGCATTGAATCTATAGATCAATTTAGGGAGTATTGTTGTATTAATAATATTAAGTCTTCTGATCTGTGGACATGGGATTTTTTTCCATTTATTTGGGACTTGAAATTTTGTTCACTATTTTGTAGCTTTACCAGCATGTTTTATATTTCTTTAATTACATTTATTCCTAAGTACAGCCACACCTTGTTCTGTTGTGCTTTACTTTACTGCACTTTGCAGATACTGCGTTTGTTTGTTTTTTATGCTAAGTGAAGGTTTGTGGCAACCCTTTGTTGAGCAAGTCTATCAGAACCATTTTTCCAACTGCATTTGCTCACAATGTCTCTGTGCCACATTTTGGTAATTCTTGCAGTATCTCAAACTTTTTCATTATTATATTTGTTATTGTGATCTGTGATCAGTGACCTTTAATGTTACTATTGCAAAATGATAATGACTTGCTCAAGACTCCGATGATGGTTGTTTTTTTTTTTTTTAGCAATAAAGCATTTTAAAATTAAGGCATGTACACTGTTCCATTAGACATAATGCTCTTGTATCCCACAACATTTCTGAAGCTGATCTAGATCTTAGGTGGAAAGCTTTCAGTCCTTTACAATTAAGTATGAAGTTAGCTGTGGGGTTCTCACAGGTGCTTTTTTTAGAATGAAGAAGTCTGCTTTGACTCTAATTTGTTGTTAATTACTTTATTTAATCCTAAAGAGGTGTTAGAATTTATGAACCAAATTAGTGTGCACAACACATGTCCAAATTTCTCTGCATGAGACCGCTGTCATCGTTGTTGTTCGTTTGCTAAGTCATGTCCGACTCTGCAATCCCATAGACTGCAGCATGCCAGGCAGGCTCCTCTGTCCTCCACTGTCTCCTGGAGTTTGCTCAAATTCGTGTCCGTTGACTCCGTGATGCTATCTAACCATCTCATCCTCTGCCTCATCCCCTTCTCCTTGTGCATGAGATAGGCCCGTGTGCAACTGTCTTCCCTCTGTGTTCGCTCCCTGTACTGTCTCCACAGCTCAATGCTGCTCCTCTTTACAGGTCTCTGCTTCAAGGCAGAGCTGGACCGCCCTATTCCAAGTCCCCGCCCCACCACCGCCTCCTCCCCAGACACGTGTCAAACAACTTTCAACACACTCAGCCATTATCCATTGTGATCACACTTGCATAAGGTTTAGTATTTGCCAGCACGGATTCATCGTTTTAATCCTCACAACAACCTCACTAGGTAGATGCTATTATCACCATTTTATAGATGTCAATATTGAAAGAGAGGTTAAGTGTCTTGTTCAAGTTCATGCGGTTTGTAAGTGGTGTACTTAGGATTCAAACCCAGGCCCCTCACTCCTGAGACCATTCTCTTAAACATCTGCTATTTTAACACGTATGTGTGGAATCTAAAAAATGGTACAGATGAACCCATTTGCAAAGCAGAAATAGAGACACAGATGTAGGGAACAAATGTACAGACACCAAGGAGGGAAGGAGTGGTGGAATGAATTGGGAGACTGGAACTGACATATATACACTATTATATTTATACTATATGTAAAATAAGTAATTAAGGAGAACCTACTATATAGCACAGGGAGCTCTACTCAATGTTCTATGATGACCTAAATGGGAAGGAAATCCAAAAAAGAGGGAATATATGTATACATATAACTGATTCACTTTGCTGCACAGTAGAAATGAACACAACATTGTAAAGCAACTATACTCCAATTAAAAAAATTTTTTTAAACGAGGAAAAAAATAATTGCTCTCATTTGCTTATTATCTTGCTATCTATACACAAGCCCTGCTGATCTCATTTACTGCTGTATTTTTAGCATCTAACACAGACGTGGCAGGTGTTAATACATACTTAATGAACACATAAACATTGGACTTAGGATGCCATATAAGAAGAGCTCCACGGGACTCCGGTGAGCCTTGCCAACCACACGCCCATGGAGAGTCACAAGACTCATCCATTTCTGAGACTGTTCAGGAAGGAAGGTTATTGAATGTTTTTCAAACTCACTGTAGTACAGACCCATCTTCACAGCCCTGTCTCCAGCACATTAATAGCCTAGAGAAGTGTGTTCCAGGGAACACATTTTGAGAAATCCTGCCCCAGATCAACAGGGCAGACATCACAGTCCTCAGAAAGATGTTTCTGTTGCCCTTGCCCTGCCCTCCTCTAAAGAGTCTTAACTCAGGGACTTTCCCGGTGGTCCAGTGATTGGGACTTTGCCTTCCAATTCAGGGGGTACAGGTTCAAACCCTGGTCGGGGAGCTAAGATCCACATGCCTCAAGGCCAAAGAACCAAAACATTAAATGGAAGCAATATTGTAACAAATTCAATAAAGACTTAAAAAAAAAAAAAGAATACACACACACAAAAAGTCTAACTCAGAGTCCATAAAAGCTTTGTCATGTCCACAGCCCAGTTCAAAAAGGAAACCCCAATATATTAAGCTTGGCTTTTCTCACACACTGGAGCACACGGCTACTGGGGAAACAGACTTTCCCAATTTGTCAGAATGGTTCTCCCCTTGGATGTTCGTGGTCCCATAACTTATCAGTGAGATACCTTTACTTTTCTCAGAGCTCTGGTTTATTGAATGTGATTGAAACAAACTCACCCTTCACAACATCCTTTACTGTATTCTCAGAATTTCAGGCAAAACCAATGATGTATATAACCTCAGAATAGTTCTATTTCTCTCTAAATACTGACCGTAAGGCTGATGTTTAAATCATAGCTCAGATGGAGAATGACTTCAAAATCTTCCTGTCTCAGCTCTCCCAGTCTTCCAGCTCATCTGCTCGAATTCTTCCTGCAAAAGGAGGAAGAAAAGTTGCTGCGCTGAAATCTGAGAAAGAAAACAGCCAACAACATAAGAACCACATGTATGAGCAAGGCAAAGTACATGGCTGTGATTCATTTTCTGCTTCTAAAGAGCTTTTCTCCTTTCAGTTATTCATCTACAGTGGCGTTTACAAATTATTGGCAGTGGTTAGAGTATCTTTTTAAAGGTCTTATTAAAAATAATTAAAAATACATTCTTTAGAGAGCTACCACACAATCCAGTGATTCTACACCTGGGCATATATCTGAAGAAAACTCTAATTTGAAAAGATGCATGAATCCTGATGTTCATAATAGCACTATTTATGATAGTCAGGACATAGAAACAACCTAAGTGTCCACTGACAGATGAATGGATAAAGAAGATGTGGTATATATACAGTGGAATACTACTCAGCTGTAAAAAGAATGAAATAATGACACATGGTGGCAACATGGATGGTAAAGTGAGTCAAGTTGCTCAGTAGTATCCGACTCTTTGCGACCCCATGGGCTATACAGTCCATGGAATTCTCCAAGCCAGAATACTGGAGTGGGTAGCCTTTCCCTTCCCCAGAGGATCTTCCCAACCCAGGGATCAAACCAGGGTCTCCTGCATTACAGGCAGATTCTTTACCAACCGAGCTATCAGGGAAGCCCTAATACATGTAAAGCACTTTAAAAAGTCCTTCACAATTACCTTGCACGGTACTATTCTTATCCCCATTTTACAGACAAGGAATCTAGGCAGAGAGATGCGAAATAGCTGGCCCAACATAATTCAGCTGGTTTTAAATGCCAAAGCCATATTAGAATCCAAACTCCAACAAATTTCTTCTTTTAACCATTAAACTACTTCTCTTTGTCTCTGTCCTCTCTCTTCAAAAACTTCTGTTTCTCTGAAGTAGGATCCTTTTCTCTCTTTCCACTTCTTTCTGTTCCATCTCTTTATCACTGGGTTCCTGCACTGACTTTCTATGTAGCACCCAAACCTCCATGTTTTTTCATTCTTTTCTTTTTAAAAGTCATTAATACTACCTGACTAATCTTTTCAAACATGCTGTTCCTACCCTGAAGCCCTTTAAGGGCCAAACTGTTTGCAGTTCCCAAGCGTTCATCCTACCTATTCCTCTTTACTTCTCGCACAACCTTGTCTGTCAGGCTAGTTGGTTTCCCTCCTTGTCCTGTCACCTTGCCTTCTTCACACTGTGCTCAGAATAATGTGCATTCTCCCGTCTACCTAAGTGTTTTCCCCTGAGACCCACTTCCTTCGAGGCTGAAGTCTTCTGCATTGTATCAATACTTCCACGATCTTTCATACAACTTAGTACTGGTCACTTGTGTCTCACAAGCATATATTTCTACTCTTTTGGGGGAGAGTTCACAACTTAACCTTTCTCTATGCTCCTACCACCCCTGCTTCCTAACCCACAGTACCCTAAAACATGGGTGGACCTAGATATTATTATACTAAGTGAACTAAGCTACAAAGTGGAAGACAAATACCATCTGATAACACTTACATGTAGAACCTAAAAAATGATGCAAGTGAACTTATTTACAATAGATCCATAGACGTAGAAAACAAACTTATGATTATCAAAGGTGAAAGGTCGGGGGGAGGGATAAATTAGGAGCTTGGGATTAACATATACACACCACTATACATAAAATAGATAACCAAGAAGACCTAACTGTATGGCACAGGGAACTATTCTCAGTATCTGGTCATAAACTATAAGGGAAAAGAATTTGAAAAAGAATACATATACATGCATATGTGTGTATATACATATATATATATATCAGTTCAGTTCATTCGCTCAGTCATATCCAACTCTTTGTGACCCCAATGCACAGTCCACGTATTGCTGAAGCCTGGCTTGGAGAATTTTAAGCATTACTTTACTAGCGTGTGAGATGAGTGCAATTGTGCGGTGGTTTGAGCATTCTTTGGCATTGCCTTTCTTTGGGATTGGAATGAAAACTGACCTTTTCTAGTCCTGTGGCCACTGCTGAGTTTTCCAAATTTGCTGGCATATTGAGTGCAGCACTTTCACAGCATCATCTTTCAGGATTTGAAATAGCTCAACTGGAATTCCATCACCTCCACCAGCTTTGTTCGTAGTGATGCTTCCTAAGGCCCACTTGACTTCACATTCCAAGATATACACACACACACACACACACACACATATATATATACACATATATGAATAACTTGGCTATATACCTACTTGGCTCTATAACTACTACAACATTGCAAATCAACTATTCTTCAATAAAATAAATAAAACTTTTTAAAAAAGAAAAGCAAAAACAAGACAAAAATACATCTTCCTCCTCCATCTTAAACTCGGTGAATACAACCGTTTCTATGTGCAAAGCTCTGATTTTTCTCTCATGATGAAATCTGACATTTGGTCTAAAAGCCGAGCTGTCTCCTCCTGCATTCTCACATTCCTTGCTCCTTTGACCCAACTCTTCTCTCAGGGACAAGCATGGCCTGGAAGACAACGCGGCTGCTGTGCCTTTTGGTGTGGGTGGCTGCCATCCAGGTAGCCTGGCCCAGGATGGAGCTTCTCAATGTCTGCATGAACGCCAAGCACTACAAGGAAAAACTAGGTCCCGAGGACAGGTTACATGGGCAGTGCAGCCCCTGGAAGAAGAATGCCCACTGCTCTGTCAACATCAGCTGAGAAGCCCATAGCTTATTTCCTCCCTGTACAGATTCACCTGGAACCCTGTGGCAAGATTGCTGGAGAGCATGGTCCAAGAATTCTGGTCTGAGGAGGGTTGTGAAAGCGGCTCTTTTGCCCCTTTCCTGTTGGCCCATTTCTGTGCCCCTCTCACTTTAAAAGAACCTAATTATAGGAATGAGATCACCAGGCAAGTTAACCTAACTCCTGACTTACGCTCTCCTGAATAGACACCGCACATGTGTGCTCAATCATGTCTGACTCTTTGCAACCTCATAGATTGTAGCCTGCCAGGTGCCTCTGTCCATGGGATTCTCCAGGCAAGAATAATGGAGTGGGTCGCCATCTCCTACTCCAGGGGATCTTCCTGGACCAGGGATCAAACCCACAACACTTGCACTGGCAAGAGGATTCTTTACCACTGAGTTACCCACGCCTGCCTTGTCTAACCTGTTGATTCTTTTCCTAGACTAAAACATAAGGATGAAGAATTAAGTAGTTAAGAAATGATTAGCTCTCTATCTCCAACAGCTCCCTTAGCAATGCTGCAGGCAGATCACTTGGGTAGTGTGATAACACACAGCCAGTGTGCAAACACACAGCCAGTGTGCACACAATGGCACAGTGGAGAAGGACACAGAGCCCACCCTCCTTTTGGATGATTCACTGAGATTCTTTCCCCTCTTTGCCCTTTAAAAACTGTCATGGCTGAGCAGAATCTTCCAAGTTGGCCTAAGGACCTGAGTCTACCTTCACCCCAGGCTGCTGGCTTTTCTGATTACAGCAACTTTCCTTTCTAGAAGAAATAAAAAGCAGAGCTATCTTGAGGAAACATGAGTCCTTTCTACAACACACATTTACAACAGATCCAAATAAGGGGCTCTGGGACAGAAGCCTTGTAACAAAGGAAGACAGAGGAGGATGGGTTGGAACTCATGGAAAAATCAAACATGTATGACCAGAGGGAACTGACTAAGGCCCGG
Source organism: Okapia johnstoni (assembly GCA_024291935.2). Taxonomy (NCBI): domain Eukaryota; kingdom Metazoa; phylum Chordata; class Mammalia; order Artiodactyla; family Giraffidae; genus Okapia; species Okapia johnstoni. Next base: position 26,428,110 of record CM044324.1, read on the forward strand.
GTCCTTAGAGAAAGAGAGAGTCTGGTGAAGAAGCTGAGACCAGGGTAACCCATCTCTGGCATCTGGACTGAGGGACTGGCTAGAACTTGGTCTGTGCCATTGACTGCAAGCAGAGAAATTCTTCAGCATTCATTTTCCTTCAGAGGCTGGGAAAAGAGGGAAAACCCCACCCATGCTGGAAAAACAACAGAGTAGGACAGAGGGAATCTACCCTTTCCTTGTTGCTAGTAATTTGTGTACAGGATGACTTGCCTGGAAATACACTCCTTCCTCACCCTCAAAAGGCTGGCTGCCCATGTGGCATTCCGATTGACTCAGCCTGTGAGAAGGGCATCAGGAACAAGCAGGGCTCCAGTCCTGACATCCCGGACCGGAGAGGAAAGCCCTAGGTCTGTTAGCTGGCTAATGGTTCATTGGTTAGTGGTTAAGACAGAGGCGCTTTGGGAAGTCTTTGATTTTCAGGGCAAAATAGGCGTCTCTTCCTCTATTCTCCTCATGTCCAGGCAGTGCTTGCTTGTGTCATCTTTTTTTTTTTTTTAATGGCTGTGATGGGTCTTTGTTGCTGTGTGGGCTTTTCTATAGTTGCGGCAAGCAGGAGCTACTCTCCAGTTGTGGTGTGTGGGCTTCTTATCATGGTTGCTTCTCTCACTGTGGAGCACAGAATCCAGGGTCCACGGGCTCCGGCAGTTGCAACACGTGGGCTCCCAGGCTCCAGAGCACAGGCTCAGCAGTTACGGCACATGGGCTTAGCTGCTTCGAGGCATGTGGAATCCTCCCAATCAGGGATCAATCCTGTGTCTCCTACCTTGGCCTGTGGACTCTTTATCACTGAGCCACCAGGGACGCAGCCCTCGTGTCACTTTTTGAAAGCATCATCTTGGAAAAACGGTTCACTCAAGCACAGGTGGCCCTGAACTGGACAGCAGCCAACGACACGCCAGCATCCTAAAGGACACAGCTGGTATCAGGATCCAGTCCCTGGAAGCATGTGGGAGGCTTGGTGTCAGAGCCTCCCTCTCATGTAGGAAGAATGGGCTTTATCTGCAGAAGCCCAGTCAGAGGCAACTTACAAGGAAATGAGCCTTGTGGGGACGAGGGGGCGGAGGGGCCTCCACCATGCAAAGTTCCCACAAAGCAAGAAACATCGTCACTGCTGCTGGGGGAGCTTCAGACAGCTGTGAACTCAGGATCTGAGGCCACAAAGATGGTTGCGGTAAACACAGAACAAACCCTGGGTTTAAGGAGGCTGTTTTTTGTGCTCCCCCCCAAAATTTTTTTTCCTTCCTCCCCCACAAATCTGTTTATTACTAAAAAGCCCTGGAGCATTGGGAACTGGCCTAGACCAACAAAAGCCTCTCATCTCCTGAGCCTCCTCCTCCATGGACTACACTGGGGAGGAAGGACCTGCTTTAGGAAGGAGACCCTGTTTACATACTGGCTACAAAGAAAGGAAAATGAAAACATTTCAAAAGGAAAACAAGGCCAAGAAAACCAAAAGAAGCCAAGAGGCAAGGGCAGGAGAGGACAACCTCATCCCTCTGTCTTTGGTCCACACCTTCTGGGAACCTCTAGAGCCAGGATTCTCAAACTTGCAGGTACAGAGGGACCCCCTTGGGGCTCCACAAACAGGAGGCAAGAAGTAAACCTCCAGTGGAGATCCAAGGTCCTCCAGCAGAGGACCAAGAAGGAGACTGAAGGGCCTGTACCTGAGATGCTTTCAATCTCAGAATCTGGTTTGTCTAAAGACAAAAGGAAAACCTCAGTCACGAGATAGTAAACTTCAGAGTATTGCATCAGGAGGAAAACAAAACAATATATCGGTTTCAATGCACTCATGATAACTTGGGGGAAAAAAAAGAGCAAACCCACAGTCAGGCCAGGATCCAGACTAAGTGACAGGGTGAAGTTTAATTAAACTAGTCAAGCCTGTATAAAAGTGGAAAGAATTTCAAAGGAGAATGGGACACTGGGAAAATCAATATGGTTTCAGTACAGCAGGAAGAGGCACCCAAACTCAAGGTCAGACACAGGGGGCTTGTCCAGTCTCTCCATTGCTCTTTCCATCCTTCTAAAGCATTTCTTCCTGGTGGAAAATAAACTGTCACTGAACTTTCAGATGATTATCTCTATGCAAAAACTCTGACAAGACTTTGTCAGTAATTCTAGACCAATTGCATCTGGAGGGAGATTACGGCAGAGAAAGGCAGACTTTTATCTGAAGGCTTCAAAAGACTTGGGTTTAACAGGAGGTACAGTGGAGGTGCCCATAGGGGAGGGATGTTTCAGTGAGTTGTGGTCACATGTTACAGTTGTCTTTTGGTATTTGAAGGGGATTGGTTCTGATCCCCTTGGATAACAAAATCCATGGATGTTCAAATGCCTTATTGAAAGTAGTGTGGTAATAGATGTGGTACATACATATAATAGAATACTACTCAACCACAAAAAAGAATGGAATAATGCCATTTGCAGTAACATGGATGAACCTACAGTTTATCATACTAAGTGAAGTAAATCAGACAAAGGGAAATACCATTTATCACTTATATGTGAAATCTAAAATATGACCCAAAGAACTTATCTAGGAAATAGAAACAGACTCATAGACATAGGGAACAAAGTGGTAGTTGCCAAGAGGGAGAAGGTTGGGGGAAGGATGGAGTGGGAAGTTGGGGTTAGCAGATGTAAGCTATTACTTAGAGAATGGATAAACAACAAGGTCCTTCTGTACAACACAGAGAGCTATATTCAATATTCTATGATAAGCCATAATGGAAAAGAATATCTAAAAAAGAATGTGTACATATATATGTATATCTGAATCACTCTTCTATACAGCAGAAGTTAGCACAACATTGTAAATCAACTATACTTCAATTAAAATTTTTTAATTAAATTTAGAAAACAGAAAAGTTTGGTATAGCATTTGCATATAATCTATACATATCCTCTCGTATACTTTAAATCATTTCTAGAAGACTTATAATACCTAATAAAATGTAAATGCTTTGTAAATAGTTGCCAGTATGCACCAAATACAAGTTTTGCTTTTTAGAACTTTCTGGAATTTCTTTTCCCCAATATCTTTGATCTGCAGTTGGTTGAATCCAGGGACGGAGAACTCATGGACATGGAGGGCCAGTGGTACCTACCTAAGGAGCACAGAATCAAGTGCCTCTGGGTCCAGGGCATTTAGCAGAGCCTTGCCCCCTCACTGAGCATCCAAGAGTCCCCCTTACAGACCCTAGGGATGAGGCTTCCCCAGACTCAACTTTCACTCTGGCTACTTTGTCTTTCTCTCCCTGGATGCTGAGAGCAGGGAAAGGAGGGTCTTGACATTTTCCCATAGCACTGGGCACTTCCTTCCCCACCTCCACCCCAGCAACCAAACAAACCTCAAGACACTTTCCTGAATTCAGTTCAGAGGCCCCCACCTCCTGTGAGGCTCCCCTGGCTGCAGCCCTCCTTCCTTAGGGACCTTTCTTGCTCAATTCATGCTAAAGACCTGATTACAAACAACTACTGTAGTTCAGGGGGCTTCCCTGGTGGCTCAGTGGTAAAGAATCTCCCTGCCAATGAAGGAGACACAGGATTGGTCCCTGGGTTGGGAAAATCCCCTGGAGAAGGAAACAGCAACCCACTGCAGTATGCTTCCCTGGGAAATCCCATGGACAGAGAAGCCTGGCGGGCTACAGCCTGTGGGGTCAAAAAGAGTTGGATATGACGTAGTGATGAAACCACCACAACCTTTATAGGTCATTCTCAACCATCATGGGTTAGATTAGCTACAGCAATAGTAGTAATGGTAATAATAATTTCAAAATAATAATCATTTTAATTATTTGAACATTTATAAAAAATAAGTATCTTAGGACTTCCCTGGCGGTCCAGTGGTTAAGAACCCTCCTTCCAATGCAGAGGACATGGGTTCAACTTCTGATCAGGGAACTAAGATCCCATATGCCACGCCACAACCGGAGAAGCCCGTGTTCACCAATGAAGACCCAGCATGGCCAAAAAAATTTAAAAATTAAAATTTAAAAATATATATGTAAAAAAAACCATCTCCAAGTCAGCAAAATTACATTCCTATTAATAGAAGGTGTCCACTGACAGGCCCTATGATAACTGACATACATCTCCGTGGGTCTGTGACAGTGTGGGGACAGCTCCATTTCATCAGCCTCCAGATACCAGTGGCCAAGCCAAGGTGACATTCTGTTAGCATCAATTTCAGGACCTCACAAGTTGATGGAAAAACCATTAGTAAGTGACCGCAGTGGCATGTGCAGAAGCTGAGGCTGGAGGCAGAGGAGAAATGACAACAAGGGGAGGTGCCACAGGAGGGAGGTGGGGCCGCAAAGATGCTGAGCGAGAGGGACTTCCTTCCAAGATCAGCGGCTCGCCACCACCTTTAGAAAGCACATGGGACCACTCTCAGTGACACCAAGGCTACCTGGCTTCATTTTAACGTGGAAGTGGGGCAGGGTACAGAAAGCTTGGATAAAGAATAAATCATAGACCATTTTTAGAGTGCCAACAATGGTCCATTTTATGTGTCAAGTAATTTATCAGAGATTTTGTGATCCTGAACCATTATATTTATAGTATATTTATACATTAGGATAACATCCATAGAGCAGTGAGTATTTTCCTAAATACTGGATTTTTTTGTACTAAGTAAATGTTGGTCGCTTTCACTAAATGAGGGTATATTAAATGTATTTAGAGGTACAATTTGACTGTGCCAACTTTTTGCCCTCTATTTCTCTTAACCGAGAGAATGTTGTATTTTTTTTTTCTAGAAAATGGACTGAGCATTATTACAAGAGGCCTCTAATCCTGTATGTTTGTAGCATTTCACAGCCACAGTTCATTGCTCGAGTGGATGTGGATTGACGGACGGGAACCAGTGGGCACAGGGCAGCTCGCTCTCCCAGGAGGGCATCTGGAAGCCAGCACACAACCAGCTGCAGGAAGATGCCCACAGTAAAAATAGCAGCTGACATGGGGACACATGAAGGAGAAGGAGCTAAAATAAGCACACAACCCTCCCTAGTGACATCCAGAAAGGCCATCTCCCCTCTGCCCTTGGGGACACCTTCCTATGGGGACATGCTTCCCACTTCATGGGCTTTACGCTGCCACCAGTGGGCTTCCCACATATCTCACTACAGCACAGGTTCCTAAAAGGCCAAGTCCTCATGCATTTTCAAATAGGCTCCTATAAAATCCTGGGAGGCATTCTGCTTTACGATTCAAAAGATGTACATATCACCTACAACTGCAAGTATAAACGTTCAGTTAATGGGCCAAATTCTCAATTTTAAGTTCTCTTGTATATAATTTTTTTCAAATTCTTTAGTGTCTCCTACTACTTGCCTAAGAGCAACCACAAAATGTGCCAACAAACTCTGAAAAAAAACTCAGCTTGCTGTTTGATAGATATATGTGCTTGTAAATATAATAAAGAGTCAGACACAACTGAGCACACACACATACACACACACAGCATCCAAATATAGAGCTATGTGTCTGCCAAAATCAATCTGTTGAAATACTAGTCTCCAATGTGATGGTATTTGGAGGTGGGGCCTTTGGGGTGATTAGATTATGAAGGTGGGACCCTCATGATGGGATCTATGTCCTTACAGAAAAGAGAGGGAGACCCTGCTTTCCTCTCTGCTCCTCTCCATGTGAGAACACAGGAAGAAGGTGGCTGTCTGCAAACCAGGAAGGGAGCCCTCACCTGGAACTGAATCTGCCGGCTACTAGATCTTAGACTTCAACACCTCTAGAACTGTGAGAAATAAATGGTTTGTTGTTTAAGGCACTTAACAACATGTTAGTCTATGGAATTCTGTCACAATGGCCTTAAGTAAGACATATAGTAAGAGCCACCTTTATATTTCTGAATGAAACTAACACACACATACACATATGTATATATGGATATATACACACATGTATAAATATACACACATATATCACATACATACATATGTTTGTAATTATAATGACAAAACATACAATATGCCAAGTTGCAAAACAGGATGCAACATTTCAAAGCGTACCTCAAAGGGTCTGACATTCTCCAAGTGTTCTTAAGCCTGAACACACCTGAAACCCCGACATGAGCACCTTTTCCAGGCAGCTGGAGGAGGAACCCTAGGTGTGCAGCTGCCACAGCAAAAACAGAGCTAAGACCCTTTCTGGGGTCACAGGCTCTGTGGAAGGCACGTGGGGTCTCCCCAGTACAGCAGTGGGTTCTAAGCAACCACCATGTCATGACCCCTCCTCAGTCTCCTAGACGCCACAGACCTTTGAGATTCACCCACTGGTGAGGGCAGATACTTTCCATCAGTCTTGGCTTTACATGTGCATGTTTTCATGAAAGTAAGATGACTATGCTAGGCCTTGCTCTTTTTTCCTAAATGAACAATATAAAAACCTGCTGGCATGCAAATCATATTCGATAAGAAAAATAGACCCTAGGGGCTGATGTTCACCATTGGGCATATGTGCCCATCAGCTCTCATGGCAGGTAAGGAGGCAACGGGCCCTGGTGGACCCCAGGCCACCCTCTCCTCCTCTCTCTCAGCTCCCGGGTGTCTGTTACAGATGTGGGTCTCAAGAGCTTCAAGTATGAGGAGCCCCTTTACAACACCAATATTGCCTCTGATCCGCCACACACCAGCAGTTGTGTTTAGTAAGTGATGGTGAAAGGCTGTTACGAATTCAGCAGTGTGTCTCACAGGTCTTTATCTTCTAAGTCATGGCACTTAGTGGCATTCAGAGTAGTGTGCCTGTGAGTCGTGATTCAGCCTGCAGACGATGCTCAGAACAACACACAGGCCACTGTAATACAGCGAACATTACAATAAAGTGAGCTACACGAGGTTTTGGTTTCCCAGTCCACGTAAAAGTTATATTTACATTACACTCTAGTCTATAAAGTGTGTGGTAGCATTAGGTTGAAAAAAGTGTACATACTTTAACTAAAAAATACTTTCTTGCTAAAAAATGTTAACCATCATTTGAGCCTTTGGCTCGTCACAGGAGTAACATCTAAGACCACTGATCACCATAACGAATAGAATAATAACAAAAAAGTCTGAAATATTGTGAGAATTACCAAATGTGACAGAGACAGGAAGTGAGCAAATGCTGTTGGAAAAAAGGCACCCATAGACTTACTTAACACAGTGTTGCCACAAACCTTTGGTTTGTAAAAAGCACAGTATCTGTGAAATGCAATAAAGCGAGGTCTGCCTGTGAATTCCTCCAGCCTTTGTGGTAATTCTGAAGGGCAGGAGAGAAGCAGAGCTGTGTTGAAGCGGGGGTTGAGGGGGTGGTGGTGTGGGCAGGCTGGCTGGGTCTGCTTGCCAGCTGTGTGCTCACCCACTGGCCCTCAGGACCACCTGCTGTGGCCTTGAAGTGCTGGCCCCAAACACAGAGGCAACTTACTAAACACCCGCTTCAAAGTACAGAGAGGTGGCCTGATAAAGCAACATCAGGAGAAAGTTTCTAAGTTGGGCTAGAAGAAACCATCATTGTAGTAGGTGGCAGTAAAATATTAGGAAGAGAGAGAGAAATGACAGAAAACCTTGTGCCCAAACTTCCAGCCCTGAGCTAGTGAGCAAACTGGTAGATTGGTGTTCCTTCACAAGTAGGACGCAGGGACGTTCTGATGGAGGGAACAGCGACACTCAGAAGTCATACCTCTCCCCACCCCAAGCTTCCAAAAGTAGGAGAAATAAGCAAGTGAGACCAGAGACCTGAGGTCACTTAACATGACCCAAGTCAACATATTGAGGATAAATACACACCTCTGGGGATGACTGGCCACTGGACGTTACTCCAGGTAATGCCACAAACTCTCTTGCTCAGTGTTAACTGTTTTTTTTTTTTCTTTTAATTTACACATTTGTGTTAGTTGCTGTTAGTTGTGTGTGCTCAGTTGCAGCCAACTCTTTGAGACTCCATGGACTATAGCCCACCAGGCTTCGCTGTCCATGGAGTTTTCCAGGCAAGAATACTGAATTGGGTTGCCATCTCCTACTCCAGGGGATCTTCCCGACACAGGGATCAAACCTGAGTCTCCTGCATTGGCAGCCAGATTCTTTACTACTGCACCACCTGGGAAGCCCACAGAGTTGTGTTAGTATATATATATATATATACACACACACGTATACATACACACAAACATATATGTGTGTGTGTGTGCAGGTGTATTATAAATTTCCACAATTTATATATATATGTATGGGTGTGTATATATATTTTCTTTTTCAGATTCTTTTCTTTTGCAGGTTATTGCAAGATATTGAATATAATTCCCTGTGCTACACAGTAGGTCCTTGTTGTTTATTGCTTTTATATATAGTAGTGTGTGTCTGCTAATCCCAAACTCCTATTTTATCTTATTCCCAAACCCCCACTAACTGAATCATAATCTTTCTTTGAACAGGTATCTAGAAGCTGACATCCATGAAAAGTATCACAAATGCATGTAAAATGCACATTTTCAGAGGAGTACCAGGGATAAAGTTAGTTAATAACAGTAACAGCAGTGACTAATGGTCCTGTACAGCTTAATATCTGCCAGGTGCTGTTCTAAGCACCATGTACAAATCAACCATTTATCATCACTTCTCGCTGCTATTTTTATCCCCATTCTACAGATGAAGAAACTAGAGCATTGAAAGGTTCCCAAGGTCACATAGGTGGTTAATAGCCAAGTCTGTCTCCAGATCTCTCTCTCTTAACCACTATGCCAAGCTTACAAGTAATTAAAAAAAAACAAAGTAAAAGCTTTAAGAGATAGAAAGCCTTCGGACAAATTCTGCACTTTTCGCAGCTGGTGTCTCCAAGCTTAATCTATATATCTTATAAAAACCACCGATTTTGTCTGACTCCTCCCCTCATAGGAAGATGGATCTTCACCACTATGACAGCTCAAATCCAGTTTTATATCCCATTGTTCACTCAGTCATGTCCAACTCTTTGCAACCCCATGGACTACAGCAAGCCAGGCTTCCCTATCCATCAACATCTCCTGGAATCTGCTCTAACTCATGTCCTTTGAGTTGGTGATGCCATCCAACCATCTCATCCTCTGCCATCCCCTTCTCCTCCCTCCTTCAATCTTTCCCAGCATCAGAGTCCTTTCCAATGAGTCAGTTCTTTCATCAGGTGGCCAAAGTATTGAAGCTTCAGCATCAGTCCTTCCAATGAATATTCAGGGTTGATTTCCTTTAGGATTGACTGGTTTGATCTCCGTGCAGTCCAAGGGACTCTCAAGAGTCTTCTCCAACACCACAGTTTGAAAGTATCAATTCTTCGGTGCTCAGCCTTCTTTATATTCCATGCCTTGCAGGTAATGCCTTACTGCCAGGAGAGAAATAATGGGAATCTCTACCTCAGCCCTGGGGTAGGGCTCACTCAACTTGTACAGATGCCCCACAAGCCTGCTACACATGCACAAAAGTGCCCCAATTGCCATCACTGCCCCTGGAGATCAACCAAACAGATGTGTACTTAGAGCTGCTGGGTACAAGACACTGCACTGGTGCAGAGAAGGAAAAAAGGAACTCAGGCAACAGGGAAGGTTTGAAATATTTGCATAAAAAGTTATTAAAAATCCAAGTAGAAGAGACTGGAACACAGAGCTGAAGGGAGAAGAGAAACTATATTCACACTGGAATACTTTGCAGTAATAAGGAACAAACTACCAATAACATATCGGTGCCTCTCAAACAGCGACAGACTGCATGATTCCATTTACAGGGCATTATAGAAAAGGCAAAACCATAAGGATAGAAAACATATCAGTGGTTTCCAGGGGTCAGGGCTGAGCAATCACAGTGGAGCACATTCCAAGGAACATTTTGGAGGGATAGAAATTTATAATTTGATTATGGTGGTTACAAAACTTATCTGTATGCACTTATCAAAATGCATAGCCATATGCTTTTTAAAAAAGCGAATTTTACTGAATGTAAATTATGCATTGATACATCTGACTTTTTAGAAGCAGTCCAAAGCAATTATGCCAACAAAATTATCTCATGGAATGGGGCTCTTAGGATCTTCTACAATGTTCTACAGACCGTGTATCCAACTTCCTCTATTAACTCCCACCCCTGATTTCTTCTCATATAATATTTATAGGAAGATGATGAGTAGCTCACTGGTAGGAGAAAAAGCTCCATTAGTCTTACAAAATTTCTTAAAGTAACCTCTGAGTGCTTAGATAATTATGGGAACTCTACTGTACTAAGAATAGATGTGTCTATTGGCTCTTTTTCCTTGTGCTATATACGTGCCTGCTAATCACGAACAAGGCAAGTAAGATTCCAGTGGCTCTGTCCATGGACATGGATGGCCACTACAAAACCATTACATCACCAGGAAGTCCAGGTCCTCATGTCCATATGGTACCTATGTTCACATGTTGAACTACACTGGAGGCTGACCAAGGTCACTGCTAAGATCTTTAGGCAAGAGCTAAATCTAAGATAAACTCTGGCTATTGGATTGAAAACTTTATTAAGGCAGGAAAATAAAAAACATCACTGGCATTTTGAACAACATAAACTGCTCTATGACTTGGTCTATATATGGAGACCTAAGACAATGTGAATGACTCTGGTTCTCTCCTTCATTCAACACCCAGCAGATACCTCTTGATTGCCTACGTGTGTGAGGCACGAAAGATACATGTGTATCATTGTAAGTCCCTGTCTTTATGGAGTTTACATTCTCTTGGGAGGGATAGATGAACTATAAATAAACGAATGAGCATATAAACCAAGCGATCAATCAATAATAAGCTGAATGTCCATTAGTAAGAGAAGGAAGGAAGGAAGGAAAAGCCGGGTAAGAGGATGGGGGTTTTTCACTTAGATAAAGTGCTCGGGTCTCAGGTGATTGCCTTTGAGCAGAAACCTGGAAGAACTGGCCAGAAAGCTGCTGGGTATGTGGAGGAAGAGGTGGTTCAGGAGCGGGAAAGTGTGAAGTTTCAAGTTTTGAATGGGTGCATGGGACTAGCAAGGTGGCCGGTGTGGCCGGAGCAGAGTGAGGGACAGGGAGTTGCCTGGGAAGCCAGCAGGAATGCGGAACAGGGAAAGCTGAGCATAGATCAGAGAGGCCTGTGCCACAGAAGGACTTGGGATTTGATTCGGAATTACGAGAAGCCACTGTAGGGTGTGCAGGAGGGCACAAATGACCTTGATTCAGTTTTAAAGAATCAGTCTAGTTGCTCCAAGGAAAATAGACTTCGGGGGTTAGGTAGATGGGGAAGAGGGAAAGCAGCAGCAGAGAACTTGATAGGAGGCCACCGCCGCCAAGAAGGCAGAGACAGTCAGCTCTGGACAGGTTGGTGACACAGGCGGAGATGAGAAGGGGCCGAGGGGGCACTGGGTGCAGGATGGCACCGCCCACTGAGCTGGAAGAGGTAGTTCCATATATAAGAGCTGCCGTTTGATTGGTTAGGAAATGTATATTATGCTGCTTTCAGGGAGTTCAAGAGGTGAGTTAAGATACAGAAATGTTAATTTAACCCAAATAACATTGTACCTTATGACTGCAAAAGCTTTACAATGGGAATAGCTGACTCGGGACCAGTTTAGGTATTAACTTTATCTTGCCATATAATCCCCACTGGCTAGGTAATTTACTCTATATAGCTAAGAAATGGATTTGTGTAAGAGACTATACATTCCATTAGTGAACTTTCCAGGGAACAGTGATTTCCAGGGAAGCTAATAAAAACTTCAAAGCTCTCTATAATGTACCACCAAGGCTTTGAAGATCCCCCTTATTCAACCCTTGCTAAAAGAATGTCAGCAAGATTGTGGAGTACGAATATTCCTTACCATGTTTACATTGCAAAAAGGTTTTGTCTGGGGACTTCCCTGGTGGTCCAGTGGTTAAGACTCTGCACACCCAACGCAGGGAACTGGTCAGGAAACTAGATCTCACATTCCACAAATAAGAGCCTGCACACGGCAATGAAGATCCAGTGCAACCAAATTAATTAACTTTAAAAATATTTATTTATTTACTTGTTTATTTTTGGCTGTTCTGGGGTCTCATTGCTGTGTGCAGGCTTTCTCTAGTTGTGGAGAGAAGCAGGGTCTAATCTCTGGTTGGGGTGCTCGGGCTTCTCATCACTGTGGCTTTTCTCTTGTTGCGGAGCTCAGATGCATGGGTTTCAGTAGTTGCTACTCGTGGGCTGAGTAGTTGCGGCTCCAGGATTCCAGAGCATGGGCTCAGTATCTGTTGTGGACGGGCCTACCTGCCCCCTGGCATATGAGATCTTCCAGGACCAGGGATCAAACCGGTGTCTCTTGCATTGCAAGACGGATTCTTAACCACTGGATCACCAGGAAAGTCCAATGAATTAACTTTTTAAAAAAAGGCTTTGTTGGGAAAGAAAAGTCAACTTGTAAGACTTTTTAATTAGCTTACGCATTAAAGCCTTCAACATAAAGGCTGTTTGTTGGCTATAATCCACAGTAAAACATTGATCTACTTTACAGATTACTTTCTTCAAGCTGTCCTAAGATTTCTTGAGTTTTATGAAGTTCCACTGAACTTAGAAAGAGGCCAGAAACAGTACACAAATGCACACCAGTAATGTGTCTGATTCCTGTAAGAGTGACAAGCAGAAAAGTCACCGAAGCTCAGGACGCGGTGCACGTCCCCAGAATCACATCTGTCTCGTCCAAGACAAGATTTGTGCCCAGGATTCAAAGCACAAGGAAAAGCTTACATTGTTTTGGTTGGAACAATTCAGTCTGCAGACATCTACTGTGTCTTCCAGGAAGATATCAACTCCCATATTTTCCATCTTTTCCTCCCTCTTTCCTCCAAGTCAATCTTAAGAGCAACCGTACAGAGCCAGATGGGGAACCAGATCAAAACACACTTGTGGATGCCAAGCATGGGGACCTCTGGAGACAACATCCTTTCAATTGATTCCTGTTGGTGAAAAAATGTTTCGATCCAGTTGGAACCATCTACACTTGAAACCATCTTATAAACTTTGTGTGGTTTTGATTTTTGAAAATTTCACTCAAAAGAAATAAGCGCCCCAATGTAACCAAATCGTCCAAGCTCCCTCTCATCAGCCAAGAGAAAAATCTCTTTTCAGTCACGTTAGGGCTGGGACAGGTGACCTAAACAGCTTTCCAGTGTCACGTTTTTTTTAAAGTCCTGTAATGGTTTTCCAGGTGTTTTCCTACTACTCTGTATCTTAAGAGATACACTTGGATATACTCTTGGAAAGAAAAATTCACTGATTTGCTCTAAAGGATTAAGAAACCAAATTAAGAAACTCAATCTCTGAATTTAGTGACTTTTCCCACACTATCAGCTATTAAAGACAGATTTTTTTTTCTGGCTTGTTGCTTTAAGATGTCAATATGTATTCTGCTTTTCTAATCTGGATGTGAGGTTTCCTTTCACATCATCCCTCATTGTTACACTAACCAGATGTTTCTGCCTTTTTCCAGAAGACAGCGGTATTGAGACTTTACACTCTAGGCTTCTCCCAGGTCATCCGTTCAGATATTTACCTCATTTCTTCCCAGTGGTTCCAGACAAATCTTCTTTATTTCCATGATTTAAAAAATCTCAGAGCTAAAACACACACATGCCTACGCAGCGTCAAAACCTGTGCCAAGACTGAATTAGTGTGGTTTTCTCCTTGGACTCATCATATAATGACCTAAAGATGGATTATATCTGGATTCTCAGAGGTCTGTTAAATATTAACCACGATGATGTGAAATATCCGAAAACTGGGTCTGTCTGAACCTCCATTATTAATCCAGTCTGCCATTATTTCTTGGTGAGATTCTATAATTCATTTTGAAACTGTCACCGACCCACTTGTAAAGCTAATGAAACCTATCATCTCCCTCTCCAGAAATATTCTAAAATGAAACGGTAGCTATCATGGCTGTTCTAGAACAGGGATCAGTGAACTGCAACCCCTGGGCCAGATCTGGTCCATTGTCCATTGTTGTCAATAAAATTTTACTGGAACACAGACGTGCTCATTTGTTTCCATATTCTATGTGGCTGTTTTCCTGCCCCAACGGCTGAGTTGAATAGTTGTGACAAGAGGCAGTATGGCCCCCATAGCCTGAAATATTTACTATCTAGCCCTTCACAGAAAACTCTGCCCATCTCTGCTTTAAAATCAGTGACTCAGAGGACAGTGATTTTTATTTCCACTCTGTGTGATTTTGCAAAGTAAAATGATAAAATTACGTGTAAAAGTGCGAGGATTCAGCAGGCAATTAATACTTGTCCCTTCTAGTTGCCAGGCTCCTTCTGGTCCTCTAGTCTCTTCCTCTCTGCTGTATTCTTCTTGCAGAGTTGGAAGTTTACTACTCTTGACACTGGGAATTACCTCAGTATTGGCTATTTCATCTTCTCATTATCTACAGACTTCTTTTTCTTCCCATTGAGAAGGTGGCTTCCTCTGCAAAGTGCTATATTTTAGTTACCTTTGTTTTCCCATGGCCTGGCACATAGCAAAATCCTAGCCAAGATTTTTCTCAAAGAATAAGTGAGTCAAGAAACAGCAAATCTACACTAGAAATATTTGTAATTCTAAAAGTCCATGCAAAGATCATTTATAATAGATAAGTATTATAGTATCAGGTTTCCCAAACTAAATTTTCACAAATAATGAGCACTATTGGGGGGGGGGGGGTGTCATGGATTTAAGGTTACAGCTTGCTACATATTACAGTAGTTTTATTGATAAGTCAAAGGGCAAGTTAACACTCAAACCATGCATAGGTAGAAAGAAGTTCCTAGAACCCAAGAAAGCAAAAATGATTTCTGCTTACACCCAACAACATAAAAGAAATTAAATTCTCTAACCAAACCTCTTATTTTTGAGTGATAATGTAAAATATAATATTCTTGGTCTATAAAAAGAGTCTGAATTTAAGATTTCTAATAATAGTGACACACTTATGCATAAAAT
The DNA here is from genome assembly GCA_024291935.2 of Okapia johnstoni. Lineage (NCBI taxonomy): Eukaryota > Metazoa > Chordata > Mammalia > Artiodactyla > Giraffidae > Okapia > Okapia johnstoni. The sequence continues at coordinate 26,443,123 of CM044324.1, forward strand.
AATTTCTTTGAAAAAATGGTTGTTTTGTTTCTTCATGGACTTAAATGAAGTTTCATTCACTTAAAAAATGAATTTTAAAAATGAATTAGGCAGTGAAGGTATAATAGTGAGGAAATAAAGTTCTTGCCCTCATTTTACTGAAACAGATTAGCTTAGAGAGATCTTATAATTCATTTTGACAAGATTCTTCAAGTTATTTATCTTTCATAAATTTTCCATTATATTAAATTTCATAAATAACTAAGGGAGTCTCACATCTCCACAGTATAGGCAGGTTTCCATATTGGATTGTTTTCCATCACTGCTGTAACAAATTACTACATACTTGGTGGCTTAAAATAACTTTATTATCTTACAGCCCTAGAGGTTAGAAGTCTGAATTGGGTCTCACTGGCCTAAAAATTGAGGTGTCAGCATGTCTGCATCCCCTCTGGCAGCTTCAGGGGTGAATCTCTTTCCTGGCCTTTTCAGCTTCTAGAGGCACCCGCCTTCCTTGACCTGTGGCCCCTCCTCCAGAGACTTTATCCCATGGCATCACTCTCACACTGACTCTCCTGCATCTCCTTCACGTCGGAGGACCCTTGTGATTACGTAGGACCTACCTGGACCATCAGGATAACCTCCCCATTTCAGGGCCAGATGAGACCTTCCTATTTGCCATGTAACCTAACATATCCATAGCTTCTGTGAATTAGGATGTGAACCATGATTCTTTGGGGAATCATGATTCTTCCTACCACACATAACTTTGTAGTAATCAGTTCAATAAGCCCAGGTCACATCCATGACCCAGAGTAGAACCTGAAACACCAGGACCCCTAGAAACCAGCCCTCCAACTTACTAGAATGTTACTCCTATCCATGCAGTCCCTTGGTGCCTCCCAGAGGCACACCACCTTGTTCCCCAAACAGTCCCACCATGGTTGCCATTTCCTATTCATCAAACCATGTTCTATTCATGCCCTCAACTCTTCTAAGAATAAAACTAATTTTTCCTCCAGTTGTTCCCCCTCCAGGTGAAGGGAAAACCATACCTTTTCCTCCATCCTTCTATTCTCATGATGGATAAAACAGCCCTGCCCTAGTGTTACACAAAGATTTGTTATAGCAAAGATTTATTCATCTCATCCTTTTGTTGTGTTACTCCCTGTGTTACAGAAACACACATATCATCAGTCAAAGTTCAAAGTATACGGGTAGGCATGTGTGTGTGTATGTGTGATATAAACTCATTGAGAGCAAAGACTATTTAACTTGTTAAACACAGATACTTAGGAAATAGTACAGTCAGCTTACCTTTAGTCCTAAGGACTTACTAAGTAGTCTTGGGCCATGATAATAAAATAAGACATGTTTCTGAGACTATACACAGAGTCTCATAGAGATTTCCTCTTGTCTAAAGTAAGTGGAGAGAACAGCCAGGTGGGCTGGCTCTAGCAGGGAAGGGAGGGTGACCCTGGGCCCTGAGATGTCATCTTCGGGGGCCAGAGCAGCTGGTTATGCAACACTGAGCTGGATCCTAGTGAGGGAGATTAGAGCCAGCCCTTCTGTTTTTGACAACGGCCTTTGGCCACACATAGGGCTCCTGTTCAGCTGGCATCTGCTATGATGCAACACCCATGTGGCTGCATGGAGCGTATTTTCTAAGTCTCTTCTCCTACTGGCACTCAGTTATGATCCTTGGGTATTGGAAGCATCTCTTGAGAACCAGCCCTGCTCTCTTATACAAGGGTTCACTCCAGGTCATTAGAAGCCATCTGTCCACCAAACTGAAGATCACTCAGCTTAGAACTTTTCAAATCAAAGGTTTCTAAACTACCTTGATCAACTGGGTATTGAAAACTGCTATTGAATCATTCTTAAAATTTCTAATGAAAAAAATGGAAACTTAGGGAAGAGACTGAATCATTTTGACTCCCTCTGTGAGGGCTTTCCAAGTGCCACAGAGGTAAAGGATCTGCCTGCCAATGTAGGAGACACAAGAGACATGAGTTTGATGCTTGGATAGATTGGGCAGATCCCCTGGAGTAGGAAATGGCAACCCACTCCAGTATTCTTGCCTGGGAAATCCCATGGATAGAGGAGCCTGGTGGGCTACAGTCCATGGAGTCATAGAGTCAGACACGACTGAGCACAGCGCACACACACCCTGAGTATCCTGGACACCCACTGTTATGGTTCACACATTCTCCCTGTCCACTCAGCTCAGCAGCTATCCCCAACCCATGAACACAGATGCCAAAATGATGTCTTTTCCCCCCAAGTAACACTTCTAGGCACAAGACATGAAAACTACAGGAATGTTTCCATTTCTCTTGTGAGCCTAGGTCCCTCTGTGAGGGCTTCCCAGGTGGTGCCATCACCCCTCACATGGGTTGACATGGGACCACCGGGTGGGGCTGGAGGCCTGCATCAGAGAAGCTGATTATACTAAGCTGAGACTACATGTCAGCCCCAGGGCCATAGCCAAAGGGTCAGGTTATCACAAGTGCCCTGTGCATCCTGGGAGGGTGATGGAGCCCAGTGCAAGATGGGCAAGGGGAGGGAGAGACAAGGTGGTCACGGCTTAGGCTCCTGATTCCCCCAGTGTGACTGGCATCACCTGCTGGGCTTGCCTTCCTGGGGCCAGAGGCGAGGGCAACAGGGGCTCTGCAGGGCTGCAACCAGGTGGGCTTCCGGGAGGTGGAGGTGGGGCAGGGACTAGGATTTGATGAGGGAGGCTGGGAAGGGATGACCCTGGGGTAACAGAATAGGAGAGCATGGAGGAACTGGAGAGCAAGGCTCAGGGCGCACAAAGCAGAGGAGGATAAATTGGCAGCAATTACGTGACACCGAGTGAGAGCTTCATAAATACTTGGTGATGACGAGAGAGACTCCAGCCACCTCAGCACAGAGCCTGACAAGGAAAGGCTTGACAGTTTCTCAAGTGTCAGCCAGGGGTGGGTGTGTGTGTGTGTGAGGGAGAGAGAAGAAGGAGATGACGATGATAATGATGAACAACAAGAAGAAAGAGAAGCGGGCAGGGGAGGAGGACAGGAGCAGAAATCCACAGTTTTATGACATTAATATCTCATGATCTTCTCAAAGTTACTCATCAGCTGACCAGAAGGCAACTCTTACTGTGCCTTACAGCCTAAGTCTTGTACCTACAATGTCCTTTCCAGATAAACTCTCTTAGCACGAGGTTCTAAGAAAGTCGGCTTCCTGCTCTCCTCCTTGTGATCGTGGGGTTTGGGGGGGTTGGGGAGGAAAAGCCGTAACCAACCAGAACTGACCCTCAGGGCAACCACTCAAAGATGTTATTAGATCCTCTGAATTAGATTTGACTTTCCATCGGCCTGACTCCTTATCTGCTGCAAATCACATCCCACGCCTTGCAATGCAGGCTCTGTCTGTCCTCCTTTAAGTATTTAAACGGAGGCAGGGCTTGGTCTGGGCCACCTTAACCCTCCTGTCAGGGACAGATACTCTGCCGCCACGTGACTTAACCACAGGCTTCCTCTTAGACCCAAACAGAGGGGAAGACTCAGTTATGACAACCAGCACACGCCCTTCCTGCCCCCACGTCTCCGATCGGCCATGGCCCATCCATCAGAGATGCTTCCTGGGAGGGGCTGGTCCCACCACGGACACCAGAGCTGCCCTGTGGCGGCTGCTTCCCTTCCATGTCACACCTGTAAGCACCCAGGAAATGCCTTCAATAGCTGACAGCTTAACCTAAGGTCGCCAAGGTGGTGACAACACAGCGCATCCCCTCCCCAGGCTGTCCAAGGGGACCAGGCATGGGTGATCACACCTCACAGACCAGTGGTCAGTGAGGAGACCAGATGCTGTGTCCAGCAAGAAGTTCATGGATGAAGGGACGGGTCCTGAGCCTAAGGAATCTGGGTCAGAAAGATGCATTCGCCACCTCATTTACCCCAGTAAATGTTTATCACGCACCTTCCACATGCCAGACACTGTTCCAGGCGCCTGACATCAAGTATCAAACAAAACAGAAAGAAATCCTTTGCCTCCTGGAGTTAACAGTCTAGTAGTAAGTGAGGAAATGCCTCTTGCCACATAATTAATGTGAAAGGAACCAGAGCAATGGCATGAGACAAGGACCCAGCGATGCTTGTGCAGAAAGGAGGAGGAGAAAACACTTCTCGCTGGAATAAGGGAGGCTTGAGGAGGAAACAGGAGCATGACTTCGTTAAAACACAAACAAATATGCCTTCAGAGGCTCAAATATATATAGAAGTTTTCAGGAAAGATGACCCTACTGTGCTTTCTCTCATGTATTAAGGACTACTCCCCCATCATCTCCAAGGACAGGTCAAGGGGGCTACAGGAGCGGGAGGCAAATGCTCAAGGTTCAAGGGTGGCAGAGCAGGTGGGGTTCAAAAGCCATGTTCAGACCCTCACAACAGTCAGATGTATAATCAACTCATACAGTCTCCTTCATGGCCCACCAAAACCTACATACCCACTTCAGACAGTTTACTATCAGCTTTCATCACTGTCCTCCTCTGTTGATCCCAGTGGTCAATTACCCTGATTCAGGGTGTGCTTTGTCTGTGCCCACCTGCTGTCGAGGGCCCTCTGGGATCCCACCCTGCACCCACTGAAGGGTTTCATCACACGGAAAAATGCCCACAGAGTCACTCTCTCCCTGGACAGCTTTTCCGGAAATGTACTCGAGAATCAGAGAGTCACCTTTCAGTAGATGTGCAATAATCTAGTTGAATGCTGCTGCTAAGTCGCTTCAGTTGTGTCCGACTCTGTGCGACCCCACAGACGGCAGCCCACCAGTCTCCACCATCCCTGGGATTCTCCAGGCAAGAACACTGGAGTGGGTTGCCATTTCCTTCTCCAGTGCATGAACAGGAAAAGTGAAAGTGAAGTCGCTCAGTCGTGTCTGACTCTTAGTGACCCCATGGACTACACCCTACCAGGCTCCTTCGTCCATGGGATTTTCCAGGCAAGAGTACTGGAGTGGGGTGCCATTGCCTTCTCTGAATCTAGTTGAATATCTTGGCTTAATTTTTTAAATGTGTGAATTAAATACACACACAACTTTGCTTCCTTTGGGCTATCAACTGAGAAACTGCATAATTCCTTTTGGCTGGAACCGAGAAAAATTTGTTCCAAATTCAGCCAGGCTCCTCTTCTGGAGAATCCTTGTCAGACAGGTGTGCAGTTTCTATAGAAATGACTTCATAAACAGAGATGCTCCTCCAGGCAGGGTAGCCTGTTCATTAGACAGTCAGAGGTTGCAAAAATTCTAATATTTTTTTTTTATATCCTCAGCCTATGGGCCCTGAGATCAATTTGGCTTTTTAAAAAACAAAAAGTAGATCGATACGAATTTAAAAGTGATTTCCTTTTAGCCATGAATCCAGCCATTAAGCAGAGCAATTTGAAGGAGAGGAGGAAAATCAATGGATACACTGAGAAGTGGAAAAGAGGAACTGTGACTGTACGTAACGACAAAATATTGCCAAGAGATTTTGGAAAGACAGCCTTTTGAAGAAACAGTAAGTTTGGTGATCCTAATGGCAGTCCTGAAGACTAATGACGGTCCTCAGTTTTGGCTGTGAGTTCTGGGAAATGGGAAGAAGGGCACCCCGCGAGGACTACCCCTGACCCGGAGAGGATGACCAGCTTTAGGATGAGGATGAGGAGGCTGGGAGAGGGTGCTGCTCCTGGGGTCCAGCCAAAGAGATCTGGGCTAGCAGCTGTCATGGGGCTTAAGTGAGTTAGATCTGGGGAAAGACCTAAGGCAGCCGCTGGTGATTAAGTTCCATCAAATTTATGTGTGATTAAAGTAAGTCCCTACACTTTAGCTGTCTTTCTCTAACTTAGATATTGGAAATTCTCACATCTCTCTCTAAGTCAGGGGATATTATACAGACCAAGCCTGGGAAACATGCCCAGGGATGCAGTCTAAGAAAAAAATAAACGACTCAGCTGACTCTCACCTTAACCCTCAGGTACATCTACCTGGAAAGCTTATTTTAAAATAATATGCTAAGTTTTGTTTCTCTTTTAAAATCCCACAAGTAAATCAGAAGTGTATGTGTTATTTTTTGTGAGAGCAAATATCCAAAACTCTTGGTTATTTATCTGCTGCTTTTTCAGCTGGTCTCAACAGTATTGTAAACACATTGTGAAATCATCAATACTTACCTTTTATTTTGTGCCTCAAAACTCAAAAAGAATTCATCACCCCTTCCTAGTCTTCTCCTTTAGTTTTAGAAAATGACCAGTCTCCAATGTAGCTAGAATCTGGAAAAAAAAATTTTTTTTGTTTAATTATAGGATGTGACTTATAAAGCTGAGGAATACATAAATGAGATGAAATAAATTCTCTGAGAACAGCGGACTTCAACATACGTTATCACTACCCCTCATTTCCATAAGGCCTCCAACAAGCGGAAGTGAAACTGACAAAAAATTTCTGTAACAGTTTTTTTTTCTACTTGGTCATGCCGATCACAGCTAAAATGCCTTGCTTAACCTGGCTTAACTTGAAACATGTGCCATCAGCTACTGTAAACAACCAAGTTACCCCCCATTTCTGCAACACAGAGTTCCCTCTTTCTCAATAACCACCTCGCTATTGTAGCAAGTTATGTCAAAAAGCATCGCAAGCCATTCACCCACATATGCAGGAGAACCAGAGCAACCAGAGACCAAAGCAGACATGGCCAGAGGGAACGGAAGAGTGTCAATTATGCTTCCTTCATCTTGTAGGAGGCAGCAAATGAAATTTTAACGGATGAACAAACTCTTATCCCCCCAGGATGCTTTGACAATCTCCCAGATCTTGAATTAAAAAGTGCTGCTGTTTTTAACCAAGCAGGATTCGCTCATTTGGCCTGTGGCTGCCTCACTCCCCTGAGCACTTCTGCTCCTAGAGGCTGGTGACGTCTGGTGGCTTTGTTCTCTGCACCAGGCTCAGTGCAACTTCAGAAGCCAAAGGTCACCAAGCCCTCCGGGGTGACTGAATATGAGGTGCAGTGCTCCAAAAATGCATCCAGAACCCCCGTTCTGTGTCCTTCCCAACTTCCTTTATTTATGCCAGACTCCCAGGATCTTGATTTGCTCTGCTGGCAGCAGCAAAAGGAATATCCTTCCAGCTTTCCTAGACACTCCCCCTGCTTCTCTTAGCCAGACCTTTGCCTTAGTACGTTTCTTCCTGTTTACAGCAGAGGCTAAAGGCATTTAAGTACTGCGATGTACACAGACCATCCTAGGGGGGTGGGAAGCTCTTTTTACAAAACTGTCTACCTACAGAGATGCCTATGGTAGCATGACCCCAAAACTCCCTCCCAAAATTCTCAAGTATAGAGATGCTCTATTGCCAGGATATACTGGGCAGAGTATATTGGAGTATAATGTATCATAACACATGTACTTTGGTAAAGAAACTGCCTGCAATGCAGGAGACCCAGGTTCGATCCTTGGATTGGTAAGATCCCCTAGAGGAGGGTATGGCAACCCATTTCACCATTCTTGCCTGGAGAATCCCATGGACAGAGGAGCCTGGCAGGCTAACAGTCCATGGGGTCTCAAGAGTCAGACACGACTTAGCGACTAAACCATCACCACAAACACATGTACTTGGCGAGTTTGGAGGAGAATGGATACATATATATGGATGGCTGAGTCACTCTGCTGTGCACCTGAAATTATCACAACATTGTTAATTGGCTATATTCCAATGTAAAATAAAAAGTTAAAAATAAAAATTTTTAGAAAATGTACTTATGGATTATTATTATTGTTATTAATGGCAGTCATTAGAACAGATTAATGTGAAAAAGAGAAACACGTTAAGATTACAATACACAAGAATTCCCTGATGGTCAGGACTCTATGATCTCACCACTGAGGGCCATGGTTCAATCCCTGCTCAGGGAACAAAGATCCCATAAGGCACTTGGTGAGGTCAAAAAGTAAATAAAGAGAAAGAAAGAAAAAAAGATTAAAATATATAGGCAAATGCATAAGGATAACACAATTGAAAAGAGCAGATTTAAAATTGTTCCAAAGTGCTGATTACAATTTTACCAAATAAATGATCACATATATCCATAGCTATGGAAATTATTATCTACAGATATATATTTTTACATCTTATATTATATATAGATACTTAGTGGTGCTAGTGGTAAAGAATCTGCATGCCAATGCAGGAGACTTAAGAGACATAGGTTCGATCCCTAGGTCGGGAAGATGTCCTAGAGGAGGAACCCACTCCAATATTCTTGCCTGGAGAATTCCATGGACAGAGGAGCCTGGCAAGGTTGCAAAGAGTTGGACACAACTGAAGTGACTTAGTAAGCAAGCTATATGCTACAATTAAATTAAAAGAAGGAGTTGATTGATGATTATTAAGTTCTAGGATGCTATGAAAACTGAGTGTTAAAGCTCTCACCAGCCTTCAAATATCCAACACTTCAGAATTACAGTCTTGTCACCAGAAGGGGCTTGAGCTCAACCTTTCCATTTCGTAGATTAGAAAATTAGCCCAAAAGAAATTAAATGACTTATCCATGGTCATAAACCTACTTCCTGGCAGGACTGATACCAGCACTGGGGTATCCCACTCATGAATCTGCCTCCTCGTCTCCAGAGCACACTGGAATGGACTCAGGCAAGTAAGTTGGGGGGTCCCGGTTATCTGAATGCTCACTGTCCAGATCCTCACATGGTGAGGAGCTTTTTTTAGGGGAACATGCCTTCAAAACTCTACAATATTTCCCAACAACCAACCATCAAGTGACTTGAATTCCCACTCAAAATCCCATCCCTGCTCATCATCAGCATCTTTCCTAATTGCAAGTCCTCCAAATACAGAATTTCACGAGGTTAATTAAAACATTAGAGAACTTCAACAATCACAGGTAAAACAGTGGCAAGTGGGGACTGAGCCGGCAGATGAGCCACAATCATTTAAGAGAAACATTTTAAATGGGTGGCAAGGTAGGGATTTTAATGCAGGAGGAGTTTGATGGTCAAGAATCTCAAAGGCCCAGAGGAAAATGGCTAGGATCTCAAGTATTTCTATAAAACTGACCATCTTAAAGATGTGATGTCAACGTCAAATGGGATTTATAAAGTACCATGATACACAATCACAAGTTTGTCTAAAAATGTATTCCTCTCCAAACAAGTAATACTTGATTTTTGCATTGCTCATTCTAAGAGTTAGCCAAGGTCAAAATGATCATCTACATTTTGTGAAGTCTAAACTAAAAATACTATTTTCGTGATATTCAGAGTTTTTGGCCAGATAACGCCCCAAAGCTTTTAAAAACTGCATTAAGACATTCCGGTCCCTGTTTAAGTTGATTTAATTAAAATGGCCTTTTCCTGGTTCTAATTATCCTCAGATAACAAGGACCTGCTGTAGAATCTCCAGAAATAATTTTTTAAAGTATAAATCAGTAACATGAAGGGTTTTATGTCATTTCAAGCCAAGCATACATTTTAGAAGCAGGCACTTTAGACCTGAGACATTAGGGGACAGTGCATTTTTAGTTGGTCCCTCTGTCAGAAAAAATTATGCATTTTATACAAAATAAAAAGATTACAAAATTACAAGTAACTATTTGTCTCAATTCTTTTAAAAAGTGTGAAAGTATAATAATGTGTTTACCATCCTGAATGACATGATTAAATTTTACAACCTATTTTATGTGAACATAACCATGAAAAACTTTCATAAGGTTCTTATCATGGCTAATTTGCATACTGTGATTAGTTCTATCATCTGCAATTATTTGTAGCTCTGTATAATTCACAGTCTGAACTTCACCTGAGAACAATCAAGTTGCCTGAGTTGTCCTAGGTTCAAAATGTTTATTACATGAAAATGGTTGATATTCAGGGCTGCTTAACATTCACTTTGATAATGAAAGGGCCTCTGGTATCATGAAAACACAAGGCTTCATTTTAAAAGCATAAATTATTCAGTGGAACATTTTCTTCTAGGAGAGTAAGAAAAGTAAGAGAACAGTTTTTTTTTTTCCATTAAATAAAATTGTAATGTTCTATAGTAGAAAGATATTTATTTTCCAAATCTGTAGCAATACTAATCATCTAAATAATTGATGACAAACAGAATTTAAAGTATGTGGGATACTAAACAGATTTGAAAGATTCACTTCTTGGAAACTTTCTAGCTTCTGTGACAAAAATAATAAACAATTTGTGATTCAGTTTGTTTACCAATCCTCTCTCAAAGGTCAGGACCAAAATTATTGACTCAGTTTTGCTGTCAAATTTCCTTATTTCCCAAATGAGTATAAATGTATGACTCAGGATTAAGATGTGACTAACGTTTCCTTCCAGGAGGAACAGCAAAGCCACGAGCTCCCATGGCCACCAGAGGCTGAAGAACAAAGGTGGGGAATACCATGTAGATGCCTGAGTGATTTCACCACTGTGGTCTGAGAATAAGAAGAAAATGCTCAAAATCACCCTCCCAAATATTTGAGCCTCAGGCTAAGTGAACCAGACAAGCCCTCTGCTCTGGTCTCCTTCCTGAAGGGGAATCAGAGACCAAGTGGAAATTCAAGGACCAGGGGAATCCCTGCTCCAGTGACTCAGGTAAGTTCCTGCCCACCTCAGGGAAGAGGTTCCGTTGTTCTCTCTAAAAAGGAAGTGTCTGTGCGGGCAAGATTGATCAAACCACAGGAAACAAGAAATAATTGGCTGGGCTTCTTATTTTTGGCCAGTTGATTTAGAAGCAGGTGTCTGTCAATGTTAAACCTGCCTTCAAAAGGAAATGTACCACTAGACTTCCTATCCGCACAAAGAGATGACGTCATGAAACGGATAATAAACATGGCTATCCCTCCCCCATTGGATCGGCATCTCTGGCCATGAGGGAGGGAGCATCCCCTTGCTGTCTAAGCAGGGAGCCCAGGTGGGCTCAGGAATCCCACAGATGGCTTTAAAATGCTTTCTAACTGGGTCAGGTTTCCTCACCTCACCAAACCTCTTTATTCATCTGTAAAATGGATACAGGAACAAAATCATAAGTGTCTTACTAACTTTAAGTGTCCAGTGTGTAGCATGGTGCTTTGAACACAAAATAGTGTTCAAAAGAGTTTCGTTTACAGGAGACAAGGTAGGGAGGTTCAGTGCCCATTTGGCAGCACCGTTTAAGCCAACAGGAGCCAGCCTGGCTGGAAAAAGCACCGTCATCAAATGACACTGTAAGACCATGGATTTGAATGCACTCAAGACAGATCTGAACAACTGGTCAACGGGCTGGATTCTGTCTGGGAGCTGAAAACAAGAACGGATTTTAATAATTGAACAACTGCTATGGCTTTAATGATAGCTTTGGACGGGCTAAGGCTGAACTGACAAAGAGGGTTTTTTCAGCCAGATTTGCTCAGTGTTTGAGTGAGTGGTGTTGGTAGGGCTGGAAACATTGAGTGGGAAGCCAGATGGGGCCAGCTCTCCAGGCAGAAGGAAGAAAGGTGGTTCGAGTCCAGGCCTCGGTGTACCTGGGGTCAAGGGCACCTGCTATACTGCTTCCTCTGGGTACACGGGCTGGTGAAAATGCTAGAAAAGAAACCAAACCAACTGAACAGTGGTTTGGGCTCAAAACCCTCCCTTTGGGCAAATAAGGAACTGAAGAGTGATTTTCAAAGTTTACATTGTGATGAAGTCTGACTGACCAAGCAAAGATGATGAGAGATTTCCAAACTCAGGGCAGAATGGATTTTTTTTTTCCTTTTTGAAGAAAAAGAGGACACAAGAAAGAGTAAAAACGTAGATTAAGGAAATTAATTGACCTAAAACAAAGAGAGATTCACAGAGAACAAACTTACAGTTGCCACGAATAAAGATGGGGGGAAGGGATAGTAAGAGAGTTTGGGATGGAAAGGTGCACACTGCTATATTTAAAATGGATAACCAACAAAGACCTACTGTACAGAACTCTGCTCAATATTATGGGGCAGCCTGGATGGGAGGGGAGTTTGGGGTTGAATCAATACATGTATATGGAAGGTTGAACCCCCCCCAACTGTTCACCCGAAACTATCACAGTATTGCTAATTGGCTATACCCCCATAGAAAATAAAAAGTTTAAATAAAAAAATGAAAAAGAGAGACTCAAAATGTCAGCTTCTTTAGCAGATGCTTGACCAAGACTAAGACTGTTCACCGTGTAAGACAAAACTGCTGAAATCAAAGGGAAACTTGAGAGGCGGATGAAGATGGTCCTTGAGGGAACGCTGAGGCTCTAACTTCATTTATGTGGGATGGAGACTTCCACAGTAAAACAAAGATCACCACTGGCTTTTTTTGTTGTTGTTGTTGCTGAGAAAGCCCTTGGATAAGTATTTTGCCCAAACTCTCTAACCTACCAGGTGACCCCGGGGGCACCCTCTCACCAAGAAGACACACCTACAAAAATCCTTCTACCAACAGGAGCCTGGAAATGTCACAGGAAGAGTTCTGGGAACCCCCTTCCATGAATCCTTTCCCATATCTTATAAAGCAGTGAAGAAAGGCATACTATTTCATTATCTATGGAAGACAGCATTTGGCTGTTTCCCTCTCCTGCTCTCACCCCCAGTCATGAGCTTTCCTTGGCCATCCAGGTACTTACATAAAAGCCAGTTGGAGAAGTATTGCAATTGAGCCCATAACCTCAAGGTTCTAACAAATGGCAGGTACCACTGGGACTGCCATCTTCCTCTTCTCCATCCTCCACCCCTCGAACACCAGGTGCCACTAACAACTGCAGGCCCTCCTAGCACAAGTGTGGGTTTGTCTGCCATGGACCCTCAGCTTCATTTGGGAATTCCTCCTCTCCCCCACTGTCACTGCCTCCACCCCTCATTGCAAGGATGGGCCCTGTAATGGCAGTTCACCCCTCTGGGCACAGCCATGGGCACGTGATCCAGGCCAAAGAGATTCCTTTCATAAGACTTGCTTCAGCAGCACTAGAAGAAAGAGGGTCTTTCTTCTTTTTGGGTCAAAGCTGTAAGAACTGCCAGTGGCTATCTTTCAGGCCCATCCCCCAGAGGACACTTGAGCCCTGTTTGAAGCCAGCTTCACTCCTGGATTTCTCTAGTTTATAAGTCAACAAATTTCATGTTTTGCTTAAGCTAGTTTGAATTGGGGGATGGGAAGATATGCAACCCCCAACTTTGCTCAAGAAATGTAAAACTGTAGCTTTTTATAGGACAAATCTTATAACTAATAATATACCTGGGCTTCCCAGGTGGCCTTAGTTGTAAAGAACCTGCCTGCCAATGCAGGAGACATAAGAGACACAAGTTCGATCCCTGGGTCAGGAAGATCCCCTGGAGGAGGGCATGGCAACCCACTCCAGTATTCTTGTCTGGAGAACCCCATGGACAAAGGAGCCTGGCGGGACACTCCACAGGGTCACAAAGAGTCAGATGCGACTGAAGCGACTTACCAGTTCAGTCGCTCAGTCGCGTACAACTCTTGCATCCATGGACTGCAACATGCCAGGCTTCCCTGTCTATCACCAACTCCTGGAGCTTGCTCAGACTCTTGTCCATCAAGTCGGTGATGCCATCCATCCATCTCATCCTCTGTCTTCCCTTTCTCTTCCTGCCTTCGATCTTTCCCAGCATCAGGGTCTTTTCTAATGAGTCAGTTCTTCGTATCAGGTGGCCAAAGGATTGGAGTTTCAGCTTCAGCATCAATCCTTCCAATTAATATTCAGGATTGATTTCCTTTAGGATTGACTGGTTGGATCTCCTTGCAAGGGACTCTCAAGTCTTCTCCAAGACCACAGTTCAAAAGCATCAATTCTTCGGCGCTCAGCTTTCTTCACCATCCAACACTCACATCCATACATGACTACTGGAAAAATCATAGCTTTGACCAGATGGACCTTTGTTAGCAACATAATGTCTCTGCTTTTTAATATTCTGTCTAGGTTGGTCATAGCTTTTCTTTCAAGGAGCAAGTGTCTTTTAACTTCATGGCTGCAGTCACCATCTGCAGTCATTTTGGAGCCCCCCCAAAATAAAGTCTCTCACTGTTCACATTGTTTCCCCATCTATTTGCCATGAAGTGATGGGACCGGATGCCATGATCTTAGTTTTCTGAATTGAGTTTTAAGCCGACTTTTTCACTCTCCTCTTTCACTTTCATCAAGAGGCTCTTTAGTTCTTCTTTAGTTCTTTAGACTTAGCATGCATGCAATAATATACTCAGTTGCCATCTCCCACCCAAAAAGATTCTCCATTCCAACAGAAAATAACTGCTCACAAATACATTCAAACAGTCACTTATGTTTGGCAGAAAACTGTTCTAACTGGATGCTGAAACCTTTTAATTAAATAAGCCTTATAATTATAAGACTCCGAGTTATCTTTCAACATACTGTGACATTCCAATAAATTTGAAGGAGCGTGTGAAATATTTTTAAAAGAATTCTGTCAGGATGTGGTGGCATCTTTAAATATAGTATTTAAATATAGTGTTTCCTAGGGAACTGCCCCAGGTTAAAGCCTCATAGAGACATCCATAAAGCATAGTTTAGGGGCTACTTCTGGAATAAATGTTCCATTGAGCGAAGTTCAAAAGGGAGGGGATATATGTATACCAATGGTTGATTCATGCTGAGGTGTGACAGAAAACAACAAAATTCTGTAAAGCAATTATCCTTCAATTAAAAAATAAATAAAACTTTTTAAAAATAGGATAAACTCCCGTCCACAGCCATCCCACCCTGAACTTGCCTGTGCCTGATCGTGTCTGATCTCAGAAGCTAAGCAGCGTCAGGCCTGATTAGTACTTGGATGGGAGGATAAACTTCTGAAAGAAAAAAAAAACTCCATACCCAATAGCACAAGCAGACATGTTCTGCCTTCCTGCAGCACTCAGATGTCTAGGGCAATCAGAGCCAACACCCTCCTGTGGAGACCAAGGCAGAGACACTGACCTCCCCATTTGATTCTGCAGGAGGTGAACTGATGGGACAGTCCATGGAGCAGATGCCCACTGCAGACTCAAGCTTCTTCACTTCCCTCATCGCTCACTCCCTGGACCCTGAGGGAAGCTGCAGCCAGAATCAGGATGTTAGCTCAGACCACAGGTTGATGAGGTTCATCAGACGGGGTAGGAATAATCAATGAAGTTATTCCACTTCATAAATAAGGCCACCCTACCGGGCATCAGTCCAAGTTATATTATGGTTACTTGAAAAGACATCCCTAAACTGACACAGCTCACAGACCTTTGTGATCTCTCATGACTTTCAAACATGCTGTCTGTGGACAATCTGATCATCAGACCTGTCCCCCTGCTCTGGATGGCTCCTGTTCCTGGTGCGAACCTTCAACTCACAGCCTGCTGCTGACACCTTATTTTTGCATGTCTGCCCTTCTGGAAGAGCCCAAACTCTCGAGAAGCAGAGATGGAGTCGTCCTGATCTTGCTTCCTGACACACATTCTAAGGAATTTGACAGGCTGCCTAACAAATAAATATTCATTAAATGGATAAACCCTATTTCCTTTTACTTCACTGTTTTTTTTTTTTTTTTTAAAAAGGCAAAAGCAAAAGAACTCCAAACTTGGATCTTGGGATCTCAATCAAGATAACTCCCACAATATGAAGGGGCCCAATGTAGGCTTAGGGGTAATGTGAAATAATCTAGAAGTTTATTTTTAATACAGGAAAGAGCACAGATTTTTGCCAAAAAAAAAAAAAGAGAGAACAAAGAAAAAAATTCTAACTTTAAAATAGACCCAGGATTCTTCCCCAACTTGCATGACTTTTCATCAGTCTTTTTAAATTTCTCTGGGTTCTGTCTTTAAGTTCCTAACACTGGATTTGAAAGTAACTCGGGTCAGTTCAGGGTCAAATACCAGAGACTGAGCACGTCCCCTGCACAGGCTGGCTCTGCCGATAGCGAACTGTCAGCCCTCAACCATCAACGCCACCTGTTGTCAGAAACCACCCCCCTCTTGAAAATCGCATCTTCCACTCCAAATGCATTCCTGTTCTCCACTCATATGCCCTCCATTCATGACAAGTGGAGCAGGGAAAGGGCAGGAGGAGAGAACACAGGCCCCTCTGTCAGCCAGTCATCCAAATGCTCCAGCACCCAATGGGGCTCTGAGCTCAGAACAAAGACCCCAGCATGGGGCCAGTGGGGTGGCACATGGCCCTGGGCAGGCGACCTCTATTAGGAGAAGGGTCCAGATCTCGGTGCCTCAGAGGGGTAGAGGGAAGCATTGGCAGGCAATCCCTGGATCCATCTGCAAATAACAGAGCCCTGCAACATGAGATGCTTCCCATCCCACCTAGGATGCCTCAGCAACCCCAAAGAATGATCCAGTCAGCAGAAAGGGCTGAGGCTCCCCAGGGAGGTAACTGTCAGATGCATTCTTCATCTGTGTGCTTATTGCTTTAGGCTGAACACACTGTCTCCCACAATTCATGAACCCTAACCCCCAATGTGAAAGTATTAGTGGTTTGAGAGGTGAGTAGGTCATGAGGGTGGAGCCCTCATGGATGGGATTAGTGCCCTGATAAAGAGAGATCCCAGAGAGCTTGAATAGAATCTGTAACCTGCTGTTGTGTGAAAATGGTATAAATCTTAATTATGTTGAATTGGTTCATAATGCTTTTCAGGTCTACCATACCCTTCTACTTTTCTGTCTATTCATTCTATTAATTTTTGAAAGTTTGATATTGAAACTCCAGCTAAAAATCTTAATTTTTCTACCTAAAAACATAATTGTAATATACAGTGAACTATATGTAACTTTGTTCTGAATTTTCCAAGTATTCTGTAAAAGTATTATCATATTTTCATAATTAAAAAAGAGAGAGAGATCCAGAGAGCTTTCTAGACCCTTCCACCAAGTGAGGACACCAGAAAAAGATAGTCAGCTGTCTATGAGCCTGGAAGTGGGTCCTCACCAGACACTGGGTGTGCCACCACCTTGACCTTCGACTTCCAGCCTGCAGGACTGCAAGAAACACATCTGTTATTTAAGCCCACAGTCCATGGTGTTCTGTCATAACATTCCTGAACAGTCTAAGATATTTACCAGCGGGGAAGTTCACTGTTGTTTCCTGCTTCTGAGAGCTGGGCTCCCCAGCCTTTCATACCCAAATTGCAACCACTTTTCTCTCAACCAAATCTATGATTTTCTGTTAAGTTTTGCAGTCCACAGAGCTCACGCCACTTTGTAAACCCATAGCACTTCACAAGTAGGTATGCGTATGTTCACTTAGTAACTGAATATGCACTAAATGGTGACAGAAAGCGGTTTACAATACTTTGGAAATGTTTATACCATGACTGCCTCACTGCTGCTAAGTTGCTTCAGTTGTGTCCAACTCTGTGCGACCCCACAGACAGCAGTCCACCAGCCTCCGCCTCACTAGCAGGAGTTATTTTCTCACTCAAAAAAAAAAAAAAAAAAATCTCTGAAGCATCTAACACAGGTCCTCATGTTGAGTTAGTTCCCAATTATTTGTTCACCAAAATACCGTCTAAAATTTAATTTCTTATGTTATTGATCAATCCCATTTGTGCCCTCTACCCATAGCCAAGAAAAGCCATTTGCTGGTGAAACAGAAGAATGAACTATTATTCACTTTTATTTGGGACACAAATTTCCAAAAACAAAGCCAGGATAGAAGATGCAACAATGGAATAATATTACTCTGGGGGCTCAGTCATTCATCCACAAAATGCTCAGCTTTGGAGGGACACTGAAGAAGGCCCTGACTCTGTCCTGGAGGGCCTGCAGTAAGTGGAGGGAATAAGATCTATGAACAAAAGTGCACTGAAGTTCCACGTGTGCAGTGAACATATACATACAGGACTGTTGCACACACAGGTGGTGTGTGCAATGCTCTTCATGGCCTGAATCCTCCTAAGATTTCAGATTTTAACTCAAATGGTACCTCTTCCAAGAAGCCTTCCCTGACCACCAGTGCAAAGTAGGTTTCTCCCTGCCACCCCTAGTCCCATTTTCCTCACTGCATCCTTTTGAGCACCTAGCACATTTCTAAGCCTGGATTTCTTGGTCCACTGCTCATGTCTATCTCCCCTTCTAGGCTGAAAGCTCCAGGAGAGCAGGGCCAGTTCCTTGCACCCCTTTATACCTCACATAGCACCTGCACAGAGAAGGGGTGTGTGTGACCAGTGAACACCACCGGGATGCATGTGCCAGGATGGCCAATCCCATTGCCAAGATCAAACGCAGAGGAGTCAGAAAAGCTGTCCTAAGTAATAGCAGAAGTCTGTGGGAACAGGTCATCACCTACAGGGGCAGAGGAGACAGGCAGACCTCAGAGTTAACTCCTGTTCCCTCCTTTTACTCACAGAAAATGATCACAGTCACTGCCAGTGGGGTCATGTCAGCTCCCCTGACACAGTGCCTGGTACCCAGAATTTGGGCAACTACTTCTCCTCTCTTCTCCCAAGCCAGGTGATTTGGAAAAAACACATACATACAAAGCACCAAATCCTTGCCAGCACAATCTAATGGACCCACATCACCCACGAGGGTGGGAGGCAGGTGGGTGGAAATTAGCGATGTTAGTTATATGAACAGAACATAAGCTCAAGCTCAAACAGTTAGGACTGAACCAGGGCTTCCCTGGTGGTCCAGTGGTTAAGAATCTGCCTGCCAATGCAGGGGAAATGGGTTCAGTCCCTGGTTGGGGAACCAAGATCCCACATGCCCCATGGCAACTAAGCCCACATCACAGTAAGAGAAGCCTATGCGCTGCAACCAAGACCCAGTGCAGCCAAACAAAAAAGATTGGAAGAGGAAAGAGGACTGCACCCCTCCCTGGTCATTCAGGTAACTGATTCATTTTCTCCATCATCAAAGATACAACACAGTGATTCAAGCCTCCAAGACCAGAGACATGAGCAGATACCTCTCAGCAGTCTTAAAGGAGGTGCTACTTTAATTTTTAATGTATTCAAGGAAGACATCTTTAAAAATTACACCTCACTTAGGCGGGATGAGGAGGGAGGTTTAAGAGGGAGGGGACACAGGTATGCCTGTGGCTGATTTATTTTGACATATGGCAGAAATCATCCAATACTGTAAAGTAATTATCCTCCAATTAAAAATAAAATTAAAAAAAACTACCCCTTACTTATACACTGATTTTATACCTAAACAGAGATGCTTACAGTGGTTCTGTTGAAACCATGTCAATATGGTCCCAAATTTAAGTACGTTAACACCTTCTGAAATGTCAGGAGAGTAGAAATGAGGGCTTCACAATTATTCCTTGAATGCGTGAAAGAGAAACCATGGAGTGTGAGAAGTTCTTTCTCCCTGAATATTGGTAAAGGAAACTATGGGGGAAGGGTTATTTTCCCTTTAAATTGCAGCTTCCCCAAAAAGATCTGCAGTGCAGTTAAAGGTAACATAGGCTGCAGGAATATTCATGGTCAGAAGGGAAATCGTGTCTATGGTGAACTGAATAATGCTCCTCCAGCCCCCAAAAGAAATTCATGTCTTAAGCCCTGGAAGCTGTGAAGGTCACCTAACATGGGGAAATTATCCTGCCTTATCTGGATAGGCCCAAGGTAATCACCAGTGAGTGTCCTTACAGGAAGACACAGAGGGACATTAACTACAGAAGAAAAGGTAACAGGAGGATGGACACAGATTGGAGTGATGGACTTTCAAATGGGGGAAGGAACGCAGGGACAAGCCGAGGAATGCGAGCAGACACTAGATGCTGAAAAAGACAAGCAAACAGAATCCCCTTGGGAGGAGCCTCCAGGAGGAACTGGCCCTGCTAATACTTGATTTTATCCCTGTAAAACTCAATGGACTTCTGACCTCCGGGACTATAAAAGAATACATCTGTCTTATTGAAGCCTTTAAGCCAGTGGTAATTTGTTACAGCAGCAACAGGAAACAGATACAGTGTGATCGTTTGTTATTAGATGAAAAATCTAATTTTACTTATTTTTTCATGACCATAGCTCATTTCTTCTATTCTAAAAATTTTATTGGAGAATAGTTGCTTTACAATGTTAGTTTCTGCTGTACAGCAAAGTGAATCAGCCATACATACACATACATCTCCTCCCTTTTGGATTTCCTTCCCATTCAGCTCACCAAAGAGCTTTAAGTAGAGTTCCCTGTGCTATACAGTGTGTTCTGATAAGTTATATATTTTATACACAGTATCAATGTTATACATGTACCAATCCCAATTTCCCAATTCCTCCCAACCCCTCTCCTTTGAAAATCTAACTTTAAAAGAATAAACACTGGGGACTTCCCTGGTGGTCCAGTGGTTAAGACTCTGAGATCCCACTGCAGCAGGTGTGGGTTTGATCCCTAGTCAGCCATGTAACAATGCCAAAAAAAAAAAAAAAGACAACTATAAATCCTCATACCCAAACATGTAAACTTCTAAGTTTGACCTAACACATTCTGGGTGCCTTTCCCTTTACAAAAAAGCTAGAGTTCTGTTCCATTTCAGGCAAAGACTCTCCCAACATTATCGAATTCAAAATATAACTGGAAATCTGCATTTTATTTTTTGTTCTACAGTAAGGGTATGCTTTCTTGAATCTTACAGGTTTAATTCTTAGACATAATTCTTATCCCATATTAGGATTAAAATAGAAATAAAGGAGACACAATTTAACAGAAAATCATACCAAACTTGAAAACTTACAGCTTATCTGCAATCTGCTCTGGTTGTGTCTCAGACTGTATTTGTTGACTAAATAATACACACAGAAGTTTGAATGAGAACTCAAAACTTATTAATTTTACACCCATTGCTTTCCCTCCACCTCTAGAGACCATTACAGCTGTAACAGGCCTACTGCACTGTAACTAACCAAGGTCTGATTAGGGCTTCCTTGCTGGCTCAGACGCTAAGAATCCACCTGCCAATGTAGGAGACCCAGGTTCAATCCCTGGGTCAGGAAGATCCTCTGGAGAAGGGAATGGCTACCTACTCCAGTATTCTGGCCTGGAGAATTCCATGGACGTGGAATTGAGGAGGAGCATGGCGGGCTACAGTCCATAGGGTAGCAAAAGAGTTGGACATGATTAAGTGACTAACACCTTCACACAAGGCCTGATGAATGAATAACACAGCATCCCTTGAGAAAATGAATAAAAGTGCTAGCTGACATAATCTACCAAAATCTTACACTATAACTCAACCTGTAAACATCTGAAGCATTTATAAACAAAATCATAAAGAAATCAAAGAACATAGCCCATAGTTGCCTAAGAAGAATAACATGTGACAGTTTAAAATTCTAACAAAGAACAAATGAAATAAACTCGAGTAACTGAATCAGAGTGCTTTGATTGTCTACTCTCAACAGGAATCTTCCAGTGATGGAAAAGAACTGCAGGAAATCATGCCTCTTACTTGGTAGCTTGCTGCTGGCGGGGCCATCAGTGTTGGAATTCAGGTACAGTAAGTCCCCTGTGGATATGAACCTTCAAGTTGCAAACTTTCAAAGATGCGAACGTACCCAGAAAAAGGACAAAGAGAGACAAGCAGAGGAAATAACTGAAGAACCAGAGAGATTCACGACACTTAAATAGCAAGGGGACTGTCTGTATTTGAGGAGGCACTACTGGTTTTGAAGGCACAGAACCTGAACGTAGAATGATACGCGAGGTTGCTGCCATTCAGGACACAATCCAGTGCTACCGTGTCATCCATGATGAGAAAAAAAGAGCTACTACCCAGATATCAATGGATCATTTTTTCCAAGATGGTAGATAGAATTGAATTCAGCAAGGAACCAGAACCTGTACCATCAACGTCAGGTGTGAGTGAAATTGCATCTCACCCTCTGTCTCCTATCACTGACGATCCTTCAGCTCTACCATCTCCCACCTCCTGTCCTTCCTCCAGTCAGTAACTCTTCTTGCCTGTTCACTTAATGCTAGCCCCTGTGTGCTAGCATTAGTATAGTACAAAAGTACTGTACTTTTTGTAGGTACTGAAAAGTACTACTGTACTTTACAAGGTACTGTTCAGTTCAGTCACTCAGTCGTGTCCAACTCTTTGTGACCCCATGGACTGCAGCACACCAGGCCTCCCTGTCCACCACCAACTCCCGGAGTTTACTCAAACGCATGTCCATTAAGTCGGTGACGCCATCCATCTCATCCTCTGTTGTCCCCTTCTCCTCCTGCCTTCAATCTTTCCCAGCATCAGGGTCTTTTCAAATGAGTCAGTTCTTCGCATCAAGTGGCCAAAGGACTGGAGTTTCAGCTTCAGCATTAGTCCTTCCAAGGAATATTCAGGACTGATTTCCTTTAGGATGGACTGATTGGATCTCCTTGCAGTCCAAGGGACTCTCAAGAGTCTTCTCCAACACCACAGTTTGAAAGCATCAATTCTTTGGCACTCAGCTTTCTTTATAGTCCAACTCTCACATCCATACATGACTACTGGAAGAATCATAGCTTTGACTAGGCAGACCTTTGTTGGCAAAGTAATGTCTCTGCTTTTTAATATGCTATCTAGGTTGGTCATAACTTTTCTTCCAAGGAGTAAGCGTCTTTTAATTTCATGGCTGCAATCACCATCTGCAGTAATTTTGGAGCCCCCCAGAATAAAGTCTGACACTGTTTCCACTGTTTCCCCATCTATCTGCCATGAAGTGATGGGACCAGATGCCATGATCTTAGCTTTCTAAATATTGAGTTTTAAGCCAACTTTTTCACTCTCTTCTTTCACTTTCATCAAGAGGCTCTTTAGTTCTTCTTCACTTTCTGCCATAAGGGTGTTGTCATCTGCATGTCTGAGGTTATTGATATTTCTCCCAGAAATCTTGATTCCAGCTTGTGTTTCATCCAGCCCAGTGTTTCTCATGATGTAGTCTGCATATAAGTTAAATAAGGAGGGTGACAATATACAGCCTTGACGTACTCCTTTCCCTATTTGGAACCAGTCTGTTGATCCATGTCCAGTTCTGTTGCTTCCTGACCTGCATACAGATTTCTCAAGAGGCAAATCAGGTGGTCTGGTATTCCCATCTCTTTAAGAATTTTCCACAGTTTGTTGTGGTCCACACAGTCAAAGGCTTTAGCACAGTCAATAAAGCAGAAGTAGATATTTTTCTGGAACTCTCTTGCTTTTTTGATGATCCAATGGATGTTGGCAATTTGATCTCTGGTTCCTCTGCCTTTTCTAAATCCAGCTTGAACATCTGGAAGTTCACAGGGTACTGTACTATAGGGTTAAATACGTTTTATTTTTTGTGCTTGTTTTTTACGTATTATATGTGTGAAAAGTATTATAAACCTATGACAGTACAGTGTTATAACAGCTGATTGTTTTAGTTGGGTACCTAGGCTGACTTTGTTGGACTTAACGAACAAATCGGATTTAAGAATGCACTCTCAGAACAGAACTCATTGGTATCTAGGGGGACTTACTGTACTCTCTTATGTGTTGCAGGTGGCATAAAGCAAATGAATAAATACAAACTTCCTGTTGGGAACCCAGGCTTTCAATGTGGAAGAAGGGAGACACAAATATGGAACTAGAGAAAAGTGAGGAGGGACCCTGTGAAGGAGGATTTGAATGGGAGCATATCAGTATGAAGTAACTTTTTTCTTAAATTTACTTCCCCGCTCTGTCTGGTGAGGAAGCCAAGACACTGGGATACCACATCTGTAAACAGCACCCATGGCACCCAGATCTTAACTTCTGACTGCACTCCCCCCAAAGGAACCAGGCTCCATAGAGAAATGTCTGATTCCAAACCTGCAGCAGTGAGAGTACAAAGTGAATCTTATTATATTGACCCTTTAAAAATGGAGTGATCAGATGGTTTTCACCTCAGTGATCAAGCTTTCGGTGGTCTGAAATGGGATAAGTTAATTAATCTGTCTCCTGTTGTGATTAAATAAAACATACAACATCACTTCTGGGCACAAGTACCCAACCTGAATCTCATTATTAGGAAACAATGAGACAAACCCAGAAGGTAGGACATTTGTTGTGACTATGTGTCTAGAATTTGGGGGGATAAAAGACAATTTCATGAAAAATAAAAATTGGCAATGTCATTATTCTCCTAAAAGAGACTAAAGAAGCAACCACCACCCCCCTTTAAAAAAAATGCATGAACTCTAGTCGGATGTGGGTGGGCCAGGGGCAGAAGGGATAAAAATTTTTTTTGGACAACTGGAAAAAAGTTTTAAAGGAACTGTATATCAGATAATATTGAATGGTAATTTTCTTCAATGTGATGATGGCATTGTGGTTATGAGGAGATTGTCCTAATTCATAGGAAATGCCTGACGTATTTATTTAGGGATAAAATTTGTGATGCTTGCAACTTAGATTCAAATGATTAAGCAAGGGGAAAAAATGTGTGTGAATAACTATTGATAAATCTAGGTGAAAAGCATGTAAGATTCATTAAACTGCTCTTCCCACTTTTCTGGAGACTTAAATATTTTCAACATTTAAAAAGTCAAAAGAAAAATAGTAGAGGAAATTTCAAATGTCTTCAAAACACATGCCATTAATTTTTCCCTAAACTAATTTCTGCTAATTACTATGCTTGCTTGTTTGAAGATATTCATGGAACTAGTGCTAATAATAAAGTCAGTAAGAGCAGTTGTAGTAAAAAACCAAAGAAATGGTATTTTATAGATAAGAAGTGCTCTTTACATAATAATTAAATGGATCCTAGCCAGCTTAAAATAACATGTCATATTTACAACACACACATTTACAAATAATAACAGTCAAAGCCACTGTGCTAAACTTTTCAGGCATTATCTCATTACTCTCATAGTACATCTGAGATAGGTACTATTAGCATCCTCACTTTATAAATGAGGAAATTAAGATTTAGTAAAGTCATATATAGTGTAGTTAATACATCTATACATACATACAGACACACATAGCAAGTATATATCAGGGCTGCAGTTTAAACTGCAGTTTAGACTCAGATAGTCTGACCCACTAAATGATGATAAAAACATCTTTCTTCTCAAAATGTATAAACTTACATTAGTGAAAAAAGGAATTATCAGGAAATAAAAGATTTTGACACCTATTTGAGACAATGAACGCAACTGTAAGAGCATGCAACTATTTATTCTTTTAAGAAAAGAATTCAAAATGCTTAGAAAAATTTACAATCTGAAAATAAAAAAAGAACTACTCAATTTTTAAATAAGGAATACCAAATGAAAATTTCAACAGATGAGTCTGAGGATAAAATTATGGAAATCTCCCAGGACACAAAGCAAAAGCATACGAGATGAAAAATTAAGGGGGGGAAAAAAAAGAACACTAAATCCAGGAAGTCTAACATATGATGAATAGCCATTCTAAAAACCACAGAAAAGAGGGGGTAAAAAGAAGAAGAAATTATCAAAGAAATAACTTAAGAAAACTTCCCAGAGCTAGAGGGAGACAGGAGTCTTCAGACTTGAAGACTGTGCCAGTAATCACTATCCTGCCTCTCAGTACTTAATCCTCCCTCCATTCCTTCCTTCCCGATCCTGGAGCTGGATGTGGAAAATGTCTCTCTTCGCCAGCTGCCATTGGGCTGAGTTTTGTTAGGGGGCTGGAGAGGTGGGACATAAGGAAGGACTTTCCTGCTGGATGTGTTCTTGCCAGCTGACTCCTGAGTGCCCACAGGCCAGCAGCACGCAGAAGATTTGGGGTGGTTCTCGCCAGCAGGTATGAGCATTCTTGCAGGCGGTTCCCAGCCAGTCTGGCAGGTACCCAGAGAGATGCAGCAGCAGCAAGCCTCTGAGTGTTGCTCATTGAGGACCTATAGGCTCCTGGCAGGTCCTGTGGGTGCTGGTGGGGGCCTCCTAACAAGTTTCATCACCCCCTTGGGTCACAGAACCCCACCCGGACCTGCATGCAGTGCCTCACCCCACTGCTCTGGCACAGCGGGTTACAGAGCCATGCCCTCTCCAAGGGGATCCAACTCTCAGCTCCAGGGGTGAATGAGGGGCAGCTGCTTCCAAATTTGATCCTGTCTCAGCCCCCCAGGTAGTGGCTGCTCCCTGTGTCTGCCATCCCTGTAGGCCTTACAGTACTCTTTTCCCCTTTGTAGCTAATCACCTGCTAACTACAGAGGTAATCCCCTGCTACTAGTCAGAAATTCTTTAAACCTTTCCTATCCAAATTTCTGTGTGATTTTTGTCTCCTGGACCCAACCTGGCTGATACACCCACTGACTATTAAACACAATAAACAAGAAAAGACTCACCCAGACATGTCACCATGAAATCACTGTGAAATTGCAGAATAATGAGGAATAAAGAGAAAGAGAAACTCCAAGAGATTCCAAAAAGGAAAAAAGTCAGTTAAAGAGATTAAAAAAAAAAAATCAGACTGGTAAGTGGCTTTTCAAATCAGCCATAAAAGGGCAAGATTTTGATACCAAGAGAAAAATTTATTTCAAACCTATAAATCCACACCAATTGTAGTAAGGAACATTTTCGAATGTGTAAGACTCATAAAGATTATTTCAATCCAAGGAGGCCATATGAGATTATATGCCAACATAAGAGTAAAAAATAAGAAAGGGGAAATGGAGCATACACAAATAGTAGGTCAAAGTGTGGAATTTAAGGAAAACTAGCAGGTGCAGGGCCAGGAAGTGATGAGAACTTCAGAGAGTGGGCTACATAGGACATCTTCTAGAAAAAGACATTGATTCCAAACAACAGACAAATGAGTTAGAAGCTAGAGGGTGGGAAGGGTACAGGAAAGGAAACCTGAGTCTTCCCTCAATAAATAAAAAGACCAATAAAAACTCAAGGAAAAATACAGGCCACAAACAAAATGCAAGAAAGACATAGTCCAAATGTGCCATGATTTTCAGTGACAGGTGGAATTTAACAGAATGAACCCATTGGTAAATGACATTAGAAATCTTCTCCTTCAAGCAATTCTATAGTTGCAATATTAGAATCATAGGAAGGATGTATAGTCATAGCACACTACTTGCTCTGCCAAAGGCAGTGTTTATATTAACCTTCAAACACAACCTATGGACAAAGCTTAGGAAATACTTACTGCCAGCTAGAGAAGGCAAACATTATCAACACCTCAACACTGCAAAGATAAAGACAACACAGGGAAAAGTTTAATGACAAGGGGAAAAGAGAGGCAGATGAAAGGGTAGTGGTGCTTAGGATCCTCATCTCATAAAATGTGGCACTTAAGAGGCAGAAAGTAGATGGAACAAGGTATAGAGATTTGTGAATATTAAATGTTAAATTGCAAAGGTAATTTACAGAGGAATTCATATAGCGACAAAACTAAGTTATGCTTGCCTCTGTGTGGATGTGTCGGCTCCCTTGATCACAGCAGTGTCAGTAGATAAAACTCACAACACATACATCCAAGATAGCTGAGTAAATGTATTATTGGTTATAGAAGTAATAACCACGAAAAGAATTAACAGGAGCCATCAAAATTGCATTGCCTCTGGAAAATAAGACTCTCGTTCTTCGTTATTAGTGTTTTTCTACCATCTGACTTTTTAAAACCATGTTCATGAATCACTCTGAGGTTTGTGTAGAAGTTACCAAACTTTTCCTGTAAATAACCAGATGGTAAATATTTTAGGCATTGTGAGCCATATGGATCTCCAGCAAATGCACAACTCTGCCCGTCTGTCCCAACAGACATCTGTAAATCAGCGACTGTGACTGTGTGCCAATAAAACTTTATTTACACAAATAGGCGGCAAGCCCAATATGGCCTGCAGGCTGTATTTTGCAGACCCTTGATCTAGTTAGCCCGATGTTTCCCAAGCTATGAGCTACAAGATGTTCTAATATGTTTAAGGGTAATCCTCCACAGAGTGGGAGAGGGTCCATGTTCACAGAGCTTAGAGACTGCTGGCTTAAAGGAACTGATTTTCTAATGTGCTTATGAGTCTGAACACCCAACACAGAGGCACAGGCTGTAGTTCAGGCCAGGTCTCCAGTTTTCCTGAAGACACTGGAAAAGCATCACAGTGTTCCTTTTTTGGGGGAGGGTGGACGGGGGAGGAGTATGAGAGCTTTTTTTTTTTAACTTTTCATTTTGTATGGGTGTATAGCTGATTAACAAACAATGTTGTGATGGTTTCAGGAGAATAGTGAAGGGATTCAGCCAAACTTATACATGTATCCATTCTCCCCCAAACTTCCCTCCCATCCAGGCTGCCACATAATGTTGAACAAAGTTCCATGTGCTATACAGTAGGTCCTTGCTGGTTATAATGCCATTTGAAGCAACATGATAGACCTAGAGATGATGATGTTACGTGAAATAGGTGAGAAAGACAAATACCATATGATATCACTTATATGTGAAATCTAACCTATGACACAAATGAACTTATTTATAAAACAGAAACAGACTCACAGACATAGAAAACAAACTTACGGTTACCAAAGGGGAAAGAGGAGGGGGATAAGTTAGGAGTATGGGATTAACAGATACACACTACTATATATAAAATAAATAACAAGGTCCTACTATATAGCTCAAGGAAGTATATTCAATATCTTGTAATAACCTATAATGGACAATAATCTGGAAAAGAATATGAATATGGCTGAATCACTTTGCTGTGCACTAGAAACTAAGACAATATTGTAAATCAACTATACTGCAATTAAAAAATAAATAAAAATAAAGACAACTGCAATTTGCTGTGGCAGAACAAATTGAAAAAGCTATTTATTGCATTTTAAAAAGATAATAAAGCATACAATACTGAGACAATTTTAGCAAAGGCAGTACATTTGATGCTCAGTGTCCTTCCAACAGTAACAAAGAAATCAGCCAAAACCATAATTAAATGACCAAGAGAAAAATTGAATGACTTTTAGCAAAATTTGAGCTTGTAACTATGCCCAGGTATTAAACATCTTGGATTCTTGAATAAAAACAAAAATAAAGGAACAATTTTAGATGGAGAGATGGTAAAATAAATAATTTATTTATGAAAATGTTGTTAGAATCTTATAAGGAAAAGGTAAAAAGACAGTGTTGAAATAGTGACTTTTAATTAGCAACCAAATAATTCCCCCTTTGATATTTCTAGCAAAATAAAAGATAGATTTAAAATTTGAAAACCACAAGTAATTAGCTTTAGATGAATTATGCAGTATCACAGACACCGCTCAGTTAGGACTTTGGGTATGTTTTGTCTCCAAAGTCTTTGAAATTCATGAAAAATGTTGCCAGCTCATTGACTAAGAAAATTGAACTCATGGTGAATATACTTTTGAATCTTTTACATCTGCAAAGAAGGATTTCGGCTAGATATGAAAACAAAAGTTTTCTATCATGATGTTTCTATCATGACATAGTACTCTTGCTATGTTGGGTCAAAACTTGAGACTTACTAACTTTTATAGTAAGAGACTGGTATTTCTCTTAGTACTTCATTCTACTGCATGATAATAACTTTCAGCTGGCTTTCTAAAGCACAGACTACAAAAACCATCATGGATACTGTTAAAATTGTTCCATATAGGCATATAAATGCTATGAATTACCACCAAAGAACTGCTGAAACAAATACATGACAATGAATTTAATGACTATGTATTCTCTGCCAGTGATCTTTGATTGAGTCATGGAAGAGTTTTACAAGGATTCGCTGTATAGTTAAACAGTTCACGGTTTTCTGTAAACAAATAATAAAGATTAAAAAACTGCAGCATGATATATTTTCTCATAGATATCACACTGCATATGAACAAACTAAGTTTAAAGCTCCATGGAGAGGAAAAGATTATTTATGACCTACCTAGGAAGTGTGAGAATATATATCAAAATTGATACTTTTCATAAATGAAAAATAATGGTCATACATTTTCATTACCTGGATTGATATACAGAAGATTTGATTGAAACCAAAAGCATTACATAAATTGCCTCCAACATACAAGAAAATTTGAACAATACTTTATTGATACTGATAAATTAAATTTAGCATTGGTTTTCAATTTTTACAATGTCCCTTTGATTTTGATGTTAGTAATTCTGAGTTGGCATGAGAGTTAACAAATTCACATAATTTGAATAGACTTTAAAACTGACAAGTTTCTGTTTCAAAAAAATCAGTTCTTCTAAAAAGATCAACCAGTTTTGTCAATTTGAATGGCATACATTAAAGGAAAAGTATTTGTGACAGATCCAGTTACTGGAAAACTTACATGTGTTTTAAACTTGGTTACACAAATCTACATTTTCAACTACAAATTTTATTAAATCTAAACACAGAGCCAAGTATTTCAGATGAAGATATAGTATCTGAACTTAACTATGCTACAGTGCTAACATATACACCAAATTTCAAGAATTAGAACAATAAAACAAAGAAGTCTCATTAATATTTTTTTATTGTTTATAAGTACAAATGACAACATTTTGGGAAGACTGGGTTAAAGAAAATATATTATTAAAGTCAATTTCACCTGTTTCTTTTTAATTTTTTCAATGTGACTATCAGAAATTTCAAAATTATATACATGACTCATTCAACTGAATAGCTGGAGACTCTGGCTACTCAAAGTAATCTTTTTTCCAGGAGCATCAATATCATCTGCAAGTTTCTTAGAAATGCATAGTTTGAGAACCCAGCTGAAACCTACTGAACAGAACCTGAATTTTATTGAAAGTCCCTAGTTGGGCCAATATGAAATAAGAAGAAATGGATCTAAGCCTTTGCCTGAGACAACCAAAAATAAAGAAACACATCCCTTGCCCCTGCAAATAAAAAAAAAAGTGGGGGAGGGTGGGGAAGAGAAGGAAAGAAAGGAAAATAAACCAGACAAAATATATGATATAGGAAGTAATGCTTTTCAGGAGACAAGACAACAGGAAGCTAATAAGGTGAGACTATTCCAGCTTATTGCCTTAAGAGATATCCTGGCCAAGTCATAGAGAAAGAGAGACCAAGAAAATCCCAGAAGATTTTGAGTTGAAGATACAGAGCTAAGAGTTTAGGCAGACCAAGGCAGCTAGAGTTGTAGGAAAGAGAAGAAAGCTGCACACAGAAAACTCCAGATATCTGCAAAAAGTCACTGGGGTATTCAGCTGAGAATTGAACAGTGTCGGGGTGGGGTGGGGGCAAACTATCTGTGGCTGGGGAAAAAAAATACCAGAGAGTATTAGAGGTATCACTGCCCAGTGCTCACACAGGACCAAATAGTACCTGTTTCCACCAGACAGACTGGAAGACCTCATAAATCAGGGGCATTAAGTATTCAGGAAGATCTTGCCTCTTTAGTGGGAAATAGTAGCCCAAGACTGAGCACTGTCCACTCACACCTACCAAGCCTCAAAAGTAAGATACAGAAGAATCAATAATTCTTCTCTAATAATTCAACCAATAATCACAAGAATCACTTGTCCCCAATTAATTTAGCTATGGTCCCAAAAGGTAAAGCTCAAGAATATAGTTATATATAGTTATATATTTTGTATAGTTATACAAAAATATCCAGAATCCAAAAAAGATGAAAATAACAAAGTCTGGAATCCAATTTTAAAAAATGCTATGCATGCAAAGAAGAAAATCCAACATATGAGGGGAAATATCAAACAATTGAAACTAACCCAGAATTAAGACAGATGTTAGAATTACCAGACAAGGATAGAGATTCAAGATTTTAAATAGAGATATGACTATATAAAATACAAATCAAATTCATAGAGATAAAAATTTACATTGTGTGAGATGAAAAATATACTGGATAAGATAGACATTGTAAAAGAAAAGATTAGTGAATTTGAAAACACAGCAATAGAAACATGTAAAATGAGAAAAAAGACAAAGTTAAAAAAAAATGAATGAGCTGTAGAGACAGTTCAAGCATTCTGATATACATGAAATTTGGGCCCTCATGTCAGAGGATAGGCAGAAAAAAATTTTGAAAAAATAATAATTGGCTCTTTGCCGCATCTACTGTGAGAATGAAGACCATTCTCAGCAATCAGACTGTCGACATCCCAGAAAATGTCGACATTACCTTGAAGGGACGGACAGTTATTGTGAAGGGCCCCAGAGGCACCCTGCGGAGGGATTTCAATCACATCAATGTAGAGCTCAGTCTCCTTGGAAAGAAAAAGAAGAGGCTCCGTGTTGACAAATGGTGGGGAAACAGAAAGGAACTGGCCACTGTTCGCACAATCTGTAGTCACGTACAGAACATGATCAAGGGTGTTACACTGGGCTTCCGTTACAAGATGAGGTCGGTGTATGCCCACTTCCCCATCAATGTTGTTATTCAGGAGAATGGTTCTCTTGTGGAAATCCGAAATTTTTTGGGTGAAAAATACATACGCAGGGTTCGAATGAGGCCAGGGGTTGCCTGTTCAGTATCTCAAGCCCAGAAAGATGAGTTGATTCTTGAAGGAAATGACATTGAACTTGTGTCCAATTCAGCCGCTTTGATTCAGCAAGCCACCACAGTTAAAAACAAGGATATAAGAAAATTTTTGGATGGTATTTATGTTTCTGAAAAAGGAACAGTTCAGTAGGCTGATGAATAAGATCTCAGTGATCCTGCTGCAGAAATGACAAGACGGACTCAGTTCTGATATTTTAAGGAGACAATAAAAACTCTTGATTTGAAAAAAAAAAAAAAAAAGAAAAAAAGAAAAAATAATAATTGAAAATATTCCAAGTCTAAGAAAAACATAAGCCCAAAGAAACAAGAAGCTCAACTAACCCAAAGCACAAGAAATTTTACTAAGGCACATCATAAATTGCTCAAAACTAGTGATAAAGAAAAAAATCATAAAAGCAATCAGGGGAAAAAGAATACAGCATAGAAGAATAAAGATAAGATGACATCAGATTTTATGTTGAAAATAACGTAAGTGACAAGTCAATGAAGCAATATCTTTAAAAAAAAATGAAAGGAAAAAAATTTCAATCTAGAATTTTGTACCCTCAGAAATGTTTCACAAATGACAGCAAATAAGGACATTATCAGATACATAATGTAAAGAACTCAGCAGCAGCAGTCCTACATAACAAAAATGTTAAAGGAAGGCCTTTTAATCAGAAGGAAAATGATATCAGGTAGAAATATGGATATACATAAAGGAATGAAGAACACTAGAAATAGCAATTACCCAAGTAAATATATGACTCTTTTC
This sequence comes from Okapia johnstoni, assembly GCA_024291935.2. Classification (NCBI taxonomy): domain Eukaryota; kingdom Metazoa; phylum Chordata; class Mammalia; order Artiodactyla; family Giraffidae; genus Okapia; species Okapia johnstoni. The sequence continues at coordinate 26,476,268 of CM044324.1, forward strand.
TTATTATTTAAATCTTTTTAAAAGAGAAATGACTTCTAAAATAAAAATAATAAAATTATGTGGAGTTAATTACATACATGAAAGTAAAGTAATACAAGGACCAAGATGGAAGTATACTATTGTAAGTTTCTTTCTTTTTTTGGCCACACCCCACCACATTGGGATCTTAGTTTCCCAATCAGGGGTCAAATCCACACTTCCTACAATGGAAGTGTGGAGTCTTAACCACAGGACTGCCAGAGAAGTCCCGGTAAAGTTCTTATAATACAGGTAAAGTAGTAATAACATCACTTAAGGGTAGACAATTAGTTTCAAGTGGTGCTAGTGGTAAAGAACCCACCTTCCAATGCAGGAAATGTAAGAGACAAGGGTTCAATCCCTGGGTCAGGAAGATCCCTTAGAGGAGGGCATGGCAACCCACTCTGGTATTCTTGCCTGGAGAATCCCTCAGACAGAGGAGCCCAGTGGGCTACAGTCCACAGGGTCACAAAGAGTTGGACACAACTGAAGCAACTTAGCACAAAGTGGTAATAACGTCACTTAAGGGTAGAGGATTAAAGATGTATACTCTTCATCCTAAAGCAACCACTAACATAACCAAGCAGAGATAGAGCTAATAATCCATCAAAAGAGAGAAAACTGAATCATTAAAAAATTCTCAAATAATCCAAAAGAAAGCAGAAAAACAGGACAAGAGAATAAAAGACAGGATAAATGAAAAAAAAACAAAACAGGAAAATTACATACTCCAAATTAATGATATCAGTAATTACATTAAATGTAAATGATCTAAGTGTGAAAACACCAATTAAAAGATATTGTCAAACTGGAAAGATAAAAGCAAGATCCAAAATCCATACTCCTACAAGAAATGCACTTTTATATAAAGACACAGATAGATTTAAAGAAAAAGGATGGAAAAAGATAGACCAGGCTAACAGACAAAGATTTCAGAGCAAAAATTATCATCTGCTATAAAGGAAGCCATTTCATAATGAAAAACATCCAGTTCATCAATAGGACGTAACAATCCTAAACATCTATTCAACTTAGCAACTGTGCTTCCAAACATATGAAGCAAAAACTGATATAGCTGCAAGAAGAAACGTCAATTCATAAGAATAGTCAACTTATTTCAATACTGCTCTCTTAATATTTAATAGGACAAGTAGACAGGAAATCAATAAATGTAGAAAAGATTTGAACAAGATCCCCAGGTGATCCTTTTGCATATTAAGGTTGAGAGGTACTCTTCTACCCTACTCATGACCCTACCCTGTCTTCTACCCGAGACAGTCCATATTCAGGTCAACTTGTAGCAAATTTTTCTTTCGGCTTCTTACTGATATCATCATCACTGGTACAGGCATACTTCATTTTATCACACGTTGCTTTACTGCACTTAATAGATACTGGGTTCTTTACAAATCAATATCCACGTAAGTGGCAACCTTGCATCCATCCTGCAAGGAGATCAAACCAGTCAATCCTAATCCTAATATTCAGGTTGGAAATCAACCCTGAATATTCACTGGAAGGACTGAAGCTGAAGCTCCGATACTTTTGCCACCTGATGTGAACAGCCGACTCATTGGAAAAAGACCCTGATGCTGGGAAAGATAGAAGGCAGGGGGAGAAGGGGACAATAGAGGATGAGATGGTTGGATGGCATCACTGTCTCAATGGACATGAACTGGAGCAAACTCCAGGAGATGGTGAAGGACAGGGAAGCCTGGTGTGCTGCAGTCCATAGGGTCGTAAAAGCTGGACATGACTTAGTGACTGAACAACAACATCCAAGAAAGTGGTAACCTTGCATTGATCAAGTCTATTGGAGCCATTTTCCAGTAGCATTTGGTCACTTCACGTCTCTGTGTTGCATTTAGGTAATCCTTGCAATATTTCAAACTTTTCCATTATTATATTTGTTTGGTGCCCTGTGATCAGTGATCTCTGAGGTTACTACTATAATTTGCTGAAGTTTCAGATGGGTTAGCATGTTTTAACAAGAATTTTTTTTTTCTTTTTTGGCTGTGCCACATGGCATGTGGGATCTCAGGTTCCCTAACCGAGGATTGAACCTGTGACATCTGAAGTGGATGTGCAGAGTCTCAACCACTGGACTACCAGGGAAGTATTTTTTAATTAAGGCATGTACTTATTTTAGACATAGTGTTATTGCACACCTAATAGACTACATTATATTGTAAACAAAACTTTTACATGGATGGGAAAACCAAAAAATTCATGTGACTCACTTTATTGCAATACATGCTTTATGGCACAGGTCCACAATCAAACCCAAAATATCTCCAAGGAATGCTTAAATACTTTTGTCTGGCTTCCAGGCTAACCAGGAGTTGGAGAAGAAAGTATTTTTAGGAAAGTTAATCTTTAAAAAAAAAAATCAATCACAGAATTTAGAAATGGTAGAGTCCAAAGCATCTGGATTTACTCATATTATAGACCTAAAAAGAACACCAGCTCCCCACTTACGTTTAAATTTCTTGAGACTTCAGGTACTCATCTATGGGACTATGTAAGAGCTATTGTAAAGTACAGACAATGCCTAGCACAGAATGCATGCTCAGTAAACATTAATTCCTTTCCCACAGTCAATAAACATTTCATGTACAGAGATTACCTTTCTGGCACATATGCTTGGAAAATCTCAATCAAAGGATGGGAAAGGGCAAGATCTTCAATGGTAAAACATGCCAGTATCTTTATTCTGATCACCAAAAATCCTGACACACCACTGAATTCAGCCAATACGTTTCCTTCTCACCCTCAATGAAGAGCTTTACTTTATTTATAGTGGCCATTGACATTCTTCCAATAGCTGTTGCCTTCCATCTCATCAGGGATTAAGAGAGAAAGGAAGGAAGTTGAACAGCTTTATAACAAACTTTTAAAATCGTGGCAAGTGTATAAAAATATTGATATTTTAATATTTTTTTCAAATCCCATTGGAAAATATCACTTATTAGTGACCTAATCACATCAAGAGTGAAAAAACAGGGCTAAGAGTCAGAAGACATGGAATCCAGGCCAGACCCTAGAACCTGCTTCTTTTATGATCTTGAGTAGAACATTTTTCTTTGTGAGCCTAAATTTCCTCATCTATTACTAGAAAAGAAAAGAAGACAAGTTCATCATAGAGAGTGCAAAAAAGAAATTAAATGAGGACTTCTCTGGTGGGCCAGCGATTGAGAATCCACCTGCCAAAGCAGGAGACATGGGTTCAATCCCTGGCCTGGGAAGATTTCACATGCCACAGAGCAACTAAGCCCATGCACCGTAACTATGGAAGCCCTAGTGTCTAGAGCCCATGCTCTGCAAGAAGAGAAGCCACTGCAGTGTGAAGCCTGGATACCACAACTAGAAAAAAGTCCATACAGCAATGAAGACCCAGCACAGCCATAAATAAATAAAATTTAAAAATAAGAAATTAAATGAGATGCATGTGAAACGACAAAAAAATTACTTAAGTACAATGATTAAGTACAAAAATTACTTAAGTTCAATGATCATGGTCATTGGTTCTTCCTATTAATATGAAAATCAAGAGATAACTGGGGGGTAAAAACTGCCAAATATCAAGCCACTACTTTTCTCCTTTTTAGATTTATTTGCTCAAAAATTTCCCAAATTACCACTGAAGAGATTTCTCTGCAAGTAAAAGGAAACGCAGTAACAAGAAAAAAGTTTGAGTAACTTTTCTAAGACTTTATTACATAAAGCCCAAGAAATTAATAATTTTTGGCTTAACACTGGGCCAAACTTTCCCCCAAAACCCTGTTAGAAAGTTAAGAAACAGTGATAACATTATACCTCAGTAAATCTATAGAAAGTAAAGAAAAAGAAAGAAGGAAGGAAGGAATGAAAGGGGAGGGAGGGAAGGAGGAAGAAAAAAGAAGAAAGAAAACAGTGGGAATGGCGACTGGAAGATATACACATTAAAACAGCAGCAAAACAGAAACAGTGTTGTCACTATGAGTTAGACACAGATCTGGGGCAGTCAACATCTTCAGCAAAAAGCGGACAAATACTTGAATCCTGTTCTCCAAACCAACATGGACTTGTGTGCATGCTAAGAGTATGTGTGTGCTAAGCTGCTTTAGTTGTGACCAACTCTTTGCAACTCTATGGACTGTAGCCCTTCAAGCTCCTCTGTCCATGGGATTCTCCAGGCAAGAATACTGGGGTGGGTTGCCATGCCCTCCTCCAGGGGATCTTCCCTACCCAGGGATCAAACCCACGTCCTTTAAGTCTCCTGCATTAGCAGAAGGGTTCTTTACCACTAGCACCACTTGGGAAGCCTGACAGTATGGCGGTATGACATTAGTTCCATTCATTTATTGGCTCAGTGCACTGGAAGGTTGGTGTACCTTGGAGTCAGAAGACCTAGGTTTAAATCTCAACCCTGTCACCCACTACATAAATGATTCTGCCCAGTTTTCCACCCCTGTGAGCTTCAATACTGCTATTCTGTGAAATGGGAATAACACTACCTACTTGAGGTGGTGGTTGTGATTCAGTGGCATTAGTGATGTGAATGTGTTCTCCACATACAAGCACTCATACAAGTATAAGCTTGAAATCTCCTAAATTTAAATGATGATTATTCATGAGAAGTCATATTCATAGCACTTTAACGGTAACTTCCAATATTCACTAAAGAAGGCATTACTCTTAGCAAGAGCTGTTTGTCCTACCAGACAATGAATGATACTTTCGGGAATAATAGTAATAATAGTAGGAAAACCATCTGGAGAATAATTCTCTCAAGAATTCATCTGTTAAATTGTCTCTATCTATACAGAAGCTAAAAAAAATATTAAATCCACAGGTATCCTTGTATTCACCTATACTGAGTGACGATAACTAATCTGTAAGCCTAAACATAATGGGGGCAACTCCTCCACAGCTCATCAACTGTCCCCAGTTCTCCCTGGAATTGAAAACAGTGGGGAAAGCACTGGGAAGTGGCATAGCAGATAAAGCAGAAAAGCCATTCTGGGTTCTGGGGTTAACTCTCAGCAATCTGTGTGGAGCTGGCAACCAAACAGAACAAAAAGCATGGAGGAGGAAAAGGTTTGGATGATGACTATGCACACACAGCGGCTCAGTCAGTAAAGAGTCTGCCTGCAATGTGGGAGATCCAGGTTCAATCCCTGGGTCGGGAAGATCCCCTGGAGAAGGAAATGGCAACCCACTCCAGTATTCTTGCCTGGAAAATCCCATGGACAGAGGAGCCTGGCGAGCTACAGTCCTTGGGGTCACAAAGAGTCAGACATGACTAAGTGACTAACACTATGCAAACATAGTGCTTAACTTTATGAAGGGGACTTTTAGCTGACAAGGGAAGGAATGGAGTAGAAAATGTGTACAGTTGGCCCTCTTCGTCCACGGGTTCTGCATCAGGGAATTCAACCTATTGCAGATCCGCATATGCAGGATCCCACGGATTTCATGCATATGGATCAAAAAATATATAAATGGGCCTGTAAATGTTAGCTTCCCAGGTGGCGCTAGTGGTAAAGAACCTGTCTGCAATGCAGGAGATATGAGACACAGGTTCAATCCCTGGGTTGGGAAGATCCCCTGGAGGAGGGCATGGCAACCCACTCCAGTATTCTTGCCTGGAGAATCCAGTGGAGAAAGGAGCCTGGCGGGCTACAGTCTATAGGACTGCACACAGTCAGTGACGACTGAAGTAACTTAGCATGCACGCATAGATATTAGCAGCTCTACCATCCGATAAAGGATGCTATTACTTGAAGCTAGAACTAGTGTCTGCAGATAAATAGAACAGTATTATGGACTCTATGGGAGAGGGCAAGGGCAGGATGATATGGGAGAATGGCATAGAAGCATGTAAATTTTCATATGTGAAACGAATCACCAGTCCAGGTTCAATGGATGATACAGGGTGCTTGGGGCTGGTGCACCAGGATGACCCGGAGGGATGGGATGGGGAGGGAGGTGGAAAGGGGATTCTGGAAGGGGAAAACATGTACATCCATGGTGGATTCATGTCAATGTATGGCAAAACAAATATTGTAAAGTTAAAAAAATAGAAAATAAACTAATTAAAAAAAAAAAGAACTAGTGTCTGTGCTCAAAATGAAAGTGAAAAGTTTTCTACAACAAATTTGCAGTTTCCTTTAAGTTCCCCCCCACCCAAGAAGCCTAGACATTAGGGACGTAACTAATTTGTTCATGGAAAAAATACAATAAAGTGTTTTCACTGCCTGCTGTAACTAACTTGTGCTTTCTTCTAACCCTGGGAGAACCAAGTATGGGGGGGGGGGGGGGAAGCCATCTGATGAAAGCTTTTAGGTTTTTTAAAAAGTGATGAGGAAGTTTTTTTAAAAAACACAGATGTTGGGTTTATATAAATAATCAACTGAAACATTTTTCTACTGTGAAATCTTCCTGTCATGCATATAATATGCTCTTCTTTTTCCTGGAAATCTGACATCAAAAATTTATGATGATGACTGTTTCTCAACAGATAATTGGATAATTCTGGGGTCAGAATAAGAATATAAACATATATATATGCAAATACATATATATCTACATATCATACACATATATCTTATTTAAAAGTCTTACATCAAATTCATTATGAGGAATGGGAAGGAAATAGTCTAACACTACTTGAAGTAAGTTCTCTCTATACTTGGGTTCACAATCTATCAATTTTTCTAGGAATGTAGTCACAGAAGCACAGGAACGTGTTATCGGGGAGATGAGAGTGCACTCCGGGTGTAACAGGGTGTTATGAGCCTTATTCTTAGAGCTTTTGGACTTGCAATCCAATAGACTAAAAATGCAGCTTTTAAAAAAAAAAAAAAAAGCCTGCTTCCCTTCAAGTTTTCAAGCATGGAATTTCCTCTTCACAGCACATAATTCAGGAACAGAGGACTACCTTTCTACTTGCCCTGCTATCAAGGGCCACATCTGAAACAGGACACACAGACACAGCCCTGGAGCAGACCATCCTTGTCAGAATTTCTTCTTAAGCCCCAGGGTGATTCATCCTGAGAAGGCCGCCCTGGGTCCGCACAGACTCCCTCTGAGAGAAAGCAGGCCCAGCTTTCCTTTCAAGCCTCTCCTTTTCTCCAAGAATAGTAGGTTTCACCAACCTGCCTAGCTCGTATTCTTATAATCACAACCGGGCTTTTATCAGAAATACCGACGTTTGATCCTTAAAAGGCATTCAAGATAAGAGTAGTGTAGTCTACACCACGCTGGATGTGAAGATGAGACTTCTGAGAGCGGCTTCAGGCACACAGATCGCCTCCGAAGGATGGGGAAGTCTCTCTTCCCTCCAACACGCCTGAAATAGAACCTCTTTCCTCCCCCAGACACCACTGAAAACAGCAAGGCAGACACTAGAGGCTGCTGGCTGTAACACACAGCAACAGGAAAAGAAGCCGCTGGCTGTGGAGGACAGTCCCTCCCGAGTGACAATAAGCCTGGCAGCTAGTTTCTGCCGAGCTTGGCAGAGGGATAAGAAAGCCTCTTTAGAAACACAGTTGGCAAAACACTGAGTATAAAGGACACTCCGAGAAAATGCGTAATTACAGATTCATAGTCACTGTCTGGACTACATCCCCACCATACATCCCTTAGAGGACAGGGGGGTTGTCTGCACCCCACCGGACATCCTGTAAGCACACCACTCTTCAGGCTTCCTTCTTCCTTCATTACATGCAGTGGTGCAGATGGCCACAGAAGGAAAAGCCAACCTACAAGACACTGATATGGTTGTCTCCTTGATTAAATAAAGTTGATGGCTTGAGATCCTAGTTCACACCCAGACTCTACTACTTACTGTCTTGCCTCATTCGGGGTACTTAGCCTATGAAGGCTTCAGCTCAGAGATGGTGCTGATGAAAAGCTGCACTGCACTTCAAACCTCAGCAAAGAGCCCGATACACAGTCCCAGCCAATCTTCCATACTGCTGTAATCAACAGCATCACCGCCCCCACCAGTGCAGCCTGTGTGTACCCCGTTACACCCAGAGTGTACTCACATCTCCCCCACAACACATTCCTGTGCTTCTGTGCTGGCAAACCCATCTCCGATTGTAAGCCCCACGAGATCAGGATTGACTCTATAGTCTCAATACCAAGCCCACACACATGTGCACACACACATGCGGTTAACAGATATTTGCTGACCAAACCACTGACTGAACAGTCCACTTGATGCGTTCACGTCTTGTTTCTACATAATCCCAATTTAAAAAGCCTTTCCCCAGATGTTAATATAGATGGATAACTAGATTAAGTGAACTGAACCTGGTAACCACGTCAAGATGCCGCTGGACACCAATTAAAGAGTATGGCTGAAACAAAAGTCCTTTGTTCTGGGTGAGTCTGTAGGAATGTAAGCTCCTATCCCAATGCTTTAAGCAGGCTCCCCTGTCTACCAGGGCAAGAAAACTGGGCTCCTTTTTAATTGGGAAGATCTATAAGCAAACTCCATTTTGGCATAGGGAAGCATCCTTTCCCTTTATTTTGCAGAATTAAAAAAAAAGTGGAGAGCAAGATGTGAGGGCTCCAGAATTCATGGGGATCACCACTGAGCAGGAGCCAAACCCCAGAAGCTCCTCCTGCAGCCCTGTTTCAAGGCATCCTCTTCCACTGCCTCCCAACAGCCAGCCTGCTCCATCCTGACCCTGAGGATGCCTCTTTGTGACTGAAGCTTTGGAGAGAAAAATAAAGAATCCCAAATCGGGGTGAATCTGTGAAGGATCTCCCCGGACCTCCTCTCCAGTGTATTTTCACAGATGCAGAATCACAGCTAGGAAGTACCCAACATGACCGTCTGGAACAGCACAGATTCAAGACGACCAATCTTTTAGGATTTACACAGAAACAGACTGGCCACCCAGCACAAACTCAAGTTCCGTTAAAGGTCTTTCAAAAGTATAATTTGAAGGGGAAAAAAAAAAAAGCAAACATTAATTCTGTTCTGTGTACGTACAATGTCCATTTGCAAGGAAAAAGTTATCAAAACACAAGTTCATGTTTCAATGACTTCCAAGGTGCTGCCATGTGAAAGGGAAGCCAAAATAAATCTCAAAACCTTTCCCCCAAAGTTCAAATCTTTCAAATGCCCTGACCGGACCAGTTTCAAGACTGGTGTTTCCAAGGTTCAATTCCAAGAATCACTTGAGTTACAAGCCTCAAAATAAAAACTGTAATAGTGCATGTAACATATGTCATGATTATACCCAATGCAGGTGACAGTCAAACAGGATTGGCTGATGACAAAGGCAGCAGGACCTGCGAAGTGTGGGTTAAAACAAATAAGTGAGAAAGAATCTATTTCTCAGGAAGCACCATCACAGAAGGGGAGGAAGGATTAGTTGAAAGAGGCTAAGAGAGTAAACCTCAACAGTGCTCAGCACAAGAAATGTGTCATTATGCGTGGTGATGGAATGTTGACTAGATTTATTGTGGTCATTTTGTAACATATACAAATATTGAATCGTTATGTTGTACACCCGAAGCTGGTATGTCAACTACATCTCAACAAATAAAAAAAAAAGGGTGGGGTGGGGAGCAGAGGAAGTGAGAAAGAAAAAGCAGGACAGAAACAAAGCCATGCACTGGGAGACCTGGGAAAGTGCACACACCGAGGGGCCGAAACAGGGCCGCAGGATGAGCCAAGGATCAGCCATCAGCCAGAGGAGGAAAAGCCAGCAGAAGTAAGCAGCGAGGATGGCAAGGGGGAGAACTCACCCCGTGTCAAAGGGCAGGCTGGATAGTGGGGGAGCATTAAACACCAATGACAGATGGAGATAAGGGCATTCCAGGCAAAGTGTCCCTAAGACACCTGAAACCAACGGCTGTGGGATGTGGCTGGGTGACGGCCACAGACCAGGAAAAGGAGGGCAGCTCATCAGAGAGAAAAAAAAAAGGGGGGGGGGTCTTACAAGGAGGAGAAGGCAGCCAAAGCTTGGGGTGTAGGGTGCTGTTAGGAGGCATACGGGAGCAAAACTGTGTCTGCACAAGGATTTCACCAGGGTAGGGTGGTCTTGAGCCAAAAAGTGGCCCCTCATGGCTGTACCCCCAAAGCTCATCACCTTCTTCCTCCTACAGGGAACCGGCTATTGCATCCAGAGTACTGAACGGGGATGAAACGCTCTGAGATGTAGTTAATGTGAAATCATCTTCTGAAAGGAGCTGGGCTAGCTGAAGAAGAGTAACACGTCCCCCTGGCCATGTTAGGGCCTCTGTGTGTGTGCGCAGGTATGCATGTGTGTGCTCGGATCATGACAGGTAGGAGGGATGCCCGTGTTATAAAGCTTGATGGACCTAGAGGTGATCATACAAAGTGAAGTCAGAAAGAGAAAGACTAATACCATATGATATCATTCATATGTGGAATCCAAAAAACAAAGATACAAATGTACTTATTTACAAAACAGAAACAGATACACGGATAAAGAAGACAAACTTATGGTTACCAAAGGTGGAAAGGGGGGCAGATAATTAGGAGTTTAGGATTAGCAGATACACGCCACTATATTTAAAACAGATACCCAACAAGGGCCTACTGTTATACTACAGGGAACTCCACTCAATATCTTATAATAACTGCTAATGGAAAAGCAGCTGAAAAACAATAGATTTATATACGTGTGTGTGTATAACTGAACCACTTGTATCCGTTACACCTGCAACTAACACAACATTGTAAGTCTGCTATAATTCAATTAAAAAATAAAGGGACAAAAGAGAAGTTGGCAACTGCCCTCAAGAGCCAAGACTTGAAAACAGAACATGGTAAGTGGACATTTATAATGTGCAGAGAAGTGTAATAAGGAAAAGAATTATTCCAGGGAAAGAATCCAGTGAGGACCATGCAGACAAAAGACACCCAATGGAATCTCCAGAAGGTGAGGACTTGTCCTCTACTTTCAAACAAGTTGATCCTTTCAAGACTTGATCAGCAAGGGCACAGATCTTTGAGGCAGGATCTTATCATTCTAATCCTAGCCCAGGCAAGGTTTTCAAAGGCAGAGCTGGTTTCCTCTTTTGTAAACTACACCCCACACCCTTGAGGCTTCCCTCCTCCTGCCACACCAGGTCATCAGCTCAGAGAGCCAAACACAGTTCTTGAGGGTCTCGAAATGAAATGGCCGCAAAACCAACGGAGAGCTGAGCTGCTGTCAAAAATCTAAGATCCCTGTGCAAAGGGGATGAAATAAAAGATGCATGGGTGTGTCAATGGAGCCCTAAAGGAGATTAAAGGGCTTAGAACTGTGGGTCTAACTTGGCAATTAATGGGTCGCTGGGAGAGCTGAAGCCACAGTGGGTGCCAGCACAAAAACCACTAAGAGTAAGATGAGCATCAGAATTAGAGGGTTTTATTCATGAGGAGGGCACGGCAACCCACTCTAGTATTCTTGCCTGGAGAATCCCATGGACAGAGGAGCCTGGTGGGCTACGGTCCACAGGGTCACAGAATTAGATATGACTGAAGTTGACTTAGCACACACATACAAGGGACCAGAGTTTATTTTATAACCTCTCCTAGAACAAAGGGACTGAAGCTGACTCAATTCCCATAAAGCACTGGATTTATGCTTGTGGCTGCTAGAGGTCATTTGTTCACCTCCATTCACAGGAATTAGGAGGCAAGAGGCTTTTGAGTGGGCTTCTTTGGTAGCTCAGTTGGTAACGAATCTGCCTGCAATGCAGAAGACCCTGGTGTGATTCCTGGGTTGGGAAGATCCACTGGAGAAGGGCTAGGCTACCCACTCTAGTATTCTTGGGCTCCCCTGGTGGCTCAGACAGTAAAGAATCTTTCTGCAATGCAGGAGACCTGGGTTCGATCCCTGGGTTGGGAAGATCCCCTGGAGGAGGGCATGACAACCCATTCCAGTATCCTTGCCTGGAGAATTCCCAGGGACAGAGGAGCCTGGTGGGCTACAGTCCACAGGATCGCAAAGAGTCAGACACAACTGAGCGACTAAGCACAGCACATGCTTTGGAGTGCTGGGCAGGAGTCAGGGAACTGGGGGGCTCCGGTAGAGACAGGTATGTCTACAGGCACGTGCAAAGCCTTCTCTTGTTAGGATATGAACTCAACATTTGATCAACCTTATCAAGCCTCTCCCATCTTCCTGGCCCCACACCCTCCTCCTCAGCTTTATTTGAGCAGACATGGTGACAACACCAATGGGATTACACAAAAGCTCTCTGAAGAGGCACCTTCACACACACACACAAATGCTGCCTCTATTACAGCCCGCACGTTGTATTTGTTTGTGTCTGTTGTTTCTGACCTGCGAGTCCATCCACGGCTAGACCCAAGCCCATTTTCATCTTCAGGTTCTCCAGGCCTGCTTGCGTATAAACACTCAACCTAAGATGTACTGAAGTAAACCAAACAGCCAAGTTATCTTGGGTAAGTAACAACTTCTTGGAAACTCCAGTTTTCTCAAGGATAAGATAAGGGGTGTGTGCAAAGCACAGTCTGGCTCTAACAAATGCAAAATACCCTAAATCTTCAGAAAACAAAAGCGCACCATCTGGACATACATTGTAACTTTTATACATTTCATGCAACAGAAGAATATATATGATTAACCCTGATGAATATGGCAACTTAAAAAAAAAAAACCCACTTAGTTTTACCATTCAATCTGTTTCTTTGTTAGTCACCGAAATACAAAAGCAGCCTAGGTTTTCAGGAGGAAAAAACTACATACATGCTGGTCATCCTCAAAAAAAAAAAAAAAAAACAACGGTATGGAGAAGAGGGACTGTTAATTCTGACATTCCCTTTTCTCCCCTGAGACCCTCTATCTGGAATAACATTGACATAACAGAAACAAACAAGACTCTTTACAATGGCTACAGTTTAACAAAGGCGTCTATGGATTTTTACCTTCCTGGGTTTCTGCACAAAAGCAGCAAATGTAAGCACAGTTGCCCCAGCAGCTGGCAAGTTCTCTCCCATACGCGAAGAAGTTGTGGAGCAGCTGGGGAATGCAAGATGCTTTTGAACAAGCTGCTATGTGATCCAAAATAAGGCTGCCTGTTCATCTTCCCCACAATGGAAGCGACAGCCCAGCGCAGGTCTGGCGCATGCCCCGCAGCTGCTTCTTTCTTCCACCCTGGAAACTCAACAAGTAGCTACAAATGAAGCGAGATGCACAAAAGGGGAGAAACCTTGCTGCTAACCCTTTGCATGCCGTCCCCTGGTTATAGACATGCAGCTCATTCGCACCCAAATGGAAAAATCTATGTATGGCTTTCAAGGGCAGTCCCACCCTGGACTCCACTCCATGCCCTTCTTGGTGACAACTTTCACCATTGGGTGGCATTTAATGATGTTATAAGGTCTCCAGTCCTTCACCCAGGATGATTATTTAAAAGATAAATGCAAAAATCAAGAACTAGGAAGCAGCCATGTTCACGAGGCTTTCATCAACAACTTGACATAGTACACTTAAAAATAACTACTTCTCCACTTGCATTGGCTAAATCGAAAATCTCCCAAGTTTTTGTTTTTTTTTAACATATGAAATAGTTATCCTGGATGTTCACTTGTGTAGCTTAACTGGACATAACCAGATCCCTCTCTGCCACCTTCCAAATGTTAGTTTGGCAATTTGGGCATCATACACAGTTGACCATATTTGAGCAAACAGTTTTAAAATGTTATCTCAAACTCTCCTCCCTCCCTGATCAATTTTGTGGCTCATCTTTAAACAGACTCCAGAAAATATTCTATTTTCCAAGTATATTCCAGAAAGTATTCTATTTTCCCGCTTGCCAGGATCAGGCCAGCACAATTCTCACAGACACAGAAATTTTCTTTAGCGTTGTCAATGGCTAGTGAAGGCACAAAGAGAAGACCTGCTTTCTTTTCTCCAGCTTGTTTGGTGGTTTTGAGGGCTTTTTTTTTTTTAAGTCCTGTTCTCTTGGCCTCGGGATACTGGCTTTGAATTTAAAAAGAAAGAGGAATAGCTGGAAGGTTGGCCACAAAATTACACAGCGGTAACAGGAGGAGGAACACCGGGCGGTTCCAGAGCTCCTTGTAAAATCCTTGGGCGACTAGACAAAGTTTTCCATCATTACCACCCCCAACACAGACACACATATAGCACTTGCTGACAAGAAAGAATAGCTAAGTACACAACCTTGCTATGTGAATGAAGAAGATCAAGTTAACTCTCAACTATTGTACCTTTCCACACAAGGGAAGAGAAGATTCTGTTCTCAAATCTCCTCGTGATTAGTTAACACTTGTTGAGCGGCTACTATGTGTTAGGATCTGTGCTACTAACTGCCTTATATGAATGATCACATTTAACCCTTGCAGCATGAAACCAGGCAATGCTACGACTGGTGTTGTTTAGTTGCTAAGTAGTGCCTGACTCTTTGAACTGTGGCCCTCGAGGCTCCTCTGCTCATGGGATTTCCCAGCCAAGAATACTGGAGTGGGTTGCTATTTCCTTCTCCAGGAGATCTTCCAAACCCAGGGATCAAACCCATGTCTCCTGCTTGGCAGGTAGATTCTTTACCCTTGTGCCACCTGGGAAGCCCCAGTGTTACACACCTATAGACGGTGGAGACAGCAGAGGAAGCCAGCCCTTAATCATCACACTTCGCTGTCTGCACAACTGGCAGTGCCCTAGGACATTCTGAGTCAGGACTGTCATTCCAGGGTTTCAAACAACATTTTTCTCTGAGACAACACACTTTCAGTACACTTATGACAACACCACCTTCCCATATCATAAACTGGAGTTCAATAAGGCTTAAAGAGGTGATGATCTCAGATGCCTAACAGGAATTTTAAAGTCATAACCTACTAGTTATGACTTTAATTAATGAAGGTTGATGCATTTCCAAGGCAGACTTCATTTTAAACACACGTGGCAGCAATGTCAGAGCTTAGATGGGGTAGGAAATGAAGCCCTCTTCCTGCAGGAAGGCCAACGGAGCTGCGAGCTTCCTAGATAGAACTCCTGAGCCCAGGCCCATCTGCCTAATGAGACGCCTGCGGAGGCAAACCGCAGCTGTTTCTGCCTCTCCTTGGTGCTGTCACATGACTCTAAGCAGTTTAGTTGTCTTCATATACCTTAAGCTTTAAACTAAGAGTTGGGGGAGTTCCCTGGTAGCCTAATGGTTAGGGTTAAAGCCAGAACCCATGGACCTGGGTTCAATCCCTGGTTGGGAAACTGAGATCCTGCAAGTTGCTCGCGGTGGCCTAAATAAATAAACTTGGTTTAGCTGAGGCCCTGAGCCACATAAAAGTCAGTCACAGGTGAAGTCAATCTAATGCTAACGCCATCAAACCGAACCCAGGGTTAGAGCTTGTACCACTAACTCTGCAATCACCAGCCTACAACGCCTCTCGCAAACGAACGGTACCCTTTGGAGCGGGACAGACTCTCGGTGCTGGACACCTCTTTGAGCCCGTTCCCCCATCTTTATGATAGAAGGCATCTTTCTGCGGGAGGCTGGGAGGCTTAAAAGTGAATGGTGACGATCCTTCCTAAGTGGATATAAAAGTCAACTTCAGAAGGGAGTGGCGGCAGATAAGAAAACGTGAAATCTATCCATCGATTACGGAGGGATACGGTTTCACACCAGAGCGGAGCGCCCCAGGTTTCTCCTGGGCAGCACCTCCTCTGGCGTCCTGCTCCCGGGAAGCGTCTGTCGCACAGGGGAGATGCTGCCCCTGCCATCCCAAGGACAGGCTTGTGCCTAAGTCTGGGGTTTGCACGCAGTGACCACAACCTCGAGGGAGGACAAGAGCTCTCCTCTTTCTCCCCGCCGTCCTCTCCCCTCCGCGGAACTTCCAATTACAACCGTCAGGATTGTACCGGAGCTGTAATGCCGACGCCAGAAGCGCTTAACCCCGCACCTGACCCAGATTGCGGCCTGAACTGGAGCCGCCGGGTCGCTCCCTCACAGTAATGCAATTACCGCCTTCTGGAGCTCCCCTCGGGGTACCGGGGGGCGGCCGCTGTCACCCCGGGACTAAGCCCCTCCCTTCCGGGAGCCCGCGCGGAGGGGCGTGGCCCGGAGGGCTGGCAGGGCGCGCGGCGCCGGCACTTCCCACCGCTGGGGCGCGACCCAGGGACCCCGAGGAAGGGGCCCGGGGGCCGCTGCTCCCCTCGCCCTCCGCCCAGGCGGTGAGACGGGGAGGCCGGTAGTGTCGCAGTTCTGGGCACACGCGTGTCCCTCCCCGGGCCGCCCCTCGCCCGCCTCTCCTCCCCGCCTAACGGGCCGCCCCGCTAACTTCCCGAAACTCCGCGGAGGGGAAGCCTGAGCCGGCCGGTGCCGCGGGGCGGCGCGCGCGCCGGGGACGGAAGTGGATGGGAGCGGCGGCCGCGCCGCGCCTTTGTTGTTGCTCCGGGACTCCGCGGGCCCCCGCCCCCGGGAGCGCCCCATCACGGCGGCCGGATGATCGGCCGCCCCCGGGCGCACCCGGCAGGACCGCCCCAAGCCCAAGTCTAACTAACCTCACCTCCGGCCCCCGGGGGAGGGCGCGCCGCGGCGCGTCCTAGTGTCTGCCCGCCGGAGCTCTGCGCAGCCGATCCCTGCCCTCGGCCACCACGCGGTGGGACGCTCCTCACCTTCTTTCCGAGCTTCCCCCAGACCTCCCGGGGCACAGCTGCCGCTCCCCGCCCGACAACCGCTGGGCAGCCCGGACTCTCGACAGCGCCGCGGCCACTCCCTGCCTGCTTTCCCAGAACGAGGACCGGGTCCCCCTCCCGGGATGATTCACAGCTCCTCACCTGGAGCCTCACTCGAGTGCCCTCCCTCCTCCGGCCGGAGCGGCGATCGGGAGCGGGCGCCCTCTGCCGGGCCACCGGCCGGAGCTTCCCTGGGCCGGAGCGGGTCGGGAACATGGAGCCGGGCCGCGCGCAGGGACTCCCGCGCCTCCCACCGCGGCCACCCACGAGAGTAGGGGCCAGCGCGCCGGGACTGTCCTGGGCCGTTATACGCAAGCTGGGCCCGACCCCGGCCCAAGAGGACCAGGGCTGTCCCTGTGCCCCGGGGCCACTGCGCGCCCCACTCGCGGGCGGGCCAGCCGGTCCAGCCCTGCTCCCGGGAGGCGTCCTCAGGAACCCACCATTAACCGCGTGCGCAAGACCAGTTAAAAAAAAGCCCTGGAAAGTCAGTTTCACTGTGTCAAACAAAGTTTGGGTCCTGATTCTCAGTAGCCCTCTTCCGCCCGAATTAAAGGGCCGGAGGAGAGGGTAGTGGCCTTATAACACCCCCGAGTCCTAGGACTCGGAAGACGCTTGGGGCAGCTTCAGGGACAGTCGCAGTCCCGGCGGAGCCCAAGGTCGGCCGGCTTGTCGCTCCCCAGCCAGGGGGGAGTGGCTGGCCAATGACTCGCTCTTTCGCCCGAGTAAACACACTTCCAGCAGGTGAGTCTCCCCCCTACCCCCGCCTCCGCCCTGCCCCAGATCCCGGGTACAACTTTGGAGAGGAGCCAGGAGGAGCCGAAAGAACACCCACGCGCAAGGGTCCGCGTCCCCAGCCCAGGGGGTTCACCCGCGAGCCCCGACTTCCCGCACTCACCTAGCCGGCGCGCTCGCCCACCTGCCTGCCGGCCGCCGGCGCAGAAGTTCCCCGCGGCGACGAGGGTGACGGGGGGGTGGCACACTGGTCCTTGCGCGAGCTGGCTCTCGGCGAGGGGCTCGGCAGGGTCTATCCGGCGCTCCGTTGCCGCAGCTGCCAGAGCAGACGAGTTGCAAAGCGGGTCAGGGCCCAGCGAGCGCCTCCTTCCCCGAGAGCGGGCGCGCGAGTCCCGGAGCGGCGGGCGGGCGCCGGGTATTAATTGTAGGGCCCCCGGGTGTCGGCCGCCGGGCGCTCTGAGTGGCTCGGACCGCGCGCCAGGCCAGCGGGGCCCGGGCGACCCACCCCCTCGGCGCGCACCCGCGCCTGCCGGGGGACGCGCGCGCGCGCACGCGTCCGGCGGCTCTGGGCCCCAGGGCTCGCCGCGCTCCCGGGGCTCCAGACCTGCGGCCGCTCTGAAGCCGGAGGGGTGCCACTGACCTTAGAGACCCGAAACTGGAGCTCCGAGTGTCCAGACGAGCCAGGGATAAAACCCAGCAAGGTGTGCGAACTTTGTAGTCACAGGCGCTCCGGGCCCGTTGTCAAGGAGACCGTCCTGGCCCCTCCAGTCACAACTGTGAAAGTCACGTCACCCTCCGACTTGCGGGTCTGGACAGGAAGACCTTTCCTTTCTCCCCGCCAGTGGTTCTCATACTTAACTTTCGCTGATCAGAATCCCCCGCCCACCTCCACCTGAGATTTGTTGAAACGCTTGTCACGAAGCCCCGCCCCACTTTCCGATGCTTTACATCTGCCAGAGCGGCGAACTTGGCGTTTCTAACAAGTTCCCAGGTGATGCTGAAGCAGTTGCGAAGATTAAACGAGTTAATAAGGTTCGTGGAGTACTTGGTAATCTGCAAAGGAGTAGGTAAATTTAGATTTGTGAAATCCACACTTGCTACTCGTCTGTTTCACTAGCTTGCGTTAGCATGTGATTTCCATCCAGCCCCTGCTGCTTTTCCTCTGAGGGTTAGACTCTTTTCCTCTTGAGTAGGAGGAACACCATAACACCAAGTTATGCACAGCAGCTCCCATCAGAAGAATGAAAGGTGAGTGTGTTATTGATAGTTTTCTAGGGCTGCCTAGTAACTACCACAGGCCACGTGGCCTGGACCACAGAAACTAATCTTTTCACAGATCTGGAGGCTGGAAGTCCAGGATCAGGTGTTAGGAAGATTGGTTTCTCCTGAGGGCTCTCTACTCGCCTTGAGGGTAGCGGTCTTCTCTGTGCTTGGCATGGTCTTTCTTCTATCTGTGTCTGTGTCCTAATCTCCTCTTTTAAAGACAGCAGTCATAGTAGATGACAGCTCACCCATGAGGCCTCATTTTAAGTAAGTTACCTCTTTATAGACACTGCCTCCAAACACAGTCACAAGCTGAAATGCTGGGAGTTAGCACTTCAGCAGATGGATATGGCAAGGGGCAGGGGACCACAACTCAGTCCATAACAACAGCGAGCTTCACTGCCCCTAACACCCGAGAACAGAGCTTGAGTTTCAGCTTCCCTTCCTCCCTCCTCATCCCTCTGCCCTCCCCTGGAGCTGGTCTGTATGTGGACTCAAGTGCTGTAATTCAAAGCTGGAAGGACTTAGGGCCCAATAATGAAATAGCCTTCTTAGCTCAGGGTCCTCAGAAATACAATCAGTACAACACTCCAGTGTGTCAAAGGGATATAGCAGAATCTATGAGCAACTTGGAACCCCCTGCCCACCAGACATTTCAGAACCAGCCCTTTACAGTTTGTTAATGACTGAGTAGAGAATCACCCTTACCTTCTTCATGCTGCCTTTGTTGGAGCTATGCCCTCTGCCTGGCACCTGTGCCATCTCCAGAAGGCTCCTGAAGGAGGGACTGTTGGATAAATACAATAAAGACTCTCCACTTCTCCAGCTCTCTGGGAGAGCTCTGGCGGCATTTAAGCTAGGAAAGGCTGGAGGAGCAATGACAAGGCAGCTTGTGCAGATCCCAGGCTCACCAGATCCAGCTGATCTCTAGCAAATCAGTAATAACCCTGAATCTGAGGCTTTCTCTGACCTTATTTCCAATCTTCTGCTGGTTTGATCTTTGCCTGTGCTTCATCTAACACTAGGCTAGACTGCTTCCTAATCTCCATATGCAAGTGGCTATTAAAATCAGTCTGGGCACTCTAGACTTGGCATATCCAGCACTGAACTCCTTTCCCCAAACTTTGTCTCCCCATCTAAATCCTCCTGCCAAGTGGTTAGCACAGATGCCCATCTGAGATAGGACCTGCTTTAAGCCACTGGCCGCTGTGTCCTTGATGCCTCACAGAGGGCTCCCTGCTTTTCCATTCCCACCACTATCACCCCAGTAAGGTCCTTTTTACGCTCTCTCTTCTGGGTTTCTGCACTCACGCCCTGACTAGATCTGCTGCCCCAGCCTGCTTCTTGGCCAGCATCATCAACACTGCTCCTTTAGGGATCTTTCAAAACCAGAAACCTCTTTATCCTGTCAGTGGGTTACCTTTAGGTTTCAGGAGAAAATTCAAGCATCTTTGTTCACTTCCTTCTGAAGGCTCATCTCTGACCATCTCCCTATCAGTGCCCTTCACTGGAGTCATAGGAACCACTCGCTCCCAATGCCTGCAGACTCGAGAGGGCCCCTACTCTAGAAACACAAGAACCTATGACTCTCTCAGTCTATGGAGACAGTGTCACTCCTCTTTTAGTCTTCCCTAGAGAGTCACCAGGTCTAGGGAGTGCACCCACCCCTTCCTGAATTAGGGAGCACCCCAGGGCGCATCATAGAACTTAGGACACTGACCAAGAGTCCTGGGTCTTCTGCATCCTCTGTTAAACCATGAGGTTCTGGATGACAAGAACCCTATCCATTTTTGTATGCTCAAGTCTAGACTGGACTGGATGCTCAAAAAAAAAAGTTTGCCTTCAGGAATGAATTAACTCTTAGAAATTCAGAGGATTTAGTCAAACTTGGCATCTGTTAGGAAGTATTTTATTTGGAGCAAGCTTCACTTCTCCGACAATATTTGTGAACTTCGTGCTTGAATTATAGGTTCATTCTCTAGAATCTCTAATTAACTTCTATGCTAAATACCCAGGGTACCTCAGGGATTTTCAAGCTTCTGGTCTCGAAATCAGTTTTGTGCATAAAGATGAGAATTTTTAAAAAAGAAAACAATTTAAAAATACTTGAATGTATCCTGTCTAGTAAGAGTATTGTTTTCATGAAATTTTTGTTAACTATAATTGTGAGTTGTGTGTGTGTGTATCTGTGTGTGTGTACAGAGTTTTTGTGTCATCCAATTTATCCCTTCCTGTAGGTCCTAGTTAAATGCTAATTATCTTAGCAGGGCTGGAGTTGGGCTCACTGGAGGACACATATTTATAGAGACAATGGGAAGAAAGGGGAGTCATTAAGCAAAGGACATTTTCTGGAAGGAAATTCTGAGCCAGGCTTTTAAGCCAGCAATTGGCCAGTGGAGAGTAAAACATAGGGCTCTCTCTGCACGCAGTAGGTGCCACTTTAGTGCTTTGATTGACTGGTCTGTGTGTGAAGATGTGTGTGGGAAGTTCTCTTGGCTGGAGCCTGTCAAGGAGTCATGAGAAATGAGATCAGTGACTCGGTGCAGAGGAGAGAGGCCTGGGTTGTGGCCAGACCTGGCCCCGAGGTTTCCAGACATGAGCAGGAGGTGCTGTGACATGGGATTTCTTAACCTGGTTTTCATCACGAATGTTCCAAGATCAAATGTTATGAAGTTAACCTTTGCTGAAATAAAAATACCACTTTCCCTGGGTAAGAGTGGGAGACGTAAGTGCTCCAAGCAATGAATTCAGATGAAAAGTCGAATTTTTCTCATCTCTGGTAGCTGACTCGTCTGGAAAGTCCATGGAGAGAAGGGCCAAAATGCGATAGGATTATGTAACAGGGAGAAGTAACAAGTGGCCCTGATAAAGCTATAACCTTGAGAGTTCCGCCAAGTATTTCCATCCATATTAAATGCCTTTTACTGAGGAACCTAGATCCAGCCCACAAACCTTTAGAAGACAATGTTCTCACTCCCTAAAGTTTAGAATCTGCAAAAGAAGGTTGCTGTGTAAATAAAGAATACACATTATCGCTACTATGTTTTTCATTGCTTAAGTCACTTTGATCTCAACAGATGAAAAGAATAAATACTTGGGCCAGCAGGATGTAGACAAGATTTGGGGAAGGTTGTTAACCTTAACAAGTTTTTTAGATTTCTGATTGAGGTAACCTTAGTTTATAACATATGTTTTATGTGCACAACATTCTGTTTCTGTTTTGATCTGCCCTACTGCACGCTCACCACCAAAAATTTAGTTTTCATCAATCATCATATAGCTGATCTTCTTACCCCTTCCTCTCTTTTGTCTGTATCTACATGTTTGTTTTTGTTTGATTTGTCCACTTATTTTGTTTTGTTTTGTATATTCCATATATGAGTGAAATCATATGGTAGTGAGATAAGATTTTTAAAAAGAGAAACAAATAGACTGGACCAGAGATAGCCAAAATTGTAATGAGAAAGAAATTCTAGAGGACAATCTCTATTCTCTTGCTTCTCAATAGAAATACAGTTGGCCACAAATATTATAGGATTATATTTTAGAGTTGAAAGATGGACAAAATCTGAAAGAAATCAGACTGTAGCAAGCATGAGTTTTAACAAAACTTTAAAATGGGTTCCAGATTCTTCTTTCAGCTTTTTAAAACACACCAGGATGGGTTGGAAAAAAATGTGGTTGCAAAAAATTCCTGGGGACTGAAATATTCTTTGATATTATTTATAACACTGGCCAAGTCTCAACCATCTAAACTAACTAGATGGGTGTTAGTTGAACTTTTCCCCTAAATACAGAGAAGATTCTTTGTCCATATTTCACCCTCCACTCCTTATTCTGTGTAATTTTATAAATAATAAACCCTTCTTTAATTTCTTGAAAATTGGTGGTTTAGGTGCCAATAGGTGTATTTAACTAAAATTACTAATAAAAACTGAAAATATAGATGGGGCAGAACTAGTTTAACAGAAGTTGCTAATTTCCTTCAAAATAGTCCATTTTCTAGTTCATCACTGTATTTACCTGCTTCTCCATCCTCTGAGAGTTGCAGAGCCAACCTGCTTGGATTAAAAGCTGTGTTACCTTTGAATTACTTTTAACCTCTCTGTTCCTCAGTTTCCTTAGCTATAAGTTGTGAGTAACAAGAGTACTCCCTTCTAAAGACTTTTATAAAGAATTTAGACAGTGTGATTGACAAGGGGTTAATATCCAAAATATATAAACAGCTTACACAACTCAATATCAAAAAAAAAAAAACCAAATAACCCAATAAAAACATAAGCAGAAGACCTAAATAGACATCTCTCCAAAGATGATGTACAGATAGCCAACAGGCACACAAAAGATGCTCAGCATCACTAGTTATCAGAAAAAATGCAAATCAAAACCACAATATGTTATCACCTCACACTGGTCAGAATGGCTATCATCAAAATGTCTAAAAACAACAAATGCTGGAGAGGGAGTGGAGAAAAGGGAACCCTCCTACACTGTTGGTGGGAATGTAAATTGGTGCAGCCACTATGGTGAACAGTATGGAGGTTCCTTAAAAAACTAAACATAAAGCTACCATATGATCCTGCAATCCCACTCCTGGGTATATATTCAGAAAAGACAAAATCTCTAGTTTGAAAAGATACTTATACCCAATGTTCATAGTAGCACTATTGACAATTGTCAAGATATGGAAGCAACATAAGAGTCCATCAACGGATAAATGGATAAAGAAGATGTTGTATATATGTGTTCTCAGCCGCTCAATCATGTCCAACTCTTTGTGACCCACGGATTATAGCCTGCTAGGCTCCTCTGTTTGTGGAGTTTTCAGGCAAGAATACTGGAGTAGGTTGCCATTTCCTACTCCAGAGGATCTTCCTGACCCAGGGATTGAACTCATGTCTGTTGTGTCTCCTGCATTGGCAGGCAGATTCTTTACCACTGCACCACCTGGGAAGCCCATAAAAGGATGAAATGATGCCATGGGCAGCAACATGGATGGACCAAGAGATTATCATACTGAATGAAGTAAGTCAGACAAAGACAAATACTACATGAAATCATTAAAAAAAAAAAAAAATCATTTATATGTACAATCTAAAAAAACAATCAAATGAATCTATATACAAAACAGAAACAGACTCACAGACATAGAAAACAACCATATGGTTATCAAACGGGAAGGAGAGGGGATAAATTAGGAATATGGGATTAATATATACAAACTACTGTACATAAAGTAGACAAGCAATAGGGAACTATGTTCAACAACTTCAAATAACCTATAATGGAAAATAATCTGAAAAAAATATATAACTGAATCACTTTGCTGCATACCTGAAAGTAATGTACTATTGTAAATGAACTAAACCTTGGTTTTTTTAAAATGCACGTATTATAAGAAAAATACCCAGATAAATTTAAATAGTTGTTAATAAAATACTAATTTAAGATAAACCCTCCAACATGGTAAGTTGTTAATAAACAGTGACTATTGTTCTTAGCCCCATCCAGGCATATCTATACCTGTTTGTTGCAACAAATTTTTCAGCTCCTCAGGCCCTGGGAGGGACCCTCAGGAGAAATCAATAGGCCTGCCTCTTTGTACTCGCGGTAACAAAAGAAACAGTTACTATTTGTCATCACCAACAGGTAAAGTCTCAAGACTTTGAGTTATATTTTTTTAAATTTAAAAACACTGTTCTTCATTGCTGAGCGAGGGCTTTCTCTGGGTTGTTCAGATGATACTCTGTCCCCTGTCATCTGCTGAGACCCTCAGTGTGCCTCTCAAAGCTAATCTCTACAACCTCCGACTTCTAGACACATGAGGGGCTAAGCTCAGGAATGGTGCCTTGGTGCTTGGATCCAAGCAGAGACACAAGACATGAAGACAGAGCTGCTGGAGGCGGGACCCGCAAGGGGTTAAGTCATGACAGATGCATAGAAATTACCCAGTGAAGAAGGAAAGAAAGAATACCCCAGTGAGATATTCTATTAGCATTTCAAGAGTATCACACGTGAATTATTAGCTTCATTCTTCTACCAGCACAAAACCACCTAGGTGGCCTTGAAAATACCATCCCACCTCCTGTATCATGGGTCTAGCAATGGGTCCTGCTTCCACTGGGCCGATGAGAGCTGATCGCTTCACAACGAACCCTGGGCTGGTCCACTCCCCGCACCGGTGCTTGTCCAATAGCGATGGAGCTACCACTACCTAACACCCATCTGTGCTGCTTTGAAAGTTTCCTGAACTCCTTATAAATTAAATCTCACCCCAGGCCCATATGCCTTAATTTAAGCCCTTTCCCTCCAGTTATATTCCTGGTAAGACAGGAAACAGCCTCATGTTGATGGTGGTGGAGATAAGACTCCTTCCTTCTGGGAGTTGGGATCTTCATGCCTTTGTTGTATCACGGAGCCACTGCAGAGAGCAGACATTTTTTTTTAAATCACCCCTCCCCCCCGGTTTATTAAAAACAGTCCTTTGATGCTCCTTATCAAATCTTGCCGAACTCTAAACCAGGGCTTTATTTCATATGACAGGATGAAAAATAAGTAATCCTCCCCTTCGCCTTGAACTAGAACAACACAGGAAATAAAAGACTAGCCATGCAGTCAGAGGCCTGCAGAGCCCTTTCCTGGCAAGGATGTAAATCTGAGATGTGTCCCCGAATCTAACCTGATCTGCTTTGGAGAAGATGATGTAAGAAAAGGCTTAAAGAAACCCAACTCCAGAAGATGCAAGCCAAGAGACTTGCTCAGCCGGGACAGAAAGTGCAACGGATCCGTGCAAGGGGGTCACCCGACCTGATGGAGATCACAGGGCCTCACCTACCAGGCTTGGACACGGTCTGTTGTGCTCGGCAGGCACAACCAGAGGGCTCACAGTCAAGCGACACAACTGTCTTATGACCCGGTCCTGGAAATTGCGGATTAAATCCCAGAGGCACATCCCTCAAGGGGGCTCAAAGAGAACCAGCAGGAAATCTGTGCCAAAGATCAAAATCTGGGGTTAATCACGGGTCTTAAGAATAGTGCTTTCTTCCAGACAGTGTAATAGATCTTCCTAAGAGATTAAGGCGACAGCTGCAGAGCTGGCCAGGGACCTGCCTGTTTTGCCAGGGCCCTGGGTTTTGGGGGGTCATGGCCAGGCTGTGTGGTGGACCTTAGGCATCAGGCTCACCTTCTGATTGCTGCTGCTACTGGGTTATTGCTCCCCCCGCACCATGGTGCTAGTTATCCCAACTCTGCCCCTGCCCCACCCACCACCACCCTTCATTTCTCTAGTTAATAGTCAGATAGTATTGGTTAGGCTGCTTTCAGCTAAAGGTAATAGACAGTCCTCTATTACCTGTTAGCTTAAAGAGCGACACTCCATTATGGGACATGCAGAAGGTTTTAGGATTCGCTCGGTTTGGGGGCTTTAAATCTGTTTCCCTGTGGGCTCTTTTTGCGTGCTTCATCCTCAGGCTGGGGGCAACAAGATGCTGCAGCTGTTTGCAGACCTCACATCTGTGCTTGACAGTATCCACGAGAAGAAAGCAAAAGTCACTCCTGGAAGCTCTTGAAGAAGACGGAGAAATGAATTTCCCCTGAGCCCCCAGATAGTTGAAGCCTTTGTATGCCATTGGCCCCAATTACATGTGCTCTTTCCTAAATCAGTCACCAGCAAGAGAGGCAGAGCCCCTCTTGACCAATCAGGCCACCCTGGTGTGGAGGGCATCAGTCACGTTCCCCTTGAGGCCCCATGACTATGGGGGGAGGGGAGAGACCTGAACAAAACCGGGTTTCTGTTACCAAAAAAAGGGATGGGAAGGCTGCTGAGCAGATGGTTATGGTGTCCTCTGCCATAGGGTATGTATTTATTATAATTTTAAATAATAAAGCTATGGTAATTGTTATGCTTTCTCTCAGTATTCTGTCTCTCTGCCTTCTGGCACACAACAGAGTTGACCTTCTTGACCCCCTGTGACACCAGATCTGGCCAGTGAGCTGTGAACTGAAGTGTGTGTGTGTGTCTTTAGGGCCAGAGCATGTTACTGTCTGCTCCAGTTTCTCCAGGCAGTTCTTTTCTGCTGCCCCCTGGAACCAGGAATGGTCCAGACAATGGCTGCCCCATCAACCTTGTCCTGGAGTGAGGACAGTGCAGAGGAGCAGAGCCTTCAGGCCCCTGCAAAGGGTAAGTGGCAAGATAAAGGGAACAAAACCACAGTTCAATACTTGGAGAGAATTTGAGTCAAGCCAAAACCTCATGTATTTATACTATTAATTACATAATAGCTTACATTTACTGAGTGTTTCCTGCCTTCCAGGCATGGGATAACACAGTGTCGCTAACTTCAATGGATAGGAAGAACCAGGGGTGGTGGGGTCTCTGTCCATCTACCCAAGCCCCCAAGATGTCTTCACTCCTAGGTATCTGTACCAACTGGCACTTGTCTAAGGATGTATCTATGTATCGGTTGCCTGTCTACCCAACAGATAAATGTCCTAAGGATTGTGGAGTAGAGAATGAGTGAGTACCAGTGCCTGTGAATAGGAGTCTTCAGGAAGAGATCAGGAACACTCAGGTGTATACCCAGGTCCCATGAATACTGGGACTTCAGTAAGAGGAGAAAGGGGAAAAGAGGCCACTGGAATGAAATTCTCTATGGTCCTCTTGTGCTTCTGCACATCTTGTGATCAACATATTGAGCACTTTTTGCTCCAAATACCTTGTCAAAGATGTTTGTGTAGCAAACAGTTTGGAGGCTAGAGATAATGCCTCCCCCAGAGCAAAGAACAAGTTTGCCTACCCCCTTGAAAAGTAGAGATAGTATCCTTCCCTGAAGCAAAGGCAATTATACTTCCTTTCCAGTATAACAAAGACAATGTCTTTCTCCACAGCAAAGCAGCCATGCTTAATGCCATTATAAAAGAGTTGGGCTTCTTAAGTACAGGGTTCCTCTCCTATAATGCAACACACTGTGTGTGTAGCTATCATCATTTATGGGAATTGATACTTCGATGCAAAAAATTCTGATATGCCAGTTACTGCTATTGCTATGGGTAATAGACAGTCTTTGTCTCTGACCCAGGAGTCTTATGTCTCCTAGCAGCACTTATGAGACTGTCGCAGGCCAGCTTTCTAGCTTGCCAGTAGTGTAAATCTCAGATCCTTCATAATTACTGACACAAGTGGTCGTTTATGGACAAGTAACATTCCAAATTAAGCATATGGAGAGAAGTTAAAGGGAAACCTTTCTTATCTCAGGAATTCTCTCAGAGAAATTGATCTTTTTCAAAGTAATATCCCTTATATTCCTTTCTTAAACAGGGTAGACTTGGATGATTAAAAATCCCAAGATCAGGTACAGCCCTCAGGGTGGGTTACAGACATGCTCAGTTGCTCTTCTCTATTAGGAGAATGTTCTCTAGAGTCTTCACATTCATCTGAGAATCTAAGCAACCAGTTTGTGAAAATAAACCAGAATGCTACCCAGGAATATCATTCTCAAACTGTCTGATCGAAGGTCTGCTCTTATAGCCCCTGCTTTCTGTCTTCAAATATCAGAAAACCTTGGCATTCCAAGTTCCAAATTGAAAGTGAAATCGCTCAGTGAGAATTTGATTTGAACAGAGTGTGGAATTGATTCTAAGGGTTTGGTATAAGTTTAACATCTGACTTATATGTTACCTGCTATGTCCCGAATCAAGAAAACTTATTACAGACAACCAGGGTTCAAAGAACAATGGGTTTTGCAGAAATCTTTACTCCCAGCTACACATTTCTCCCCACAATTCAGTGTCAAAAATTTAAGTAGTTCCTTATAAGACACTACAGAGTTATAACATGTCAGAGATAAGGGTGCAAATGTGTGTTTACCATTGCAAAAAACAAAGGACAAAATAAGACGACCTGCATGGAATTGAGACCATCCAGAAAATAATTTTTAATTCCATCCAAATGATTGAGTCAGACTTCAATGGTTAATTTTATAAATGAGTCTCCATTGTGTCAATCTGTCTGTCCATCATAGATTACCTGAACCTGTGAGATGTGCTGAGGGTAACCTCTTAAGAGTAAAAATGAATCATCACTATGGTATTTCTGCAAGACCTCAATCCATTTATTTTCTGGTATTAAGTTTATTTATTCATTAATTCAATCTGAATAATTTTCCAAATACTTATTAATATGTTAAGCTAGAACAGATACAGTGCCTGCCCTTAGAAATGTTCACTCAGGAATGGTTTGACTTTGAAATATGTTAAGTGTTGTGAAGAAAAAGTAAATAGTGTTGTGAAAGCTTATAATAGGAGCCTTACCTAATCTTGGGAGGCTCAAGAAAGACTTCCCTGAAGATGGGACATTGGAGCTGAAACCTCAAGGCTTTATTTAAAGGGATTTACTATACAAAGAATTTGGGGATGGAACAGGGGTGGCAAGGGGAACTTAGAAGATTATTCCAGGCTGAGAGAGAAGCATGTCCAAAGGTCTGGTGGCAGATGGATCCTTGCTACTTTTAGGGCATTGAAAAGGTCAAGTCCCAAATCTGGGACCATTTGAACAATGAAATATATAATGACAGCAATATATTATATCATAGAATAAAACAAATCCACCAGGCTAGTGATAATCAACAAGTTAATAAATAAGTATATGAGAAGAAAAGCTATTTTTTACAATAGGATTCCAATTAATAAATTTAAAAAGGATAATGGACATAGAAAATCACCATTTGAAGAACACAACAGTAATAATTACTGCATGCATGAATCAATTGTTGATAAAACTGGCAGATAAAACTATGATGAGAAACCTCATACTAATATAGATTCAAAATCTCTCTTCTCCCCATCCTTCCAGTAAAGAGTAACTTTATGATGCAGACACCATTTTAACCAAGGACTCACCATGATGAGACATGAATATCATGTACCTCCTGATGCAATACACTGAGAAGGGACACAACATCACTTCTGTGATATTCTTGCCAAATTATGTGTAACCTGGGTTTAAACATGAGAGAAAAAGCAGACAAACCCAAACCGAGACTCAGGCTACTAGATAACTGGACTTCAAGATTGTCAAGGTCATGAACCACAAAGGAAGAATGAAGGACAGCTTCAGATTGGAGACCACGAAGACATGGTACCCCTAGGCAATGAGCAATCCTGAACCTACTGTTGAAATTCAAGTAAAGTCTGTAGATTAGTCAGTAGTTTTGCTTGCTGTGGACAAAAATGTCTCTTGCTGTATCAGTAAAGAAAGGATGTTGCAGCCATCGAGCCAGCAGCCACTGCAGCCTTCCTCAATGGTGTACCCTG
Source organism: Okapia johnstoni (assembly GCA_024291935.2). Taxonomy (NCBI): domain Eukaryota; kingdom Metazoa; phylum Chordata; class Mammalia; order Artiodactyla; family Giraffidae; genus Okapia; species Okapia johnstoni. Next base: position 26,506,264 of record CM044324.1, read on the forward strand.
AGAGCACTCAGGATGGAGAGAAACAAGATATTGCCCTAGATAGTTAAGGCTCAGATGAAAGGAATCATTTTGATAAGCTCAGACTCTTGTCTCTTCCCATACACAGAAAAGCACTAACTTCATTCATTTAAGATGTCTGTTTTTCTTTAATCAGCAGTAATACTTTGATGTTCAATTACCTGGTTTTTGCAACAAAACCTCCTATATACCCTGACTCCTCCCTTGTCTCCTGGAGCAGTCCTTCAGAGTATCTGAGAGGCTGTATTCCACACTTAAGTCCTCCATAAGTCCACTTAATAAAAGATAATTCTCAACTTTTAGGTTGTGTATTGTATTCAGTCAACAACATTAATGTTAATTTCCTGGTTTGGATAATTATACTCTGGTTATGTAAGATGTTCACATTTAGGGAAGCTGAGTGAAGTACATATGAAAAACCTTTTCACTATTTTTGCAACGTTTTGCACGTCTGAAATTATTTCAAAATGAGCAGCTAAAGAAATAATGAGTAAAAGGAAAAAAATGAGTCAGCTGAAACACAGAAAGTGACAAGAGGCTGGCGAGGTGGCAGCTTGAGCCAGCAGAGGGATTTGTAGGCAATGTTGGAGATTTCAGTCTTCACTCCAAGAGGAAAGGAAAACATTGGGTGGTTGAAAGCAGTGTAGAGAGGAATCAGATTGGCATTTTCCAGGCACACACTGGCTGCCATGAGGAAAATGAGCTCGAGGCAGGCTGGAACATGTGGGGAGATCAGAAACAGGACATTGCAAGAGAGCAGGTGAGAAGATGCTGCAAGCTTGGTCCAGGGTGGTGACAGCCTGAATGGATGAACATGATGAGATTCTTGAGACATTTAGGAAATAAAATCATAGAGTGACGTGGCGTGGAGAAGGACCAGGACGTGGGCGTCCAGGATGAGTATCCATGTCTGGCTTGCCTGACTAAAGGAACAGAGAAACTGTTCACCAGAGGGAGCACACAAGCTGGTGCAGAGGAATCTTTGCACAATCTGCATGAATATTCCTCTGTTTCTTTAACTGGTAGACACAGCCAGCCCCACAGGTCCAGCTAACAGGAAGTGGCTGTTAGTCAACTACCTGGACTCCACAAGTGGGGAGGAGGCACTATGCTTTCAGTTCTCCAACTGGTCTTTCTTTGCTCTTTTCCCTAGTTGGGCTATATTCTGAACTTTATCCGTAGCACATGAATGCTACAGAGTTCTCCTCCTTCCCCTTGTCTGCAACATGTGCATACTCAGTTGCTCAGTTGTGTCTGACTCTGTGACCCCATGGACGGCAGCCCGCCAGGCTCCTCTGTCCATGGGAATTTTTAGGCAAGACTACTGGAGTGAGTTGCCATGCCCTACTCCAGGGGATCTTCCCAACCCAGGGATTGAACCCATGTCTCCTATGTCTCCTCCACTGGCAAGCGGATTCTTTACCACTGAGCCTCCTGCGAAGCTTTCTGAAGTGCCCCTCCTATCAAAAGTCCCCATACCCTACCTTAGTCTATTTCTGATGATTCTTTCAAAAAATTACTTATTGGTTCTCCTGTTAACTGTTGGGTAATGATTGACTTAGGGGCATCTTCATTTTAATGATGAATTGAAGCATTTGCATTAGAACCAGTTGCAATTTGTGGAACAATAGCACTGTGGCAGGAAGTATCAGTTCCAAAGGGCCCCACAGGAAGCACTCATATTCCAAATGATCCAGTGTCATTAGAACTGTTTTCCCCATACAGAGAGGTACACTGTCCTCCATCAATAACCCGGTCCGAGTTAACTGGTAATGAGCGGGAATTCAGAGGGAGGCTATCCATCTCATGATTGCTAATCAGAATGTACAGTGATTCAGAGAAACTGCCTAGGGAAGTCCAAGTTGCTTAAAGGAAGAACTTCTTTCTTCCCTCTTCCCCCAGGTTTGTGGACCACAGATCAAAAACCCTGAATTCCTCTTTCCAGAGTCAGACTAACTGAATTTGGATCTCTAAGTTGACTAAATTACCTTGCTGGTCCTCCATGATATTAGCTAGCTTCTGTCTGAGCCTTTGTTCTTAGGAAAAGCTGTTTCTTAGGCAGTATATCAAAACTATACACAATTTTCATGAATTTCTTCCAGTAGTTTACCAAGTTCTTCCAGAGAGAATTCAACCTTTGCCCAGTGCTTTCATTAATGACTTAAAAAAAAGGGGGGGATGATTTTAGCAGAAAGTCACATTAAAGTATTTATTAAACTAGCATCTAGTGGTATAATTAGTACCACTTAGAGGAACATCAAAAACCACAAAATACTTAGGGACAAACTTAACAAAATAGGCACAACACCTGAAAAATGAAAATTACACAATGTTTCAGAGAGAAATGAAGGAGACCTAAATTGAGCAAAATATTATGTTCCTGCATTGGAAGATATTGTTTTCATATTGGTTCTTTCCAAACTCATCTACAGAATTGATTGCACTCTCAATAAAAATTTCAGCTGCTTTTAAAAATATATAAATTGACAAACTGATTCTAAAATTTATATAGAAGTGCAAAAGATCTATAAAAGTAGCTAAAACATTTTGAAACAAAAGAGCAAAGTTTAAGGACCTACACAGTTGTCCCTCAGTGTCCTTGGTTCCAGGATGCCCCATGGATATCAAAATCCATGAAGGCTTAAGTCCCTTTTATAAAGTGGTATAACCACTATACCATTATATGCATATAATGCATATAATCTATGCACATTCTTCCATATACCTTAACTCATCTCTATGTTCAGCAGTAAAGAATCTGCCTGCAATGCGGGAGCCACAGGAGCCAGGAGCCCAGTTCAACCCTGGGTCAGGAAGATCCCCTGTAGAAAGGCATGGCAACCCACTTCATTATTCGCGCCTGGAAAATCCCATGGTCAAAGGAGCCTGGCGGGCTATAATCCATAGGGTCACAAAGGGTCGGACATGACTAAAGCAACTTAGCATGCATGCGCATGTTACTTACAATATCTAATACGATGAATGCTATGTAAATAATTACTTGATGGTGGTGGTGGTGGTTTAGTTGCTAAGTCATGTCCAACTCTTTGCAACCTCATGCATTGTAGCCTGCCAGGCTCCTCTGTCCATGGGGTTTCCCTGGCAAGAATACTGGAGTGGGTTGCCATTTCCTTCTCCAGGGGATCTTCCTCACCTGTGGATCGAATCCATGTCTCCTGCATTGCAGGCCGATTCTTTACCAACTTAGCCACCAAGAAAGCCTTATGTAAATAATTACCTATGCTCAGCAAATTCAAGTTTTGCTTTTTGGAGCATTCTGGAGTTGTCATTTATTTATTTTTTAAAGAATATTTTCAATCTGCATTTCGTAAAATTGGGGGATACAGAGAAATGACAGTACTACCTAATTTCAAGACTTACCGTAAAGCTATAGAAATCAAGATAATGTAGTATTGGTATGTGAAAAGACACACAGATGGAAGAAACAGGGTAGAATCCATAAATAGACCCACACATACACAACTGATTTTGGACAAAGATGCAAAGGCAATTTAATGGGGAAATGATAGTCTTTTCAGTGTGCTGGTCATATAGTCATATACATGTATTTACAGTACAAACAATAAAATCTTTGTATCAAAATATTTAAGAACTCTTAGAACTTAATAATAAGAAACAATTCAATAAAAAAAAGATAAAAAAATTTGAAGAGAGATTTAATACAAGAATGGCCAATTATTGCATGAGAAGATGCTAAATGTCAGTATTTATAGAGAAATGCAAATGAAGAGCACACAAGAAACCACTCCACATGCGTTAGAATGTCCAAAATTAAAGAAACACACCAAGTCCACAGCCAGTGTTGGCAAAGACATAGAGCAATGGAACTCATACATTGCTGGTGGAAAAACAAAACTCTGCAACCACTGAGGAAAACACTTTGGCAGTTTCTTCTAAAGACACACTTTAAAGGGTCCACCCAGAAATCCTATTCCTAATATTTACTCAAGAGAAATGAAAACATATGTCCACAGAAAGATGTGTAGACAAATGTTCAGAGAAGTCTAATTCATAACAGCCCCAAAGTGCAAACAATGCTAATTTCATCCACAGGTGAACAGATCAACAAACGGCAGTCTGGTCTCACAATAAAATGCTAGTCAATCATACACACAGAAGAACACACTCTACACAGTGGCATGGATGGTTCTCAGAAACGTTATGCTGAGAAAAAACAGCCTGACATAGCAAAGAATATGTCCTATATGATTTCATTTATATAAAATTCTGGAAAAGACAGATCTAATCTATAGTGACAGAAAGCAGATCAGCAGTTGCCTGGAGCTGGAAGGATTGAGTGAGAAGCAGTACAAGGGAATTTTCTGGGGTGAAGACTGCGATCTCTATCTTGACTGTACTTACTGGTTGTTACCTGGTTGTACAAACTTGTCTGAACCCATCAAAACGCACATTTTGAAGTAGGTGCGTTTTACTGAATTAAAAGCAAAATCAAGTTGATTTGAAAGAAAAAACATTTAGAGAATAGAAGATACTATGCTACACAAATATCAGGTTGGAAGAAGGCTATATATAGACAGTCAGAATTCCCCGGAAAACCCAGTCTGCAAAATGCACTCACCTTCTGGAAGATGCTGATCCTCAGAGCTGCCACGGGCTTCGCGTGGAACCTGGCTGGTGCTCGTGGCCCCCTGGAGACCCTTTGTATGTGCTGAGTCATGGGAGGAGCTGGGAGTTCTGTTCCAGCCCCCGTTGGAGGACCTTGCCTCCTCTTCCCAGCTCTGCTGCCCGATTCCATCGGCTCCATCTTTCCCTCCTGCACCTTCCCAGGACTCCCAGCGCGCGGAGCAGCTCACGCTCAGCCACCCAACTTTTCACACAAGGCCCAAGTCTTCTCAAAGTTCACAGAAATGGACCACATGAGCCCCTTTGCTTTCACTTGCCCTCATTTTCTCTTCCCCTCACTGCTTTTCCCATCACAGCTCCCAAATCACATCCTGTTTCTGTTGGGCTCTCCTGGACACTTACTCCCCCCTCAGCTCTCAGCCCCCACCTCCTGATTCTGTAATTCATCATCACGGTGTTGTGGTGTGTGAGGAGGTTCAAGACTTCCCTTCTGATTTCAGAGGACCCCAAGGGCCCAGGAAAGGATTCGATGGCCCCCAGTGAGCCAGCAGCCACCAATCACCAGCACAACCCCTGTCATATTGAGACTTCAGTGAAGGCTTCCTCCAGGGAATGGTAGTTGGTCATTTATCCAAAAACCAGCCTATTGAAAGGAGAATACACTTTTCTTCCTCTTATTTATTTACCTTAATTTTTATTTTATATTGGAGTAGAGTTGATTAACAATGTTGTGCTAGTATCAGCTGTGTGCACTACTATATATAAAACAGATAACCAACAAGAACGTACTGTATTGTACAGGGAACTCTGCTTAATTTTGTTATAAGCTGTGAAACCATCTGGTCCTGGGCTTTTGTTTGTTGGGAGAGTTTTTATTCCAGTTCCGATTTCCGCGCTTGTAATTGATCTATTCAAATTTTCTATTTCTTCCTGGTTCAGTTTTGGAAGGTTATGGTTTTCTAAGAATCTGTCCATTTCTTCCAAGTTGTCCATTTTATTGGCATATAGTTGCTAGTAGTAGTCTCTTATGACCATTTGTATTTCTATAATAAGCTAAATGGAAAAGAACCTGAAAATGAATACAGTTTTGATTGCTCCTTAATCTTTTTTCAACTTTTAATTTTGTATTGGAGTATAGCCAATTAGCAAACAGTGTTGTGATGGTTTCAGGTGAACAGTGGAAGGACTCAGACACACATATACATGTATCCATTCTCTCCCAAAGCCCCCTCCCATTCAGGCTGCCACATGATTGCTCCTTGTCTCCAAGAACTCGCACTCCTTGGCTTTGCCCGCCAAGCCATCACAAAGTGGTCTTTGTAGATTCCTGGAAACCCAGCCCTAGCTTCACCCCCAAACCCACCCTACCTTGTAACAGTTCAGCCTCAGCTGAAAAGTGAGTGTGATCCCTCCTCGCTCCCATCTTCACCTGTCTCTGTTGGGGCATTTATCACAGAGTCCCATGGGGATTCCACTGACTGACCCACTCACCATAAAAACATCCAACAGGGCAGATAATCTTCTATGACTCCCACACCTAGCACTGCTTCTAACCCATAGAAAGCACTCAAATCTTTATTATCGTGGTGGTCGGTGCTATAAGAGACACAAAAGGTGCATAAGGCTTAGTTTCCACTTCCTGGAGCTTGCAGCCCAGAAATAATAGAGTTGCTCGCACAACAGTAATACAAAAGTAAACTGTGTAAGTGCTTCGTGAAGTAGGGTTACATAGGTAGGTAGGTGCATAGGCCTACCCGAAGGCCTATGCAGCCCAGGAGAAGGTTTCAAGTCAAATTACTGGCACAGATGTTTGAATGTACCTAATGGCTAATTTTCAGTGAGTGGTTTCTCTGTGCCAAGGACCAGCTAAGCAATTTAAAAATTTTGTTTATTTTGGTCTTCGTTGCTGTGCATGGGCTTTCTCCAGTTGCAACAAGTGAGGGCCTTTCTCTAGTTGATGTGAGTGGGCTTCTCACTGTTGTGGCTTCTCTTGTTGTGGAGCACTGGCTCAGTAGTTGTGGTGCATGGGCTTAGTTCTCCCTGGTATGTAGAATCCTCCCAGACCAGGGATAGAACTTGTGTCCTCTGCATTGGCAGGCAGATTCTTAACCACTGGACCACCAGGGAAGTCCCCAGCTAAGCATTTATATAATGGATCGGTCTGTGGCTACCTGAACAAAGGGCCAGAAAAGGGGTGGCTGGAAACCACAGAAATGTCTTCTCCTTCAGTTCAGGAGGTCGGAAGTCCAAGATCAAGGTGTTGGCAGGGCCGTGCTCCTTCTGAGGGCTCCAGGGGAGAACGCTGCCTCACCTGTTGAGCTTCTGGCGCTTGTTGGCAGTCCTTGGCGTTCCTTGGCTTGTGCTTGCTTCAGTCCGGTTTCTGCCTCCGACGTGTGGCCTTCTTCCCTGCTGGTGTGTGTATATCTGTATGTTCTCTCCTTCTCTTATAAGGAAGAGGAGATGGATTGAGGGCCAACCCCACCCTAGTATGACCTCATCGTCACTGATCACAGCGGCCAAGGCTGAATTTCCAAATAAGTTAACATGCTGAGGTTCCAGGTGAATGTGAATTGTAGACAGACACTATTTAATCCACTTCACAGGCATAATTCCTTTAATCCTCACCATGAACATACGAAGTAAATGTTATAACAATTCCCGTTTGATACATAAAGATGTCAAAATGTCTGGAGAATAAACGGTGGCCTAAGGGAACATTCCAGAAATGCCAGGGATTCGAGTGTCAGAGCATTTTATCAGGCTGTGTGGTCCATCACTCTTAAGACTTCAAAAAAAAAAAAAAAGCTTTAAAATTGTAAAATATAACATTCATTTGAAATAGCATATGTAAAATGAATGTGTAAAGACTATTAATAAAATGAACCCCCAAGTACCTATCACTCAAGAAGTAGAACCCTACCGGTGCCTTAGAAGCTCAAAACTGCTTTATCCCTCCACCCTCAGTGAGACTCTGAGATCCCTCACTGATAAACATTCTGCATGCTGACCTGCTGACGTCCATCTCTGAGTCAGCTCCCCGGGGAACCCGTCTCTGAGGACTGGCACCAGAAATGGTCTAAGAAAGCAGACTTTCAGATGGGGTATTTGAGATCCACATCCCACCTATTGGGCCAACAGAACGAAAGAGATTCAATTACTGTTGGTAGACGGGTCAGGAAGAGCTCTGTGAGCTTAGAAATGTAGCCTGGACTCTCTGTGTCTGGGGAAAGAAATATTCTTTGATATTGAATGAGGGGTTGGGGGGAGAGTGGGGGGCAGGACACCAAGCCCTACAGTGGGTTATTCTGTCAGTGGTTTTCACGTGAGGCTGGAGGGTCATGGAGGGGAAGGAATTCCAAGATGGGGGACTCACCTCCCCCAAGCCCATGTCAGTTCTGATTCTCCAGCATTCACTCCACTGTGGGGGTGTGGGAGTGGGGTGGGAGTGGAGGTCGACAGAGTGGAAAGTGAATAGGAAAGTTGTTGGAACCAGAAGAGGAGCTTTTCCAAAGGCACACAAGCCCTTTCCTGGCTGGGAATCACTGGCGACACCATCTCACTTTACCAAATGGCCCTGCTCTTGAATTGGAAAATTGCCTGGGAAACTTTATTTATGTAAGTACTATCGAACACTTACCACTTATTACTATTATTTTAAATCCTCTGAAAAGGCAACATTCTTCTTCCACCGTCTCAGAAATATAATACTTTCAGTGGTAACCAGAGGACATTTTTGTTTCATTTTCTGTTTTCCTTTTATGTGGAATCCAAAAAGAAATGATAAATGAACTTACAAAACAGAGACTCACAGACTTAGAGAATGAACTTATGGATGCTGGAAGGGATAGTTAGGGAGTTTGGGGTGGATATGTACACACTGCTATATTTAAAATGGATAGTCAATAAGGGCCTATTGTATAGCACATGGAACTCCACTCAATGTTATGTGGCAGCCAGGATGGGAGAGGAGTTTGGGGGAGAATGGATACATGTATATGTATGGCTAAGTCCATTTGCTATCCACCTGAAACTATCACAACATTGTTAACTGGCTATACTCCAATACAAAATAAAAAGTTTAAAAAAGAAAAGAAAAGAATTGGTCATAAATACACTGAATAAAATTCAATGCTGATAAAAAGATATAACTGACATATAACATACTAGTCTCAGGTGTACAACATAATGGTTTAATATCTGTATATTTGGCAAAATGATTGTTATCACACTAAAGTAGACACTAGTTAGCCAGAGAACCTTTTTGTGTGTGTGATTCAGTTATGTATACCCATATATGTATATATTCTTTTCCACATTATTTTCCATTATGGTTTATTACAGGATATTGAATATAGTTCCCTGCGCTACACAGTAGGACCTTGTTTATCTATTTTATGTATAGTAGTTTGTGGAGAACATTTTTGAAATGCAAAGTTTACTATAAAGATGTTTTCTCCTGACAAAATTGTTTTTGAAGAAACCGTAGCACAACCTTCTCCAGCATGTCAGAACCACACTGTCACATTCCATACTGAATCCTGTCAATCCAGGCCACGCTGGAGGGTGAATGCTGACTCACAAAGGGAAACCGAGTGAACTTCCAGCCTCTGCTATATCAGACCGAGTCAGCTGTGAACCTGTTTATCCTCAGGCTGCGCGCGTGAAGGTCCCTAGGAGGCACGGCGGGCCCTTTGGGAGCGAGTGAGGCCTCTTCTGTGAGTCTCAGTCAGAGGAAGGGAACAGGGAGATCTCCCAGTCTGGACCTCCACTGCCCCTGACTCAGATTCACTCAACACGTGGAAATTCCATGAAAATAATAAGAAAGGGATGATAGGAAAGCAGATCCTTTTGGATAACATGGTTTATGTTTCTTTTCCTTTTTTTTTTTTTTTCAGCCTTGGGAGGCATTTGTGATTTGCATGTTCTGTAGAAAAGAGAAGCATGAAAATTCCAAATGATCCAGGAATTTTCAGCGTCACTAGTTCTAAAAAACGGAAGCCAGTTTGTAAAAACGATAAATGGTGCTCCAGTCACCTTCTGCTTTAAAAAGTTGTAACAGTTACAGATGAATTAAAAAGAAAAAAAAGATAAATGCAGCACATGCTCATCAAAAAACTTCAAATAGACAAGAAGGATTTAAAAGATGAAAATAAAAGTTTTCCTCTTATGTCTAAAGATAAACATTATGAACAATTTCTTATATATCCTTCCAGAGTTTTCCATTCATACACATTGAAAAAACACATTTTAATATTTGTATACAATATTATGACATGCTTTTTGAAAGATTACTGATTATATACTTAATAAATATTGGCACACTTATTTCAACACATACAGATTTACTTTATTATTTTTAGTAGCTACATAGTATTCTTTCTATGTGCTTCCCTGGTGGCTCAGTGGTAAAGAACCTACCTGTCAATGCAGGAGTTGAGAATTTGATTCCTGGGTTGGGAAGATCCCCTGGAGAAGGAAACAGCAACTCACTCCAGTATTCTTGCCTTGGAAAACCCATGGACAGAGAAACTTGGCAGGCTACAGTCCATGGGGTTGCAAAAGAGTCAGACGCAACAGTGACTAAACAACAACAGTAACATTCCTTCTGTAGATGTACTTTATATACCAGTCGCCTATTCATGGATATTTGTTATTAATATTTTAAGATTTTTAAAAATATTACAATATTTCAGTGAATATTCGTTATTCATATATTTTTGTACACTTGCCCCAATATGTCTGTAGGGTAAATTCCTAAAAGCAGACTTGCCAAGTCAAGGGTTTGTACATAAAATTTTTGTTACAGATATTACCATGGCCTCCATAGAGATCTTTATATTTGACCATCAATCAATGAAGGGAACTTCCTTAACCCTCACCTATCCTAGGTTTTATAAAACTTTTGAATCTTTGCCAATACATACGGAAAAAAAAAAAAAAGGTGTCTTTTTTGGTTTCAATTTGCAGTTCTCCCGTAAGTGTCTCCATTTCAATCATTTAGCAAAAAGATGGCAAAAGATGTGCTGAGTGATTTACAACTGCAGAAGGAGTGACTTGGGACCAGCAATATTTTGTGTCCCTTGGCCTAATAATGTCTGCTCTCCACATATTTTCAAGAAGCAGGTAGCTTTTGAGAAAATCCAACAAGCATATAGTTGGAGATGGTTTGTTTATAAATGGGTGTGTTGATGAAGAAACACTGATGCCATGATTCTGACTGTAGTTTTCCGGCCTGCCTGCAAGGCCGCTGATCACACTGTTATTGACGGCTGGACTGCTCTGCGGTCTGGCGCTGACCTGTCTGGGCACCTGCGCAGACCAGGCTCATCGGATGAACTCACTCCTAAAGCAGCCCTTTGTTTTCACTTTTGGGGAGCTGGTGGTGGGGCAGCTGTTTATAGAGTTTCACATGTCAGGCACGGATTGCCTCGGCTGGTCTTCTTGATCTCACTGCACCTGCCCCATAGTGACCCTACTGGGTGTCACCGCAGGTATGGGATGAGCAGATCCAGGGAGGGCATCTGTCCATCTGCACACAGATCCCCAGCTGCTCCCCACCTCTCCTGGTCATCTTTGGAGGCCACGCCTTCTGCCTTTGTGACAGGGATTGCCAAACAACCAACTTGCTCGCCCACAGGCTTCCAGCTATAGCTGGACAGTTTGAACATGGCCCATCAGGTCAGGCAGAGAATAGGTGCGTCCTCGTTTCTGGGCAGATTCTGGACCCAGAGCAGCTGAGGGGCCGCCTCCTCCTTCCAGATGCTTTTCTTGGGCCACATGGAAAAGTCACCGGGCACACAGTGGTTGACACTCAGGTCATGAATCCCATGTGCTGGGGTTTGGATCTCAACTCCTCCCATTAATTACTGTGTGGCCTAGAGGAAGCTACTTAACTTCTCTGTGCCTCAGATTTATTTACAGAAGCTCATCATACGTAACTCATGGGCTTTCAACGAGCAAAGTACTTGGCCTAAAGCACTGCTTCCATAACTGCTGGCTGTTGTTATTGCAACTAGCCTGTGAGACCCAGACTCTCCTGAAATGAAAAGCCTATATTCCATTTTCAAATTTGAGTAGCAGTGAACTAGCAAGTCCAGGATTCATCAAAATTCATTTCTCTTCTCTCCTTTCTGGACCTACTTTCTCTGGTTTATTGCCTTGCCTACTCTTCATGTGAAGACTCAAACTGTCAGCAGCAGGATCATGAGGGAGGGCTGTCAGGCTCAGATGGGCGGTGTCGCAGAGTTCTGCATTTTGCACACCGCTGCTATTTCCCCTACATCTCCCAACAAGTGTGGTTGTGGACTCAGGACAGCTATGCTCCTTCAGGGGCTTGGAGGAGACAGTGTCCAGATGTGGGAACTGAGTAGGGGGAAATGCCCTGCTCACAGTCAGGACCAGGTTGAAAGAGATGAAGAGTCGGAAAGAACCTTCTCTAAGATCTAAACTTTCCCTTTGTTTTCATACCCCAGATGTTAATTGCATTCATGCCAAGGGCGGCGAGGTGAGGGGCTGGCAAAGATCAGGGATGCTAAACAGCAATCTGTGTGCCCTTCAGCCACAAGACTGAGTATTTCTGCTGGGATACCTTCCATCTGGTGCAGAGTTAACCCGCTCCCAGAGGCAGTGATTGACAAAGAGATAACTACCAGGCATGTGCTGGTTAAATAACAAATCATAAATTCAAAAGAGTTATGCAAATCTGGGAATGTGACAGAGGGAGGCTATTTTTACAGAGAGAACAGGTTCAATACCATTGAAGGTTGAGGAGTACCAATGGCTAGACCTAATGTACAGTTCACAGGAAACAGAAGGGACAATGAAGTTAGACTACTCTGAGTTGCACACACTGGTTCTTTTCTGAAGGTGAAACATGCTGCAGGAAAACTGGCCTGGAATCTTCAAAATCAACATTACACGGGAAAAAATGAGAGACTGGCTTAGAAGAAAAGAGACAGAACCCAAAAGCAAGGTGCAACCTTAATTAGATCCTTGTTCAGAAAAGTAAAGGGAGAACAATCATAAAAGACATTTAGAGACAATTGGAGATACTGAAGTATTGGGCCGGTTCTCAGGTGGCACTATAGAATTACTGGTAATTTTTCTGGGCATGAAAATGGCCTTGTGGTTACCAGGAGAATGTTCTTATTCTCAGGGGATGTCTGCAAAGTATGAATAATTAGGAGTAAAGCATTATGATGCACATAGATAATTTCCCAGTTAGGAAACACAGTGAGAGAGGGACTTCCCTGTGGTCCAGTGGTTGAGACTCCGTGCTTCCACTGCAGGGGGCACAGGTTCAATTCTTCATCAGGGAACTAAGATGTCATGGCCAGAAAAAAAAAAAAGGACAGAGATATCGAGGTACATATAAAGCACATGCTTTTAGGGAGAAGGCTAATGATGGCAATAATTTAAAGCTGATAACCAAATTTGAGAATAAAGCAACAAGTCTAAACATACTAAAAAAAAAAAGAGTGACAGAGTAAATGTGGCAAATAAGGGAATTGTTAAATTCCCAGGTAGCTCAGCTGGTAAAGAATCTGCCTGCAATGCAAAAACCCGGTTTCGATACCTGGGTTGGGACGATCCCCTGGAGAAGGGAATGGCAACCCACTTCAGTATTCTTGCCTGGAGAATTCCGTGGACAGAGGGGACTGGTGGGCTACAGTCCATGGGGTTGCAAAAAGTTGGACATGACTTAGCGACTAACACACACACACTAAATCTAGATGAGGGTTGTCCCAGGAAAGTTCCTCCAAGTTGAATCTAGGTGGAGGGAGCATGGATGTTCATTGTACTACTTTTTCCCAACTTTTCTCCAGGTTTGAAAACTTACAAAATGAGAAGTAGAGGGGGAAAGGAGAATTTGTGGATCTAGGGGCTGGCAGCTATATTTGGCAGCTTTTGTAGGATGACTCAGCCAAAGCCTGGGCAAGCATCTTCCTTTGGGAAGAGAGGAGGCCCTTGATACCACATCTGTTCTTGTTTTACATATATATTTAGTTATTTTTAATTGACTGATGATTGGTTTACAATATTGGTTTGACTTCTGTCATACATCAACATGAATTAGCTATAGGTGTACATATGTCCCCTCCCTCTTGAATCTTCCCCCTACCTCCCACCCACTCTGTCTAGGTTGTTATAGAGCCCTGGTTTGAGTTCCCAGAGTCACACAGCAAATTCCCATTGGCTATCTATTTTACATATGGTAATGTATATGAAGGAAATGGCAACCCACTCCAGTATTCTTGCCTGGAAAATTCCATGGACAGAGGAACCTGGTGGGCTGCTGTCCATGGGATTGCAAAGAGCTGGACACGACTGAAGTGACTGAGCACACACGTACATTTTATTGCAAGCACAATAAAATCACCTTTTCTCGGATGAAACATTGAAAGAACATACATACAGATGGCCAACACACACACAAAAAGATACTCAACATCATTAATTATTAGAGAAATGCAAATCAACTACGATGATGTACCACCTCACAACAGAGTGGCCATCATGAGAAAGTCCACAAATAACAAATGCTGGAGAGGATGTGGAGAAAAGGGAATCTTCCTACACTGTTGGCAGGAATGGAATTTGGTGCAGCCACTATGGAGAACAGTACGGAGGTTCCTTAAAAAATTAAAAATAGAGTTACCATCTGATCTTGTAATCCTACTCCTGAGCATATATCCAGAGAAAACCATACTTTGAAAAGATACATGCATCCCAATCTTCATAGCAGCACTATTTACAATAGCCAAGGTATGGAAGCAACCTAAATGTCCACTGACAGAGGAGTAGATAAAGAAGGTGTGGTACATGTATACAATAGAATATTACTCAGCCATAAAAAGAATGAAATAATGTCATTTGCAGCAACATTGATAGCCCTACAGATTATCAAACTAAGTGAAGTAAGTTAGACAAAGAAAGATAAATATCATATGATATGACTTATATGCCTAAAAAATGATACAAAGATACTTCTTTACAAAACAGAAGCAGACTCATAGACTTAGAAAACAAACTTACGGTTACCAAAGGGGAAAGATGTGTGTGTGTGTGGGGAGGGATCAACCAGAGGTTTGAGATTAACATACACATATAACTATATATTAAATAGATAAACAACATGGACCTATTGTATAGCAGAGAGAACACTACACAATAATCTATAATAACCTATATGGGAAAAGAATCTGAAATATATATATATATATATGTATAACTGAATCACTTTGCTGTACCCCTGAAATTAACACAAACACTGTAAATCAGCTATACTGCAATATAACATAAAAATTAAAAAAGAAAAAAAGAGGATAAATCCGAGGACCATAATGATGTCTTTGATGTGAAACCCGTGCTGGGGAACTTGAGCATGATTACTCTTTTTTTTTTTCTTTTATTGATGTATAGTTGATATATAAATATTGTATAAGTTACAGGTGTACAAAACAGTGATTCACTTTTTAAAGGCTAGACTCCATTGAGGATTACTATATTAATAAAATATTGGCTATATTATGATTGCTGTAGCTTTTGTTTCTTGGTGCGTAAAGCCCTCTTGTGGGTATTCCCAAAGCAGGCTTGGGTAAAACCTTCCCATCACAATGACCTCGAGGGAATGTCTGCAACTTGTTCATCTCTGTTCTTAAGGTTTCACACTGAGGACTCACACTTAGAACCCATATTCCCCATGCCAGGGCTTTACCTGGCTGGTGATTTTTTTAGAGGATATTAAATCATTTCATAATTACACATGATAACGGATGACACACAAGCTTCATCCCCACCTATAACTGTCTTGTATCATAATTCAATCTAGATACGTTGCCTAGGATGTTTACACCTGGAACTCGTCTGTGATGAGTCCTACCCCATTTTTTCTTCTTGCCTGTTCCTGATGCTTCTTCTCATTCTTCAGTGTTCTCTGCTGCTTTGGGGCTCTGTCTTAGAGCTCCTCTCCTATTTCATAAGTGTTTACAGTTCTTCAGAGTCTTACACTTTAACCATGTTTACATTAGAAATTAAAAAAAAACTTAAAAATCTTTAAGCAAACAAATACTTCAAAAAGGTGGAAAAGTCACCAATTAAATAAATAAGGATTCAGATAAAAAGCGGGATTCTTATAAACACTTCTATGAACTGTTTTAAGCTGGAAATAGGTGTTATAGAAACATCTCAATTTCATTTTGAGAATACGAAGTCAACAAATGCTTAGAACTTGTAAGTGCTTCCTTTAAAGACTCACTCTCCACATGTAGCCCGTCTGTATATTAACAGTCATGGTGATTCCTTGATGCTTGTGCATTCGTTGCTGGGAGTGATAGCATGGACTCTTACCTGAGACTCAGGGGTTTTTTCTCGTCTATTATCGGGAATAATAAGACCTACCTTGTGAGTCTGTTGTAAAGATTAGAAAAGATCATATATATACAACACAGAGATAGGCTCAATAAATTATTGTTCTCAATTAGCCATAGTTATGTAAGACATTTTACCCCTGTTTGGAGTACAAATTGAAGCGATTAAAAAATCAGTTTCTGGGATTTCTCTGGCAACCCGGTAGTTAAGAGTTCCAGGCTTCCACTGCCGGGGGTGTGGGTTTGATCCCTGGTCTCAGGGATGAGATCCTATGTGTCACATGGCATGGACACAAGGTAAAAAAATAATAAATCAGCTTCTGACCCCACAAACCCTATTTTCTAACTGCCGCCCAAAGAGGCTGATATTGTAACAGATGCGGGCGAATCTGAAGGAGGCAAAACAGAGCCTCACCAGAGCCCCGTGCCAATGCTTCACTAGCCGTCTCTGCTGCTTCTTGTTCCTCTTCTCCCTTAACCCAGGAAACTAATACAGACAGGAAAATCCCACCTGTCCCTGCACTGTGAAAGGAGGAGGAATAACCACTTCTCCTCATCTCCTTCATTCTCTGTCTCCTTTGCTTCATCTATCTATACAGAACTCATCACAGTCCATTGTTTTTTTGTCTTTGCCCTGAGCTCCACAGGGCAGGGATTTTCATTCCTGGTATCTGCTGTATCCCTGCTACCTAGAACTATGCCTGCCAACCAGGAGATGCTCAGGAAATGTCTGTTGAACTTAACAAATGAGAGAATGAAATAGGCAGGAGTCCTGGGAATTGTCTAATGTAATTTTTTCTTATAATGATAAAACTGAGAGGAAGACTAAGAGGACTCGGGGAGAGGAATCAATAAAGGAATAGAGGGTCAGGAAGAGCAGAGCTGTTCGTCTCACGGCCAAGAGGTCAAGGGAAGGACGGAAAGATGGACTGGGGCCTGAGTGTGAAAGCCCTTGCATCTGGGTCAAGAATTTGGATTTGTCCTGAAGCAGTGGAAAGCCAGTGGGTTTATTTACAGCAGAGGGGTGATTAGAGATTTCTTTTTAAAGAATTGCTTGGAAGCAGTGGCCATGCTGGATCAAGAGGTGAGAGAAGAGTGGCAGAAAGTGGATATAAGAGATACCAATGGACTGGGGAGGAAGTTGCCGCTTTCTGAAGTGTGTGGCCAGCAGAAGAAATGGAAGGTGGTGGAGAGGGGAGTCAGCTGCAGGTGGGGGTGGCCCAGCATGATTTCCATGGGTCTACCACTGAGGCCAGGTAGCTGGTATTGGACAGCATAAGAGATAGAGCAAGTTTGAAGTGGTACATACAAATTTAGGGCACCCATGGAACATGTGAGTGGAGATGTCCAGTATGGGTTGGACAGACAGGTATGGAACTCAGGAGCAAGGGGAAAGCTAAGGATCTAGCACTCGGAGACACTGACAGAGATGAAGGTGGAAGAGTAGATGAGACCACTCTGGTTGGGCGTAGATAGAAAGAAAGGAAATCCAAGGACAGACCTCTCAGGAACAGGAAGTAGAGATATCTATATGTGAGCACGCTGTGTCCCCAAGCTTGACCACAAGCAAGTTCAAAATGCTTGTGGCTCTTTAGAGAATGGCTATCCTTTGCTATTAACTGCTGATATTTTTAATAATTCTGTTCTATTTGTCTTTTACCAAGCTTATCAATAATGAACAAACATTGCTAATATGGATAAGATAATAGACTCTACACTAAAAGAAAGATAATTATAACAAGTCTTCATCATCCAAAATAAACACAGGAAATAGGAGTGACGGGCACTAACTTGGATCCAGAACACAAACAGAGTTTCCTGTTAGTGCAAGAGAGTAACACAAAGAGCCTACAATGTCTAAAAATAGCCTTCAGCCTGGATGGATGATATGGTCCAAGGGCCACCTAGTTCTGTCCCGACCAGCATGAAAAAAATACACTGGTTCTTCTTTCTGGAAGCCTACCTGAGCCCTTTTGTGGTTCATGTATGAACCACATGAGTTAGGGCTCTTGCTGTCAGAAGTGGTGATCTGGAGTTTGGTTGCAGAATTCTTCAATGAGGAGGGCTGCAGAAAGGTGGGAGGAGGAATTGTGTCTCTCTGTTGAGGCGCCCCTCACATTTGAGCTGTGACGCATATTTGGTGTAATTTCTTCTTCCCATCACTTGCTGATCTTTCAACACTGAGTTCAGGAGTCAATGTTCCCAGTGAGCTGCCCTGGTCACTACAAAGCTCCCCCCCTCCATCCCCCCCGCCCACCATCCAAACACCCAGATGCCACATTAGAGCATCTTGCCTAAAACCCTGTTTATTCTGTCTCCAAATGTCTATGCCTGGAATGTAATTCATTCTGTAACTATTTGTTTGTCTACCTTTCTCCGTTACCAGACACGAATTCCTTGGAACAGAGGATTCATCTCTGTCATCTTTGTAGAAATAGCACCCAGCAGGTCCAGAGCTCGGGACCAGTGACACAGACCAACCTGCTCATTGCCTGATGGCAGTCTGGGGACCTCTGCCCCATGCAGGTGATCTGGCCTTGACCCCTGCCATTGACCTGACTCAACTCTCTGGGTCCGAGTATCTTCCTTGTCCGTCTCCTCAACTTCTCTTGAATCTGAGAACCAGAGCAAGGAGAATGCAGGAGAGGAGGAAACTAGAAAGTCTCCCCCAAGGCCAGGAGGCACAAGATCCAAGAGGAAGTGACAGGCAGCCATGAACCTGTGGTGGACAACCCACCACACGACAGAGAGAGGCCACCAGAACCAGCTTGGGAAGGACCACAAAGTCCATCTTCTGCCCTCTAAGAGGCTGCTGACCTTCCTTCCACTTGGAGAGCTGGTGGTGGGGGAGGTGAGCATGGGTTTCTGTATCAGTTCACTGCCTAGACATGTAGCAGTTCTTACAGCCAAGTTCAACCAGTGAGAGGGGAGTGCCCTCACCCAGTTATTCTGTTAGAGAAAAAGAGTGTGGAGATAAGCTCTTCCATAGCAAGACTCCATTTCCAAAGGGTATTTCTATCCACCATCTTGTTGGTGCTACTGGACTGTGAAATGCTATGACTCTTTTATTTTTTGATTATGGAAAATTTCAAACAGAAAAGCAGAAAGTAGACTGTAACAGCCACCCCAAACCCAGAACCCTCCTTCAACAATTATCAACACTTTGCCAATTCTGTCTCATTTGTCTTTACTTCCTTCCTGTTTCTTTTGTATTATTCTAAATCAGTTCCCAGATAACATTATTTTCACGATGCCATGATCACATCCCCCCAAATTTTAAATAATTCTCTCATATCATTTAATAAACAATTGTAGAATAGGTACCCTTACCCCATTTATTTTGCCCACAAAGACGAAAGTGATTGTCCCAAGGTCACGTGGCCATATAGAAGGGCACCACAACTGGGTTCCTCTGACCTCACAGCCCAACGCACTCCCCAGCAGAGTTCCCAAGCCCGAGAAACAGAAGTGGGAAGCAGTCACACAGGCTCGGAGGCAAGATCCAGCTGGTGTGCCTCTCAGTAGGTAAGACACTGCAGCTGCAAGTCTTTGTTCTTTGGGACACTTGTTTAGATCTTTTCCCAGAATCAACCCAAATGGTGTGCTATAGACAGAACACACAGCCCCCACTGCAGGGCCTCTCAGCAGCCGTCTGCCTGTGGGGGCTTGTGGAGGCTCATGCTGCTTGTTGGAGCCAGGAGGGGCTCCCTGTGTTCTCTGGATCTGAGAAGAGGCATCCAGAAGAGGGATGGGAAATCAATGTTCCCACCAACCTCCCCGTGGAGAGGAAGGACAGCCAAGCTGGAGACCTCCCAGGTGATGCTTCAGTGACCCCAGATCCTGTCTCTGGGTCAGGGTCCCCAGACCTGTCTCTATATTCTGTTCCTTGTATGCCTTCTCTGGTTCTTTTTGAACAAGACAACTGTTGGAAAGCTTCTCCCAGACAGCTGATATTCATTAATACAGACAGAAGCCAGAGTGAGGGATACATCAGGCTGCATGAGAGGACAGGAAAGGATCCTGGAGAAGCACAAAAGGGAGAAGGCATAGGACAGGGTGAAGGTGGGGTGGTGGGGAGGGGGGTGAGTGCCGTCTGTGACTAGGGGCGCCGGCCGCTACAAAGTGTGTTTATTTCCATCACCCTGAGTCATCAGCTTCATGGGCTTCCCAGCTGCACAGTGGTGTCACTCCTGATGCTGACATGTGTCTGGGAGGCAGGAAACTTTAGGACAGAGAAAAGGACATTTTTAAATAACAACAACAACAACCAACAGCGAAATGGGAACTGGGTCATGAGGCCAAGATTCCATCCTCAGCAGGTCCTGGAACCAAAGGACGCTGCAGAGTGCCAAAAAAGCCTTGTTTTTTTCCCATCAAAATCCCAGCACGATTTTTTTGTAGATATAGACAAGATCATTCTAAAACTTATATGGAAAGGCAAAGAGAATAGAATAGCTAAAAATAATTTTGAAAAGGAAGAATAAAGTAAAAGGAATCGGTATATGTGGTTTCAAGACTTAATGTGTAGGGTCAGTAACCAAGGCAGTGGTGTCACTATAGAGATAAACACAGATCAGTAGAATAGAATAGAGGGCCCAGAAATAGGCTCACAGAAATATTCCCACCTGGTTTTTTCTTAATATTGCTTATATATTTATTTTGTGTAATGTATGTATATATATGTGTGTGTGTGTTTCTGTTTATTTATTTGGCCACGCTGCATTTGGGGTCTTAGTTCCCTGACCAGGGATCAAATCCAAGCCTCTTGCATCCTGTACTGGAAGGGCGGCATCTTAACCGCTGGACCGACAGGGAAGTTCTCCAGTTGATTTTTTTATAAAAATGCAACAACTGACGGTCAGTGGGGGAAAGATAAACTTTTTGACAAATGGTGCTAGAAACACGGGGTATCTGAAAGTAAAAAAGATGAACCTCAACCTAAGTCTTGAGCTTAAAAAAAAAAATAGACTCCAGAAAGATAATGGAGTTAAATGTAAAACATAAAACTGAACTGTATTAAACATGGGAATTTTAAAATCTTTTCAAAAACATAGGAAAAATCTTTAGGATTCAGGGCGGGGCAAAGAGTCCTCAGACTTAACAGTCAAAGCATGATCCATAAAAGATAAGAAAGTGGATGAACTAGACTTTAACAACAATAGACTCTTTCGCTTTTTGAGACACTGTAAGAGGAAGAAAAAACAAGCTCTATGGAGAAAGTATTTGCAGACCACATATCCAACAAAGGCCTCATATCTAGAACATACAAAGAGAACTCTCAAAATTTAGCAGTTTAAAACAAAAAACTGAATTAGAAAATGGGCAAGAAATACAAAGAGATATTTTACCAAAGAGTATACACGGATGGAAAAGAAATGCATGGAAAGACGTTCAACATCATTAGCCATCAGGGATTGACCATTCTGGTAGAATTAATGTGCTGAGTCACTCAATCTTGTCCGACTCTTTGCAACCCCATAGACTGTAGCCTGTCAGGCCTTTCTGTACATGGGATTTTCCAGGATACTAGAGTGGGTTGCCATTTCCTCTTTCAGGGGATCTTCCTGACCCAGGGATCAAACCCACATCTCCCACATCTCCTGCATTGCAGGCAGATTCTTTACCAGGATAGAATTAAAGGTGTTGCCTAATAACCTAGTGGTTCTCAACCATGGCAGCAATGTTAGAATCATGTGAGGTTGAGGGGAGGGCAGGGAACAGGTGAAAAACACTGACTCCTAGGGGTTTATCCTTCTCCCTCAACCAGGATTCTAATTTATTTAGTTTGTAGTGATACAGTCCCAAGTATCAGTATCTTTAAGATAATTTTAAAGTTGAATTTCAAAAATACACAGAGGTAAAGAGAAACATGTAATGAACTCCCTTATATCCATCGGGCTCAATAATTATCAACATTTTCCCCAATCTTATTGTATCTTTTGCCCTCTCCATCTTCTTTTGTTACTATTGTTAAAAGTATTTTAAAGCAAGTTCTAGGTATGATATCATTTTGACCCTAAGCTTGTGTGTGTGTGTATACTGTTACCACACCTAACAAAATTAATAATCATTCCTTAATAATGTCATCTAATACTGGTATTGAGAGGGAGGGTCTCCGGGTCTCTGACTTCTGCAAGCATGGTCTTCCCCAAGGGCTGGGAGTCAGGAAAATGTGGCTTCAGGAATTGACTGCAGGGCTGAAGCGCTAGTCCCTCAACACCCATTCACCTTATTTTTTGAATTGAAAATAATGCTAGCATTACTTTTATCTAGGATACTCTATGGGACAGGGCATTAAAACTGTCCCATTAGCTACCACGTCCAGGCTGCTCCATTTTATTCAATGTCCAGTGGCTTCCTAGTAAAAATATGTCCCACAAAGAACTCAATAGTGTTATTCTTGGCTAGAAAACTCATCAATTCCATGGCCCTGTGAATTCAGGCATTCTCTGAATGTGCTTGAAGTCTAATTCCTGACTCCTGGAAGGCCATTGTGAATTAAGAACTGGATAAATCTAAGCAAAAAGTCACACTACACTATCAAAGCGAAGTGCCTTGTCTTGCACCACTAGTCCAATCGGATACTAAAAATGACAAAATGACACAGAGGTTTTCCAACATTCCATCCCCCTACAAAGACCTCTATGCTATTCACCTCCAGGGATTTCACAGTTGACCACTTTCAGGAGTTTCTTGGCAAACACCCCCATGTCCTTCTTCCAGGGTCCTCTCCAGTGGGAGCCTACTTTGGGAGAGTTGTTTTGCCTCTTTTCTATCAGATCTGGGACTTTTGTCTCCAAACCTTAGCTGAGTTAAAATACTGACTCTTTGTTAAATATAAAAATATGTCCTCCGTTTTGAAGTCAGTCCCCTTAAAATACTTAATGACTGCAAAGAAGAAAAAAAGGGCCTGAAAGACATCACCTCATCAAGGGATCAAAGTGAAGATCTCCAGTAACAAGACAAACTGAAATCATGGACCACTGATCAGAGGCATTGAGAAAGACACAGCATCACTTTGGTGATGATCTTGCCAAATACACAGAACCTGAATTTCATCATGAGAGAAAATCAGGCAAAACAGACTGAGAGTCATTCTATAAACTACCTGGCCTGTCATCTTCAAAGATGTCAAGTCATGAGACTCAAGGAAAGCCTAGGGAATGTTCCAGATGGGAGGAGACCAAAAAGACATGATGACAGAAAGTAACATGTGATTCCAAACTGGCTCCTTTGCTATTAAAAAAAATTAGGATAAGTGTGAAACTTTAATAGGTCTGAGGATTGGGTAGCAGTGATGCATCACTGTTAATTTCCTGGTTTGCACGGTTATACAATGGTTATGGAGGAGAATGTCCTTGTTTTTATTCATGGGGGACAGGGCGTCAGATTATAAACTTACTCTCAAATAGTCTAAGGGGAACAAATTATTCGTATTCTACTTGTTAACTTTCTTTAGGTGGGTGATTGTTGCAAAATCTGAAATACATTCACATAGATGTTTTTTTAAATTAAGCCTTGCATATTAGAGAGCTAGAAATAGGGTTTCGTGTGTGTGTGTGTGTGTGTGTGTGTGTGTGTGTGTGTGTTTGTTTTTTCTGGGTTTGACTATCCTGGAAAAAAGTCTTCTTTGTTAAGGTATCTTTCTCAGAGGTGGCTGTAGACACTGCTCTAGGCTTAATGCGCTATCTTCAAAGGATGAGGTCAGCTTTGAAATTAAGCCGACAAAATGTGAAGAACACCCAACACTGCTGGAATTATCAGCCTGGGCTGATAAAAGGAAATGTCATAAAGATCATATTAATTATTTCAAACCAGGGCCTGGTTCCGAAACCACAAAGTATGTGGTGTCTCTACTCTCTACTCTTGCACTGGATTGTTAGAATCTACTCACTACAGAAAATCATTTATACTTAACACAGTTCTCCCAGGAGGAAGGAGGGAGGGAGATGTCTGTGTTCCTTTGAAACGGCCCTTCACAACAAAGCACCACCTTTTCCTAATAAGGCCGTCCACACTCTCAGACAAAATTAGCCACGCAATGTAGTTCAAGTTCTCAATGCATGCAAAGTCAGACAGCAAGCAAAACATCTATTTGTATGCTTTGTGATAATGATGTTGATCTATTATTCAATCATTTCTACATCTTACCAAAAAATGCAGTGCTCTTGGGCACAGCCCTGACTGCATCATTCCTGGCCAAACATGGGGGCGCTTAACTGTCACCACAAAGCTGCCTCAAGTTAGGGCTTGGCTTCCAACTCTGCCTTTTTTTTTTTTTTTTTTTTTTTACCATTTTGAAGCTGAATAGAATAACTAGTTAATGAGTGAGGCATAGTCTGGAGGTGGTGGTAGCAAAGAATGAATTTAATTTGGCCAGAGGCCTGGAACTCAGTCTCTTTCCTCCTGAGAGCAGCTTCTTGTTATGTTCAGGGTGCACTCCATCTCTGGTTTGTCCCAGACTAAATGGAGAATGGAATTTGCCCCAGTACAAACAGAACCCAGATTGACAATAAAACCAGGGCCAGGTCTGCTGCTAATATATGGGAATGCTATTGTCAAAAGTCTTTCTGGAGGAGAAAGAAAAAGATAGTGTCACTGTTGAGACATGTGAAAACCAGGGGATGTCCCAGGCTGTAAATTCACCCCTTCCCCTCCTGCCTCACACAGGGAACATGAGAGGAGATAGATGCCCGGACCTGCGTCTCCTGGTGGAGGGTGGGACTTTGTGATGGGGCTGGAGGAACTCTCCAGGGACAACTCTCAGGGAGAAGGCCAGGAGCAGTAGAGGTGAGAAGTGGACAAAAAAAGAGAGAAAATCCCTGAGATCAATGCTATAGGAAAGCCTGCAGAGGGTTTACTGGAAGGATTTGAGGGGGACCCTTTGGATCTGAAGATTCTAGGTGAAGGATGCTTGTTTTTTCCTTTCTTTAAAAGAGATAGGTGGGGCTTCCCTGGTGGTCCAGTGGTTAAGAATCTGCCTTGTGAGGGCAGGGCCTCTGTGATCCTACTGGCATGGAGTGACAGGGAAAGCTGATCCAGGCACCAAGGACCCCTGAGTTCCAGCTACAGTTTTGAGATTAAGCACTTGCTAGTGGGACCACAGGAAGGAGCCTGTGAGTTGTATAGGGTTCTTCCTGGATCCACCCTTCATGACTCTGGTTTTGGTGAAGACTCAGCATGGCAAACAGGAGGTGATGTTCCTCCCAGAACCCCGCTTGAAAACCACATTTCCCTGCTGACAGCACTGGTTCACAGAACACAACGGATGCTGTAGGAGGGCTAGACTCACCCCCTGGCCCTGGCTGTGACTGTTTCATCAAAACCCTGAACAGAAAAGACGGGTTCTTCTTCTCTGTGGGGAGATCCAGCTCAAATGACACTTGCTTTGTGATAAAAGGCTAAAATGACAGAACAACGAAAACCACGATGATGACAGTAGGAGACACCTAAGGAACATCGACTGCATGCTGGACCCCTCCCCAAGCATTTCCTGTCTTCACTCCTGTATCCCCTTTACACCTTTTGTCTTCATGGTTACAGATGAGGAAACCAAGGCACAGGAAGCTTGGGTCACTTCGGTTAGGACATACAGCCGGCAGGCTGTGGGGCTGTGACTTGAACTCTGACAGGCAATGGCTGTCTGTGCTGTCCACTCAGGGACATCTCTTTTAATGATCTTATCATATAATACCTCTGCTTAAATTCTTCAGTGGCTCCAATCACCTAGACTATGAGATAAAATCAATCCCTTTGGCAAGGAGCACCTGGCCTGGCATGAGCTGCCCCAGCCACCCTGCCTGGCCTCACCATACTGTGCCACCCACCTGCGTCCAAGCTCCAGAGCTTTGCTGATGCTAACATACTTAAGTATTTATTAGGTAACTGAATAAATGAACAACTACTTTCAGGGAAAGCTTTAACATGAAATGAGTAAAAGGGAGATCTCAATCCAGCTGTCAGGAGAAACATCCAATTTTCTGGATCTTATCCACAGAAGTAACCAATGAGGCTGACAATGGTGGACAGTGAGAAATAAAGAAATTACTTCGGGAACATAAAGCAAGTAAAAGGTCAAGCCGGGAACATATTAATAGCTTTTCAGATTAGGAAAAGAGACTTGTTAATATAACATTAAATGATATTTTGTTCCATGGGAAATCCATCTCCAAATGTTATTTCCCTCTTGAGGTTGTACAGTTTGCATTAAACAAAACTACACTGATGTATTAGTGTCACTGATGATTCTTTCCACTGAGTACCAAGAAATAAATTGCTTCCACCAGTCCATAAACACGAACTCATTTTCTTCATTATGTCTTTGTTTTCTCTTTGTCCAATTAGTTGAAAATGCTTTATAGGTCTACAGGGTATGAGGTGAGGAGATTTCTGAGCATGAGAAAGGAGTTTTCCACAATCTACAGATATAAATCTTGGCAACTTACGCTAAACCACAGAAGAAATGTTTAAACAATGACGGGTTCCTTTCTTCTTTTTTTTTTTTAAAGGATTTAAATTTCTTTTCAGCAATTCTAATTTCACCACTTCAGGTCATTTAAAAGGAGGCTCAAGAGTAAAATTGTATTGTAGACCCCAACTTGATCTCATCACTCCCTGGAAGCACTCCACCCTCAAAGGTGGCCTTATAATTTGGGTTGGAGTTTGTCATCACTGTTGTTTTCAGGCAGAAGCTACCTCTCTGGCCCTTTGATTTATCTCCTATTTACTTCAAAAGATAAAGTCCTTGAGGGGAATAAATGAGCAAATCTAATGTGTATTTAAAATATTCTGTTAATTGTTTCTGTATGTCTTTCTGGAAAGAAGGACATTCTTGGAGGAAGAACAGTTACAAACATTACTGGCAGATAGAGGCCATCTGGAAGAGCATATGAAAATCACAGAGTTTTGGTCCTGGCTGGGACTGATGGTCTTGCCCTACTTTTTTCAGATGGGGAAACTGAGGCTTCTTAAGGACCTGGAGGAGATCTCAGATGCTGGCTGAGTGGGGCCCTTGGTCCAGGCTTCCAGATGCCTGGTCCTAAAGACCCAGAAAGTCCTCGTGGTGACCATGACTCTGAAGGAAACTGTTAGTCAGGAAAATTCCAACACTGGGGAGCATTCTCTGATAAAAAAGATGCCAGACAATGAATCTAATGTATAAGTGTGTGAGCTGCTCAGTGGCAGGAAATGGACAGTAGGGAGCATGAAAGTAAGGCCTGTAATGGGAGAGCACCTGGATTTTAAAAAATGACTTTCATAGTTTGGAACCCTAACTCAAATGATGCCCCTCCCTCCCCCCCAAAGGACTAAGGACCCCTCGTAAAAAGGATGATGTACTCTCTGAGCTTTAGAAATCATAGAAAATGGACTAAAAAAATACACCATTAAATCACAAGGGAATGAGGCAAGAGAGATAAGGAATTTTCATACTAGACCCGAATAGTGGAAGCTTAACATCACGAAAGGGTTGAAAGAGTTAGAAAAGAATAATGTACAAAAGGGCAGAAAAAGTGAGATACCTGCTCCAGGTAAGACAGGGAGATGAGAAGCCCCACCCACCAGGTGTGGGAAGAAGCCCCGCCCACCAGGTGTGGGAAGAAGCCCCGCCCACCAGGTGTGGGAAGCATGCTGTCAGGAACCCCCTGGACAATGGACTACAGCAGTGGTCCCCAACCCTTGGGCCACAGACCAGTGGGCAAACAAGTGAAGCTTCATCTGTATTTACAGCCACTCCCCATCCTTTGCATTACCGCCTAAGCTCCGCCTCCTGTCAGATCAGTGGCTTCATTAGATTCTCATCGGAGCGTGAACCCTACTGTGAACTGCACATGGGAGGGATCTAAGTTGCATGCTACTTTTGAGAATTACCTGAAACCATCCCCCCACTCCATATGTGAGAAGAAGCCCCACCCACCAGACGTGGGTTCATGGAAAACCTGTCTTCCATGAAATTGGTCCCTGATGCCAAAAAAGATTGGGGACTGCTGGACTACAGCACAATTCAGCTATATCTTTCAAAGTATCAAATGTGTATAGCCTGGGTCCAGCAATTCAACTGTAAGGGATTTATTCTATAGATACATTCACAAATACACATTAAGTCATGTAAAATGTTGCATTACCTTAGTCTTTGTGACTACTTAACAGGAGACTAACCTAAATGTCCATCAGTAGGAACTGGTCACATAAGGAATATCTGTATGAAAGGAATGAGGCAGAGAGACATATGAGCTTCTTTGTAAAAGAGTGTGTTAGCCTGTTACCTTCCATGTAAAAAGGAGATGTACTTATGTCCGCATAAACAATGTCCATAAAGATACATGAAAATCTGTCACCTCTGGTTCCCTCAAAGTCTAAGGAAACTGAAACAATCACATAATAATATCACCTCTCTCTAGACAGGGCTTATGTGTCCTGGCACCTACCTATGCGCTTTACATGAATTAACAAACTTTATCCTCACAGAGAGTCCCTTGGACTGCAAGGAGATCAAACCAGTCAATCCTAAAGGAAATCAACCCTGAATATTCACTGGAAGGACTGATACGGAACCTGAAGCTCCAATACTTTGGCCACTTGATGTGAAGAGTCAAAACTCACTGGAACAGACCCTGATGATGGGAAAGATTGAAGACAATAATAGAAGAAGGGGGCGACAGAGGATGAGATGGTTGGATGGCATCAGCAGCTCAATGAGCAAAATTCAGGAGATAGTGAAGGACAGGAAGCCTGGCGTACTGCAGTCCGTGGAGTCTCAATGATCAGACATGACTTAAGAGGCTGAACAACAACAACAACAACCATCCTCACAATATTTCTTAGATAGATATTAGGGTCCCCATTTTATAGGAAAATGAGGCACAGAGTTTCTATAACTTGCCTGCGGTCATCCAGACTAGCAGCGGAGGAGTTGGGTTTGAACCTAGGCAGTTTGCCTGAAATCTGAATGCTCTGAATAATTCCACTGTGAAATTTACTTTTCATTGCACATCCTGTTTAACTGTTAGATTTTCCCCCTATTATTATACTCATTTATATATTTTTTTCAGTTAAAACATTTTTTTAAAAAAGACACTGGTTGGTCCCTTACCTTCTCATTAGAGCCCTAGACCAGCTTTTGGGTAGAAGACCTATAAGAGGGAGGACACAGAGCTGGGAGTGGGACCAGCTTCAGGAGGAGTTGGGGGGACTGAGGTGTCTGTCGAGGGTGGCATGGAGAACACATTTGTGGAGCAGGGGGTGGAGGCAAGCAGATCACTTCTCCGTAGGCTGTAGCTCCTTGCTTTAATCACAGCCCTCTGTCAGTGAAAGATCTGCTGTTTAATCCTGCTGCAGAGCTTGCAAAACTTGGCCCTACTTAGCTAATTTCATTGATTTTTGACCACTCATCATGTTTTTAACATTCATAAACAATCTGTATTTTCCTGCTGATCCGTGGGAGCATCTGACCTTTCCACAGCAAGCAACAATTCTGAGGGGGTTGACCCCCAAAGTGATCTCTGCACACTTCAGGTGCAGGGAGAGTGGTGAACTTTGATAAACTAGCCCAAAGTCAGAACAAAAGCAGGAGAGGGTCCCCAGGTGATGTGCGATGTGACCTCACAGGTGGCCAGGCTCCAGGTTCACCGAACCAGAGAAAGAGTATAGCTTCTTGCTGGCCACCCGTTTGCCCAATGGTTCAATTATATTATAGCATTGATGGCAAAATCTCCTTGAAACTTTACAATAAAATACAAGAAACCCTACGTGTATACTACGACTTCTGTATATGCATCTCCCCACCCCCAGCATCGCCACCCTGCCCTGCAAGCTTTTGAGAGGATAAGTTCAGGTAGGGGTAGCCTGGGAAGATTACTGAGGAGTGTTCCCAGCCTGTTTATTGGTGGGTTGAGGATATTAGGGTGGAAAAGGCAAGGAGGTCAAGGAGTCCAGCTCATGATGAGTGGGGTGACTGCAGTGGGAACAAGAAGCTTTGAGCAGATGAGTGATGTGATCTGATGTATGTTTTCCAGCTGCTCTGGAGGAAGCACTGTTGGAGGAGGAGTGGAATCAGAGTGGGTGAGATACTGCTGTGAGATTCCACATAAAAGATGTCAGTGGCTACGATGGTGAGAGCTGGGCAGGTGGTGAGCAGTGGAGGGACCCGGGGTCTACTTTGGAGGTAGAGCCTGTAAATTTTGCTGACCTGGGAGAGGGAAGTAAACAGGAATTGAGGATGACTCCCTGGTTTTCATCCTAAGTCAGTGAGCCTTTGGTGGTACTAACTTCAGATCAAGAAGGCTCTGCAAGGCCCTTGAACACGAAAAAAAGATGAGAAAAATGTCAAGAGTTCTGTCTGGGTCTTTTTCAGTTTGAGATGCTTATTTACCATTCAAGAAGAAATGTCAGATATGCAGGTGAAATGAGCATAGCTAGACACAAAGATCTGAGAGACAGAACTAGGTATGGCAGGACTGCTCTGGCAGTCCAGTGGTTAGCGCCTACAAAAAAAGAATTCAGCATGGCTTCCTATAATAGAATGCTTCCCAGGTAGCTCAGTGGTAAAGAATCCGCCTGCCAGTGCAGGAGACAAAAGAGATGTGAGTTCAACCCCTGGGTCAGGAAGATTCCCTAGAGGAGGAAATGGCAACCCACTTCAGTATTCTTGCCTGGGAAATCCCACGGACACAGGAGTCTGGTGAGATTCCTATTGTCTACGGGGTCTATGGGGTTGCAAAGAACGAGACATGACTGAGCACACATAACAGAAATCCTGAATATCAGTAGCTTCAACAAGAAGAGGCTTATTCCTCGCCCAGCTGGTGGTAATCTGGAGATAGGCACCTCAGGGCTGATACAGGGAATGCACTCCTCATCAAGGACCCGACACCTGTCTTTCTGCCTTATCGTCCCCAGCATGCGGCTGCTGTCCCAAGGCCATGTCATCGTCCAGCATGAACCAGGGCACTCTCCTCATGAATTCCATAGTCCTGGAGCAGGAAGAGTCAGGGAAGGTGAGGCTACATGGTCTTTCCATCTCGTTGTCCAGAGCTTAACAACATGGCCACAGGGGGATGTGAGGAGTGTGACCTTTTCACAGGCGAATCGCTGCCGTTAATAACATCCCTCACAGGCAGGGCTTCTAGATAACGGGAAGAGCCTCTGCTGTAAAGACTCATCTGTTCATGAATGGGATTGACGGTTGTGACACTGGAAGATGACAGAGTCAGGGAGGAGGGGAGGGCCAGATCTCCGGAGAGAGCACCAATACCTGGGACGCGGAACTGAGGGCCATGCAGCTCTGCTGGGCTTGAATAAGTCTCTCTCTGTCTCGTTTCTGGGCCTCAGGTTTTGACAGTCACTGCCTTTCCTTCTCTTGTCCTACTTGACACAGATACCACCTTGCTGTGTTTTCTGCACTCTTTCAAGTAGCCTTTCTAGAACAAGACTGTGCGTAAACAAATGAACAAGTCTTTGACCAGTCTTCCTTCTGGTAGAATGGAAAGATGAGAGAAGGATATAAAGAAGAGGTTGGGGTGGCGGGGGGGGAAGGAAAGGCAGGAGGGGACAAAGGGCTGACTGAGGAGGTTCTTCCTGGAAGGCGCCTCAGGACTTGTCCATTTATGTGTGTTGCC
Source organism: Okapia johnstoni (assembly GCA_024291935.2). Taxonomy (NCBI): domain Eukaryota; kingdom Metazoa; phylum Chordata; class Mammalia; order Artiodactyla; family Giraffidae; genus Okapia; species Okapia johnstoni. The sequence goes on from CM044324.1 coordinate 26,537,870, forward strand.
TGGACGTAGTGATAGCCAGATTCAGACTCTCAGAGCATCTCTTCATCAGCTGCTTCCTGGGGTCTGTCTGGAGAGATTACCAGACTCTAGGTAGGAATTTGATCCTTGATCATGAACAGTGATGACACGGGTGTGGGCAGCTACGGTTGGTGAAGGACACTCATGTCTTCTCATGACCAGCGGTTTGTGTCTCACAGAAGAACCTCTTTAACGACAGACACAGACAAGACTGAGCGTCTGAGCACATTGAATTATATAAAGACCCTAGTGATTCCAGCTCCAGCAACGGTCTATGCTCCAGAGCTTCTCTGCTGAAGGTTCCAAGCTCTTGGCTGGTGTCCGGCATAACCCCACAGGTATGTAAGAAGTCAGCAAACACTTGGAAGTCAAAGATGTAGGAAGCATTCAGCTTCATCTGAGACACACAGTGCCCTCCTCAAACAGCCTCACTGCCACCCCTAGTACATTCTGCAAACTAGCAGTCCTGTTTAGATTCCAGGACTCAGGGGGCAGAATGAGCCAGTACAGGGGGCACTAAAGCAAGAATGACCCAAAGGCAGCTGTGACTGAAGCAGCTGGGATGTCAGAGCTGGAGCCAAACAGGATGCTGGAATGAAGGAAATTTACCCTTGTTAAGGTTCTTGCTACTTTCTCCCAGGCAAAGATGGAAGGACCACCACCAGGATGGTGTGAGTCCATACAGCATGGCTGGGTAGTTGTCCAGAGCAACCTTTGCTCTGACAGGTGAGGCCTCTATGCCAGGCTCAGCTGACTGTCCTTGTAGCAAGCATGACCTTGGCTTCTATACCTATTTCCCCTGTCCCACCTGTCACAGGTTGGGGCTGGCCCAGTGCCAATGCAGGAGCCATGGGTTTGCTCCCTGGGCTGGGAAGGTCTCCTGGAGTAGGAAATGGCAACCCACTCCAGTATCCTTGCTGGGATAATCCCATGGACAGAGGAGCCTGGTGGGCTACAGTCCACGGTGTTGCAAAGAATCAGAAACGACTGAGCAATGAGCACACATGCAGGTCCTTGCTACTAAGTTTAATCTGAGTTCAGCAGTGCACCAATATATGAGGGGCAAGGGGAAAAAATCACTTTCCTGCAAATTTCCTTGGGCCATGGCCATCCCATGACGTTTGGAGAAGCTGTTTATATTCTGGTCCTTTGGGCCTCTCAAATCTGACCCCAAATTTCATAATGCTGAAAGAAATGTTTTGGGGCTCTCAGAAAGGGTCAGGAAAGGCAGGGGTTCTTGGGGTGCGTGGGTGCTGCTCTCTCCAGGGAATGCCCTCCTTCAGGGACTCCTGTGGGCACACCCCATTCATAAGCCCTCCCTTCACTGCCTGTGTCCACTCTCAGACACTTATGCTGGGAAACTCCTGCAGGAAGAACAGATTCAGACCCAGGAGAGAAAGCCCAGGGGAGAACTCGGGAAGGAAGAGGGTTGGGGGGAGTTTCTGAAGTGGGGTGTGTGCTACCCAACAACTTATTCCAGGCAGCCTCAAGTTGGGGGGGAGGTCCCTGGAAACATGAGCCAGGTGTGATGCTGTAGTGATGTGGAACCCTGGATCCGGGCCAGGCTGCTTGGTCATTCCCTGGTCCTGCTGTGTGGCCTTGGGAAAGGAACTTAACTGATCTGTGCCTTAGTTTCCCCATCTGTGGAGTAACGACTAATAACAGTACCTACCTCACAGGGTTCCTGTCAGGATCAACACACATGAATCACTTAGAGAAGTACCAGACACACAGAGGCTCAGAAGACGTAGCCCCAAGAAGACGGGAAGAAGGAAGGACCCTGTGGATCTGGGGGTCGAGCCTAGGCTAGTTTTTCCCATGTGGAGTTGGCTTCTTGGGGGAGAGCTACCTCCGGAGCCCGCAGCTAACAGAAACCTCTGCGAAACTTGGGGAGGCTTCAACGTGACTGTTTATCCAGTGAGAAGTGATCTCTGAGGCAAGTTTTCCTCTAATAAACAGAGCAATTTGTGAGGAGTTTTTGTTCTTGGACAAAAGTACTATTGTTATACATCCTACAGGGAAGCCGTTTGTAAACCTCAAGGACTTGGCCTCAAGGTTATTGTTTTATTGAACTACTCTCTGAAATAGTTTAAAAAAAAAACAACAAAAAACAGTACTTAATAAACCAATGTAAGCAGGAATAGAACTCCTGCAAATGTAGAGATGGAACGCTCACCCAGTAAAAAGATAGGGTTCTAGTTAAGAGCTGTTCTCTAGAATTGAGCTGCCTAGGTTTAGTCCTGGCTTTGCCTTAGATCCGCTGTGAGTCCTTGAGCAAGCTTCCTAACCTCTCTGAGCCTCTGCCTGTCTCAGATACTAAATGGAGAGGATAATGATGTGCTCAGTCACTCAGTTGTGTCAGAATCTTTGTGACCCCATGGACTGTAGCCCACCAGGCTCCTCTGTCCATGGGATTCTCCAGTGAATAATACTGGAGTGGGTTGCTGTTTCCTCCTCCAGGGGATCTTCTTGACCCAGGGATCGAACCTGTATCTCTTAGGTCTCCTGCATTGGCAGGTGGATTCTCTACCACTGTACCACCTGGAAGCTCCTCAATAATAAGGATAGACCTTACACATAGCTTGCAGTGAGACTGGCATAGGGGAGACAGAAATAGGGTAATAGATAACCTAAGTAATAGGTATACTTAGCATAGTAAACCTGAATTAATCTATCCTAATTAGTATAGTAGTAAAACATAACATGCAAAGTAAACAAACATAGGATGTTTTGAAAAGACCAGTGTCCACCCCATTTTCATCCTCTGTATTAGATGAAGTGTCAGGTAAGTTACACTGCAGTAACAGAACCCTCCAAACCTCAGCAGCTTATGAGGGAGCGAGATGGGGGTGGGGTTTCTCCCTCTTCCATGACGTCATTGGGTGGGTGGTGTCGTCTTTGGTGGCTGCATTTGTACCAGAGGAAAGTGGACCTGGAGAGCCCAGCACCATCTCTTAAACGCTTCTCTCCGGAAGAGACACATGTCTTCTCTGCTCATGTTCACCGGCCAGAACAAGTCCTGACCATGGGGTACTTCTGGGAAGGGGGAAGTGAACCCCACCCCCACCGTGGCTGGAGTAGATGCTGGACAGTAAGTAGGTCTCGCACCCAGCCCCAGGGTCCCGCACCCAGCCCCAGGGTCCCGCAGGCAATGTCTCAGCTCAGCAGGAGAATGAGGGGTGGCGGCCCCCTGAGACAGGGGACTCCAGCGCTACAAGGCATCCTCTCAGACTCTCCCAGTTTCCTGTCCTCCCAGCACCGGTGTGGCTCTGTAAGAATATTTTTTTAACAGTTACTGATGCCTGCAAAGTCATAAAAAGGGCTCTCTAAACCTGTCCAGTAAGCACCATAGTTGGTGATATTCTAGAATTCTGGCTCTTCACTATAATTTTGATGACTAGGTGGTCTTCTGCACTAGAACTCACAGAAGAAAGGCTGAGAACTAGACACCAACGACCTCTCATTTAATATTTAAAGCAAAATGTATACTCTGGTCCTTTGGGCCTCTCCAATCTGACCCCAAATTGAACATAATGCTGAAAGAAATGTTATGGGGCTCTCAGAAAGGGTCAGGAAAGGCAGGGGTTCTTGGGGTGTGTGGGTGCTGCTCTCTCCAGGGAATGCCCTTCCCCAGGGACTCCTGTGGGCACACCCCATTCATGAGCCCTCCCTTTGCTGCCAATGTCCACTCTGAGACACTCATGCTGGGAAACTCCTGCAGGAACAACAGATTCAGACCCAGGAGAGAAAGCCCAAGAGAGGCTTCCATGAAAGGCTTTCATGGTAAGGTTTAGATTCACCTGAAATCCTCTCAATGTTTAAATTTTTTACATCATGAAAATGTCAAACATACTCAAAAGCAGAGATCATAGTGGAATGGAGCCTCTTATACAAAGACTTGGTATCATTTCCCCACTGCCATCTGGATGTAGCTCTAAAAAATATGAACCTTAAAAAAAAAAACCAAAAAAATCATGATTACAGTCCATTACCCTCTTATTCCCATTCTGTGATTACATTCACTCAACTGTCAAAAATCTGTATTTCAAACTGAGTTGTTATAAGTAGATCCAAATTAGGTCTACAAATAGCTGTTGGTTATTATTTTTTTTTAATGAATTTTGCTGATTTATTTATTTCGTTTCTTGGATTACTAATGATGTCGTTTATCATGCAACATACGTTCTATCATCTGAACTTACTTCTCCATACATTGCTTGGTCAGCCATAATTCTATTAGTGAGCTATTTCCATTTTGTTTGTGGGATGGTATTGTATGTTTTTTTTAACCGAAGTATGTTGATCTGGGCTTTCCTGGTGGCTCAGACAGTAAAGAATCTGCCTGCAATAAAGAAGACCTGGGTTTGATCCCTGGGTCAGGAAGATGCCCTGGAGAAGGGTATGGCAACCCTGACCTTCTTTCTCAAGTGATGATGATGATGGTAATGGATTCATGACTTTTTATGAGCTTCATGTGTTTCAATCAGTCACATTTACTAATTCTCTTTATTCTTCTATTTCTCCATCTTTAGTCACTGGGAGGTGGTTCACTTGTGCTCCTACATCCTTTTCACATGACCTACCATCGTCTCTGCTTCCTTCATCACAACACATCTCGGCTCCTCTTGTCTATTTCCTGCCTGGACTTGGAAGTAGCCACTCCCCCAAAGAGCTCTGCTTTTTCCTAATGGGTCTACTGATTATATTCTACAACACAAAATGCAGGTCTCTTATGTCCATGAGCCTGGGCACGAGAGATGACATCTCTTCCTACACCACCACTCCCCAAAGCCTCCCACACACAACTCAACTTCATTCCAAAGGTCTGGAATAGATGGCACTTCTGTGGGCCCCTCAGAAAGCCTCACTGCATTCCAAATGAGTAAATAATTTTATTCTTAGTCTTTCATGATGCAGCTGTGAGTCTGAGAAGTAACAGACACAGTGAGATGTAAACCAACACACAAGCTAACCAGAGTGAGATGTGGAGTTACCAGCAAAGGGGACCCTGGAGATCAATGGACTGGTGAGACCAGGGGGAAGGGACCAAGACACGAGGTGGCACCCGCTCTTACCTGAACATATACACCATCCCTGGGGGACTGCCCCCTTTCTCTGGGAGCATCACACTCTTGGAAAGAGGGAGCACAGCTTCCAGCAGGACTCCTGGGGAGCCGAGAGGGAGGAAAGGGACCCCTGACTGAGATCAGCTGAATATACCAAACCATCAGTGGAGGGTGGGGGCAGGGACAGGCACCAGAGACAGATCTAGTCAGGCCCCCATCCACCAGGACCCTGTGATGGAAGAGAAGGAGGACACTGCCCTTTGGAAAGACAAATGGGCCGATTCGATGAATGAACAAGGAAACGTCCATGCCAAATTCCCTTGAACTTGAGCAAGGGAAACTTTGTACAAATTGTAAACATCAATAAATGAATTGCCAATTGAGTTCCTGAATTACTGGCAACTAGGAATCCATAGCAGAGCCCTTCAGAGACATGGCATGGTCACTCTAGGTGGGTAAGGAGAGACAACATCTTGTTTAGCCACCAGGCCCTCCCTTGGAATAGTGGGTTATCTTTCAGAGAAATGCAACATCGATCTCTTCTCCTCCTTGACTTTGCGTCGGGGTGGAAAGAATCCTCCACTCTGCGTCTGGAACTTGTGGAGACGGAGCAGGGAGAACCCAGCTAAATTTATGTTCTGGGCTGTGTGCCATCTGCTGAGCCCTGCTGTGCAATTAGCAGACTTCTCCTTTGTAAACTGTGTGGCCTCCTGCGCAGCCTGCTTGAGTCTCTGCCATCAAAATAAGTTTTATATGGGCCGTCGCTGCTCAGTGTTCTGCAAGTCATTTCTCTCGCTTAAGACCATACAAGGTTAGGGCTTGTGTCTACTTCGTTTCAAGGTTCAGCTAACTGGGTCCTGCACGATTTCACATCCGACTCAAAGAAACCCAGCATCCTGGCGTTCCCAGAAGAAATGTGGGGAAATAAAATTCATGGCTGACACGTGGAAGAGACTGGTAGGGGGAATCTCTGAGAGTTTGTCCAGGTGGGCTTTGAAAATGAAAATCCCATGTTCAGGCAAAGCTCCGATATTTTAAACAGACAGGAAGTTGGCATGGTGCCCCCTGAATGACTCGCTTGTTGATGTCATTTTCTGCCTGCTGTGCCAGTCTGTCTCCTGAGGGCCCAGAAACAAGTCTGAGGAGGCTCTGCGATAAGCCTGGGGGTGTGCTGACTCGTGATCCTGGTGCCGCTGGGGTCCCCAAGTCCAGGGAGAAGCAGCATCCTGAAAGCTCTCGGTGGGGAAAGGAGTGGAGTGGATTTTGAGCACTTGGTCCAGGATCTGTTTCTACTACTTGGACTCATCACACTCTCCATCCTCTCCACCACCAAAACAACCCACATGTTGAGCAGTGGCCATGATGAGTAGGTTCAGTTCAGTTGCTCAGTCATGTCCGACTCCATGGACTGCAGCACGCCAGGCTTCCCTGTCCATCACCAACTCCTGGAGCTTGCTCAAACTCATGTCCACAGAGTCGGTGATGCCATCCAACCATCTCATCCTCTGTGTCCCCTTCTCCTCCTGAGTAGGTTAATAGTGAATTACTAACACTAGCAATTACTGTTACTGCTATCACTGATCATGACACTGACTGTTGGAGCTGAAGTCGCTATGGAGACAGCAGGGTGGCAGGATCTCCCCTGGGGGGGGGGATGCATTTTTCTAGGGAGGGGGTCCTATTCCCTTCTTTGGCCATTCAGGGATCTAATACTTTCGAAGATGACCAGAAAAAGTTTTGATTTTAAAAGCGTAAGATACACATTCAGCTGGTGGAAGCCTCCACTCCTCAACTGATGAGAAGACATGGTAAGAAGTAATGGAGACACAGACAGACTTACAAACATGGGGGTGGTTAGGAGGAAGGAAAGGGTGGGATATATGGAGAAAGCAACATGGAAACTTACAGATAGCCAATGGGAATTTGCTGTATAACTCAGGGAACTCAAACCAGGGCTGTGTAATAACCTAGAGAGATGGGATGTGGAGGGAGGTTCAAGAGGGAGGGGACACAGGTATACCTATGGCTGATTCATGCTGATGTTTGGCAGAAACCAACACAATTCTGTAAAGCAGTTATCCTTCAATTAAAAAATAAATAAAATTTTAAAAAGAAGCTTAGAAAACTGCTGCGAGGCTGATTTCATGGTTGGACTTCTGGACCTTTCTTTTTCTTCAAGTGAGACTGCCACCCAGTTCTATTCTCAAAGCTTCCACACAATTCAGGGACCTTGGGGGTAATGTGGAAGGAATCAGCAACAGAGGCTTGTTTCAAACTCCCCTGGAATGTCAGTGGGGTAAGCGTGTGAGGCCCAACACAAACTAAGCTCTAACAGCCTTGCTTTTTCTCCTCCACTGAGCTTGTTTTGGGTCCTCATCTGGCTGGGGGCAGAATTGAAGCACTAGTGCCCGCATATCCCTGCTAATGCTTGTTTCCCAAGTGTACGTGAGACTGCCTCCTGCAGGGGGCGCCTGGGAGCCCCAGCCCTGTACACAGGGCCTCCGCAGGGGGGTCGGCACCAGCTCTGCAGGATTTTACTCTGGTGCCAAAGAACAACCCCCTTTTCTCTGCCCATCCTTTCTCTCTCCTGGTCCTGCTATACACGGGCAGATTTTCCTCCCAGTCTGTGCCCCATATTCCATCTTCCTCCTTCCCTTCCTCTTTCTCTTGGTTCTCACTCTTTTTTTTCCCCCTTTCCTCTGTCTACCTGTGATCTTTTCAGCTTGCAACATCTTTCTCCTATATCAGTCCATGTAGTCAGTCAACTCGCCAAGAGCCGGCTGCATGCCAGCCTGTGCTCAGACCCGGGGGTGGGGCAGGTGCGAGGCAGAGAGACCCTGGACCTCTAAAATGGACCTGATGGGAGATGGTGGGATAGGTGGCCAACAAGAAAGCTTGAGAGGTGGATGTGGTAATCTCAGGAGCTGAGAGACGCAATAAAGAAACAGAGAAGTGTGACAGAAAGTGACGGAGGGGAAGGGAGCGCTCTTTTAGCCATTTTGGTCAAGGAAGGAACTTTCTGAGAAGGTAACATATACTCTGGACTTGAATACTGAAAAAGAGGTGGCTGTGTGACGGGTTGGAAGAAGGAATGGCAAGTGCAAAGGCCCCAAGGCATTAGGGAGCTGGCATCTCTGAGTCGGGAAGAGACCAGTGCAGCCTCAGCTCAGGGAAACCCTGGGTGCCCGGGTGGGGAAGTGGGAGAACTGTCATCTGCAGCACAGGGTTTGGTTTGATTCTGGTGGATGGAGTTGGGAAGATGATGGCGCTATTTAAGCAGGTGAGTGCTAAGAGAATACTCTTGTCTTAGCTTCTGTCTGTGCAGAGGATAGGGGTAGTGGCCAGGAAGTCAGCTGGGAGGCTTTGCTGTAGCCCAGAGATTATAGGAGCTCAGACCTTTAGTGGAGCAGAAGAGGGGGGACAAGAGGTCAGACTCAGGGTATACTTGGGAATTCAACTGGATATGGGAAAGAGATCAGCAGGCTGGGTTTCTTTTCCTTCCCTTCCCTCTTCAGCAACCTCCTCCACCTTTTTCCAGTTGAATGATGACATATATTGAAAGTAGCAGAAAGAGGTGGGGAGAAATCAAAAGATATATTTTGGTCACAACCTTAGCGAACCTATAAGGCAACTCAGAGAAGACAGGCACTGCCATGGAAGGTGCCTCCTCTACAGAGCAGCTGGAGCCCACACCAGTGCTCAGAGCTTCAGAGACCAGACATGGGCTGGATGCCCATTGGGGTCTCTTGGCTGGCTGCCCTAGGCAGTGCACAAGCTGAACAACAGTCCATGGTGACCCTAATCTGGCCCATACAACATCTGAGATATCTGTTAGGCATCTGAATAGACAGGCTAGTTAGATGGCTATTGCAGGTCTGAATTTTAGGGGGAAATTGGGGCTAGAGAAGGGAATTTAGGAGGCATAATAACACAGTTTTTAAAATCAGGGGGTTAAGGCTGTGAATGTGGAAAGGAAGCAACATGGGCTAGGAAGGAAGCCTGGGCCACTCCATGAGGCAGCAGTTAGGAGAGAGGAGGAAGATGCAGCAGAGAGACCCAGAAAGAGCTGCTGGTGAGACAGGTAAACAATGTGGAAAGTGATGACCCAGATGGCAAATGAAGAGAGGATGTGAAGAGGCAGAGATGGGCTCTGTCAGATGAGGCGGAGCCAGATGAGCAGTGAGGCGGAGTATCTGGTCAGATGGCGACTCAGGGTGCAGAGTGCGGGAAATGGGGCCGAGCCTGACTGCAGTGGGCAGGGCAGAGAGGAGACAGGCAACCCTTCAGAAGAGTTCTGATAAAGGGGGAGAAAGAAATGCAGGAGTGGGAGCACAGGGCATAAAAGATGATTCTATTTAGCCTCACGTGTCCTGATTTGGGAAGAGAAAAAGCACAGAGCAGCACACGCAGTCTTCTGTGGGGTGTGGGATTTGGGCACGCATTCACCTGTATTTTCTGTGTCTCACTTTTTGAGTTATCTTACACTAAACATGTATTACAGTCATATAAAAAGAAGGAAAATGTTATATAATGAAGACAGCTCATTGGGAACTCAACAGTTTCCTGTTTTTTGTCTTTGTCAGTCTTTACCTTTTCCCTCTCCACCCCCTCCCCTTTCTACTGACTCTCCTACTACCACAGTTGAGTAGCTGCGTGCCACCTTGCACAGATTACAGCTATATCACCTGTGGAGGGTGGGACCCTACCTGATGGGTATCCTGTACCTGGCACAGTGCCCAGCACCCCTCCAAATTCAGGCAGCCTCAGTCAGCACTTCCTGTCGAGCCGTGGTGGATTCAATGGTGGTAACACAAGTTCTTTCTACTGTTCTACTGGAACAGCGAGGCTATTTGTGACTCCTAAAATAATCTATGTTCAAAACCATCATACTTGAGACTCTTGCTCCTCAAGGTGTGAGCTGAGGACCAGTAGCATCATCCCACCTGGGAGCTCATTAGGGATGCAGCATCATCTTGGGCACCCCCAAGACCTGCTGAAACAGTTGTGTGTTTGGACATGATCCCCAGCAACTTGCCTGCTTCACAGGGAAAGTATTTGGTTGCTGGTTTTTAAATCTCTTGGTTTAATGTTCTCTACTTCTTTGGTACTTAATTATAAGACTTTAGAGGTTTTGCTGGAGCACAGACTAGAAGAGGTAGCTCTGCATAAGAGTAAACTTTTGCCAGCAAGGGGAGAGTTTGCAGAGCAACTTTTTTAAAATCAAGGATAAAATATCTGTGTTCCCATGATGTGGCTGCTCCTCTATTTCCGCTTTAGCTGTGCTGGTTCCAGCCCCCCGCCCCCCTCCTGGGATGGTCAGGATTACAGCAAGAAGGCCTCCTCTTGGGGTGAGTGAAGCGAGCTGGCTGTTTACCCTCCGCAGCCTGCACCTGAAGCCAAGCCGGTGGTCTTACGAAGCTGCCCGGCAGTGGCGTGTTTTCCATCTGGGAAGCAGTTCAGAGCCCAGCTAAGCTGCCAGCAACAAGGAAGGCTGCAGCTCTTGCCCTGCTTTCTGCTGGCCCACGCTCTCAGAGCCCCATGAAATCTGCCTCCGCCAGCCAGCTCTTCACAGACAGGCGGGGTGGACTCTGCAGGGGTGTCCAGGATTATGATGGAGGGGCCCTGGCAGGGAGGAGTGGAAAACAAGTCCCAATTCCAAGCCTGAGTCCGGGTTGTGAGCCCCTTGCTGCTTTCCAGAAGAGCGCTGATGCAGGCTGCCCTTGGCCAGAGCCGGTCCAACTTCCGGAGCAAGGCCAGCTGCTGTCCACTGTGGGGGCACGGGGCAGGGAGGGATTCCCACTCTCCACAGGGAGGAAGGGGCTTCACTTGGCCCATCAGTTGAAGAGCTAGGAAGCAGCTGGGCTCTCCCCCTCCCCTGCTCCCTCCTCCCCCTCTTCCCCCTCTACCCGCCCTGCTCCATCCCTCCATCACCACCCCAGCCCTACCTCCTGTCTTTCTCACTACCTTTATTGGGAGCAGGCAGGAGAGAGCTGAGCTGGCCTCTGATGATACTGTCTTCCGCTACAGAAACTTGACTTCAGGTTAGGATGAAGATTCCAAAAAGACAGCCCGCCATCTTGATTTTATTGAAGGGATTTCTGCCAGTCCATCTGAAATAGCAGAGATAAACATAATCCCATTTTCACCGTGGCCAAGGCCATCGGATAAAGCTGGAATTTGGTAAAGAACTAAAATGCTATTGAAACACGGGAAACGTTCCTGAAGCAAGTTCTAGCTGCTTCCTCACAGAATTAGTCCATAGCTCCAGGTCCAGCCAGCATAGATTCGTGGGCCGGGCAGCTATCAACTTTAGCTGCTAAAAATGTAGCCTGTTACTCTTCTCTCCTTCACTCATCTGCTGAGAGCATCTTGATAACTGGTAAAAACTGAATTTAAGAGTTCTCTGGAGAGCAAAGAAGAGATGCTAGAAGCAAGAGGTAGTCTCTCCGTCTGCATCTGCAAGGTGTGTTCCACGTGGCCTCTTGGCGGGAGTGGCTGCAGGTGAGGAGGCAGGTGTGCTGGGAGGATGGGGTAGGTGACAAGTGGTGAGACTGGGCAACTGAGTTGTCCTTTTTAAGTCTCAACTTCTTCAGTAGTAAAATGGAAAGAGCAATGCCTGCTACAAAAGTTTGTTGGTTAAATGAGGAAAGATCCACAGAGCGCCTACTTCTGTGCCTTGCCCCATTGCTGGTGCCAGTAAATATTCGTTCTCTTTATTGGCACCAGAATTCTTGGTGGAGATGTGGGAGAGAGGACTAGGGGTATCATGATGACTTATTTTTTTTAACCTAAATACCTCTATTCCCCTAACTCCTTAACTCCCAGGTATTCAGAGGTCCTCCCCTCCTGCCTTCACATTCAGGTCCTTGAAAATCATGGCCATGTGCATGAACGTTCCCAGCAGGAGCAGTTCTTTGTCAAAGTGCAAGAGTTCCTTGGAGGAGAAGCAGGTTGAGTCCCTGCACTGGGGCATGAATGCGCATCTTGGGTGTGTGCTTCTAATCCCCAGAAGAACTTGGCTTCAGAGGAGGACTGAGTAGGGGAGGGGAGGGAATGGTGATGGGGGAGGGGTGAGAAGAGGGAAAAAGCAGAAATGGGAGAAACACAGGTAACAAAACAGTGATGTGGGTTCTCTCTCTCTCTAACCCCAGATCATTTATTTTGTGGAAGACAAATCTTCTGCTTTTTTTATAGGGCACTCTTCCTACACTGGCCATTAGAGTTTATAAAGATTTTGTAAGAAATCCTGATTTTACAATGAGCCAAATTTTCACCACATGATGCCATCTTCAAAAAAAAAGTCTGTCCCCAGATACTCCTGATCATCAACTTTCAAAGCTGACATTTCTCTTTCACGAATCACAGACACATTTTAAAAAACGATTTAAAAACAATCTGCAAATCTTTGTTTGCCATCTTAAGATGTATCAAATATTGAAGACATTCAAAAAGGAATAAAGAATACTATAATAAATGTTGCCCTAGCTCTCAACCAGTTTAATTGTATAGAGTTAAAAACAACAAATAGAGCATATTTTCCTAGAATATGTATGAATGAGATAACAATGTGTAAACAGGGAAAGCAAGGGCCTCATGAACAGACTTGGGGAGGGTGGCTACCTTGCATGGGGACATTGAGGGAACAGGGTGAGGAGGACCCACAGCTGGAGGGGACTGTGCAGGTCTTAGCCTGCTTAGACAGTGGCATGAACCAAAGTCTGTTAAGATTCTGCCTTCAAAATTTAAAAGATGAAAAGCCCAAGATGTGCAGTGAGAGAAAATTCTAGCTCTCTTGAACATCACAGGTCTAAGAAAGGGCACTGGACTTGTGGAGGCGACACACTTCATTCAGAGACTAGGCAACTCAGACTCAGCTCAGATTTGGGCATCCAGCCCATGTTTTCACTAACACAAAACCAGGGAGTGCCTAGCGAGGCCTGTTCTATTTAGGTGACTGAAGAATCATTAAACAAATCACACAGAAAGCACAAAATAAAGCCCATGTGAGCAGCACACAAGGACCTTTATATATTACTGACCATTTCTCCTTCTTTTCAAAGGAAAGGCATTTCCATAAAGTGAGTGTTCTTTACTGTGCATCTGGTATCAGACCTATTCAAGATCACCATAAAAAGATTATTTATGACTCAATAGCTATTCTTGTTTACCGCAGATGACATCATCATCCTAACATTGTTACATTACATCAGCATTTGCCCCACTTTTATTGCCTTTGCTATGAAGCCTGTGGCTCAGGCAAAAATGCCTTATGAAGACGAGCCCAGAAAATAATAAATAACATGCAATTCCAGCCTTCCCTGTGCTCAAAGTTTTCTTCCAGCTGGACCACCCGTGGCCCACTGAGAAGACCCCCTGTCTGTTCTCTTGGGCATCCATCCCCCTTAGTGGGAGCATTTCTCAAGGAGTTCAGAGTAGCATCTTCCAGGGGCACAGAGCCTTGCAGGAGCAGGAAAGCCAGCACTCATTCATCTTCTTCAGTAACACCATCCCAATTTTGTGGTGGGAGGATGGAATTACTCCTCTCCTGCGAGGTGGATTGAGGGAAATTGTTATTTGTGGCGCTATGCCCTCTTCCAATTAAGAGACAGTCATTTGACACAGGCTAGACCAAACAAACTCCTCAGAACCCAGGAGCACTTCTGGAATTTGAATCACAATCTTCCCTTGTGCAGAAGAGGGAGAAGCAAGCAGCAGAGGTGAAAACGCAGAAGTCACTGGAGTTCACTTCTTTGAGTGGCACTGGAGTCAGCCCTCAGTATCCCCCAGGCACTGGTTCCAGGACCCCCGTGGATACCAAACTCTGAGGATGCTCAAGTCCCTCACATAAAATGGTGCAGCATTTACACATAACCTATGCACAGCCTCCCATAAACTTTAAACCTTCTCTAGATGACTTACAAAACCTAATACAATGTCAGTGCTATGTAAACAGTTGCCTGAGTGCAGCAAATTCAAGTTTTGCTGTCTGGAACTTTCTGGAATTCCCCCCCCCAGCAAATATTTTCAATCCACAGTTGATTGAATTTGCAAATGCAGAACTGGCAGAGACTGAGAGCCAACTGTACTTCAGTTGATTGAAATACATTTCTAGTCCCAAGATGGAGTCACTCCTGCCCTGGGTGCCATGATGGCCAATGGAAACTAATCCTTATCCTATAAAAAAGGTCCAGACTTCTGCCCCATTTTGCAGGTCCCTGGATCCTTCCTCGGGAACAAGGACCACTTGTATCATGAGGTGTTGAGCAGAGTTTGTGTGTTACCTACGTTGTCATTTTTAATTATCTTTAACAGGTTAGACTGGCCCCAAGTTCTAAGTCCCATTCCTCCCTGTGAATTCCCTTTATTGTTAACTAAGCTGGAGTCTTTCCATCCCTGGGTGGGGAAGATCCCCTGGAGGAGGAAATGGCAACCCACTCCAGTATTCTTGCCTGGAGAATCCCATGGATAGAGGAGCCTGGCAGGCTACAGTCCATAGGGTCGCAGAGTCGGACATGACTGAGTGACTTAGCATGCAAGCTGGAGTCTCTATTGCTTATAATCAAAGACTCAAAGCCCAACCCCTGGGCTGCTCTGTAACTGTGTGGACACCCCAACTCAAGAGGCAAATACATCACAGTCTGTCCTGAGGAGTCAGTCACACAGCTGGCAAATGGGGTGTCCCTGACAGGGAGAGCCCAGTGGAAGGAATTCAGGCTCCTTCACACACACTCTGAGGCGCTTGAGGCTGTGTGTCGTACAGAGAATCAATTCAAGCTGCAAACCGAATGCTTACAGGCACCATCACTCCTGTAGTTGGGTGTATCCCCCCCGTCCTATAGGAAAGAACAACCAGCAGTAACATTGTTCCTGGTTCCCATAAAGGACTTGAATTTCGAGGTGAATCCAGGAGTTGTCCTGTAAATTTCCCGGTGGTTGCTGTTTTCCGCCCCCCTCTCCCCACACTTTTAAAAACTGACATCGGCAGTGATTCATTTCCCAGTGGCAGGAAGCTCTGCCTGTCCCCTCATCTCCTGGCAGCTCTAGGAAGTGACAGTGACAAAGAGGAATTGGTCTCCACTCTCCACCCCCAAAGGCTTCCCTGGTGGCTCTGAAAGTAAAGAATCCGCCTGCAATGTGGGAGACATGGGTTCGATCCCTGGGTTGGGAAGATCCCCTGGAGGAGAAAATGACAACCCATTCCAGTATTCTTGCCTGGAGAATCCCCATGGACAGAGGAGCCCGGCGGGCTACAGTCCATGGGGGTCACAGAGAATCGGACACAACTGAGTGACTAAGCACAGCACCCCCTCCAAATCTGGCCGGTTAATGTTCCAGGGCTGGCCGCCTTCACAGAAGCCTGGAAGGACCCAAGAAATGAATACTCTTGTGAAAGGAAAACCCAGAACAAACAAGTGAAGCTGGCTGGGAACTGGGCTTGGCCCACTAGGGAGTCGTGTTCTGCCAATGGCCTGAGCAGGACACTTGTAGCTGCCTAGTCACTGAGCAGTTCTGTTCTTGTTGCTGAACACTCAATCAGCAAAGCTCTCTGTATTAATCCGCAGACCCTGAGACTGTGCTTTGGTTACTGAAGCTGTGAGACAGGAGGACCCAGGCAGGCCCAGCAGGGCTGGTGGGTCCCTGCTCCACAAGGCCTGGGGCCTTGGCAGAGGCTGATTTGACAGGCGAGGGGCTGGACAGTGGTGGCAGTGGATGTCTTCTGAGATGGCCTGGCCATGGTCACTCATATCTGGCATGGGGTAGGGATGGCTGGAGGGCCAAGTTTAGTGGGAGGAGCCCTGGGAGGCAGATGGCACTGCCTGCCTTATGTCCTTAGGCGGCTTCCTGGCCTCACTCCCACTGGGTACTGTGGGTAGAGGCAGCACCGGTGGCCCAGGTTCAATGGGAGGGTGTCAATGAATCGGGAGCCATGTTTAAAGCCACCATGGGCTGGAGAGAGGCTGTCCAGAAAGGCTGACAGTGAGGGTCAGTGCTCTGGAGAAGTTAGCATCGCACCCTGCTCCCTCCTCTGGGCTCCAGATACAGCTCTCAGGACACTCTCTGCTGCCCGTCAGCCTCCAGGGTAAAGCGTCTGGTCTGAGGACTGGAGGGGTAGGGCAGTACAGCACTCAAGAAGTGGCCTTCCACACCCCCTCCCTCACAAAGGGGGTCTGACTTGACTTCACGACATGCAGCTCCAAACTTGGGACTCCATGGTCTCCATCCACCTGCCGAGTCTCCAGCCCCCAGGACCTGTGGTCCTTGGAGCCAACTCTGCAGAGCCTGAGTTTCTTCCCTCCTTTTGGCCCCAGGATCCGAGAGCTCACATGGTGATGGGCTGGGGGTACAAGGGTCTGGAAGGGCCTGCATCCAGCAGACCTGGGTGGCCACTCCTGTCTGTGTGGGACCTGCCAGCCCAGCACCTCACATGCAGGATGATGCTTCCACCCACCTGCCACCTCATGGGCTCAGCAAGTTCACCTGGCACTGGAAAAGGAAGGAAGGAAGGGGTAACTGGGAATGGAAGGGGTAGAATGATGTTGCAATTGGAGCTTTAAATAAAAAAAAAAACAAACAATAAACGTCTCTGCACCAAGGAGTGAGATTCCAGCAGGCTGGTGGGGATACAAGGCGAGGGAGTGTCAGTGTCATGTAAGAACCCGGCACAGAACATGGAGGCGCACAGGTCAGTGCCCACTCGATCCAGATGGACCCAGGGCCCTGGCCTTTTCCCTCTCAGGCTTCTCTCCCTTCCAGAAAGCACAATGTGCAGTCACTCCCATGGGCTGTGGGCGTGAGTGTCCCCTTGGCTCTTTCCAATTCCCCTCATAAAATGAGTTGAACCCATGGGCCCCAGTGTGCACCAAGAAATGAAAGCAGAGCATAAAGCTGAGGCCCAATGGGAAATTTATGTTGCACAAATAAGGCTTTACGGGCTGGGCCTAGCTCTCCAGCACCCAGCCTCAATAACCTCCAAGATCAAGCACAAGCTCTGGGCTCCTCTGACCCATGGGTAGCTCTCCACATAGGCTGCTGAGACCCTGTCTCACACCATGCAGGCTGCATACCTGTTTCCTACTTTGCTAGTAATAAACAAGGTCCATTGTCTGAGTCTTCATTCTCAGCAACCCTTGGACCTGGCTTAGCTCTGCGGCTGGTGCAGCTCATCTCTGGATCCTAACACGGCCCACTCAAGCGGTGAAACCCTCTTAGCCCTTCCTACCACGAGCTGATGCTCTCACATCTTTAACTGGCTCAGCCTGAAAGGTCCTGTCGTTAGGTCTTGTCTGTCTTGCAGTTTGTGCCCTATGGTTGCTTGGATGGTCCCGCATCTTCACTGTCTCCGTCTCACTTAACCACAACTCCATTCTCTCACCACATGAATTTACAGTACATTCATGAAGTCGGCATAGCAGACATCCCCATCCCATTATATTGGGTTTGAGCATCTGATTTATTTGGCTGGTAGGATGTGAGGGGTGGGGGTGGGCGTGGAGGAATGTGATGTGAGTGTTTGGGGCTTGGCTTGCTCTCTTGTACTCTGGCTCCAGAATGAAATACACAAGAAACTGACCTAAACCCACCCAAAGTGCAGACTCAGAAACAGGGAAAGTAAATGCTTCTAAGCACAGAATTTGGGGACTGTTTGTTATACAGCATGTTCTGTGCAAAAGCTGACTGATACAGAACCCCTTTGGGGGAAAGACCTGCCTCGTAGCTGGTTTTGTTCTTTCTGATTCTGTGACTTCAGTTGATGACCTCTTTTCCCATGACCAGCCCCTTACATCAACCAGGTCAGCGCCTTCCTCAGTTCCCCCTCCTCAACTCCTGCCCACTCAGTGACCTCAGTCTCCCCTCCTCAACTCTTCCCACTCAGTGAGCATCAGCCCCCTTGACACCAGGCTATGTAGCTCATGATAAATGAGGCCAATGGTTCTACAACACAGATCACAAAACTGATTCAGAATGAAGACACTGTTTACCATCCTTCTCCCCTGATTAGAGACATCCTAGTGATGGGCAGAGAGCACAGATATCCCTCCCAGCAAGGGCCAGTGCTGCTTCTTTAAATTGTGATAAAACATATGACCATAACATTTTTCATTTTAGCCATCTGTAAGTGTATAGTTCTGTGGCATTAAGTATATTCACATTCACCATCACCACACCACCATCCATCTCTAGAACTTTTCATCTTCCCCAACAGAAAGTCTGTTTCCACTAAACATTAACTCCCCATCACCCTCCTCCTCTCATCACCTCAGCCCTTGGAAACCACCATTCTTTGTCTGTTTCTGGGAATTTGACTATTGTGGGTACCTCATTATCAGTGGAATCATCATACATGTGTCCTTTCATTTCTGCCTTATTTCACTCAGCCTAATGTCTTCTGGGTTTATCCATGCTGCAGCATGTGTCAGAATTTATTTCCTTTTTAGGGCTGAATAATACTCCACTGTGTGTATATTTCACATTTTGTTTATCCATTCGTCCTTCAGTGGATATTTGGGTTGTTTCTACCTTTGGCTGTTGTGAATATTGCTGCGAAGTACATGGTATACCAAAGGCTGGTGCTTCTTAACTAAGGTGTCTGCAGCTGGAGGGTAAACACCAGGACTTGTACTTTAGGGGAGTGCTGAAAGCAGTGCTGGGAAAATGAATCAGACCAGAATGCTTCCCTGAAGCCCTTCTCACTAGGCTCAAGATGAAGGAGAAACAGGGTAAGCCAAGTGCCTCGGCTGTCCAACAACTCTCTCCAAAGACACACTCTAATGTCTAACCTCAAACACTGTAAATCCTTGGCTGGGTACAGAGCTCAGGGCTGCAAAATGTCTTTGGACCCCTCCTTTTCAAGTCCTGCACCTGTAGATGCTGCAAATCATCACCATCACTTCCTTTGCTCCCAGTACATGCATCCTGCTCAAACTCATCAGGAAAGTGGAATCTCTTCCTGCCCTGCCCCCTCCAGCCCGCCTTGTCCTGCGATGCACCTTGGCCCACTGAACGTGGCAGAAGGGATGCTATCCCAGTGCTGAGCTTTGCCTTTAGGAGGCCTGGCATCATGGCATGGGGGGTGGGGGTGGAGTTCAACAGACTGGTGAGAAGGTCCACTATCCGCCTACCATGCTATTAGGAAACCCAAGCTAGCCGTGGGAGAGGCCACGCAGCAGAACTGAGGAGCCAAACCTCCGGAAAAACCCAGGCCCCCATCACACGGCCCGACCGTCAAGCCATCTCGGCCCCTTCCCGCCCCTTTCCCTGACAAGTTGGGGATCCCGGCTGGGGACCTGACTGAAAATTGGGAGGGGTAAAATAAAACAGTCATTTTACTCCTCTGGGTTTTTTCAGTCCAGGTTAGGCCCCCGTGGGCACCTATCAGAGGCTCACCCCTCACTCTGCGATGTGGGGACGTTCTGCAGTTACGGTTTCATCCTCAGCCTTTGGGCGCCTCCGCAGAAATGAGACAAATTGCATTTTAACGTCCTGCTACATACATTTCAAGACATTCAGAGAGAATGTAGACGTGATGGTCTGGTTTTTTTTCTTCTGTTTTTTTACCATATTCAGTTCAGTTCAGTTCAATCGCTCAGTCCTGTCCGACTCTTTGCGACCCCATGGACTGCAGCACGCCAGGCCTCCCTGTCCATCACCAACTCCCAAAGTTCACTCAAACTCATGTCCATTGAGTCGGTGATGCATATTGCTGCTGCTGCTGCTGCTGCTAAGTCGCTTCAGTCGTGTCCGACTCTGTGCAACCCCATAGATGACAGCCCACCAGGCTCTTCCGTCCCTGGGATTCTCCAGGCAAGAACACTGGAGTGGGTTGCCATTTCCTTCTCCAATGCATGCAAGTGAAAAGTGAAAATGAAGTCGCTCAGTCATGTCCGACTCTTCGCGACCCCATGGACTGTAGCCCACCAGGCTCCTCTGTCCATGGGATTTTCTAGGCAAGAGTACTGGAGTGGGGTGCCATGCCTTCTCCGGTGATGCATATTAACTTTATGTTAAGTCCCCGTGGCTTCTCCCCTGGCAAGCGGGCCAGTAGCAAGAAGAGGCTCGAGCCCCTGAGGTTACAAGGTTCCACGTGGGGCGGGGTATGCTCCCAGCACAGAAAACTGCCGAGCACTTTCTCCCCGCGCTTTATGGGGCGCCGAAAAGACCACCTTCCCCCTTCCCCAACCCAGGGACCGTGGGAGCATCTCCTCCTGATACCTGGGCTCCACGCCCCTGAATCCCACTGCTACTGGCGGGAGGGACTGGGAGAACCCACTCTCACCCCACTCCCCGTTCGTCATCACTCTAAAGTTTGAGAACCGGTTGCAACCGAGCAAGCGGAGGGGCGTGGCGCCGGGGGGAGGGCTGCGAGGGGTGGGTGTGCTGAGGCTGCTGGCAGCGCTGGGCCGAGGTGCTGGGGTGGTAGGGTGGCGGCAGGTAGTGAGGAGGGATGGGGAGACGGGAAGCGGGGAGGGGGGTTGTCGACAAGTGAGGAGGGGGAGGAGAAGGGTGGGAGTACGAGTGGGGACGGAGTGACCGGCCTTCTCACTCCCTCCCAGCCCCACCCGCAGGCCCAGCTCTCACCTTCTGGCTGCTGGAAGGTAACACACAGGGAGCCCCGCAGACCCGGATGGAGAGGATGGGCCCAGAAGGGCTGAACTTCCCCTGAAGCATCACCTCGGTCATGTGAGGGTGCAGGGCCCCCCACCTCAGAGCCTGGCTGTAGGATGACTGGGTGCGCTGGGGCCAGAGTGGGGTTGGGCGGGAGAGCTAGCAGGGCGAGGGGTGGCAGGCACAGACGGACATAAATCAGGGGACAAGAAAACTACTCAGTGGCTGCAGAACTGGGTCAATCTGGCCTGATCCGGCCTGATCTGGCTGGGGAGCAAGGGCTCAGGGTCCGCTCGGGCAGTGGGAAGACCTCTGCCTCTTGGTTCCGTCTTGGAGCTGGCGGCCGACGTGAGGCTTGGTTACCCTTGAGCATCATCTCTTAGATGCTTTCATCAGGAAGGAGCCTGGAGAAGCGAAGTTCTGACCATCAAGGATCTACGACTTCTTACATTGCAGAGCCCAGGGCAGGAGTGCAGAGACGCGCACCATCTATCTCGACACAGAGGCAATACACAAATACACCCGGTTAACAACCTATTAAATTCAAGAAAATACGTTCTGTCTTGCTGATTTGAAAAAAACAAAACTAAACCCTCATAACCATCTCAAAGGCCAAGGTTCAAATTCAGAATTCTCTCCCCTTTGGAATTGGAGGCTGGAATATGGTGGTCATGACCCTGGGCTTTGTTCTGTTTTCTGCCTCTTCCCAGGGCGTCAGGGTCTTGGTCAGCGTTACCTGCCTCTGGCCATGGGGGTAGGCACAGGGCACTGCCAACCAGGGAGGCCTTCAGCTGCACGATTTTGATTGAGTCTCCATCAGTATTACCCACATGGCTGATCTCTAGTCTCCAGCCCCTCTTGGACTCTGGGGCTAACATCTCTGGGTGTTGGAACTGATGCGGTGTGTCCCAAGTCTCCACTGTAAATCATATTGTCCTTCTGGGCAGTGTGTTTAACCTCCAGGCAAAGGCAGATTCTCTTTTTAGGCAGGACATCCCAGAGACTCAGACATACTGCCCCCTCCCCCTCTTCCTCCCACCCAGTAGCCAGGGCAAAAGCCAGACCTCACTCTCCTGCTCCTGCTTATGCTCAGTCATGCCCTACTCTTCGCGACCCCATGGACTGAAGCCTGTCAGGCTCCTCAGTCCCTGGAATTCTCCAGGCAAGAATACTGGAGTGGGTTGCTATTTCCTCTCTAGGGGAATCTTCCCGACCCATCTCCTCCATCTCCTGCAGCTCCTATATTGGCAGGCAGATTCTTTTACCACTGAGCCACCTGGGAAGCCTGACCTCACTCTGGGTGAGGCTGATTCTTCACCTGGGTCAGCGGTGGTTTTGATCAGAAAGGCTCTCCAGGAGGTGACATAATCTGAGGTGAGCGGCACAGTCAAAGAAGCAGTGTCGCTGCATGGTGAATTCTCTGAGGATCCCAAGGCTCAAAAGGGAGCAAGGGGACTTTTCTGGTGGTCTAGTGTATGAGAATCTGCCTGCCAATGCAGGAGACATGGGTTCGACCTCTGGTCGGGGAAGATCCTGCATGCTGTGGAGTGACTAAGCACGTCCATGTACCACAACTGCTGAGCCTACACACTCTAGAGCCCAAGCTCCACAACAGGAGAAGTCACTGCAGTGAGAAGCCCACACATTGCAACTAGAGAATAGCCTCCACTCGCTGAAACTAGAGAAAAGGCCCCGCAGCAGCAAAGACCCAGCACAGCCAATAAATATGTAAATGATTTTTTTTTTTTTAAAGAGAGAACAAGGGAATGAAAGAGATTTCGGGTCCAAGAAGAGCAGCCCAAGGTGGCAGAGCCTGGCAAGGGTGACATCAGGAAGGCCTAGATGGATCTGAGGGTTCAGGAAAATTGCCATCCACGAGGGCCCTTCCAACCACTTTGCAATGACATGCATAGGACCACCGGCTCTGGGCACTGGGAACAGCGAGACCGATCCTTCTGCAGAAGCGGCAGTGCATAAAATCTTACTTACTTGTCCAATGTGAAAAGCAAGAAAGCTCTGAGAAAATCAAAGCCAGAGACAGGGAAACACTGATGAGGGAAGCAAAAAACTTCCTATATAGTAAGCCCCCTAACATGCATGGATGTGAGAGTTGGACTGTAAAGAAAGCTGAGCACTGAAGAATTGATGGTTTTGAACTGTGGTGTTGGAGAAGACTCTTGAGAGTCCTTTGGACTGCAAGGAGATCCAACCAATCCATCCTAAAGGAAATCAGTCCTGAATATTCATTGGAAGGACTGATGCTGAAGCTGAAACTCTAATACTTTGGCCACCTGATGCAAAGAGCTGACTCACTGGGAAAGACCCTGATGTTGGGAAAGATTGAAGGCAGGAGGAGAAGGAGACAACAGAAGATGAGGTGGTTGGATGGCATCACTGACTCAATGGACATGAGTTTGAGTAAACTCTGGGAGTTGGCCATGGATAGGGAGGCCTGGTGTGCTGCAGTCCATGGGGTTGCAAAGAGTCGGACACGACTGAGCAACTGAACTGAACTGAACTGAACATGCGAATGAGTTCCGTTTCAAGAGCATGTTCCTAAGTCCAATTCATTCATAAGTCCAATAATGTTAGCCTAGAAACCCAACCACACAATTGGCTATAATACTGTACTGTGATAGGTTTATATTAATAAAGTATTAACTTTTTGCACAAATAATACATTAAAAACAAACAAAAAATAAAACATCTTTAATCTTATAGCACAGTACCTTGAAAAGTACAGTAGTATGGGGCAACAGCTGAATTACAGGGACACATTCGCATCCTTGAAAATTTGAAACTTGAAGTTTGTATGTGGGGACTTGCTGTGCTTGTATTCAGTTGGGAATCTGTAAAACTCCCTCCTGATACCTCATGTGAGTGAGATACAGAGAAGGGATCAGGTGACGGCAGGTACAGTCACACCCGGCTCCAGATTCCTGTGCTTGAAGGTAAATGATAACTCTTCACCTGAGGTCACCTCCAATCCCTCTGTTTGTGTTCCTCATTTTCACTGTCAACTCTGATCAGGATTTTGGAAGGACTGATGCTAAAGCTGAAGCTCTAATACTTTGGCCACCTGATATGAACAGCCGACTCATTGGAAAAGATCCTGATGTTGGGAAAGACTGAGGGCAGAAGGAGAAGGGGGTAACAGCGGATGAGATGGTTAGATGGCATCACTGACTAAATGGACATGAGTTCGAGTAAACTCCAGGATAGTGAAGGACAGGGAAGTCTAGTGTGCTGCAGTCCATGGGGGTCAAAAAGAGTCAGACATGACTTAGTAACTTAACAACAACAACAACTGATCAGGAGGCCAAAGGTGCTTTTATAACTTAACCCATGACATGAAGGCAGAGGGGATCACTGACATCAGAACAGAAGAATCAGGACTCAAGAGGATCTCAGCAAACATAACAACAAAGGAACAAAGTTTAATGGAGATAAATGTTGTCTATGATACATATATGTTATATATCCCTAAGTTTAGGTCTGAGAGATCTGGCTTAATAGGAATTCATGTGAAGAAACAGGAGAGGCTTTTAGTTATTGAGAACAATTTATGAACCCACAATAGAGTTACCCCCAAATATTACCCAGACCTTGGAATGCATTGAGAGAAAGAAAGCATATACATCAATGAGGCACTTAAGGACTGTGCCTCCCCATTGTTTGGGCTTCCTGTTTTAATGATCAGGTCCAGAGAGAAGTGGTTCAAGTGATGATGACTCTGGAAATCCCATCATCAAGAACCGGTTGAAGAAGCTCAAGGGTTTGAGTGTGAAACAAGAAGGCTTATAGGAGACTTGCTAGCTGTCCTCTAATATATGGAGGACCATCATGGGAAAGGAGTAATAGATTTATTCTATGATACTCCAGAGGGGCAAGATTAAAATGAATGAATGAAAGATACAGGAAGAGTTTCAACTCAACACATGGAAGACTTTTCCAAAATGAATGTCTTATATCATAGTTAACTCCCACCCCTGGAAATATCCACCTAGGGATATTACAGAGAAGACTTTTGGAATCCAGGGAGATACAATATCTGAACAAAATGCGGGATCCTTCACGGTGGAAATTCCAAGCACTGTGGCAGCTGCAATGCTCATCAATTTGGACCATGAAAGCAGCTGTCTCCTGCCCCTACAGTAACCAGAGGATGGCTCTGGTCCTAGAATCAGATTACTTTTCCCCTTAGTTTTGAAGGTTGGTAATAAATCAATAGCTTTGTTGTAGCCAGACTGAAGTTCTGGCTTTTCACATTGGCAACAACAATCTCTCATTTGACTGGAATGCAATTTGAGTAAAATTAACTCACTTTCCATATGGTCAGGTGTGCAGAAAGCCCCGAGTCCTGATTCATTTTTCCTGGATTGTGATTCTTTCATATTCATCTGCACTGTTTAAGGTCTCCTATTTATAGTTGATGAGACATTGAGGTGGTCTGGGGGTTGACTCCTTACATTCATTCCTCTAGAAAACTCACAGCAGCTATAAAAGTTAGCTGTTTTCTAGAAATTGCACCTCTGTTATTTTTCGTGTCCACCATGGGACACCTGCAAAGACATATCTGTGCTGACCTTCTTAAAGTTCAACTTGGTTTTCTTTGTCCCACAAAGAGCACATCTGATGAAAGTCAGATGGGGTTTAGGTCATCAGTGGGAGTTTGCCAGTGGAGTTGTGCTTAAGGGATGGGAAGAAAAACAACAACAACAGATGAGTGTGTGTCCTCAGGCTAAGACACTAATGATGGTGAAATGGACACTTTCTGAGACAACAGGAGGCTCTATAAATGTACGTAAACTTAAGAAAGCTCTTGGGTATTTCTGAGCCTGCAGAGATGGAGAAAAAATTTCCCCAATACTTATGAGGCTGACTTTGCTGAGAACCCAAGTCATTTTCCTTAATGTGTGTGTATATGTATGTGTCATGATGGCTCTGGTAGATACGAGCTACAGAAAATTCTTGGAGTTTATCAGGCAAAGCAGTAGATTTTACTCTTGCTGCCATCTCGGTTCCCAGCCTGAGAGGAAGATGACCTCTCATCTTCATTACCTGATGTTAGCACATCCAGGAGAAGACAATGGCACCCCACTCCAGTACTCTTGCCTGGAAAATCCCATAGATGGAGGAGCCTGGTGGGCTGCAGTCCATGGGGTCGCTAAGAGTTGAACAGGACTGAGTGACTTCACTTTCACTTTTCACTTTCATGCATTGGAGAAGGAAATGGCAACCCCCTCCAGTGTTCTTGCCTGGAGAATCCCAGTGATGGGAGAGCCTGGTGGGCTGCCGTCTATGGGGTCGCACAGAGTCGGACACAACTGAAGCAACTTAGCAGCAGCAGCAGCAGCACATCCAAGTGGGTGGATGATGCTTGGCAACACAATCAGTTAGGATTGCATTTACTTTCACCTCCACACTCTTTCTGGTTTTTTGCATTTACAAATGACTTGGTGGTCCAGTGGTTAAGAATCCGCCTGCCAGTGCGGGGGATGTGGGTTCGATCCCCAGTCTGGGAAGATTCCACACGCTGTGGAGCAACTAAGCTGGTGGGTTACAATTACTGACCCCACGCACCACAACTACTGTGGTCTATGGGCCCTAGAGCCTGTGCTCTGCAACAAGAGAACCCACTGCAATGAGAAGCCAGCACACCACAACGAAGAGTAGCTCCCCCCTCAACTCCACCGCCTGCTCACTGCAACTAGAGAAAGCCCTTGCACAGCAATGAAGATCCAGGATCGCAAAAAGAAAATAAACAAAATAAACAAATAAATAAATCTTAAAAAAAATATATATATATATAGGGACTTATATCGGGGGTCCAGTGGTTAAGACTCCACGCTTCCTCTGCAAGGGGCGTTGGTTAGATCCCTGGTCCGGGAACTAAGATCCCGCATGCCACATGGTGAGGCTGAAAGAAAAAAAAAAATAATAAAAAATAAAATGTCCTTTTAATATTTTAAGAATTTCTAACAGTCAGAGAAAAGAAACAACTTCAGAGATGAATATGGAGCATTTTACCTGATGGGCAACCTTTTGATAAGTACTTACTGGGACATGCACTGAAAAGCTTTTCAAAAGGCCAGTTAAGAATTTGCCCCATGGCCGGAGGGGTGCCCTTGCCCCATCTTCTTCATGAAACCCTTGGGTGAAGGAAGAGAGGATGATGACAGCGTGTGTTATTGTTGAAAGTTATCTTGTGGTGTGGCCCCGAGGCAGCCTGCACACCCTGTGTGTGCAGATTCTCCGTGTGTGGGTTGGTATGTGGGGGCCAGAGGGTGTGTGGGCAGATGGGGCAACTCTCCTGGTGGTGGAAATACAAAGACCCTTGGCTTCCACATGTACAGAGTCTGAATCTGGAACAGAAAAGTGTCTTTAGAAATAACTTTGCTGCATAGTAGGATCTGCTGTGGAGCTTTGAAAACCACAAACAGTACCTATGAAAGTGAAGACACTCGGTCATGTCCGACTCTTTGGGACCCCATGGACTGGAGCCTGCAAGGCTTCTCTGTCCATGGGATTCTCCAGGCAAGAATACTGGAGTGGGTTGCCATTTCCTTCTCCAGGAGATCTTCCTGACCCAGGGATTGAACCCAGGTCTTCTGCATTACAGGCAAATTCTTTAGCATCTGAGCCACCAGGAAAGCCCAAGAATACTGGAATGGGCAGCCTATCCCTTCTCCAAGGAATCTTCTGGACCCCAGAATTGAATTGGGGTCTACTGCACTTCAGGTGGATTCTTTACCAGCTTAGCTACCAGGGAAGCCCTGAACCTATTTTTGATTAAAAAAAAAAAAAAAAGGAAAAAACACAACCTGAAAGTTGAGAATTATGTTTTATTTGGCGAACTTTCTGAGGACTTAAGCCTGGGATGCTGCCTCTCAGGAAGCTCTGAGGGACCAACAGAAGAGGTAGGGGAGGGAACCAGAGTATACAGGAGGTTTGCAACAAAGACCAGTAGTTAGCACATGACTGTTAATGGGAGAAAACCAGACATCACTTGTTAAGAAATTAAGCACTTTTCTTTGTGTGGAAAGATGCAAGAATCTGGGCTCATTGAAATCACTCCTTTGACAAGTGTCTTACCTGGGGCCGGTAGCCTGTTCTTCCCCATCCTGAATCTCCTCAGGGTGCCAGAGTTTGGGGAAAGGGCTACAGTGGCTGCTGGCTTGACAGACGCATCATCCTTTGTTTTCTGAGGTGGCAGGTGACATTTTTCTGGCAACACTACTAATGCCTGTGCTGTAAACCACTTGAATAAGACTTTCTGGCAATAGGGCCCAGGCATCTGTATTATCTAAGCTACTAGAAAATTTGATGTATATTAAGACCAAAAAAAACAATTGATCCCTTTATCTTACATATTGTAAGATAATACCTGAACTGGAGGTAGATTCTCTGGTATGTTCTCTTTAAATATAAATAATCCAGAAGGGGAAAAACAGAGTTGATTGTTGGTGTTTCCAGTCTTTCCACTCTTCTGTATTTACTTCTTTGGCTGTGTTCTCATTCCCGGCCCATCTTCCTAGGTTTCTGTGTTCTTAAATTTCCTTGCCTTCCTTCTACCCTTTGGTGTTTAGGAAGGACCCTTTCTGGTGCGTATCTTCTCCTTTCCCTGGATATATTTGCAAAGCCTTTAAAACCACTTCATTTTTCTGGGATTTCAGTTCTATCAGCTGTAGATAGAGTTTAGGGTTCAAGAATATGGTTCTCAAAATGGAAATGTAGATATTAGCAAATGGGTAGTGAAGGAATTCTCATTTGAGTACATTGTCTGTCATCCTTGAAATTACACGTAGTTGCCTGAGTTCCACATTTTAATGGAAGCCTGGCCCCGAAGTGTGTTCAGTCCAAAAAAAAAAAAAATTGATTTCATGCCGATTCTACGCCACACAGGAACTTGGTCCATCTGTCCTACTATTCCACCAAAATAAGTTCTTTTGTAATTCTTTGGGGAATCAGGAATTAGCTGTTAGCCATATAAAGCCGTATAAAGAAAGATGGGCTGAAAAAAATTTCTTTTTCTAAAGGAGAAAATTAGAAAAATTGTTGGACTAAATGGAGAGGAAGAAAATTGTTAAAATGTATGTACACTTTGTGAATAGTGAGCTAGAAGATTCTTTCAATTTTTTAAAAACATAATTTTATAACAAAGTTTTTTTATAAACATGTATTGTTTCTATAATCAGAAAACACACATTTAAAGAATAGGCCCCATGCAAGAGGTTTGTGGAGCTCCAGGACTGAATATTCAGGCTGTCCAGTTGTCCAAATGCCGGCCTCTTATAGGTGTTAGCATTTTACCAGCAGATGTCTATCCCTTTGACAGCAAACAGCTCTAGGGGACAAAATATTAATTTCAAGTCTTAAGAAGCAGAGTTGGTAAGATTCTTTCTTGGGGGCAGTCTGAGAGGTGGTGGTTCAGGGCACGTGGGTCAGGGTGGGAGGCCAGGTCAGGCTGGAAGTTGTGACCTCAGGTTGCTGATGTTTTCTTGTCCTTTGTGAGTTGTGTGAATGCTTTACAGCCTTGGGAAATTGCTTGCTCTGTAGCCTGAGGAATTGGAGTGAAGGACTGACTCACTTTCCCCAAGAAGATGGGGGAGACTGTGATCCTCCAATCAGAACAGTCAGGGAAGTGATGGGCATGGGATTACTTCCTCCTTCTCTGCACATGAACAGGAAGTGGCTTTATTGGTAGAGATGGTTGAGGGAAAGAAATGGGGGCATATATGCTGGAGGTTTATCTTTGTGCATAAGAAACACGTTCAATGAATATGTATGATAATTGCACTTGTGCTAATGCCTAACCCAGGAGCCCATTCCTTCTTCAAGGAGCTCACATTTTAGTGCAAGGAAGCAAGTGACAAGCAACAATGAGAACAAATAAGGATGTGACATGGAGTGGTAAAAGGTGCCAAGTGTGTGGGTAAAGAAAAGGGTGAAAGGGTAGCAGCAAGGAACCGACCCCACCAGGTCTGGGGAAGAGGTCGCTGCCCGGCTTCCTACCCAGGTTTAGAGGGAATGGGTGCAGCCTGAGAAAGGCTGGTTGGTCTTCGTAGGAGGGGGGCACATTCCTCCAAGGAGTGGGGGTTGGGGGCTGGGGGCAGAGGGATGCAAATGACCAGGTCAGGAACTCCAGCAGAAGGCTCCCAGCAGCAGCACCCTGTTCCTGGGCTGGATGACCTAATAAGGCCTCTTCCATCTTGCCTGCTCACAGTCTGGCTGGAGAGAGGACTCCCTGTTCTCCCTGGCAGGCTCTGCGCAGGCCGCAGTGTTTAGGATTTCTGAGCACCAAGGAGTGTTCCAGCCAAGGGCTCTCCATGTGACAGTCTCCTGAGCTGGGGGGAAGGGTTTGGGAGGCAGAGGGGTGCAGGAGGGAGGGGAGGATGTAGGAGAGAAGAGGAAGGGTGGGGGAGGGCCTGGGAGGTAAGGGGGGGTGCAGGAGGGAGGGGAGGGGGAGGATGTGGGAGGGAGGGAGAGAGTGCGTCGGGGGAGGGGGAGGGTCAGGGTGAGGAGCTTCCCATTTCAGCCTCTGGCACCAACTTCTCCGTTGAGACTGGGCAGACGGGGAAGAGAGATAAGAAAAAAATGCCACGGCTCCAGTTGTACACAGAAGCTTTTCTAAAGCAGTTGGAGCTGCAGAGAAAGGTAACTGAGAAGGGAGAGAAAATAAAGGACTATTGAAGCGAGGTGTCTGGGGCTGAGAGGCATCTCTGCCGCGTGGGTGTTAGAGCGTTTCTTCTCGCCGGTGCCCGGACAGCCTGGCTGGGGCTGCGGTCACAGGTCACAGGTCACAGGTCTTTCCTTGTCTTGTGGGAGGTAATTCGGGAAAGGACTCCGACATCTGGGGAGGGGACGCGTGATCTCTCTCCTGTTTCTTCCAGGCTCTTCACATGCTGGAGCTGGAGGAAGCTTCGAGATCACAGTCGTGGAGTCACATGCTGGGCCCTGGGTGAGCCCCCACCAGGGAAAACTATCCGTCCGAGGCCACGCCCACCAGCATGTCATTTCTGCTGGGCCTGTCTCTGATGTGCCTCCGTAAATAACAGCCTGCAACGGACGTTTGGTTGGTGTTGGCCTGTTCTTTTGCTATTAAAGGGTGCATTTTGAGCAGAAGGTCTGGGCCAGCAAGAGCTAGATGTCTCATGTCTCAAGGAGGATGGAGGGCTGACCAGGCCTGAGTTCAGGTTTTATGTTAAAGTGAGCTTTATCGCCTTTATCATCAGCTGCACACTGAATAAGTCACCCAGGGGACTCATGTCCACAACCTGTCCAGAGCCTTCAAGACCAGGCAGGGCCTTCTCTCTGCCGACTTGTCCTGGGCCTGTGAGTCCTTCCTTCCTGACTGGTGAGGAAGCAGGTGTGGGCTGGCACTGGTCTATGGAGAGATGCTGAATCCTGAGCCAGGAGCTGCTTCAGCAAGTCACTAGCTCGTTGCTGTGGGACTTTGGCTGAGTCAAGGCTATGGTTTTTCCAGTAATCACGTATGGATGTGAGAGTTGGATCATAAAGAAGGCTGAGCGCCGAAGAATTGATGCTTTCCAATTGTGGTCCTGGAGAAGACCCTTGAGTGTCCCTTGAATTACAAGGAGATCAAACCAATCAATCCTAAAGGAAGTCAATCCTGGTTTAGAAAGAGTGATGCTGAATACTTTGGCCACTTGATGCAAAGAGCCAACTCTTTGGAAAAGACCTTGATGCTGGGAAAGATTGAAGGCAAAAGGAGAAGGGGACAGCAGAGGATGAGATAGTTAGATAGGATCACTGACTCAATGGACATGAATTTGAGCAAATTCCAGGAGAGAGTGAAAGACAGAGGAGCCTGGTGTGCTGAGGTCCATAGGGTTGCAAAGAGTCAGATGCAAAATAGCAACTGAACAAGAAAAATAACAACAACCACCACAACTTCCCTTCTCAGGCCTTTTGCCATCATTACAGGAGACTTATATTTCTGGAACTATGCTGGTTAGAAAGTAAAAGAGGGCTTGAGGCTTGGGGGCCAGCTGCCACCTGACTTCATCCATAGCCCTACTAGTTTTTTTCATGTCATGTAGCAGGTGATATGTTATAATATGTTTATATTTATGATATATATATAACATAACACAATAGAATAAAATATTACCATGCTGGACTTCAAGATAAGCCTGTACTTGAAAGAAGGATTTTGTTCCCTAGAAAACTTGGAGTACCCCATGCGTCAGGTGACTTCGGAAGTGACTACAGAGGCCCCTCAATCTGTGATTCTGTTGCTCATTAAACAGTCCTGAACAGTGCCAGAGAAGACTGGCAGCCTTCACTCTGGTTATTCGGAAGTCTGAAAAAATGCCAAGAATTCACAGTTAGAAAAACACCCTTTGGCTCCTCATTTATCTGGAGAGCAAAACAAACTCACTTGACGGACTGTGTGGTGCTGGGAAAGCGCCAGCGTGGAAGAAGCGTTCGCCGCCTCTCTGTGATTTCTAGCCAGCTGGACACTTGCTGTCCCTGGGATGTGCCTGAGCGAGGAGGGGGTGGTGTCCCAAGCCCACCCTGGAGAGTGTGGGACTTTTATGACCTGGGGACGCAGCACTGACATTCTCACTGTCAACAGGGAGATGTGGGATCTCTGACACGTGGTGAGTCCTTGGTCTTGTGAAAGGAGAGGTTGTATTATTGGAGGTTAAGTGAAGTGACCGGAGGTGATGGGGGTAACCTGAAACATACGCCTCAAGTTAGCAGCTTCCAGGGACCAGTCACCACCCACCTCCCCAGCTTCTTCTGGTGTGAGGGAGGGACAAGCTGAGGGTGAGCTGCGGCCAGTCACCTGTGTGTAAAGTCGCATCCCTGAGGGACTTTCCTAGTTGGTCTCATTAAGGAAAAAACCCGAATTTCAAGCTGTAAGACCCACGCCTGAGAGCGAGTCCCTGGGCCCAGTCAGCCTTCATATCTCAGGGTGGTTTTCTGGCTCTTTACTTCAATCAACAAATATTGATTAAAAGTCTACCATGTGCTCAGCACAGTTGGAAAAGATGGGCTACATCTGTGAGCAAAACAGACGCCAATTCTTGCCCTCAGGGAGCTTCTCTTCTGATGCTCATTCACAGGTATCAAGCTCTCCACAGGGATGTGTTACCCGCAGGGGACTGGGTGGGATTTAGGTCTCAGAGATCAGAGCCTGGGTGTTGGTCTCAGACACCTGGGTCTAGGCCCTTTACCTCTCCTCTGGCTTAGTTCTCTCATTAGACAGGTTCAAGGGCATGACCGTTTCCTTGTCTGTTTTTGTTTTGTATTGTTTTGGTTATTTATTTTTTAATTTTTATTGAAGTATAGCTTTTTTGGGCTTCCCAGGTGGTGCTAGCGGTAAAGAACCTGCCTGCCAATGCAGGAGACATGAGACCTGGGTTTGATCCCTGGGTCAGGAAGATTCCCTGGAGGGGAAAATAGCAACCCACCCCAGTATTCAGGCCTGGAGAATCCCATGGACAGAGGAGCCTGGCAGATTATGGTCCATGGGGTCACAAAGAGTCGGACACAACTGAAGAGACAACACACACATATTTGATTTACAATGTTATTTCTGCTGTACAGCAAAGTGATTCAGTTGTATATATATATACACACACACACATATTCTTTTTTAAAAAAATATTCTTTTCCATAATGGTTTATCACAGGATTTTTTTAAATTGGAGGATAATTACTTGACAATGTTGTGTTAGCTTCTGCTGTACAACAACATGAATCAGCTATATATACAATAACTTCGGATATGCAGGTGACACCATGCTTATGGCAGAAAGTGAAGAAGAACTAAAGAGCCTCTTGATAAAAGTGAAAGAGGAGAGTGAAAAAGTTGGCTTAAAGCTCAACATTCAGAAAACTAAGATCATGGCATCTGGTCACATCACTTCATGGCAGATAGATCAGGAAACAGTGGAAACAGTGGCTGACTTTATTTTTCTGGGCTCCAAGATCACTGCAGATGGTGACTGCAGCAATTAAAATAAAAGACACTTACTCCTTAGAAGGAAAGCTGTGACCAACCTAGACAGAATATTAAAAAGCAGAGACATTACTTTGCCAACAAAAGTCCGTCTACTCAAGGCTATGGTTTTTCCAGTAGACATGTATGTGAGAGTTAGACTATAAAGAAAGCAGAGCGCAGAAGAATTGATGCTTTTGAACTGTGGTGTTGGAGAAGACTCTTGAGAGTCCCTTGGACTGCAAGGAGATCCAACTAGTCCATTCTAAAGGAAATTGGTCCTGGATGTTCATTGGAAGAACTGAGTTGAAGCTGAAACTCCAATATTTTGGCCACCTGATGTGAAGAGTTGACTCATTTGAAAAGACCCTGATCCTGGGAAAGATTGAAGGCAGGAGGAGAAGGGGATGACAGAGGATGAGATGGTTGGATGGCATTACCGAGTCAATGGACATGAGTTTGGGTAAACTCTTGGAGTTGGTGATGAACAGGGAGGCCTGGCATGCTGCAGTTCATGGGGTTGCAAAGAGTCGGACATGACTGAGTGACTGAACTGAACTGAACTGAATGCCCTCCCTCTTGAGCCTCCCTCCTGCTCCCCCCATCCCACCCCCTAGGTCCTCACAGAGCACACCTCCTCATCTGTTAAAGGGGATAATAAGGGATGCTCTGAGGATTCAACAGTTGATCCACTGGCAGTGGTTGGGGTGATGTCTGCAGCGTGGCCAGTGCTCTGCAAGGAGGATGGCCTGCTGTGGGCATTTATCTGCCTGTGTTCATCCCTCACGGCCTTAGGGACTGTGCCCTTGACCCTCTGTGTGGTTGCCAAGGGTGCTGTGTCCGTCCATGGAGCACCTCCACAGGATGTGACAGTGTCAGGTGTGGGTGTGACCTATGCGGCCCATCGGGCCAGCAGGCCCTCCTGTCCAGAAAGGGAGTGGCTGGCTGTCCCTAAGTTAGCAGCCACAGTGCCCGCCTCCCCTGAGCTGACGGCCAGAGGGCTGCCTTCACCCACCCTGACCACTCTTGCTTCTTGGACCCAGCAGGCTGCCTGTTCTGGGGGAGAAGACCACACTCCTCCTCCCAGCCTCCCTGTAGTGGGCTCTCTGCTCTCCTGACTACTCCGACCCAGCCCAGTGCTGCCCCGAACTGGCTGTGTGACCTGGAACCAACCACTTAACCTCTCTGGTCTCAGTGTCCTCGTGGGGAGAAGGGAGATAACACTCACAGCTGTCAGGGGCATTGTCAGGTGAGACAAGAAGATGAAGGACCATAGAACTGTAGGTGCAGTTCTTGTTGTTGTTCCCATCGCTCGGTCATGTCAGACTCTTTGCGACCCCCATAGACAATGCTCATCGCCCCCATCAAGTCTCTGTTCTGCACAGTCTTTGCCCCATACACACGTCTGAGCTGGCCTACTCTCCCTCCCCTCAGTGTTACCTTCCAGTCTGCTCCGCGGTGCAGCCTTTCAGCACATTTGGCCACCTCTGTGATCGTGAAGCCAGACTGGACTCTGGGAGCGCGAGAAGCACCCACTGCCTTTGGACTGAGAGTTTCTTAAAGCGGGACCAACTGTCTCCCTCTTTGAGCCGCCCCTTCCTCTTCCAAAGAGCCGAGCCTACAACACGTGCCAGGTGCACAGACATGTGGGACAGATGTCCCAGGTGGGTACAGACAGACAGGAGGACAGAGCTGGCTCCTCTCTCCTGATGCTCTGTTTATTTTGTGTCAAGTAAGGACATTGTTTCTGAAACTGTCGCTTGGAGATCTAAATTTAGAACTGCTTTCCGCCGGGAGCTATCCTGCCAGGAATGGGTTTGAAATGTAGTCCTCAGGGCTTGACTCTCTTGGGCTCTCAGTAGCACCGCCAGGCAGCCAAGTAGGGGCAGCTTTCAGCTCAGAGTCTCGGAGGAGGTTCTGGTGGAGCACAGACGGCTTGTACCACCACCCAGGCTGTCTGTAAGGTCTCCCTCCCAATCACCCCGCAGGCTGGCCTCCACACTGCGTGGACGTGCTCCCCAGCCCACCTGTCCTGCCCTCTCCTGCCTCTCAGGGCCGCCTAGATGTTCAAGAACTACTGATGACATCAGTAGCTCAAATGTACTTCTCAAATCTTAGAATTAAGAACTAATGAGGTTTCTTTGCCAACCCCTGGCAGGTGCGCTGGTTATAAAAACCAGTGGAGAGTTAAAGCTTCTTGGGATCACGTATCCGAGGCTCCCACTTTCCCCGATTGAGTGATAAAATGAAGACATTAATATGTCATTCAGGAAATAGCCTTCCTGAAGGACCAGGCTAATTACTGTAATCCTACATTCCCCATTTTCAGTGAGAATCTGGTTAGAATCAATCGTGTAACAAGAGGTCCCAGATTAATCTGGGCACAGAAGAGTAACATGATACAGACAGAGTAAAATGATGCAGATGGATGCTGAGGCTAATGAGCGAACAGGGCATCCACAGGTGCTTCTAGGATTTAACGAGTCTGAGTCTATGGGCCAGAGAGGAAACCCATCTCATCTCCCTGATTTTTCATTGGCTCCCACTTGTTATTTTATTGTTTTAAAGCCGATAGATCTCAATGTCTCTTCTGCTGATACAGCTGAAGGAAGTGTTTGCATGGTGGCACACGCAGGCTGTTGATAAAATAAGGTCCTCAATAAACCGTGCCACAGTGATACATAAAATAAACCATCCCATCATCTACTGGCAAAAAAAAAAAAAAGAGTTTTCTTTGATTTCACCAAGGTGGAGCTATGTGTTTTTTTCGGAGAAAGAACCTGACTAGGGACTAAGAAGACCTGAATTGTAATCCAACCACTACCACTAACTTTATCAGCAGTGAATCTGTTAATAACCTCTGCCCAGGCTGTGCAGCTAGCAACTGGCAGAGTGAGGTTTTGAGCCCAGGGAGTCTAGATCCAGAGTTACCACTATGCTAATGCTGAAGTGCTAATTTCAGGCTGTTTTGGGGACCCAAGAGTGGAGGGGACCTGTGGTCTACAAGGTAGACTCCTGGAGGCAGCCACGCCGTACACACATTGTGCCTTTGTCCTGTGTTCAGGCAGATGGGCCAGGGACAGACTGACAGAGAAACTT
Organism: Okapia johnstoni; assembly: GCA_024291935.2. Lineage (NCBI taxonomy): Eukaryota > Metazoa > Chordata > Mammalia > Artiodactyla > Giraffidae > Okapia > Okapia johnstoni. Next base: position 26,574,629 of record CM044324.1, read on the forward strand.
CTGCGTGGTCTGCCATCCCCACCACGGCACAGAGTAGCAGAGGGACCATGATGTCGCCACTCAGTGTGGCTCAGGGGTGGCGCAGGGGGCCACAGAGTCATGAGGACTGCAATGAAGACCAGTTCTGCAGCCATGTGGGAGGGGTCATGACCAAGGGTCAAGAGTGGAAAGGAGGAGGACATCTCTATTGTGGGCATCTCTGTTGCAGGAGATGCCCAGCTTGAAGCCTAGATGTCCCCTCAGTGCCTTGGCACTAAGAGAACCTACTAGAACACAGACATTAATGTGCAGGGAAAACGGGGAAACCTCAAATTAATCGATACTCCCTCCATTCTCTGAAAAATTGACTTTTTGAACAAAAATTAATTTGAGCAATAGAGAAGCTAAGTCATTCACGCATATCTGAGGGTCAAAACCTTGTCACACGGTGCTTTCAATAAAACTGTGTTAAACAAAGGACGGATGTGAATACATTGAGTAGAGATCTGCTTCCTACAATTTGTATACGTTTGTTACAATCCCATTCTTTGAGCCTCGTCTAATCTAAATGGTTGAATCCCTCCTCTCTTACCAGATGTTAATTTCTCTTGTTTTGACAAACCAGCCATCGACAACCCCATTAGAGGACACCCCATATGTTGCACTTTTGTTTTTAAAGATCAACATTATTGAGACATAACTTATACACAATAAAACGTACCCATTCTGAGCATACATTTCAATAAATTTTGACTAACGTATACACCCATGTAACCACTACCACGATAAAAATGATGAACATTTCCATCTCCTTCAAAGCCCCACATGGCCCTTTGCAGTCATCTCTCCCCACAAGGCTGGCCCAAGGCAACCACTTTTCTGCTTCCTGTCATTCTATATTAGTTTTGCCTTTCCAAGAGTTTCATATAAATGGAATCATATGTCATATTTTAAGTGCCTATAAAATAAATGGGAAAGCCAGAGAAATCCCATCAAATGGAGCAGGGACCACGGATGTGAGTCTGCTTGGCTGGCTTGCCTGGCAGTGCCTGGACCAGAGACAGCCCACCTCGCCAACCAGCATCACTCCATTCCTGGTTTCAGCATCCTTTCCCTGTGCCTGTCTGTCTTCACGACCACTTCCCCTCCCTCGCTCTTGGAGCTGTTATTTCCTTTCTTGGCCCACATCTGCCGATTGGGAAAGTAAATAGCCCATGCAACCCCTGGAGAAGCATCTTTGCTGAAGGGTTTGCTAATCTTCAGGGAGAGGCAGACAGGAAGTGTGTGTCCACTTGGCTCTCTCTGACATCCCAGATAATGTAAACTCGCCGTTTCCTCCACAGCTGGCTCAGGCGTTGGCCCCTGACACAGTCAGGGAACTTTCAGTTTCTCATTATTTAACAGTTGGAAGCCCCTTGCTTTCCTGGCTCCCAGGGCTAGTTTTCCCTCTCTTGTCAAGAGCTTTGATTTTTTGGGGGGTGTGTGTGGTTCTTTTTCTTGATCTTATTCACCTCCAGACTGAAAAGAGCATGAGAGAGAACGATGGTCTAGTCTTGAAATCATTTCCTCTTCTCCCTAAACCTGTCTGGTTCTTCACCCACGCGAAGAAGATATTTTATGTCTGAGGAGACAGAAATGAGCTTCTGGAGTCCAGCTACCCTCTGATGTGTTGGTGTTATTCTTCCTGGTAAAAGTACTTCCACGAAAGAGTGAGTGGTGGAAACTGAAAGTGTCTGAAGACAAGAGAAAGTGAATATGCAGTCTGTATAAACCTGAGAGCATGACCTTTGCCTAGATCTGTGTGCCTATTGGTGCAGGCAGGAGAAAGCCTGTGCCTTCCGCAACATCTGGTCTGGACCAGTGGGTCCCAAAAGGTGATCTTCAGATCAGAGGCATCAGCATCCTCTGATGTATTAGGTATCTGTGGTGCATAACAACTTGCCCCCAATTTGGGGGCTTTAAACACCAATAAATATTATTTTGTACAGTTTCTGTGGGTCAGGATGTAGGAGTGACATCTCAGAGATCTTGGCTCAGGAACTCCCATGAGGATGTAGACAAAGTGTTACCCAGAGCTACAGTCATCTGAAGGCTTGACTGGGGCTAGGGCAAACCTTCCAAGGTGGCTGACTCCCGGGGCTGGGTGTTGGCGGCAGGTTTTGTCTCCTCCCTAGGCTGCTGTTGGAATGTCCTCAAGACGTGGGGGTTGGCCTCCCCAGTGTGTATGAACTGAAAGACACAGAGACAGACACAGAAACAAGAGAAGACTGTTCTATTCTAAAATAGAGCTGTGCCTTCTAATATCTCATCTTAAAATCACACACCATTATGTCCATCAAATACAGTTAGAAGCAAGTCACTAAAATCCAGTCTACCATTTGCAGGGAGGAGTGTCAAAGAATTTGTGGGTGTATGTTAAAAATATCTTATCTGAGGGCTTCCCTGGTGGACAGTGTTTAAGAATCTGCTTGCCAATGCAGGGGACGCTGGTTTGATCCCTGGTCTGGGAAGATCCCCCATGCCACAAGGCAACAAAGCCTGTGTGCCACAACTACTGAGTGTACATGCTGCAACAAAGACCCAGGGCCGCCAAAAATAAATAAATAAATAAAAAATTTAAAAAATATTTCATGTGACTGAGAAATGCAAATTCTTGGAATGCCCCAATCTGCTGAGGGTTCAAGTTCAACAAGCTGTCTGGATGATTGTGAAGCTGGCAAAAGTTGGAGAACCACCAGACTAGATCAAAGAACTCTGAGAAAACCTCAACTCACTTGTGGGTGCCTGGGCTGAAGCCTTACTCACTAGGGCTACTTTCTAGAAGCTGATCTTTCATGAATTTGACACAAAGGTCCTGGCCTTACTTCAAGATAATCTACAAGAAAGATGCAATAGTCAGGGCCCCCTACCCAGAGATGCCCACATCCTAGGAGCCTGTGAACATGTCACTTAACATGGCAAGAAGGAGTTTGTGGTTGTGATTAAATTAAGACTCTTGAGGTGGAAGATTATCTCAGCTTTTCCAGATGGGACCAAAGTAATTACAAGGATCCTCACAAGTAGAAGGAAGGAGAGATAGAGTCAGAGAGAATCAGAGATGGGATGTGCTGATGGCAGCAGAGTCAGTGAGATATTTGAAGATGGTCTGTTGCTGACGTTGAAGACAGAGAGGTGGCCACAAGCCAAGGACTGGGCGACCTCTAGAACCTGGAAAAGTCAAGAAAACAGAGTCTTGCCTAGAACCTCCAGAAAAACGCAGTCCTGCCAACACTTTGATTTAAGCCCAGGGAGATTTCTTGTGGACTTCTGGCCTCTAGAAATGTAAGAGAATTCACTTGTGTTGTTGGAAGGCACTGTGTCGGTAGTAACTTGTTTCAGCAACACTAGAAATCTAGCAGGAAAGCATTCTCATCTGAGACTTCCTTTGGGTGGAATAAAGAGAAAAAGCAGAAGAATGGAGGATCTGCTCCCTTAGATGTTTTCCACAGGAAGTGTAGATGCATGTGTTGTTGCAGAGTCTGTGCTTGTATTTTTACCAGCAGAAGCGAAATGCTGTAGAACTGCATTGTCCAACATACTAACGGTAGCCACCATCCAGATGTGGCTTGATAAATTTACATTTCAGTTAATTAAATCTACATAATATAAAAAATAAAGTTCCCAGTCTTCCAGCCATACAGAAAAGGCCCAGTAGCCAAACATGGCTTGTGGTTAATGTACTGAGCGGCATGGACACAGAACATTTCCAAAATGTTCTATTGACATTTGTAAATGTTCCATTAGATAGCACTGCTCCAGCATGTTTGATCTTTCCCAGTTTAAGTTTTTGCAAAAATCTCACTCCACTCTGTGGCCATGGCTGTGATTTCCAATGGAGGCTATCAGATTCCTTCAACTCCATCACTTGTATTTATCTGCAGTGCTCAGAAACTAGGTTTAAAAAATCCTTGCTTCAGGGGTTCCTGGGATTCAGAGGTGTCATATGGTCCAGAACATGGTGATGGGGGGTGGTGGTGTCTGTATGTCTATATTTATAGAGTTTATAGGGGGAGATGGGGACAGAGCCTTCATCCTGGCTTGAACAACAAAAGCTTCCCTCTTTATGTTACCTAGTGAGTATTGTACAACTTCATTTGGAGAAAGAAGGTCTGTGGCTTTCAAAAGAAGTGAAAAGCCTGAAAACCCGGAGTCTGGAGGGAGGGTCCCTACCCTGGCTCTCCTTCGTTCCCCTCCATAGTCTCCTAGAGGTCGTCTGTACATGACTCCTCACCTAAGACCATGAGCAGAGCAATAAATTACTTGCACTTGGATATTGACATGGAGTCATTATCTAGAGTTACTGACTTTATGAAGATTTCTTCAAAAACTGGAACTAAAATTTTATTTTAGATGATGCAGTTAATTTGAAAAGTAACTATATTGGGTTGATCATTTTCCTCCTATGATTAACTCAACTATTTTGTATTTCTATTCTCAGAAACATGTTATTCTGTCCCACTTATATGCATGAGCCCATGGACATTCACTTGCATACACGGACACATACACATACACAACACATGCATACATACACACATATGTATTTTATAGAACACACCATCCCTGTCTGTTGCAGTAAAGTTTTATAGGGCTTCTGGCCCAAAACAATAATCTTGGGATAAAAAGGGAGGGCCTTTGGAAGTTTCTTCAAACCGTATAATTCTCAGCCCCCAATGGGCTTCTCAGCAGAACTGACAGGTCCTTGGTTCAGGACAGGTTGGCTGGTGGGAGCCTCATATTGGTAAGTGAGGTTGTTATGAACTTCTCATTTTAAACTTTGAAAGTGTTGTATATGCTGGGATCACACTTCTTACCTTTGACAATTTCACTCTTATAAGTTACGATCTTGCATTAAGTACATACAGATACCCCAATTAGAGCACACTTTGCTGGGAATGGCAAGCATGCTTGTCCTCCCTCCCCAGGGCAGAGTAAACACTCACAAGTCTGGCCAATTCCATTCTCATGACTCTACTACAGACAAGCACCTGTCTTTCTAGATTTGGCCTGGGTCTCAGTTTTCTCGTCTCTGAAAATCCAGGCTTGTAGATTAAAGGAGTTCTGTGTCTTTCCAGCTCTGAAGTTCTGTGGTTGCATGATGGATGAAAATAATTAGACTCAAAGAACTCTGTTTTAAGGTAAGAATGGAAATCCATCATGTATGATAGTAATAATAGAAAAATATGGCCATATTTAATCACAGTCATTATTTCCATTTAAAAGATGAATGCACCTGTAGCCAGATGTAAATGAGGATAAATCTCATTTAAACATACTACTGAGCAACGTGGGGCTGGAGGTGCAGTTTTCTGCAGCTGTTGAAGGTATAGTTTAGGTGCTCCTCATTACAGTGGCCCTTCCAAAGCCCTGGAAGGGGACTTTGCAACATGTTTACATCTTCATATATTTTATAAACCTTGAAAAGTGCATTCTTTCAGCTCTAATCTGGTAAAACTGCCATCTCCTTTCATCCACACTTCCTCTCCTCTTGACTAAGGTTGGGGCAGTCTGGGACATTTGGGGGATCCAGCTAAAGAAAGATGAGTTGGGGATACATTTATTTTGACCTTAGTAGGACATGATGATGTGGCTTACTCTAAGAACTCTAGAAAATTACTAATAGTATATAGTTTTTCCCATCCCCATGAAGCCTCTGGTGGAGGGGTTGAGTTAAAAACCGTTATTAAGAAGTCGGAGGGCCTTCCCAGGTGGTCCAGTGGTTAAGAATCTGTCTTACATTGCAGGAGACGTAGGTTTGATCCCTGGTCTGGGACCTAGATCCCACATGTGGCAGAGCAACTAAGCCAGGGCGCCAAGACTACTGAGCCCTTGGGCTCCAGAAACTTTTGCCAGAACTAGAGAATCCACATGTCAAAACAAATGAAATATCTCACATGTGGCAACTAAGACCGGACATAGCCAAATAGCTACGTAACTAAATAAATATAAGTAGGAGAATAAGAAAGAGGAGAAATATGAAAAAGTCTGAATGAATAGTTTGTCCTTGAAGAATCAGTCCTGTTTCAACAGCCAGCAGCACTTTGGAACGAGGCATGTTGAGAACAAGGACTTGAAATAAGGTGGAGTTCAAGTCAGCTGTGCCAAGTGCCAGCCATGTCATCATAGACTCAATATTTTTCTTTGAATCTGTTCCCTCCCCCATGAATGAGGATAAGAAGATCTATCTCCCATGCTTCTGGGGAACTGTAAATGCTATAAAGTACTGTGGAATATTATTCCAAATTGGCATAAGATGCACTCCATAAATTACAGCTTGTTTTTTTAAAATCATACCATGGAAATTTCTTGTATGTTGCACTGAATTTGAATATCAAACATTCCAAGCAAGGGGAAGGATCTCCTTCAAAGATTGTTGAAGTGGGGAGGGGCCTTGAGATATTTGAATGAGGACATTGGGGTTGCAAAGTTGTGACTTGGACCAGGTAATGCCCCTGTGTGTGTGTGCTAAGTTGCTTCACTCATGTCTGACTCTTTGCAACCTTATGGCCTACCAGGCTCCTCTGTCCATGGGATTCTCCAGGCAAGAATTCTAGAGTGAGTTGCCATGCCATCCTCCAGGGGATCTTCCCAACCCAGGGATCGAACCCAAGTCTCTTTATGTTTCCTGCATTGGCAGGTGGGTTCTTTACCACTAGCACCATCTAGGAAGCCCAGGTCATGCCCCTAAGAAGCAGCAAAAATGGTCTTAGAGCCTACCTGTTCGAACTAGGAGTACAGCCAGGATAATCTAGAAATATGTGTGGACCTGCACGTGGACCTTCCTTACTAACTGGTGTTTGCTGAAACAGTTGCTTAACTGTCTTCAGAAAGAAATATTCTCCTTTGTTGTTGTTGTTAAACTCAGCTGTTTTCAGGACAGATTGGACAGTTCTCTGTTTTGTTAACTCCGCAGACCTCCCTTGACTAGAGCCCCCAGCTAAGGTCAGATGAGTCATGAGGAGAGTGTCAGCTAGATTCCCAGGGCAGGGGCTGCTGTAAGGAAAATGCAGAAGATTGCATTGAATCCGGCTCTAGGTAAACAACACATTTGTTGAATGAATAAATGAAGAATATATAATGCTTAGGGCTTCCAAGGCGGCCCTAGTGGTAAAGAACCTGCCTTACAATGTAGGAGACATAAGAGAATCAGGCATCTGAGCATACACACACATTTGACTTTTGCATCAAACGTTGTATACACTCTTGTTTTTAAAATGCAGAGAATGAACTTGTGGGCACAGTGGTGGAAGGAGAGGGTAGGATGAATTGAGACAGTAGCCTCGACATATATGCACTACCATATGTAAAATAGATAGCTAGTGGGAAGCTGCTATTATATATAACACAGGGAACCCAGCCTGGCACTCTATAATGACCTAGAGAGGTGAGATGGGAGGCGGGAGGGAGGCTCAACAGACAGGGGAGAGATATATATAATTATGACTGATTCGCTTTGTTGTATGGCAGAAACCAAACAACACTGTAGAACAATTATCTTCCAATTAAAAAAAAGTTGTATTCATCTGTTCTTTTAAAAAAGATGTATTGAGCACCTTCTGTGTCCCAGGCTGTTTTAGTCTTTATTACTCTTGGGAAGGATGTGATGAACTCAACAACCTCTTTGTTTTCAGAGAGGAAAAAAGAGACGGATTTGTAAGAGCAGTGGGCTTCAGGGGAGAATGAGGGAATGCTAATCACAGAGTTTACGAAACACTGACTTCTGCCCGGAGGGACAGTAGCAAGAGCCTCATCTCACAGGTGTGTGTCTAACACCCTCACCTTTTCACCTGGGTGGGGCAAATGTTACTGGGGAATGTGAAATATTCTTCCTCCAGGCTTTCTGCAAAGTCTGAAGGGGGAGGTAGGGCCCAGAAATGTGGGGGAATGCCCAGGTCTGAGAAAACTCACTGATCAATTTGGAATCCTGGTTTCTCCAACTGAAAGGACCTCAGAGGCCCTTAGGTTCAGCCCTTAAACCAAGCAAATCCCCTCTTGATAAGGATCAGAGCATCTCAGTTGGCATACCTTCAGTGCTGGGGAACTCTCTCCCTCACGAGGCAGCCCATTCTGGTTCTGAAAGTTGTTCTTCACCATACTGAGCTGAAATCTGCTTCTACATGACTCCACGCAGTGGTCCCAGCTCTGCTCTCTGATGTCATGCCAAATACATCTAATTCCTTTCCCAGAGGAATTCAGTGCCCTTAAGTGTCTAAACTCAGAGATCTCGTTCTCTCTGAGACTTTCTTTTCTCGATTCTGCAGACTCTTCTTGTGGTGTTGTTGCTAAGTCATGTCTGACTCTTTGTGATCCTCTTAAGTGTTTTGATCCCTAAACCCTCCTCTCTTAGCTGAAACAAGAGAGATTGGAGATGAATGGGGTGAACTGATTCAAGGCTCCCTGGGAAGAACTTTCAAAAATGCACACTTGAGTGACAAGAGGTAGTGAAGAAGACACTGAGGCTGCCCCTCCAGCCGTGAAAACGAGGACAGAGGTCAGGGCTCATCTGGCTGGTATCTGAGCCTCTAAATAATGCTTTGGACACTCAGAATACTTTTTAAAAGGCCAGGCTGCAGAGTCTGATATACTGGAACCAGGGAAGTAAATCTAACGGTTCTCAGAGCATCCTTGTTCCCGGCAGTTTACACAGCCATCTCTGGGCAGAATTATATTTACAGGAGGAAGAGGATGGATGGAGTTACAGCTTGAAGAGTCTTGGAAATGATGACTACCATAAACTCCAGTCCTTCAACCCTCATAAATGTTTTCCCTGTGTTTTGTAAAGAACTGAAATTGAGAAAAGGGTGTCCATGACACCTTAATAATGCCCCCTCTACCCAGTGACACAGTGATGCCAACCTACTCCTTCTACAGACTCTATGAGTAAGGGCTTCATTTTTAAAAACTTTTTAATGTATTTACATTTTTATTCATTTTTGGCTGTGCTGGGTCTTTATTGCTGTGCGAGGGCTTTCTCTACTTGTGGCGAATAGAGGCTACTCTCCAATTGCATTGCTTGGGCTTCTCATTGCGGTGGCTTCTCTTGTTGCTCTAGGGTGCGCGGGCTTCAGTAGTTGTGGTGCACGGGCTTTGTGGGTCCAAGGCACGTGGAATCTTCCTGGACCAGGGATTGAACCTGCATCCCCTGCATTGGCAGACAGATTCTTAACCACTGGGCCACCAGGGAAGTCCATTCATTGTTTTAAAATATATTTATTTATTTGGCTGCACCAGGTTTTAGTTTCGACCTGTAGGATTTTCAGTCTTTGTTATGGCATGAGGGATCTTTAGTTGCAGCATGTAAACTCTTTAGTTGTGGCTTACGGGATCTAGTTCCCTGACCAGGAATCGAACCCAGGCCCACTGCACTGGGAGCTCAGAGTCCTAACCACTGGACTGCCAGGGAAGTCCCCAAGGCTTAATTTTTTAAGGTAGCTTTTTAGTGATAAAACCAAAAGACCTAAGTAAAGGGCATATAAGTTAATCCAGTCCCAGTAATAGAAACTCTTTTTTTTTGTATTTACATAATGGCAAATTATTTTGTCGTTTGCCTCACAGATATTATCAGATGATTTTATTTTGGGTAAGTACATGAAGCTAGGTTACAATCTAACATGTAGGTTCAAAGCCACGTTGATGTAATGCAAGTTTGCTTTTGTCCTGATTTCTTCCACTTAAAAGAATGACACTTCCTGTTTGTTACTTAACTATGCTAATTGTGGCTATAGCTTGCTACTAGTTCCAGTGATGATGACAAGGTCTGTGATAGGAGGGTGATAGCACTAGCTCTATTTTGCAGATCAGGCAGGCTGAGGCTGAGAAACATTCAGGATGGGCACAGGGCTTTGTGGCTCTAAATAATAGACCTCAAATAATAACCCAGTCTTCTTCCCAGTGCTATTCCCCTTGCAGAATTCTCCAGAACACAAGCTAACTAAAACAGAGGTGAAAGAATTAAACACACAGAGGCACATTTCTATTCCAGACCAGTGGAAAATACTAGCAACATCCATGAACCCATACTTTGCACAATTATTAAAAAGAAAAAAAACTTGATCATTATCTCTGAAACAAAATCAGTAAAAAGCAAGTTCTCTACGTCTTTGAAATCTCTCAAATAAAAAGTAAAACTTAAGGAGAACTCCTCTAATTGTTTGGAGGTTTTAAGATAACTGCTTGTTGACTCAGTATAGTAATCTGTTTCTTCAGGGGTAACTGGAAATATTCTTTTCACTTTTATGTAAGATATGTGTTAATCTTGGCTCTGAAGGAGCAGTTTGCGTCCAAGATTCTCAAGGAACTCTTCTGAGATGAATTCGTTTTGGAGACACATAACTTATTTATTTCCATTCCACAGAGATTTAAATGAGTTCTGATGGGGGATGTTCCTTTTCCAAGGAAAGTGTAATACACTAGAGGCTGAGTTCTTACTCAACTCAGAGTCTGTTATCTTCCTAATGGATCCTCCTCCACTTCATTTTGAAACAGAAGAATGTTAAGACCCACAACTCATGTTAAGAATGTAAATTTTGAATATTGATGCCATATTTACTTAAAAGAGGTGTCTGATCAGTTACTGGGCCTAATGACTTCATCTGACCATCCACCACCCACTCATTCATCCATCCACCATCCAGCATCCATCCCTCCACCATCCATCATCCATCCATCTATTCATCCATTCATCATCCACCCATCCATCTACTCATGCATCCATCCATTCATCCATCCACCATCCATCATCCAACCATCAGTCCCTTGGGAGAGGTCTGGCCACTCTCTACTTCCTGCTGGCTCCTCAGGTTTCCTCAGAAGGTGTCAGCCCCGCCTATGATCATCAACTTTTAAAAGTTTGCACTTAACCAGCAAGGCAGGATGGCTATAGTTCAAGCACCAGGCAGGAAGGGTTCTTCTGGACCAGAATGGCCAACTGCCCCAGTCTTCCCTGACTGTATTGGTTTTCATACTGAAAGCCCTCAGTCCCAGGAAATGGACTGGTGGGTCGCTCTAACCTGAACTTCCTAGTAATCAGTAAGAACAATGCGGTAATGACAGTCTAAGTGATATACAATCTGTTCACCTCTCTTAAACCTACTAAACTTTAATTAGGTTTATTTAGCCTGCTTATTGTTTATTTAAACAGCAGAGGGGTGTGTGTGTGTAATACTGCATAGTCCTGGCCCCTATGGAATTATTAATATTTTCATGGAGATTTCCTTTGTGAAGATGCTCTGGGTCCACAGCCAGGAGGTATGAGGAACCCTGGGAAACTTATGTATGATTTCTTGTACAGGTATCATTGAGAGCTTACCAGGTAGCACAAAGGTAAAGAACTGTCCTGCCAATGCAGGAGCTGCAGGAGATGTAGGTCCGATCCCTGGGTGGGAAAGATCCCCTGGAGGAGGAAATGGCAACCCACTCCAGTATTCTTGCTGGGATAATCCCAAGGACAGAGGAGACTGGCGGGCTCCAGTCCATGGGGTTGCAAAGAGTCAGACACGACTGAGCATGCATACATGGGTATCACCGTGGCCTAATTCTCTGTGTTATGCTGTGTTTTCCTCCTGAGGATCCTGGGGGGACTTTCAGGACTGGGGAGACCCTGGGATCCCGGTTGCTGGAAAAGTGGGTCCTCTCCGGTGGCTGTCCTACAACCAGCTGGGGTGAGTTCTTCCTGATTTGTCTTATTTTCTTTTTGTAACAATTTTACCCTCTATTTTTGTCTTTTACTGCATGTATTTTCTATATTTAGATCTAGAAATGGAATGAAATTAACTGAGGTTTCCAGCCCACCTTATGCCACATGCCATAACAGAAAGTGATGTGTTACTGTGTCTGCCCATGGTCAGTACCATGAGGTGCCCTCTTGGGATGGCGATGGTAGGTGCTGACCCTTGGAGAAGGGCTCTGAGAGGGGCCACAAGTTTTCACAGAAGGGTCTTGCAGTGATCCTGTACAGACAGAAGGCTGTTATGTAAGAGAAGTGTCGAGAAGCCCACACCAGGAGTCTTCTGCTGGGGATGGAGTAAGAGACTAAAGTCTATAGGCAGCGGTGGGATAATGAAAAGTGAAAGTGAAGTGAAAGTGAAAGTCACTCAGTTGTGTCCGACTTCTTGCGACCCTATGGAGCCTGGTGGGCTGCCGTCTATGGGGTTGCACAGAGTCAGACACGACTGAAGCGACTTAGCAGCAGCAGCAGCATGGACTATACAGTCCATGGAATTCTCCAGGCCAGAATACTGGAGTGGATAGCTTTTCCCTTCTCCAGGGGATCTTCCCAACACAGGGTTCGAACCCAGGTCTCCTGCATTGCAAGTGGATTCTTGACCAGCTGAGCTACCAGGGAAGCCCGGTGGGATAACACTGTGAACTAACCAAAGCCTCAGTCCCTGTCTGTCCTCAGAGGAGAGCAGTGAGACAGGGAGTAAGTTGTGTACATGAAGGTTTAGGTCACAGGCAAGGTGCGTCTCATACTCTGCCCTCTCAAGGCCTGAGGAAAGGAGGGAGAGAACAGGTCAAGGGGAGTCAGTCGGCAGGGGAAGGGGGGGCAGGTCCTGAGTCTCACCTCTCTTAGGCCCTACTCCGGGGAGGGAATGAGCTTACTAAGCAGAAAGGAGCCATACGAGAGCCTCCCTATAGCCATCTGTCCCCACACAGACTGTGGTAGAAGCTGGAAGAGATCTGGGCCTAAGGGGGTGACAGCTACCTGTGTGAACTGAGACCTGAGACCACACCTGGGTCTCTGGGGAATGCGTACCAGCCCATTCCGCCCAGCACCTTGGCTGTGTGGAAGTCAACCCCGCCCACAAGGAAAGGAGGTGACGCTGGATCACCAGAGATGCATCTTCTTCCAAATGGAGGCTTGAAATAGATGGTGAATTTCAGTTCAGTTCATTTCAGTCGCTCAGTTGTGTCTGACTCTTTGTGACCCCGTGGGCTGCAGCACGCCAGGCTTCCCTGTCCTTCACCATCTCCCAGAGTTTGTTCAAACTCATGTCCATTGAGTCAGTGATGCCATCCAACCATCTCATCCTCTGTCATCCCCTTATTCGAGAAAAATAGTGTTGATCTCCACAGCCCTGAGCAATGTTTACAAACCAACTGGTCAGAAATTCTTTCCTAATCTCCAACTGCAGCCTTCTTGTGGGAGTTTAAACCACGCCTTCTTGTTTTGTTCTTAACAGAAAGAGCTAACAGCGACTTCACCACTTCGCGTGATCCATATCTTTTCTCCCTTTCCTCTTTTTCAAGCCAAAATGACCTTGGTTGCCTCAGCCTGTCCACAGAGTGGCTGTAACCTGAGGCTAGGCTGTCACTCCTTGGTTCTTTCTGCTGCACTCACTCCTTTGGTGTCTGAGCCTGAATTGGAACAGAGATCAGTATGTGATGAGGATTCTAGGAAGATTGCATCTTTATGACTCCTAAATAGACAAATGCTGGTGTTGGATCTAACAATGTCTTTCAACAGGAACAGCTCACTCCCAGGGTCTCCCACGGTCCCAGCCTGAGCCTGCAGAGCTTTTATGAAGATGCCCCAACACTCTTTTCCAGATCTTCTGGGGAACAGCTATTTGGCCTTATGGAGGTGGCCGATTGCCAGGCCTGTTCTCTGTCTATCTAAATTATGATGGTAGAGAAGATAAAAATATAAAGACCAAAAAGTCATTTTTCTCCCCCTGAAATACCACAATTCTTTGAGTCTTTCATTTTCTTCTGCTTTTTTTTTGCTGATAACAGTGAAGAATGGTTTCTGCCTCTGCTTTTATTGGCTTAGCATTTGGGGTCGTAAGAAAGTAAATGTTTCCCCAAGGAAAAATAGATCGAGGGGGAGGGGTGGATTAGCTAGATGGTTTCTTTTATTTTTCAAATTTTAGTTATAAAAGGAAAAAGAATCTGCTGAACTAAACGAAGTTGGGATCGGAAACAGGAACTAGAGAGCAGAGACCACCATTTATTTGTGTTGAACAACTCTGGGGGGCCCGTTTAAGTTGGCATGGTTTTAAACAGTTCTATTTTAAATCCAATGACAGTCCTCTTCAAACGTATTCACGGTTGGGTCAGGTCATGCGATGAATAAAACTGATTTTGTTCAGCATTTTATTCCTCGAACTGCCTGTGCTGCCTGATTTCCACGCCAGCGTTTCAACGTGGGGTGAAGTTTGTTGTTGTTGTTTTAGTCACTCTTTGCGAGTCATGCCTGACCCTTTGCGACCCCATGGACTCTAGCCCCCCAGGTTCCTCTGTCCATGGGATTTCCTAGGCAAGAAAACTGGAGTGGGTCACCATTTTCTTCCCCAGGGGATCTTTCCACCCCAGGGATCAAACCCACATCTCCTGCATTGATACTCGGATTCTTTCCCTCTGAGCCACCTGGGAAACCTGGGGTGTATTCAGCAAGTGGCTATTACCTTTTTCTCATCATCAGTCTCCCCCTCAAGCCCCTTATAAGCTGTCATTTACCTCACCCCTCTATGGAAGCTGTGCTCTTAGAAATCAGCAAAAAAAAAAAGTCCTTTAGATCAAATAGAAAGATCTTTGAGCTCTGGTTTTTGCCACTCTACCTGAGCCCTTCAGCTTTGTCACCTGGCACCCCCTTCTCCTTCAAGCTGCCTCAGTCTCCAGCCTCTTTGATACACTGTGATCTTTCCTTCTCAGGAGGGTGTCCATCCTTTCTGTATCATCCTCCACAGCTTGGCGCCCATCTCTAGACTTCGTTTTCTCTACGTTAATCTCGGCTGAGCTCCCATCTTGAACTGTCAGCTTTATTTATGCCATTGCCAGGTCCATACCTCCCACACCGCAGCTCTGAGCTCCCAGCCGGCAGCTCCATCACCTTCCGAAAATTTTCATTTGTTTGTTCGCTTTACTCTGGCATCTGAAACTCAGCAGACCGCCTGCCGAGATCATCTTCCAAGTTCACGTCTCCTGAATTCTCTCCCAAGGGCACCATCATTTCATCTCTGAATCAATGGTCGTTGTTAACTTCTTTCCCCAGACTTTAAGCTCCAAGGGGAGCAGAGGTAGTTCCCGTCTTTTCACCATCACCTCCCGGGAGCCTGGCACAGTGCTAGGCACATAGTAGGAACTCAGTACACATTTGCTGAATGATTGAATGACTTTTCTCTTTCATCATTTGTATTCAGTGAATTAACCCATCAACCAATCTGCACGCATGTGTTTGGGGGAGGCTGTGGAGGGTACCTGTTGAGAGTGGAAGATTTTGTGTTGGACAGTCAGGTTGCAGTCTTGCCTCAGCTGCTTTCTAGCTGGGTGACTTTGAACATGTTACTTAATCTCTCTATACTTTAGCAGGGTTTGGGCCGGTGACAATGTTCCCATTTTAAGAATTGAAGTATAGTTGATTTTCAGTGTTTCAGGTGTATAGCAATAGCAAAGTTACTTGGTTATATATATTATATATATATTCTTCTTCAGATTCTTTTCTATTATAGGTTATTAGTTCCCTGTGCCAATTTAGTTTCCTGTGTTATACAGTAGGTCCTTGTTGTTTATCTATTTTTTACATAGAGGTGTGTATCTGTTAATCTCAGATCCATGATTTATCCCTCCCCCTTCCTTTCCCCTTTGGCAATCAGAAGTTCATTTTCTATGTCTATTATACTTTAGTTTTGGTTTGCAAAGAGAGGGAAATAATAATACCTACCTGTGTCTGTTGATATGAGGATTAAGTGAGAGGATATGTTTATTAAACAGATATAGTAATTGTTCAATAAGCTTTTCGGATGATGGTGATGATGATGGTGGTGATGAAGGTGGTGGTGATGATGGTTATGATGGTGGCAGAGGATAGGCATACACTGGGCCTGGTGAAGTTTGGAAACAAGTGAAAGGCTGTGAAGGAAGGGCCTCATGTTAGAGTGAGATAAGCAGCGGCAGCAGCTTCCCAAGGTCCCAGGTACATTTAGGGCAGAAGGTCAGGATCTCTGATGGACATGATGAACAGCAGGAGAAAAGGCAGATGGAAACAGACTCAGTAGGGAAGTGTGCTCCAGCTGTGCTCCTCAAGGCCCTAGGGTTTCCTGAAGGATCTCAGAGACTCGTGGGGGTGGGGAGGATAGGGACAGGGTAGGGTGACTGAAGGATTAGGGACTAAAATATATAAGGGTTGGGCTGACTGCTGAGGGGGACTGTGCTAAGCCTGTGCAGATTCGAACTGAGCTTTTGTTTGTTTTATCTCTTGGTTTCATAATATCGCCTTTAAAGAAAGAGTCCTGCTGCTTTGTATAAAAATTGAGAAAATCACTGGTACAGGTCTTGAAGATAAGTCAAAGAATTTGAGCTTTCTATGCTTGGCCCTGGGGAAGCTGGCAGGATTTGGATGGAAGAGTAGCAACACTTTGTCAAAACTTTTTTTACAGTTCATCCAGTGGGGGTGGTGCACTTGGCTGGGCAGGGAAAGAACACATTGTCCAGGTTAGGAAGTGCCACTGTGAGACAGATCCTCTCTCCAAAATACCTACTCTTTGTCTCCTGCTGGGTGTTCTTCTGACCAGCAGTGCAGTGTGGTCCCAGAGTCCCACCTGAATCATGACAGCTGCCCCCTAACCCTCTGTCTTCTGACCCTGGCCCCTCCATCTGGGTCAGCTCTCCAGAACACCTATCCTGTCATTCCAGCCATTTGCCAAAACCCTCTGTGGTTCTCCCTTGATTTTTGGAGAAAAACCAAACTCCCTTGCTCAGCAATCAAGGCCCCACAATGTAAAACATTCTGCCTTTTGAGTCCTCTCTGCTCCTACCTACTAGTCTGGAGAATGAAATGGCAACCCACTCCAGTATTCTTGCTTGGAGAATCCTATGGACAGAGGAGCCTGGTGGGCTATAGTCCATGGGGTCACAGAGTCAGACATGACTGAGCGACTAAACAGCAGCAGTAGCTGCTACTAGTCACACCTCTGTCCCCAGCTGATTAAACCTTTTTACAGCACTTCCAAACACAGGGCATTTATTTTTTCTTGTACATTTCATGCCATCCTCTGATCCTGGGATGCAGCCCCAAACACACACACAGACGCACACACAAACAGACACAGACACACACACACCCTTGTACTCAATTTTCTATCCTTGTAGACTTCACACAAGTTCCGCCAGCCTTCTTGACCATGCTCAATCGTAAGTGTCTCTCCCCATATGAATCCTTAAAGAAGCCCTGCTTCTCACACACTCATTCTGCAGGCATCAGTGGTTCCAGTGTCGCCTAGCATCATGCTGGGCTCACTGCACACCCACAAGCCACAGTGGCTTTGCCTACTGAATGGGGAGCATCCCCAGTTCCTTCATTCCTTCTCTGCCTGAGGCTACCTCCTGCCCCGACCTCTTTTCTCAGCACCCCCACCCCCATCCTGACATCTCCTTGGGTCTTAGGATAGGAACACTCAGCAATTTTGTGCAGCTGCCTGTGTTTTCGGAAATGGCTTGCGCCCAGCCTGCATTCCTTCCCAAACAGAACTTTTTATGAAATGTCTTCTAGAGAAATGGGCTTCCCAGGTGGCACTAGTGGTAAAGAACCCCCCTGCCAATGCAGGAGGAGACAAAGGAGACGTGGGTTTGATCCCTGGTTCAGAAAGATTCCGGGAGAAGGAAATGGCAACCCACTCCAGTATTCTTGCCTGGAGAATCCCATGGACTGAGGAGCCTGGGGGGCTACAGTCCATGGGGTCGCAGAGAGTTGGACACGACTCAATGACTAACATTTTCACTTTCACACTGCTCATCAGAGGAACCATAAGCCTTGCCTGACAGGCCCACTCCATCTGTGCGTTGCAGTCAGAAGCTACTGGGAGAAGCTTCTGCTCAGACAGTAAAGGCTCTGTCTTTCCCCACAGGCAGGAGCGACAAGAACAAATTCAGGACACGTGGTTGAGGTAGAGAAGAAGCATTTCCTAATCTGTGGTTGGCTGGGCCCCCATTCCTCAGCCCCCAAGCAGCACCTCTCCATCTATAAAAAGCATTCTTTGCCCTGAAAGTGCTAATGTTCTAGTGACAGACAGCCTCATTATAAACCTGTGTCACCGGCTTCCTCTTTCAAGACACAGGAGCCACGGCACAGATGGCTTTGTTGTCATCCATGGCTCCCGAGGACCTCTGGGCTGTGCTGGGGGCGAGACATGCCAGGTGTGAGCTGGTCCTCAGAGTTCCAAATTACGAAGGGTGATGGGAGCTGCCAAAAAGAAAAGAAAAGAACAAACAGAAAATAAAGATAAATGAATAATCAAACAAAATAAAGTTTTGGGCTAGCTCAGGCTGAAGGCCAGAGCAATTCAGAGAGAGTGGTAGGAGGAGGAAGGGGACCCACACCATGGATGTGTCCCCAGGAGAGGGTCCAGGGACCAGGGTAGGATGAACTTGGGTTTGACCTTCAGGAATGAACCACCTGAGACCAGCGGTGGAAAGAGACGAGGCTGGATTCTCCCCCAGACATGGTATCGAGGTTAGGGAGGTGACTCAATCTGCTTGTAGACCCAAAGCACTTCTCTTCTGAGCAGCCCTGCTGTGAGGTGTCAGCTTTGCAGAAGACATGCACCATCAGAGGACGGCGGAAAGGGGATGCAGGGAGGTCCAGGCTTCTGCTGGTCACACCACATGGCTTTGATTTCTGGCTATGCTTACCCCGTGCTCTGGGGTAACCCAGACATCAACGATGAGGCCAGATGTTGTGAATTACCATCTGAGCCTCCAGTTAGGAGCCACCCCCAGGTGGGACAGGTAAAGCAGGGTTACAGGAGACAATACGTGAAGAGCCACCAGAGTAAATGAGGGCCGTGTCCCACCTTCCTTGCCTTCGGTGCAGAATCCCATATTTGTAGAAGGAGCTTAGACACAGCTCCCTGGGTTTCCACCATATGGGCGAAGTGAGGAGCATGGAGAAATTCAATCCACGTACAAATCTCAGCCCCACATTCATCTTAGTTTCCCACATCTTCCTCATAAAATCGTTGCCCAGAGCCATCACAAAGAGGACAAAGTTATCTGATTTTCACAGGATCTTTCTGTCTTCCATCAATAAGTTGGCTGATCTTGAACAAGACCGTTTGGTGCTCATTATCTCTAGTTGTGTAATGAGGATGGTGCAGGTTTGGAGCACAGAGGGCATGTCCAGCGTTCATGTTTTACGATCATCTCCCAACCATTCTTTTCCTTCTGCGGGGCTGGGAGGTGAGGATTGCTGAGCAGGCGGAGTGTAGGGCAGTGGTTAGAGCTCTGCCTCTGGAGCGGGACAGACTTGGCTTAGACATCAGCCCCTCTAGGGGCTCAGATCACCTCCCCCTCTGATGGAGGTTGGCTGTGAGCATTAAACCAGCTAGTTGGCCTCCATCAACCAGACCTACAGTGAGTCAGGCGTGAACTGAATCAGCACAAAGGTGGTCTAAGGGATTCACGACAGAACGGGGAACCTGGGATCCATCTCAAAAATCAGGAGAGCGTCAACATTCCTATCAAAACACAATCTATCATAAAGACAACATGAACCAGAGGAGGAAGCCTTTCCGATGTGGACACAGCTGCCAGGAGGGACCAGCGTTGGCTGGCCTGTGTGGTGACCTCTGGGCACACGGTGTGAGAGGACAGGCTTGGGAGGAAGCCAGCACCTCTCAGTGTCCTGAGGGGAGGGTGGGCGAGGGTCCAGTGTGACCCTCTGTCCAGTTAAGGAGGGACCGGGAGGCAGATGGGTGTGGGGAGAAGTCCCGTGTGAAAGATTTTCACTTTTCTGTAGCAAGAGGACTTCAGTGATAAAAAGAGAAAGTAATAATCAGCTCCTTTTCTCCGAGGCTGAAGATGACACAATTTAAAGACTTTCTCCCAACTGTTCCCTCAAGGACTGGATCCAAGGTCCCTCCTGCTCTCCCTGTTTAGACTTGATGTTTTAATTGGGAACACTTATTAGTGTCGTGAGCATGGGGGACTTCTGACCGCCCAGCCATATCTGAAAGCTGAAAATGCAGCTCTATTCCCAGCAAGCCTGAGGCTCCGGCTTCACACTGGGCTGGCCATGACCACGGCCAGCCTGGGCTGTGCAGCTGGAAGGCGTGGAGGCGGGGAGAGACACAGAGCCCCTCCTTGGGTCACAGGCACATCTGTTTCCCACCGAACCTGCCTGGCCCCAGGGGTCCTTTTTCAAAGGCTATCTTTTTACTGGGGCTTCCTCCTGTTTTATAGGATGGCTGCTCCTCCCTGGCCCTGTTCCTCCATCCACGGGACTCGTACCATGCTCCCGGTGAGGTGGCTCTGTCAAACCCTAACAGATGCTCCTTTTTATTTTTATTCCCAAGGGGATGGGAAGAAGCACAAGTGAATTATAGCCACGAAGCCTTCAGTGGGATTTTCTTGTTCAATGCGCTGGGTGGGGATTGCGTTTTATCTCAGAAGCAGTAAGGAGGGGAGTGGGGGGGTTTTCGAGACATTTAAAGGGAATTCTAGAGCATTCTGACATTCCTGAGACAAGGAAGCATTTCAACTTTGAAGCTGCAGGACACAAAACCAGGGCTGAACCCCAGGGAGCTGACGCTGGTGGGTATGTCTCGGCCAAGGGCGGGAAGACGGCTCATTCCTTATGTCTGTCTCTCACTTGCCTTGATGTGGAGGCCTCATGATAAGTTACATTTGATGTCATGAAAAAAAGTTGAGGGAGGGGATGTACACATAGAGTAACCATCTGGAAAGGCCAGAGGAACTGATACTGTTCACTAGAGTTTTTCTGAAAATGAAGTTGGCCCGTCCCCTGGCTGGGCCCACTGGCCAGGTGGGACCTGGGCATCATCACGCAGCAGAGTTTTCAGTTGTCCTCCAGTGCATGTTGCTGCCCTGGGGCACCTTAAGAGGTTCAGATCTGGGAACTCCAGCATCTGCCAGGAAATGGACCAGGCCTAGAGCTGGACATAGTGAGTCTACCATGTTACATCAAGCTCAGGACTAGCTTCTTTCTATGTTAAGGCGCATCTTCTGGTCCAGCAAGCTTTCAAGGAATGGGACCTAAATGGAGAGGTGTGTGCCTCTCAACCCCCCACCCCCACCCCCCAAAGGGTAGATTCGGGATTTGTGGGACCAACGTTTATTTAATTTAGAAATAAGGACCATAGTCCCATAGCATCCATGGGGCTGGGCCTGCAAAGGGACTTGTACACGGCAGAGATTCTGCAGATTAAGCTCTTGTAACTTCACAGAGAATCATCTCTGTCCCCTCCCATGGTTATCAGCAGAGGGCTACTCATTGCAAACTTACCCTTTGGTCATGAGGTCACAGCATGTGGGGACAATGGCCATTGGTGGTCTGAATAGGCTTTGGTTTCCCCCCAACAACTAAGACAGCTCCCAGAATCTCTGTTACAAAGGACAAAACTGAGAAGGCATGTGCCCTCCAGGGGACAATTTTCTTGCATCCTTGCCTCTCCTGGGACCTAGCAGAGTGCCTAGCCAGAGCCAGCTCATGGTTGGCTGCTGAGGTAAAGAATTAAATTGAAGGAAAAAATCCCAAGTCCTCAGGTGAGAGTGAAATTCCCAAACTGAGCTTAGAGGTGAGGGGAATTTCCCTTCCTGTGCCAATGAGACATGCATGTTCTTGCTTTGCCCGCAGTGGGATGATAAACCTCAACCTGTTTATCAAGGAGAGGGGCTCTTCTGGGCCATCCAGGGCCACCAAGGAGCCCCTAGGCCTGGACTTCTTGGCAGATAGCGATTTTTCTCTCCAAAGAAGCTGATGCTGGAGAGACTTGCAGACTTGATCCAGCTTGAGTCCTTCAGCTCCAGCCAATCCCCCCTTGGCTCTTCTGCTGAGTTTTGGACAAGGAGGTCTCTCCACGCTCATCCTTGCGAGGTGCCTGGACCAAGTGCTTTCCACTGTGGGAGGCGGAAAGATGAAGGTCTCTGCCTCACCCTGAGAGCTGAGAGGGCTTCAATCCAGCAGTCAGTGCATGGAAGGAAATCTTGCGCAGGGTCAGATTTCAGGTAGAATTCTGGTAGATTCTGGTAGAAATTGGGATGATGGGGAGGAGCTCAGATGTGGGGGTGGAGGCCCCCATGGAGGCTCCGTGTGGCCCTGGCTGCAGGGTGGTGGGGCACAAGGTGGGGTAAGTAAGAACACCTACCTCAGTGGTCAGGATGCTGCAGTTGAGGCAGGGGTCTGTGGGGGAATCTTTGGGAAAAGGCGGAACAGAGAGGGTTAGAAACCCTCGGGAATAGAGCATGTCTTGCTTGGGCAAGAGATATGGGAGAATAGAATCCCACTCAATGAGGTTAAAATAAGGCAGCCCCTGGGGAGACTGAGGACTGGCTGAAAAATATCTGTTAGGATGACAGGTGTTCCCAGGACAGGTGTTATTAGGGTGTTGTATATTAATGATATGCCTAAAATATGACTATGACTATTTACTATATACCCTGGAGAAGGGCATGGCAACCCACTCCAGTGTTCTTGCCTGGAGAATTCCATGGACAGAGGAGTCTGGTGGGCTGCAGTCCATGGGGTTGCAAACAGCCGGATGTGACTGAAGCGACTTAGCATGCATGCACTATATTATTACCACATATGGTAAAAAGCTATTGTTTAGCTGATGTTTTACTGTTTATAAGGTTATGTAAATCTCCTGGGTTCCACGGAAAAACTCCGTGAACTATATGATGCACCATAATGTTACTCCTTGAAAGGAAAGTTATGACCAACCTAGACAGCACATTAAAAAGCAGAGACATTATTTTGCCAACAAAGGTCCATCTAGTCAAGGCTATGGTTTTTCCAGTGGTCATGTATGGATGTCAGATTTGGACGGTGAAGAGAGCTGAGCACCGAAGAATTGATGCTTTTGAACTGTGGTGTTGGAGAAGACTCTTGAAAATCCCTTGGACTGCAAGGAGATCCAACCAGTCCATCCTAAAGGAGATCAGTCCTGAGTGTTCATTGGAAGGACTGATGTTGAAGCTGGAACTCCAATACTTTGGCCACCTCATGTGAAGAGTTGACTCATTGGAAAAGACCCTGATGCTGGGAAGGATTGAGGGCAGGAGGAGAAGGGGATGTCAGAGAATGAGATGGTTGGATGGCATCACTGACTCAATGGACATGGGTTTGGGTAAACTCCGGGAGTTGGTGATGGACAGGAAGACCTGGCGTGCTGCGGTTCATGGGGTCGCAAAGAGTCGGACACGACTGAGTGACTGAACTGAACTGAACTGAATGTTACTCACCCTCTGGAGGAAGTAAGTTGAGTAAGTAGCTGACATTCCCTTAAGCAGGAGATGCTGGAGCCAGGACTCAAGCCCTGAGCTCTAAGTTTCAGGTCCTTTCTTTGGGAGGAGCCAGCAGCTCTGTGGCTCTCTGGATGCCCCTCCTGGGGAGGGATAACTAGCAGGGGAGGGCCAAGGCCCCTTGATTCGTTTGGCTGCCTGGGTCCTTAGCGCTTAAGCTGCCATGTTACCCAGAACTGAAGGCACAGACATGGTGGGAGCTGGTGAGCATCCCCCTTAGAAGTTGGGAATGCCATGCGGGGAGGCCAGAAAGGAGTCTCTTTCCCTTACACTTACCTCTGTGGTCCCTGCTAAGCCAGAAGAAGCAATGAAGTGTGCTCTGGACTCTATAGGTTTTTCGAACTTTGAAGGAAAGGCACAAACATCCCTCCCTAATTATATCTCAGGCTTTTCCCCAAATCAGAGAGGCAGACTGAAGAAACCTGGATCCATTTTCAAGCTGTCTTGAGGTTCATGTAGGGTGGGGTTCTGAGACCCCAAGGGGACAAGTTGATTCCCAAGATGTAGGTGGACCCACGGCAAAGGAGGGGTCCACAGTTAAAGCCCACCCCTGCCGTGGGTCATGTGCCTTGGGTTATTAGACCTTGAAATAACAAATCTAAAAACAAGAAAAGAAAAGCAGTGTGTTAGTGTTAAAATTTGCCAAGCTTTCCTTGGTTCTGATGAGTTTATCCATAAAATAATTTTAAAGTTTGGTGACTCCTTTTCTGGCAAGAGATCCATGTAAAACTAGAATCTGGCTTCTCTTCTGCTAAAAATAAGACTGTAGGCCTTAGAATATTTCATCTGCTCATTTAAGCAGTAGCAAAACATTTTTCTTTACCTTTACAATCATTTTCCCAGGCAACAGAGATGCCATATGTTACAAATAACTTTGGCGCTTTGCACTAACTTTTCATGGCTTGATTATTTCTATGATTTAAAAGTTCCTCATATCTGAAAGAACTAAAGTTCCTAAGAGTTGTGTTATCTTCTCAATATATTTTAAAATCTCATATTGTCATTTCAACTTATAAATATTCAAGACATCACATTGTAGGTAGTTGTGAGCCTTTCAAAATCTCAAGTAACTTTAAAACATAAATTAAAAATTAAATTTTGTCCACCTCAAATATTTAATATTTTTTTCCTTTTCAAGATAGATTTTAAATTTAGGTGTTTAATAAACATCTAAATTATATATGCTATTTCCCTGAAGGTCCTTGGGCAATTACAAAGGTTTATTCTTTTATCTTCCATCTTAGCTTTCATCTTAACTTCTTAGCATCTTTCATCTTAGCTTCCCAGGTGGCTCTAGCGGTAAAGAACCCACTTGCCAATGCAGGAGATGTAAGAGATGTGGGTTCGATCCCTGGGTTGAGAAGATCCCTTGGTAGAGGAAATGGCAACCCACTCCAGTATTCTTGCCTGGAGAATCCCATGGACAGGGGAGCCTGACGGGCTACAGTCCGTGGGGTTGCAAAGAGTTAGACACGACTGAACACGACTTAGCACTAGCACTATTCTTTCATCTTATGTAAAGAGGGATGATAGAAATAATTGGGTTTGTCTGTATGCTATTTCTTAAATAGATCAACACGATAGCAAAAGCAACACAGGAATACTGTCAAATTAAAAGAGAACTCTGGTTTCCCAAGTTGATTTTTAAGAAATTTTTTCTCTTTTTTCTGCAATCATCTGACCACAAAAGTAAACCAATTTTTGTTTCATTCACATTTCTCTATTTTTTTCCATCTTACTAATTTAGTTCTTTATTTCCTTTCTCCTACTTATTTTAGGATTACTTTCTTTTTCTAGTTTCTTAAAGTGGAAAGTTAGATTGTTGATTTGAGATCTTTACTTCCCCCCGCTACTTTTTAGCATCACAGTGCAGCATGCGGGATCTTTGTTCCTGTGCCAGGGATTGAACTTGTGCCCCTTGCAGTAGAAGTACAGTATCTTAACCACTGGATGGCCAGGGAAGTCCTGTTAATGTTCTAGAGATAGTATGTTATTAATAAAAATATATTTCAGAGATTTTATGTTTGAAGGAACTCCTGCAGGTCTGCCGGTGCCCTCACTGTCTGTAATATATTCTTCCCCTAAAGGTAACCACCAACCAAAGCTTTGTGGACCAGTGAGGTTACTATAATTAGTAAGTGTAATAAAAGATGAAAGAATGCTGTGAAAGTGCTGCACTCAATATGCCAGCAAATTTGGAAAACTCAGCAGTGGCCACAGGACTGGAAAAGGTCAGTTTTCATTCCAATCCCTAAGAAAGGCAATGCTAAAGAATGCTCAAACTATCGCACAATTGCACTCATCTTACATGCTAATAAAGTAATGCTCAAAATTCTCCAAGTCAGGCTTCAACAATACGTGAACCGTGAACTTCCAGATGTTGAAGCTGGTTTTAGAAAAGGCAGAGGAACCAGAGATCAAATTGCCAACATCTACTGGATCATCGAAAAAGTGAGAGAGTTCCAGAAAAACATCTATTTCTGCTTTTTAACTATACAAAAGCCTTTGACTGTGTGGATCACCACAAACTGTGGAAAATTCTGAAAGAGATGGGAATACCAGACCACCTGACCTGCTTCTTGAGAAACCTGTATGCAGGTCAGGAAGCAACAGTTAGAACTGGACATGGAACAACAGACTGGTTCCAAATAGGGAAAGGAGTATGTCAAGGCTGTATATTGTCACCATGCTTATTTAACTTATATGCAGTGTACATCAGAGAAATGCTGGGCTGGATGAAGCACAAGCTGGAATCAAGATTGCCAGGAGAAATATCAATAACCTCAGACATGCAGATGACACCACCCTTATGGTAGAAAGTGAAGAAGAACTAAAGAGCCTCTTGAGGAAAGTGAAAGAGGAGAGTGAAAAAGTTGGCTTAAAGTTCAGCATTCAGAAAACTAAGATCATGGCATCCAGTCCCATCACTTCATGGCAAATAGATGGGGAAACAGTGGAAACTGACAGCCTTTATTTTTGGGGGGGCTCCAAAATCACTGCAGATGGTGACTGCAGCCATGAAATTAAAAGACACTTGCTCCTTGAAAGGAAAGTTATAACCAACCTGGATAGCATATTAAAAAGCAGAGACATTACTTTGCCAACAAAGGTCTGTCTGGTTAAGGCTATGGTTTTTCCAGTAGTCATGTATGGATGTGAGAGTTGGACTATGAAGAAAGCTGAGTGCCGAAGAATTGATGCTTTTAAACTGTGGTGTTGGAGAAGACTCTTGAGAGTCCCTTGGACTGCAAGGAGATCCAACCAGTCCATCCTAAAGGAGATCAGTCCTGGGTGTTCATTGGAAGGACTGATGTTGAAGCTGAAACTCCAATACTTTGGCCACCTGATTTGAAGAGCTGACTCATTTGAAAAGACCCTGATGCTGGGAGAGATTGAAGGTGGGAGGAGAAGGGGACGACAGAGGATGAGATGATTGGTTGGCATCACCAATGGATGTGAGTTTGAGTAAACTCCGGGAACTGGTAATGGACAGGGATGCCTGGTGTGCTGCAGTCCATGGGGTCGCAAAGAGTCAGACACGACTGAGCGACTGAACTGAACTGAAGTATAATAAATGAACCATCACTATTCAGAGATTTTTCTCAACAGGTGGTTTTTGCTTTCTCCTCATATTTGGTGGAATTTTCTATAATATCCAGGTTAGCAACTGGATCTTTAACAAAGGATAGTCTCAAAGCCTAAATGGAAATGCTTACAGTAGTTACCCTAAACTATTGATACTTGACAGATACACTCACGTGTACAGGTTTGGGAGTTTTATTAAGATGGCATCTCTTAGACCACTCTGATCGCTTGTATCAGACCAAGAGTCAGGTTTCCTAGCTCTCTCCCTTCCAAAAGCAAATAACTAGTTTCCTGACCCATGAGCCAGTGGAACAAGAATTAGTTAAGAGAATTGAATGAACAGACGAAGGAAATTTAATTGTGTGGGTTTTTTAAAAAGAGATTATTGATATTGTTCTTAATGTTTTACCATTTGATGGCTGTCTGGGGAAACTCTTCTTTTCTGTGGTAAAATATACATCACATAAAATTACCATATTAACCACTTTAACTGCACAATTCCATGGTATCAAGTACATTCACAATATGGTACAACCATCATCGCCATCCATCTTCAGAGCTTTTTCATCATCCCAAACAGGAATTCTGTACTCGTTAAACAACAACTCTTCCTACCCACCACCCAGTCCCTCGTGCCCACCACCCTACTTTCTGTGTTTCTGAATTTGGCTAGCCTAGGTGCCTCGTATAATTGGCATCATACAATATGTGTCCCTTTGTGACAGGCTTATTTCACTGGGTATATTGTCCTCAAGGTTTATTCATGCTCTAGCGTGTGTCAGCATTTACTTCCTCTCTGAGACTGAGTAATATTCCACATATGTCCTGCTTTGTTTATCCATTCAGCTGTGCATCAACACTTGGGTGGGTTGCCTCTTCCTTTAGGTTCTAAAGCCATCTCTTTCCCCATCATTCTGACAGTTTAGGCAGCCTTACCTTTTCCATAATCTGTGAAGGTTGTAGATTTCCCTTATCTGCCAGGACCGAATATACTGGGATTTATGTAGCTTGCATCAATGTCTGAACTCAGTCATTCTTAACTCATGGAATGTTAGAGATCAGTGGAGGCCCTGCCTCCCTTGATTATGAAGAGAAACTGAAGCTTAAAGAAAAAGGGTTTATAGATAAAGATGGTGAACATACTGTAATTTATGTCTGGCTGTGTATTCACATAATATCTCTTTCTGTCCATGTATCTTTTCTCCATATGTTTGCATCTTAGACTAAGTTCTGTATGTATGATTTCTCTCCCTACATCTTTGCTGCTTCCCCAGAGGTGAATGGGTGTTGGGTAAGTGCTTTTTGATAAGGATGAAACAAAGGAAGGAATGTTTCTGGAAGCACACGTTCTGGAAATTACCAGAGAAAGCTGTTCAGAGGTCAGAGGGTGACTGTTCTCTGTCTGAAAGTCTTTTAAGAACCCTCCCTCCCTGGAGGATTGATTCAGCACATCCTTGCCTTTGAGCTCGGTCCAGATGCCTCTCTGAGGCTCTGTGTGGGGAAGTATTATCAGTGTCACTACCTAGGATGATTTTTGCCTGGAGCAAAAATTTTTGTTACTTTTGGCAGATGTAGCCAGAGCATGGCCAAGAAAGGATGTGACATAAATTCAGCAATTTAATTCTGAAAACCCCGTGGTTTCAAGGCTGGTCATTTCTTGTTAGAGCTTTGTTTTTCCTCTTTGGTCTTAACAACTGGACTTCCAGGGAATTATTTCTTCTTACAAATTAAGGAAATTTTCTGAGCCAAATTTCAGGTCTTTCCTGATCTAATGAAAACAACAATGAAAGGATAGTGAGCTTGACTTTGAATAGCAGCCAGGGACACAACCCCAAAAGACAACTTTTATTATTATACTTCCTAACAAAGCAATGCTATTTTTGAAAAATAAATTCTTTTGTTATTGAGAAAAATCTAACACTTTTATGGAACCTCTACTTGGAGGTTCTTGTAAACATAATTTTAACTTTATAGTAGATGGGAGTGGTTCAGTGTAGGGAATAGATTTCTTTCTAAAGCAAATTTGGAACCAAAGCTAGTGATGCAGGTATTATGTATTTGATCCCATCCTCCTTGACGTCTCCTGGTGTAATGAACTTAACCCAGTTGTCCTTCACTCCTGGGCTCCTTGTCACCAAGGGAAAGTCACTGTTTGAATTACAGCTTCCTCTTTGGTAAGATGAGGTCATCACACATATCACTGCAATGCTGAAAGGGTCAATTCAATAGAATGACAAGAATAGTTAATATTTTTTGATAACTTACTATGTGCCTGGGGCTTCCCTCATAGCTCAGTCAGTAAACCATCTGCCTGTAATGCAGGAGACCCAGGTTTGATTCCAGGGTCAGGAGGATCCCCTGGAGAAGGAAATGGCAACCCACTCCAATATTCTTGCCTGGAGAATTCCATGGACAGAGGAGCCTGGTGGGCTACAGTCCATGCCATCAGAAAAGTCGAACATGACTTAGCAACTAAAACCAAACCACTATGTGTCTGGCACCTATGTAAGGATTTAACGCATAAGTAAGTTAAGGATGTAACACCTACTCTATCATATAATCCTCAAAACACCCTCTAATGCAGAAACTATTTTTCTTCACCATCTTACAAATCCCTGTCTCTAAGACTGAGGCACAGAGAGGTCAAGTAGTTCACTCAGGGTCTCACAGCTAGTAAGTGATGGAACCTGTGGTCAAACCGTGCCGTCTGGCTCCAGGACTGTGTGCCCAGACACTGTGCCATATTCCCTACCCAGATGGCACATGTGGCTGTATCTAGTATAATGTCTCTAATATAATGAGTATTCAATAAATTTAATTCAAGCTGAACAGTTCAAGCACAAACCTAGCATTTCTATACAGCCCAGAGACCTCAGCAGCTCAATATCAATACTGTCTGTGCAATGAACATAGTCAATGAAAAATATCTTAATAAAAATATTCATCATTAGCAAAATGCCAAACTTTCACAGCTGGACTAAAATAAATTCACAGTAAGCCTTCAAATGATGAAACTATCTCTGGGGCACCAGGTGGGGCTCTTTTCTGTTCACTGGACCCCAAGTTCTTCCTCTATCACACCTTCTGATAAGCAGCATTTTCTCAGTAAAGAGCTATCTTTGATCATATATGCATTTCTGAGTATCACTTTGGCTGTTTATAAAGAGTTGCCCTTACTTTATTTATGTTCCATTTATTGCTGTCCCCTATGTACAGGATACCTGCCAGACCAATCTTTTTTAAATAATTAAATAGCTAATTAATTTATGGCCATGCTGGGTCTTCATTGCTGCTTGGACTTTCTCTAGTTGCAGCGAGCAGGGGCTACTCTCTAGTTGCGATGCGCAGGCTTCTTATTGTGATGGCTTCTCTTGTTGCAGACCATGGGCTTTAGGGCATGTGGTCTTCAGTAGCTGTGGCCCATGAGCTTAGTTGCCCACCCTGCACCAGCATGTGAAATCTTCCCGGACCAGGAATCAAACCTGTGTCCCCTGCATTGGCAGACAGATTCTTAACCCCTGGACCACCAGAGAAGTCCAGGTCAATATTAAATAAAGAAAATAAGGCATGTCCAATGGGAAGCTCTTAGGGACTGAGTTACAAGAGCATGCAGAGAATTCAATGTACTAGCCTATGCCTTCTTTGTAACCTATATAAGGTTACCTGCTCTGAGCTGCTCCGAGGTACTATGGGGTCACCTTCATAAAAAAAAAAATTTTCTTTTGACTGCAATTGAATGTCTTTGAGTTCTGCTTCTTCTCCCTAAGGATGCCACCATCTTTTTTCTCTTGGGATTTTATGAAAGGACAACTAAAGGGGTTTGTTGAGTTGAATCAGGTTTGCCTTATGAGTAATAGAGAAGCTAAGGCTATTTTGTTCATCTGGTCACTATTATCTACAGTGTACAGAGCATTTCAGATACAATAATAGCCCAACAGAGCTCCTGCCCTCAAAACGCCTACAGTATGGGGCAGGGATTCCCAAGCTCTGACCCATAAACTCAACCATTTGCTTTTGTAAATGAAATTTTATTAGAAACAGCCATACTGTTCACTGAAGGATTGTCTATGGCTGCTTTTGCAGTCTTAACAGCAGTTGAGTAGTTATATCAGAGATCTCAGGGCTCAAAAAAGTCTAAGGTATATCTTAGCTGATCTTCCACAGAGGAAAGACTGCCAACTTCTAGTCTAAGGGCAGAGTCCTATGAGACGGATTATATAACTGGCATACTATATAACTCATACATTAACCAAGTAGGATTTTGGTATATAACCACAACAGAATTTTAAGGTTTATTCAGTGGGGGAAGTTATTTTCTTGTTGCTGGATTAAAATTTGAGCTGGTCTTGTGACTTTTTAAAAACTTCTTAAATAATAAAATTCCTCCAGTCATTTAAAGTAAAATACAGTCCCCCTTCTGAATCGCCAAACCCATATAACATTAAAAACTTCCAACTTCATGCCAAGTTGAAATTCCTTTCCAGCCTTTTGGAAAATGGATTCTTTGGTCTTTCTGCCCTAGCTTTTGTCTTTCTGGGGCTAGTGCAGACTCAGGGGTAGGAGTGCAGAGGACGGGTCATGGGAATAAGGGGGTTTTTATTTAACTGACACTGTCATGACCTGGCTTTGGGCTTCCTGAAGGTTGAAGCTGTTGAAAGCTCTTTATCCTGTGGGGCCCTTGTGAGGGTTGTTTAGAGACCCTGTTTCTCATTCCCCTGTGCCACTCCAGAAATCTCACACCTGGGTGGATGTTCGTCTGGTTCACAGGATCATTAACCCCTTCTGCAGCCATGAAAATGAGGGTTTGACAGCTTGTCCTAAGCTGACATCACTGAGTTGCTTCTGGTCTTGCCCACATCATGTCTGTAGCTAGCCTCTCATTCCATCTGTCCCCACAAACTCTGAACATGCAGGCTGATCCCAGAGCCTCTGCCTCTGTTCTGATTTGCCATCAGCAGTTAGCCAGTCTGTCTTCTCTCCTGTCTATATTTTCAACAGACAGTCAGACACCAGCCTAGTCTACTGTGCCCTCCACCCCCGAATCCAGGGACACTGTTGAAATCTTTGGAGCCACCTGTTCTCTGCAAGTGATGGGGGCTCATCCCCTACCTATCATGTTTTGCAGGGAGGTCTTCTACCACAGCTGCCTCCAAAGAAATTGTTTTTACAAATCCTTCTTTGAATCTACTTTTGACTTATCTTGTAGCCTCGAAATTTTGGGTTTCCCAGGTGGCTCAGATGGTAAAGAAGGGCTTCCCTGAATCTACTTTTGACTTATTTTATAGCCTCCAAGTGAGAGCTGGAACTTGAGAGTTTGACCAGTGTTTTGGTTAATTCTCCAGGTGGCGCAGTAGTAAAGAATTTACTTGCCAATGAAAGAGACGCAAGAGATGCAGTTTTGATCCCTAGGTTGGGAAGATCCCCTGGAAAAGGAAACTGCAACCCACTCCAATATTCTTGCCTGGAAAATTCCATGGACGAGGAGCCTGGCAGGCTATAGTACATGGGGTCACAGAGTCAGACACACCTACCCATGGACACTGGTCACTGGTTAATTCTTTCTATAAGTTCTCACTTGGAAACTCTTATTTACTATATCTTGGTGAGTCAGTAAAAACTTCTAATTTCAAAAGAACACATACACAAAATAAAAAACAACAACAAAAAAGCAAACTTCCAATTCCATACACTCTACAATTAGATTGAAGGCATTCAGGCCAAACAAGAAACAGATAAATCAAAGTGAAGTTTGATCCAGGCCCAAGTCAACTTTCTAAGATAAAGAAGAGAAATGGGGTCACTGAACTGTGAGTCGGGGGCTGGGGGCATTTTAATCTACAAACCAGAGGTCAGGGTGACATTATTAGTATAGAAAACTTGGGAATATACATCCAAGGTAATTGATACTGGGTTATATCTTGAGGGTAGGTGTGGGCATATTTGCATTTTTGAAAGTTCACTGTGGCCACACTTTGAAGTGTGGAATGAAGAGGTTGAGGTTGGAGACCCAGGAGAGGTTATTATAGTAAACCAGGTGGGAAACCATAAAGAGGTAAATCATTGCATTGGCTTTGGAAACAGAGGGGAGAAGGCAAAGTTTAAGGCAGTTAAGAGGCAATTCTTCCAGTAATTGATGATAGATAGGATGTAGAGGAAGGAGTTGAAGATGATTTCAAGTTTCTGCCTTGGGCAACTGGGAGAACTGTAATTCTATCCACTGAGATGCAAAAGAGCAGATATGTAGGGGAAAGGTGCCTATTTCTTTGATGGCCAGGGAGGGGATTATGGAAGAAAGGCAGTGAAAGGATCATGGAATCCATATTTAGACTAAATTGGCCTAACCAAAATACCTAGAAGAGAGGAAAT
Organism: Okapia johnstoni; assembly: GCA_024291935.2. Lineage (NCBI taxonomy): Eukaryota > Metazoa > Chordata > Mammalia > Artiodactyla > Giraffidae > Okapia > Okapia johnstoni. The sequence continues at coordinate 26,607,854 of CM044324.1, forward strand.
TCTGAGTAAGGCTTAAGTCTTAAACTGGAGTCTGTAGTAATTCTTTATACCAAAAATTGTCCATTAAAATATGGTTGCTTAACTTTCACTGTAGAAGATAAAATTATTGTAGCACCATTAGATTACTGTTAGTTCTATACTATTCAGTTCAGTTCAGTCTCTCAGTCGTGTCCGACTCTTTGCGACCCCATGAATTGCAGCACGCCAGGCCTCTCTGTCCATCACCAACTCCCGGAGTCTACCCAAACCCATGTCCATGGAGTCGGTGATGCCATCCAACCATCTCATCCTCTGTCGTCCCCTTCTGCTCCCGCCCCCAATCCTACCCAGCATTAGGGTCTTTTCCAATGAGTCAACCCTTCGCATAAGGTGGTCAAAGTATTGGAGTTTCAGCTTCAACATCAGTCCTTCCAATGAACACCCAGGACTGATCTCCTTTAGGATGGACTGGTTGGATCTCCTTGCAGTCCAAGGGACTCTCAAGAGTCTTCTCCAACACCACAGTTCAAAAGCATCAATTCTTCGGCACTCAGCTTTCTTCACCGTCCAACTCTCACATCCATACATGACCACTGGAAAAACCATAGCCTTGACTAGATGGACTTTTGTTGGCAAAGTAATGTCTCTGCTTTTAAATATGATATCTAGGTTGGCCATAACCTTCCTTCCAAGGAGTAAGTGTCTTTTAATTTCATGGCTGCAATCACCATCTGCAGTGATTCTGGAGCCCCCAAAAATAAAGTCTGACACTGTTTCCACTGTTTCCCCATCTATTTCCCATGGAGTGATGGGACCGGATGCCATGATCTTAGTTTTCTGAATGTTGAGCTTTAAGCCAACTTTTTCACTCTCCTCTTTCACCTTCATCAAGAGGTTCTTTAGTTCTTCTTCACTTTCTGCCATAAGGGTGGTGTCATCTGCATATCTGAGGTTATTGATATTTCTCCCGGCAATCTTGATTCCTGCTTGTGTTTCTTCCAGCCCAGCGTTTCTCATGATGTACTCTGCATATAAGTTAAATAAGCAGGGTGACAATATACAGCCTTGACGTACTCCTTTTCCTATTTGGAACCAGTCTGTTGTTCCATGTCCAGTTCTAACTGTTGCTTCCTGAGCTGCATACAGGTTTCTCAAGAGACAGGTCAGATGGTCTGGTATTCCCATCTCTTTCAGAATTTTCCACAGTTTATCGTGATCCACACAGTCAAAGTCTTTGGCATAGTCAATAAAGCAGAAATAGATGTTTTTCTGGAACTCTCTTGCTTTTTTGATGATCCAGCGGATATTGGCAATTTGATCTCTGGTTCCTCTGCCTTTTCTAAAACGAGCTTGAACATCTGGAAGTTCATGGTTCATGTATTGCTGAAGCCTGGCTTGGAGAATTTTGAGCATTACTTTACTAGCATGTGAGATGAGTGCAATTGTGCGGTAGTTTGAGCATTCTTTGGCATTGCCTTTCTTTGGGATTGGGATGAAAACTGACCTTTTCCAGTCCTGTGGCCACTGCTGAGTTTTCCAAATTTGCTGGCATATCGAGTGCAGCACTTTCACAGCACCACCTTTGAGGATTTGAAATAGCTCAACTGGAATTCCGTCACCTCCACTAGCTTTGTTTGTAGTGATGCTTTCTAAGGCCCACTTGACTTCACATTCCAGGATGTCTGGCTCTAGGTGAGTGATCACACCATCGTGATTATCTGGGTCGTGAAGATCTTTTTTGTACAGTTCTTCTGTGTATTCTTGCCACCTCTTCTTAATATTTTCTGCTTCTGTTAGGTACATACCATTTCTGTCCTTTATCGAGCCTATCTTTGCATGAAATGTTCCTTTGGTATCTCTAATTTTCTTGAAGAGATCTCTAGTCTTTCCCAATCTGTTGTTTTCCTCTATTTCTTTGCATTGATCACTGAGGAAGGCTTTCTTATCTCTCCTTGCTATTCTTTGGAACTCTGCATTCAGATGGGAATATCTTTCCTTTTCTCCTTTGCTTTTCGCTTCTCTTCTCTTCCCAGCTATCTGTAAGGCCTCCTCAGATAGCCATTTTGCTTTTTTGCTCTACTATTAATCCTATCTAATTGGAAGTGGAAATGACACTAAAAAGTACAGGGAAAAGAAAAAAGGTGTCAGACTAATCCTTCTACCAAGTCTCTTTCTTTGCATTTATTCTATATATGTTTCATCTGCAAATTCATTCCTCCTTTACATCTAGCTCCATTGGGAGCCTGTAAATCACTAAGGCTCCCCTTCCACCCCCATACACTCACCTCACAAGGATAGGCATATGACCTAGGACAGCCAGTTAGAATACCCCAGCCCTCTTGCATCCAGTGATTGGTTCAGGAGTAATCAGTGTCCCAAGCTGCACCAATCAAATTCTTCCTTCTGATGGCTGTAAGGATGTTGGAAAAGAGCATCTATCTCTCTGCCAGGCCTGCTAAGCACCACTGGGGGAGAGTCTGTGGTTGCTGGGTACTGTTTTGTCTTCTCGGATGTGAGACTGAAGCAAACAGCAGCTCTCAGTTTCCAAGTTATGCTAGTCAGAACACATCTCCTTCCCCGCTTTAAAATTTTTCTTAATATAGTTTGAGATGTTTTTCACTTGCAAAAGAGCTCTGACAAGGTTCCTTCGTGTCCACAGACAAAACCCATGGCCCTCCCTTATATGCCCCTACTGCTTTATTGAGATATCATCATACACCATGCCCTTCACCATTTTAAGTACAATTCAGTGGACCTTTTTGTACATTGACAGAACTGTACAACTACCACCATTATCTAATTTTAGAATATTTTCATTGTCCCCAAACGCAATCCCACAAGTATTAGTCATTTCTCACTACTTCCTTTGGTAATCACTAATCTACTCAATGTCTCTATGGATTTTCCTGTTCTGGACACTTTGTGGAAATGGGATCCTACAGTATATGGCTTTTGTGTCTGGTATCTTTCATTAAGCGTGATGTTTTCAAAGTTTATCCATATTATAGCATGTATCATTACATCATTCTTTTTTATAGCCAAATAATAGTACCCATTTTGGTTATCTATTTATCAGTTGATAGACATTTGGAGTATTTCCACTTTGAGGCTACTATTGAAATGCTGCTATATTTGTGTAGATGATCTTGTGTGGACATACGTTTTGGTTCTCTTGGGTATCCATCGAGGGGTGAAATTGCTGAGTCACGTGGTAACTCTATGTTTAAACTTTTGAGGAACTGCCAAATTATTTTCCAAAATAGATGCATCATTTTACATTCCCACCAGCAATGTATGAGGGTTCAAATTTTTCCACATACTCACTACACTTCTTATCATCCGTCTTTTTTACGTTGTCATCCAGATGGATATAAAGTGGTACCTAATTGTGGTTTTGATTTACATTTCCATGGGGGAATATTTCATGTGCTTATTGGCCACTTGTAAACCTTTTTTGGAAAAATATTTAAAAGTTGAGTTATTTGCCGTTTTTTTGTTGGGTTGTAATAGTTCCTCACATTTTCTGGTTATAAGTCTATTACTTATAGGATTTGCAAATAAATATGTTCTCTCATTCTGAAGGTTGCTGTTTTACTTATTGTTTTCCATGAAGGACAAAACCAAAAAATTTTAATGAAGTCAATTTATTTATTTTTCTTTTTTCACATGTGCTTATGGTATTATATCTAAAAAAACAAAACAAAACAAAACCATGGCCTAAGCCAAGAACACAAAGATTTACACTTAGAATGCTTTCTTCTGAGAGTTTACAGCTTTAGGTCTATGATCCATTTTGAGTCAATTTTGTATCCTGTTACTTCTTGCCTCTCTCTCTCTCTCTTTGTTCTTGTCCAGTTGCGCTATGATTTCTGGTACACAAACATCCTAGGTATATTTTTTAGAGGACGTGAATAAATATGGATCCCAAAAAGGACTTTGAACTTAAATAAGCTTAGAAAAGCTTGCAGAGTATATTTCCCTCTTGAAGATTCACAGTGTATATTTACTCATTAGAGGCTTAAAGTCAGCAAGCAGCAGGAGAAGAAATCGTTGTGTTTTGGTTCATCTTGCGCTTACAGATACCACAGTCTGATGGATGCCGTGTTGTGCGTCCCTGATGCCCCTTTGGAAGAGGACTCATTCCAGCTGCTGACAGTGCCCCTGGGGGCCACCCCTCAGCTGTTGGCCACCCTAGGTGATTGGCTCCTCTGAGTTTAGCTACCTTATCCAAGGTCATGCTTCCTTCCGGGAATGGACCACAGCCAAACTCTGATTGGCCTAGGAATGTAAACGCCTGGCTATCTCCCCCAAATCACGACAGATTCGCAAGTTCATTTCATCTTCAGAATCCCTGCCGCCCCAGCTGAGGCCGCCCCTTAATCAGCTTTCCTCTCTCTGTCTGATCTTGCTTCCAGCCTATCCCTTCTCTTTCTCAAGTGTCAATCCTAAAAACATGCCTTCAGAACTGGCTTCCATGCAAAAGAGCATCTCAGCAGCTGCTTCTAGGAAAACCCAACCTGTGACCAAATAGAATTTCCTAAACACATTGGAGTACCGAATTTTAATTTTTAGGGGACACTTACTACCAGGGTGGCAGTGAAGAACACCACTTTGGGAAATGTAAATCTAGCAGAAGCAAGACTTGCAACCAAAAGAACTGATGTACATTCAGATTTGTCTGCTGATTGGCTATTTGATCTTTTTAAAAACACATTTATTTATTTGGTATAATGGATCTTTAGTTGTGGCATGGGGGATCAGGTTCCCTAACCAGTGATCGAACCCAAGCCTCCTGCACGGGCCCCCTGAATGGCGAGCATGGAGTGTCTGGCTATTTGATCTTGATCCAGCTTCCTATTCTGCTGGACCTTCAGTCTATCCTCAATAAAATGAGTACTGTAAAATCCACATCCGGAAATCTGAACAGGCCCATAAGTGCTTAGTTGATCCTTCCAAAGTGAAAGTGTTAGTCGCTCAGTCATGTCTGACTCTTTGTAATGCCATGGACTGTAGCCCGCCAGGCTTCTCTGTCCATGGAATTCTCCAGGCAAGAATACTGGAGTGAGTTGCCAATCCCTTCTCCAGGGGATCTTCCCAACCCAGGGATTGAACCCGGAGTCTCCCATATTGCAGGCAGATTCTCTACTGTCTGAGCCAGCAGGCAAGCCCAATCCTTCCAAAAGATCTCCACAAAGCAGGGGTTTTGTGTAGTTTATATACTACTATGTCCCAAGTCCCTAGAGCTATCTGGTACATAGTAAACATTCTATGAATATTTGAATTCATTAAGTAAATAACATGCAACTAACTGTGGAAAGTTTTATTGAGGTATATTTCCTGTCCATATTGTTGAATAGGTCATTTGTGAAAAGGAAAAGTGGAGATTACTTTCACAAGGTCTGCTAGCTGACCTTTTCCATACTCACTGGGAGCCATAAAAACACTGGCACCATTACTATGAGATTTCTTGGGCAATGTCCCACAAACCTTTAAGTACAGCCACCAATTTAATTTGCTGACCTTTCCTGTAATTTCTGGTGTAGGTCATAGTCTTGAGCAAATAAGCTAAAAAGTCACTTGCATTGACTATTGTATTAGATTAAAGCAAGCCTCATAAAGTCCCAGTGAAATGCATTTTGAAGGCTTATTAATTTGAATTGGAAAACATCTTGAAGCTTACCGAGAAGAATCAAAATTTCATGCCATGTTTGCCTGCTGTACCATGAACAGGATGGAGACATTCAACTTCATTTAGCACACCCCAAGGCTTGTGTTACTGGAGTAAGACATGGCAACCCACTCCAGTATCCTTGCCTGGACAATTCCATGGACAGAGGAGCCTGGAGGGCTACAGTCCACGGGGTCACAAAGAGTCAGACGTGACTGAAGCAACTGAGCACACACAGGCGTATGTTGTTAGGAGTTTTTCCTACTGGCAGTGGCACCAGAGAGCAAGAGTGAATAAAATTCCTCAGGGCAGCATTGTTTGTGTTGGATTTTATGCATGATTTTGCTAAAAGACATAGTCTTTTCCCATAGGAAGACTTCAGGGGGACTAACACCCTTCTAGAAGCAGGAAAGTTTTGGGATTTTGCTCTTGACTCTCAGGCATAATTTAAGGGGAGAAAAACACATCACCACAAGCTCCTAGAAGAAAGAAAAGACCCATGTGGAGAGATCCAATCAGGTAGAAGAGGGACACAAGGATGCTGCTCGTTGTAGCTGGAGCTTAAGAAGACGTGTTGAAGATGTCACCTGAATTGTGTCCTGAAGACTAAATATTTCTGATGGTGAGGTTATGAGGGCAGGGCATTCCAGGAACAGTGCAAATGGTATAATCCTAGAAACCAATCAAGACAGGATACAGAGCGCCAAAGGGAAATGTGATGGGCAATGAGAATGCACAGATGGTGCTGGGAATGAAAGAATCATGAACATTTTACTACATGTGATTGATCACTGAGTTAGCAATTCTCTTCTCTAGTTCTCACATTGTGTCTCATGCCCCAAGTCTTGAAGCAAGTTTTAAACTATAAAACTACACGGAAACAACATATCTGAAGGTCAGGCTTCTGAAAAGTTTGTGTCTCTGGAATAAAACCTTGAATGTCAAAATAACTGAAAACAAAAGAGAAGAAGAGAGAATAAGTAAGAAAGAGAAAGATAAAGGAGGAGGAAGAAGAAGAGAGAGAAAAGGGAAAACAGAAAGATCTCCAGGAATCACTAAAACCTTATTGCAGAGGATGGGTTTAGGAGTTCAACAGTCTAGGCTTGAATCCTGATCCTGTCACTTATTAATCCTAAGTGGGACCTCACTAAGGTCCCATGGGACTTCACAAAGCTCCATTTCTTGTGATGCAAGTTGGCATCACAGTCTCATCCACCCTGGGGGTGGGGACCAGATGGAGATAGTCTTAAAGCCTCTTGTGAGTGACCTCAAGCAGGGGGCACTCAATCTGTCTACCTGCTCGGTGAAGCTGCCAGCTGCTCTCACTACCTCCTGGCACTAAAGCTCATGGCTTTTCTCAAAAGGCAAGTTCTTCTGTTCTTAATCTACTGTCTGTATTCAAATGAGATTTTTTGCTCACCTTGTTTGTTGGACATTGGCACTCAAGCAGGGATGTTATCACAGGGAGAGTCTCCTGGAAACATACATGATCAACCAGGCTGGCAGCAGAGGGCGGGACCAGCAATGCAGATTGCATGTCTACACTGTGCTTATTTGGCTACGTCTTAAAGCATCAAGAGGACACAGTGGGTGTGGTAACAGTGTCCTTGAGTTGGAATGAAAGGCTGAATTCCTTCCTTCAGTCCAAGTACCTTCCATTACCAAAGCATCAGGAATGATGTGGGGATGATAGAGGGTGAACATGACAGTTGTTTTAAATGGAGATGGTAACAAACCGGGCAGTCTCTCACATGGCTAGGACATTTTCCATTCAAAACAGTCAAAATGAGCAAATGTTTGAGTCATCTGAAAAAAATTTTACTTCCGAAGGAGGCTGTAGATGACTTATTTTCCAGGAATGCTTGATAATGAATTGTCAAATCTGCTGAGTGAGGTGAGAAACAGGTGCTCACAGGTTGTTTGCCGATTGAATGGGTTCTGTTTTGCTTTTGTTGTGCACAATGAAACAGGTAAAACCACCATTTTTTCCTTCATTGGTGCCTCAACTTCATCCCAAAGGATGAATCCTCTTCTCCCAATATTCCCTGTTCCAACTCATGGCACTGCCATCCTGAGCCTTCCAGACTGGAGATGGGGGGATGTCTTCAAGTCTTCTCTGCCCCTCTTCTCTGCATCAAGATGATGGGCCAGTCTACAAACACTTTTCTGTAACATTTTGTCCGTTTGTGTCCATCTCTTGAGTCCTACTTAAACAGATAATTCTTTTTCACCCCGAGGTTGCAGTACCTTCGGGAAGGCAGCTATCCTTTAAATCCATCCCATTCTACACCCCACATGAAAATGGTCATCCGAGAATCTGGCTGGGACTTTCCCACAACCTGATCATGAGCACCTCTCTTAAAGTACTTTCAGCCTCTGCTTCTCAGCAGCAGGGTGAAGGCATACTCATTGGAAGCATTGTTGGAAGGGGCAGAGTCACTTCTGGGAGGAGCCCTCCATTTCTGGGATGAGAGACCCTCCGGAGCTTTTCTCTTTCTTCTCCCACAGTGACCAGTGTGCCCCAGACAGTGGCAACACCATCAGCCTGAGTCCTGGGGTAAGGGCAGTGTAAGGACAGTGTGCAGTGCAGCCTGTAGCTGCCCCATGAATGTAACTAACATATATGGCAAATCCAGCTTGTAGTCTTCCGTCATCAGTGTTTAGTGGTATATGGCAAGTCCAGCTTGTGGTCTTAAGCCATTGGGGTTTAGTGGTTGCTCAGAACTGAGCCCATGTTGACTGATGCATCCCTTCCCAAGGCTTCAAGGCTCCCCATTATACTGAGACTCTCTTCCAAGCCCTTTCACACAGCATTGAAGAACCTCTGATGCAAATCTACCCTTCTACTTGCTCTCCTGAGCTGTCCCTTTACACAGTCTGTATCTCAACTGAGCTGGACCAGTTTCTGCTCCCCAAGCCTCCACCCCCTTCCCTCTATTCCATGTGTGCGTGGGTGCTAAGTCACTTCAGTCATGTCTCCACGTCTTTGCGACCCTATGGATGATAGACCGCCAGGCTTCTCTGTCCATGGAATTCTCCAGGCAAGAATACTGGAGTAGGCTGCCATGGCCTCCTCCAGGGGATCTTAAAATGCTTTTCCCCATGTTTCCCATCACCAGTCAAGACCTATGCCTCCCTTAATACCTCCCTCAGACATAATTTTTCAAATGTGGCCTTTCCTGATTCCTCCTGCCCCTACCTTAGTCCCCTGAAGTGTCTCTGTTCTCTGTCACTCTAATCACTCTGTAAGGTCCTTAGGTGAGAAACCTGTCACCCTGGGCACTATACCCTTATTACCTACAAGCCAAGCTCAGAAACACCACCATTCAGTGCTCCTGGAGGGAATTCCCTGCTGTGGATTTTATAAATAAGACACCACTAGCCGATGAGATGCAGGTTTCCACCAGAAAAGTTCATCATAACTGATTCCTGGACCACAGGGGATCGTTTTATTTTTTCCTCTATGGTTTGTGTTTTGTTTTTAACAATGAAGCTCTGGTCACGATGAATAAGCCCTTTAGAGGACACTAGTTATTTCCTTCTCTTTCTCATGTCTCCCAAAAAGAAGTGGGTAAAAAGCCCTGCAGGGTGAACAGAAGGTTTATGAAGACATTTAATTTTTCAGAATTTTCTAAAGCAGACTACAAATCAGCCTAACTGATTCCAGTTGTGGGCTGATGTGAGTCTAGGCTCACATCTTCTCCGCCAAGCAGACTGGGTAAAGTTTTAGCCAAGTCTCCATATGGCTGGTGTTCGGTACATATTTGTGATGGATTGACTGCATTCTGGGTGCCAGATCCAGGCGTTTCCAAAGTGAAAAGAAATACCGATGGCTCTCTCTTTTCCTGTGTTAAAAAGTACAATGTGTACAGCATTCCGTGGGTCCCTGGGACTGGCCTGAATGTCTTCCAGTGTAATCAAACCCCCGATTGGTCCGCACTCAGAGGATGCAGTGGAAAAGCAGAAAATAGAATTTTTTGATGTCACACTTGGGCGCTAATGAGTCTCCATGAATCCCCTGGTTTCTCCTGCCTCTTGGATACCAGCTGCCCTCTTTATCTGGACAGCAAGGTTCTGATCTGCACAAATGAACGTCTATATTTTCTAAGTCAGTGCTCTTAAAAGGAACCGTGAGAGCAGAAATGGGATTCACCAAAAGAATACTGAGAAGCTGAAAGAATCAGGAAATCTGAGAATCAGATTCAGAAATCTCACTGCCCTCCAGAATCAACTCATCATGGACCAGCCCAGGGTGAGACCCGCCATCTTTCCTGCTGGTCTAGGGTTTAGGCTTCTGTTCTCCCGGCTAGAATTATAGTCATTCCTTCTCTGCCCCTGGAATCTTCTTCAAGGACCTCTGCCTCCAGCTATAGTGGTTGGCTGGTCCAGATTGAACAGTATCTGAAGGGCGAGGCCAAGGTCACAGGCCCACACTCTTAGTTGGCACCTGAGGATGTGCCATTCTCGGGGGGCCTCACTACTCACAGTTTGAGCCACGAAGGAAAGTGTGAATTTTGCATCGCCTATCTCCCACCAAGACTCAGGTGGGGGACCTTACCTCACACAGGGCGGAGCTTAGATGCAAAGTCACCAAGAAGCGTGATAATGTCCACACTTAACCAGATACGCAGCACTCACTGCATTGTGTGTCTGTGTTCTTTGGTCTATGAACTCCTTCTGGAGCAACTGGAAACAGGATGTGAAGGGAGAGGCCAAGGTGACCCCCACACCCATTTTGGGGACTCCCATGCAGTCCCAGCAGCTAAGGCCCCTGAGTGCCCACACTGTGCCTAGTGTGGCTGGAAGACCCTCATTCTGTGGGACTGTTTGTACCCTGGTTGGTACAAGCCCACCTCTCAAACCAATTGGAGAATTGGGGGAGTATCTCAAACTTGGTACCAACCCCCTGGGGACCTTGTTAAGGCACAGATTTAAGGGATGAGGCTGGGATCCTTCATTTCTAATAAGCTCCCAGGTGACATTGTGGCTGTAGTTCATGGATGTACCCAGGAGAGCTGAGCACAAGAGATCAGCATGCCTAGAGTGCTACAAACCTGGAGAGCACTTTGATGGATCACAGCACCATGGAGCTTCTTGGGGCAGGGAGGGCAAGATCCTAGCCTTGACAAACTGGCAGGAGTTCATTAGATGGCCTGGCTTGAGCCTGGAGGTGTAATAGACCAAGCCTGATGCACCATCCTGGTTCGCCCAGATCTGTCCTGATTTAAGTGCCGAAGGCCTTGCGTCCCGGGAACAAGTATCGTATTTCTCTGATATTTGCCCAGTCACCCCAGCCAGAGGCACACAGCAACGGCATGCCATTTGCTCAACAGGTTGGCCAAGTTTACCCTCTGCAGGCTGAAGTCACAGGGAGTCTGTTTCATTTCTGATCTTAGTAAAGCCTTGGAAAGGAAGCAGTGAAGTTTTCGATTATTTTTTCCTTAATATCTTAGTGACATCAATCTTCACATCACTGTTTTACGGTAATAGTTCTAAAGAGAACTTTGTGTTGTTGTTGTTCAGTCGCTAAGTCATGTCCAACTCGTTGAGACCTCCATGGACTGAAGCAACCCAGGCTTCCCTGTCCTTCACTCTCTCTGGGAGTTTGTTCAGACTCATGTCCATTGAAGTCAGCGATGGGGCTTCCCTGGCAGCTCAGATGGTAAAGAATCTGCCTGCAATGCAGGAGACCCAGGTTCAGTTCCTGGGTTCGGGAAGATCCCCTGGAGAAGGGAATGGCAACCCACTCCAATTTGCTCACCTGGAGAATTCCATGGATAGAGGAGCCTGGCAAGCTACAGTCCATGGGGTCAGGAAGAGTCAGACATGACTGAGTGAGTAGCGCTTTTCATATTCAAATGCTGTGCAGAGCCGTGCAGGCTTAGAGGAGCATGCGACCTGAGGCCAGACCTCACAGGGCTCCAGTCTCAACCTTGATATACATTAGCTGTGCAGCCTCCGTCCAGGTAGGCACTTCTCTGTATCCACATTTCTTTCTTTCTATCTCCTTCTTCAGGGTGGTTGTGATCATCGGATGAGAGTATCTGTACACTTAACCCCAGAAGTGCACAGTAACTGACCCTTGGCTTAGGGAACATAAGGGAGAAAGAGGCAGCAGGCAGTGAGAAGTAACAAAGAGGGGGAGGAAAGGGAAAAAACCTCAGCAGAAGAGATACAGGAATTGACCTTGACCTTGACCCTTAGGTACAATGTTTGCATGATGGATGCAGACAGAAACAGCTTGCTTTGGCACCACTGGTGGTATCAAGAAAACTGCATCTGAGAGCAGGGGCCTCACCACTGACAGCTGTGGGAATGAGGGAGCTTGATTTGTACAAAGGTCTCAAGGTCCTCATAGGGAAGATGCCAACCCACTCCTGGACATAGGGTTCATGGATGGACTTCTCTTTTCTCTGAGGCAAGTAGCAGTTTTCTCAGTTTAGAACTTGGAGCTGATAGCTGAGAGTAACAGCGTTCTTTAAACATTTTTCTTGCCCTCCATCTGTCCCCATCTCAACTCACAGGCTCCCCTAGAAGCGCCCGGCTTGCTAGGAATTTCTTGCAACAATTCCAACCATCCCAGCTGTCGCATCCAAGAACCACTATTTTTGATAACAAGGGTCAGAGTGCTGGGGGGCCTCTTTCGTATTGAGGCTGCACCCTTGTGCTGGTGCTGGCTACGTGGCGGCCTCGAGCTGAATCAGGACTGTGGTGCAGTGTGTGTGTGTGTGTGTGTGTGTGTGTGTGTGTGTGTGTGTGTGTGTTGGAGTTGGGATGTCGACCCTCCTCCAGCTTCTAGCACTGTTCACGTCCAGGAAGGTAGGGCTGCATGGCTTTGAAGGGAGAGAGTTTGCCTTTGAAAAGCATTTCTGGTCGTTAGTGAAATCTCTCCCACTTCCTCTCTTTGACCCAGTGTAACTTTTTGCAACCGATTTCAATCAGGAAGGCTGAGTTTTAAGTCTACATGTTTATTTGCAGACAAACTCCTCTATGGCTGCATTCTCGTGGCTTCAGTTCAGTTCAGTTCAGTCGCTCAGTCGTGTCCGACTCTTTGCGACCCCATGGACTGCAGCATGCCAGGCCTCCCTGTCCATCACCAGCTCCCAGACTTTACTCAAACTCATGTCCATTGAGTCAGTGATGCCATCCAACCATCTCATCTTCTGTTGTCCCCTTCTTCTCCCGCCTTCCATCTTTCCCAGCATCAGGGCCTTTTCATATGAGTCAGCTCTTCACATCAGGTGGCCCAAATATTGGAGTTTCAGCTTCAACATCAGTGGCTTAGAGAAGGTGTATTCTTGCTAAAGTGCTGTCTCTGGGCTGGGGTGGGGGGAGGGGCATCACTCCAAAGAGGTGGGGTCACATATGGGCGTGGCTGTGTGTTAGCCATTTTCCTCCCCTTTTCCTTTCCGAAAGCTCTAATTATGTATCTTGGAAAGAAGATAGAACGGGGGGTGGTAGACACACACACACACAAAACATGTCTTCTCTTGAAAATTTCGAGCACAGCACTGCCGTTTTTAAGGGGCACTTGTATTTGTGCGATGGCTGAACAATGCAGAGAGATATTCGTGCCTAGTACTGGCTTAACACAGGCCTGCCCAGGATGCCATCATGTTCAACTCCATCAGGAAAGCATGTGCTTGACCATAAAAGCTTACCCAGGGCCGGGGTGTTGGGGGAGACCTCCAACTGCAGGTGAGTGAACTGTGAAAGCTCTGACCTGGAGGAGTGTTCTCTTGGCAAACAGCAGGCCATGGAGGGTCACTGGGCCCTGCTGCATGCTCCTGATGACAATCACAAAAAGGAAGCAGGATGCAACCCATAGGATGGAGGTACTGGGGGCCCTGACAACATCGGACAGTCTTTATTCCTGTCCTGTTTCCTGCTTCTCCTTCCATCCCAGCCTCTCTGCCCCACTCTGAGTGAGAATGTCTCATAATAGATTGTCTCCCTTGCTTCCCATGGTTCGACATCCTGACACACACGTGACTGTGTTAGTCTGCTCCATCTGCTGTAACAAAAGACGCCAGAGTGTTTTGGAGTCTGGAGACTTGAACCACAGACATTTCTTTGCTCAGTTTCTGCAGGCTGGACATCCAAGGTCAAGGTGTCAGCAAGTTTGGTGTCTGTTGGTCTGGTGTTTGCAGCTGGCTCCCTACTGGGCTTGTAGACGGAACAGCCTCCTCACTGTTCTCTCACAAACTTTTTCCTGTGCAGCTACCTCCTCTTCCCCTTGCCTCTTCTCAAGAGAACACCAGCCCTACTGGGTTAGGGCCCCACCCACCCTTATGATCTCATTCAGTCTTCATCACCGCCTTAAAGGTCATGTCTCCCTTATACAGTCACAATAGAGATCAGAGCTTCAACACATGAGTTTGGGGGGAACATGCCCCAGGCCTGGCACGGGTGTTTCTGAACTCACATGTGGACACAGTACAACCACAGATGACGCACAGATGACACCCCTGCATGCATGTGAGTGTGCTCCCATGCAGGCCACAGTGGGCCAGGACAGAGCCACATGGGCCCAGGGACACGGCCCACAGTGACACAAGCTGAGTTGGCCAGTGGGGACACATGTGGTAAGATGTCCAGTGACTCCAACCCTGGGCAGGGCCCTGGAAAGGAGACCTTTGCCCTTTAACCAGAAACCAGATGGCAACGCGGGAGTCGGGGAGAACGGTCAGTGAGCAGATATTCCTGAGCTAATCAGAGCAGGAACAAGGAGGATCAGAGCCAGGCCATCCAACCTGGATGTGGCCCCTTCCTCCTCCTGAGGACTCCATCCTGAATGGATGACTGAAACCCTGAGGGAAGGGGTTCCTGCTTCAGGTCTGGACCCCCCACCAGGGCTTCTGGTGCCAGAGCTGCCCTGGGAAGACTCCCTCATGCCCTCCGGTAAGCAGGGGCATCTAGGGATCAACCCCGGACCCCCAGATTGGTAATTTGTGGAGAAACAAGTGAGAGGTGCTGCCTGGAGCCTGTTGTCCAAGACAATTGTCTGGACTTGCCCTGTGGATTTGATGCTCTCCGGGGGAAGGAATCAGATGGAGGGGAATAGAATCCCGCCCCCTCCCACCCTACTGGGCAGTGGTGGTTTGGTGGCTAAATCTTGTCCAACTCTTGCAACCCCGTGCTGTAGCCAGCCAGGCTCCTCTGTCCATTCTCTCTGGAGGGGATTCTCCAGGCAAGAATACTGGAGTGGGTTACCATTTCCTTCTCCAGAGGATCTTCCCGACCCAAGGTTCGAACTCCGATCTTCTGCATTGCAAGCAAATTCTTTACGGACTGAGCTGTGGGGAAGCCTCTGCTGAGCAGGGACGGTATCTTCCCCCAGAGAAATGCCGGGCCTGCGTTACCCGCTGTCGACCAGCAGGGGGCGGTTCCAGTTTGCCTAAGCGCTGACAGACAGTGATTTTTCTGGTCTTCGTATCATCTCTCTTCAAGGGAAAATGGTGAAATATTGCAGAACATTGAAACAGGAACAGACTCTGTCTTAGATGCTCCCTTAATTCTCTAAGAATCTCAGGATGCCGCTGATGGTGATGTTCCCTAATTGTTCTTGTTTTCTCCTAGTTTCTACCTCTTTCATTTTCAAAGATGGACTCATTTTCAAAGGGTCCTAACAGGGCTCTTGTCACTCAGAGTCAATGCCCAAGTCCTCATAACGGCTGCAAAGCACTGTCCTGGGGCATCTCTGAGCACATCCGCAAGGACCCCCCTGGCCCACGCCATCCTGTTGTTGTTTTGTTGCTAAGTCATGTCTGACTCTTTGCGACCTTATGGACTGTAGCCCACCAGGCTCCTCTGTCCACGGGGATTCTCCAGTCAAGAATACTGGAGTGGGTCGCCATTTCCTTCTCCAGGGGATCTTCCCAACCCAGGGATCGAAGCCACGTCTCCTTCATTGGCAGGCGGGTTCTTTACCACTGAGCCACCTGGGAAGCCCTCACCCGACTCTAGACCCTCAAATGCCAATTATGCCCCACCCCAGGATCTGTTCGCTTGCTCGCTATGTCCCCTCCCACCTGGAGGCCCCCCTCACAGATACCCCACGGCTGCCTTCCGCCCCCTCCTCAGGTCAGGTTCAAATGTCTCCCTCTCAGTGGGGCCCCTGGCCACCTGTCTGAGCTCTCACCTAGGCTCCCCCACCCCCAGCCCCTCCACAGCACTCCCCACCACCTAGGTCTTTGCATTTTACTTATTTATCATGAGTTTCCACCCCCCCCCCCATTAGACTATTAACTCCATGTATGGTTGATTCCTTGCAACATCTCTAGGGCCCAGAAATGCAGCTAGTAGATGTATCAACAGCTGTTAAACAGGCCAGTTCACTCCCTGCTTGAAAGTCTTAAGAAATGCCCAAGACCCACAACATGCTAGAATTCGTGCTGCACTTACTGTGCCCACTTCTCCCCTCATCTCAGGACACTGGTTTCTCTCATTTACCATCCCGCAGCCCCATCAGTCTTTTTCCTGTTCTTCAAACAGGTCTTAAGGATGTATGTGCAATTTCCACTGCCTGGGGTCCTTGGGCTCCTGCCTCATGATGAGTTCTGCCTAAGTTCTCCCTTAGATGCTTAAAATGGTCCCACTCCCGAGAGGCCATCCCCACTGTGTTACCCTCACCACGAGCCACGTTGTCTGTTTTAGCCTCTGATCTGTTTCTCTCTAGTCATTCTGAGAATCATGATTGCTTTGCTTGTTTGCATGTTTTTTTCTTCCTCCATCTGAATGTAAGCTCTGTGGGAGTTTCAGAAACTGAAGGATTTGAGTGTTTTTTTACCCTCCGCACAAGCTCACTGGCTCACCTGTCACAACTGCGTGGATGCCGGCAGAAGACATGAGACTCCTGGGTCAGAAACAAGCAATGAAGCAGCTCAGGGGACAGTGTGAACTTCAGGCTCCTCCATCAGCTCCCCTCATCTGTTAAGTTCAGGTTGATGCCACACACCCAGGGCTGGCATCACAGCTCAGGAACTCTGTGCTTAAGGAACCCCAATCATTTATCATGGGCTGCCAGCAAACCTGACCTTGGCCTTGGAGGGAGTCATCTTTATTACATGACATAGGACAAACTTCCCTTTTCTCTAAAGGGAGATCCTATCTCTTTTTTCCCAAGCTATTTGCCATACAAACATCCTTGAAAAGAATAGTGCCTCTGCTGGCAAGAGGTACAGAGATGTGAGGGACCACGGAGAACCGCCTCCCTGCAGAGGGCAGAGTTCATGAATGTGCTCATCACTGTCCCAGCCCATCACACCAGCCACCAGAATGGAAGCCATGGGGCTGCATCAGCCAAGCAGAGTTGGTGCCATTTTCAGAAACACTGAACAGGCATACAGACCAGCAGTGGTTCTATGGGAAAAGCACCTTCTTTATTGCTTTCTGTATCATGGATTTTCATTCTGGAATTTCTCTTGGCTTGCTCCTGTCTGGAAAATGAGATAAAAGTACCATTCGAACCTGACATAGCCATGATGGAACAGAGTTGTCTCTGGGAGATGCTTAAGGATTGTGGTGGAAAATAATAGTATTAAAGATGACTTTTGTTTAGGAAACTCCAAGGTTAAGACAGACACTGTGTAAGGAGGGAGGGTGAGCCTCTACAAAAGGAAATAATTGGGGGAGGTGTTTGGCGGGCTATAAGAAGAAACAGTGTTTATCTCCGCTGTCCCTATACATTCAGAATCTGGGGTATCTTCCTGGACAGGTCATCAGGCATGAGACCAGAGGCTGACTGCAAACTTTAGCCGACCCCCACGTCCCACATCCAGTCAATCATGAAGACTGGTCTTTCCGGATTCCTGGTTCCTTCCTGTCCCATCCCCATGGCCCCTACCAAGTTCACAATATTATTGTCAACCTCTGACACCATTTCTTCAGCCTTCTAGTAAATTTCCCTGCCTCCATTCCATTGTCCACACTTCTGCCTTGGAGATCTTTCCAAAATGAAATTCTGATTGTGTCATTCCCCTTCTTCAAATTTTCAGTGATTTCCTATTTCCTTTAGGATAAAGCTCTAATTCAAAAGGGCTCATGAGATGAGACCCTCCTTGCATGACTTCTCCGCTTCTGCTTCACTCTGACCGCCTCTCCCCTTCATCCTCTTTGTTTCAGCCACAATTTAAGTATTCCCCTGGGCAAGAATGCCTTCTCCACCATTCTTGGGAAAATGTTCAGAGTTCCACGAAAAAGAAGCTGAGGAATCAGGAAATAATAATCTTAAAAGAATTAAGGCTTAACATCGGAACATTTCTGCTCCGGAGGCATCAATGCTACCAAGTGGAAAGTGAGAGCAGGAAACGCTGGCATGTATTGGGTAAAAAGCTCATTTGGGTTTTTCTGTGAGAGCTTACTTCTGAGAGATTCTTACAACAGAATCCAAAGACAGGGTCACATCGCTGGGAACTGGGCCCAGAGTGAATAGGCGAGACATGATGGAGATTGAGTTGTTCTTGCTGGCAGCTGTGGCCCTATGAAAAGTGTGCTATGTCTATGTCTGCTGACAGTTGATTAATTCTTGCAAAATAAAGACAAATAACTATATGCATAGTATACTTAACACAAACCTTATGAGTAGCTTCCTGAGAAATAAAGATGAAACAATAGATGTTTTTGGCATGCCTCCTGATCCTTCTTTCAGTTAAGGTCTGTTCCTCTAGGAAGTCACCTTGACCTTTAAATCTGAGCCTGGTTGCCCCTCTGGTGTTCTCCTTACTGCTTTCCTACTATGTACTAGACTACATGGAGGATGACTACATTGGTGACCCCCAGAAGAAACACACCTCCTATTTGCATAAATTTACATGACCCCTCCCATACTGACTGTGGGAGTGATCGTGTGACTTGCTTCAACTACCAGGACATTAATCAGAGTGATACAGACCTGTATCCTGCTAAGACCTGTATCCTGGGGCCTGTTTCCTTGAAACTCTCCTCCTTGGAAGTCAGTCACCACACCTTCAAGAAACCCAGGCTTGGCTACTGAAAGATGTGAGACCCTGGTGGGAAGATGGCCATCTTGGACCTTCCACCCCTCTCCCTGCCAGGCTCCCAGCTGAATGCAGCTGTTCCAGGATGTGAAGCAGAAGAACTGCCCAGCTAAGCCCAGTCCACCCACAGACTTTCGAGAAACAAAGCATCGTTTTTGTTTTTAAATTTTTAGCCATGGAGTTTTACAATGGTATTTGACACAGCAATAGGTAATCCAAACACATTGTGCTGTTATTTCTCTCTTTGCAGATAAACTGTAAATTCTTGGAAGGTAAGTTCACGTCTGCCTTGTTTTACATAGAGGCTCAGTAAATACTTTTGGAAGGACTTTTTCTGAGTCTTGGTTTAGGTCAAACCCAGCAACTTTGCTGGATTCAAGCTTGGCTCCCATCAAACAGGGGGTGATGGAGCATTTTGTGTCTACCTGCACAGAAGTCACTCATGAGAGGAAAGGTACACTCTATGACTCTATGACTCTATGACTTTTCTGTATTTCTCATGCTAAAACTAAGTCACTCCATCAAGTGAAAAACCTGGATCGCTTTAAGACAATTGCTTTAAGACACTGCTACCTAGTGGTGCTTTCTTGCTGTTCTTTGGAAGCCTGTTTAGACTGACAGTTCTTCTTAACACTTTGCTTAGAAAACACCTTTACTTCCAAACACCCAGCAGTTCTGGAGGGGAGGGGAAATGGAAGGTGGTGAGAGAAGAAAAAAGAAACAGTTTGGACTGAATCCAGGCTAAAAATTTTCATCAAGTCAACCTCTGACTCAGCACCGAGTGTGAGGCAATTGCTGTTTCTTCTGAACTCCAGGGAGGTTTTTATCTTGACCATCTGGCAATTAATCATGGTGAACAATGCTATCTCTTCCTTTGTCTTCTTGGCATTGGGTCTTGCTGTTTCATTTTTCACAGGTTTATGCCCAGCATGCAACAAATAGCTGCCAGGGAATGGTTTTGCTCCAAGTAACCCTACCAGAAAGTGGACCAGAAAGGACTTTGAACAGCCCAAGTTGAGATTGCAAAGATCCCCAAGGGCAGGAGGGCACTGGTGTTCAGAAGGAATGAGCATCTGCCTGGCAGCCCCACCACCAGCCTGGACTTCTGCTCCCTGCCTCTGTTGTTCCCTGGCACTGGGAGAACCAGCCTGATTTGTACCTTGGTCTTTGGAGACGTCCAACCCCAGATTGAGGTTTTCTCGGCTTTAGGATGAAGCATGAATGGTTCACTATCTGGCGCTGTCTCTCTCTTATCTCTGAACCCACGAATCATTTTCTCTGCCGTCACTGAGATTACAAAAAGACGATGCTCCGGCTGGAAGGTTTCGGTGAAACAGAGTCTGTCCTGCCGGCTATAAGTACCAATTCATGTAATAGGGCCTCAGGGCAGCAGGAGTCTGTCTGTGTGTGTCTCTTTTTTCAAAAATTTTTATTGGAGTGTAGTTGATTTACAATGTTGTGTTAGCTTCAGGTGTATAGCAAAGTGATTCAGTTATACATAACATATATCGACTCTTGTTTTGGATTCTTTTCCCATATAGATCATTAGAGAGTATTGAGCAGAGTTTCCTGTGCTATACAGTAGGCTATTGTTGGTTATCAATTTTATACATGGTGGTGGTGGTGGTTTAGACACTAAGTCATGTCTGACTCTGACGACCCCATGGACTGTAACCTGCCAGGCTCCTCTGTCCGTGAGATCCTCCAGGTAAGAATACAGGAGAGGGTAGCCATTTCCTTCTTCAGGATGTTCCCAGCCCAGAGATCGAACCTAGGTCTCCTGCATTGCAGGCGGATTCTTTACCGACTGAGCCACCAGGGAAGCATTTTACATATATAGGGTATATGTGTCAGTCCTAATCTCTTGCTAAGGAGGTCTTCAAAGAAGAACTTTTCTGTCAGCTGGCACAATACCTGCATCCAATTTTTGATTCCTCTGTACCTGATGATGCCACGTGTCTCAGAAATAGACACATATGTAAAATCTTCAAAAAAATGATTTAAAAAGTGAATTTATTTACAGAACAGAAATAGACCCACAGACACAGAAAGCAACCTTTACCAAAGGGGAAAGAGGGGAAGGATAAATTATGAGTTTGGAATTAACAGATACACACTACTATATGAAAAATAGATAAAAAATAAGAACGTATTGTATAGCACAGGGAACTCTACTCAATATCTTTTAATGACCTATAAGGGAAAAAATTCTGAAAGATAATATACATGTATAACTGAATCACTTTGCTGTACGTTTGAAACTAACACAACATTGCAGATCAACTCTTCTTCAGTAAAAATATATAAATAGGTAAAAAGAAAACTGGACCACCTCCTCCTCCTACAAGGAATGATTCTGCTGACGACCAGTGACCCGAGAAGGTGACCCTGAGCCCCGGAAGAGATCATGGCCCCTGCGGAACACTCAATTTCAGCTTGGGCACACCACGAGTGGAGGTCCCAGATTCGCTGTGTCTGGACTTCTGACCCACAGACCCTGTGAGATGAAATGTGTGTTGTTCTAGCCACTGTCTGCACAGAGGATGAGTTTAACCTTCGCCCCTCATTGCTGCCCCAGCCTGCTTGATCACACAGCGGCCTTGCCCAGTGCTGGATGACTGAGCAGAGCTTTTGTTCCAGGACACCTGCTTCTGAATGGGAAATGCCTTCATCTCCTCCCCTTTGCACCATCACCCCCACTCTCAGACTCCAGACGCTCAGTGTGCACAACGATATGTCAGGAGTTTTGACACCACAAGCCTTCTGGAGCCTCACAGTGACCCTGTCCATGGGGCCTGGGGCCCTAGACACAGTGCCTCTAGAAACACCCCCTTCCTAAGGTCTTAACACCTAGACAGAAGGGAGCATGGAGACTGGAGTCTAAGTTTTTACAGCTCTGAATTCCATGCTGTTTTCACGCTGTACACCAGAGTTGCAGGGAATTTTCTGAGGCTTGAGGATGAATGTTGGAAAGAGGTGGTTTCCCAAAATTACAAACTAGACCACAGTGTTAGGACTCTAGGCAGAGGGGCCTTGCCCGAGGGTAGCGCTAGGGAAGAGGTGAGTGCCCGAAGTATGGTTTCTGGCTCCCTGGGGTCCTTATCTGTCTTCAGTCCTCCCCAGAACATCACACACGTAGTACAGAAAATTTGCTTTTGCTTTGGGAAAGGCTCTGAGGCTCCTGAGGATCCTCTGTCCTCTGCTTCCCCTCTTGAGATTCCATCATCAAGTATGACACCGAAAACAGTCCCGCCTCAGGATGTGGTAGTCATCTCCCCATTCCTGGGAAGCAACAAGTCCAAGCAGGAGAATTGGAGAGGAGAAAGTGAGGTGCTTCCTAGCAATCCCTCCCTTCACCACTGATCCCTTCAAAAAGCAAGGGAAAAGGAGAAAAAGGAACATCGTGGGTGGGAGTGGGGTAAGAAAAAGGGGTTTCTAGCCCTAAGCGCCTGTAGGGATAGACTTGAGGGAGTGAAAAAGGCAGGAAATTGCCAATAAGTGACAAATTCCAAACAGTCAGTGTTAGGTCTTCACTATCCACCAATCACTGTCGGTATGGGCAAACCATGTGTTTTGTTTTTTTTTTTTCTTGGCGATAAGAAGAAATAATATACAAACGGTCACAGTTCAGAACTTGTGGATTCTTCCTGAGAAATGCCAAAAATGAGTTAATGAAGCTTTAATTCTCAGGGAGATTAGCCTGCAGAGCTGGCCTGGCCTCTATCTTTCTTGAACACGGCTTGTCTTCACTGATAACATGGACTAATCACATGTGGGGTGGGGGTTACGTTTGTGCTTTTCTCGCTGCCTTTTTTTTTTTCAGGTGTTTGTTTTGTTTTCCCCAAAGCTGGCACAGGAAATTGTCTTTTGTTTCCAGTAGTCTTTCTGTCTGTTGTTGCTATAGAAATTTCCCTGGGTATCATAACATGGTCCACGGGATGCCCCGATGCCAGCCCTGCGTCCTTGCCACCCTGCGTCCTTGCCGCTCTCCAATGTCCAAAGGGTTCTGAATGATGAGGATGCCTGTTCTTTTCTGCCCAAATGTGGGTGTCCTGTTCGTTTCTGCCCTTCTGTCTCACAGGCTGCAATAATGTCTGCTGTGTTTAATTGGCTCCCACACAAGGGGGCTCCAGCTTGTTCTATCTCTCTGGTCCCTTGGTGGGTGGATATCCTCTCCTTCCTGGATCTGCCTACCTGGGCCATGCCTGGAGTTAGCCTGAGAACCTCCAGGCAAACCAGCCTGTATGTTCCATGGATGAGGAACTTGAGTCAGTGTGTTTTTCTGAAAAGGGGAGATTAGGGCTTATCTAGCAGTTTTAGGGGGAGCCCGGTTAAGAGGGCTTCTATCATGGTGGCAAACCTGGCTATAAAGAAGTCGTGAAGAGAATTCCTTGGTGGTCCAGTAGTTAAAACTCAGTGCTTTCAGGGTTGTGGGCCCAGATTCAATTCCTGGTCAGGGAACTAAGATTCCGCAAGCCGTGAGGTATAGCCAAAATTTTTTCTTAAGTTTAAAAATAATAATAAAAAAGAAAGCAGTGGAAAAAGAGAGTAGGGGTGGGGAACGTTTCTGACCCAGTGTCCACACAAGCAGCAGACACACAGCTAGAGGTTCTTTTTTCGCCAAACCACTCCAGTTGCACATCAGGCTACTATGGAACTGTTTCCACGAAGCAAGTTTTCCAATGAGGCAGGGATGTTGGTGATCCAAGAGAACCGTTCTCCGTACACATAGGTAGGTTGGTGACATTGCCTTGGTGACCCTCCAGCTGTGACCAGCACACCTCCGTGTGCTCCTCTCATCCTTGGACTTGCTAGATCCCACCTCCTAGCTTCTCTCTTTGGAAGGAAACCCACAGGGTCGGGACAGAATTTTCTGGAGTGACTCTAGTATAGTTTGCTTCTCCAGCATCTTCCCTGGTCAGTGCTAGGTGGAGAGGTGGCCCAGGATTATTTTGGTTTTGGTTTGAACCTGAGAGTGTTCTGAGCCCCCACAGGCCTCTTCATCCCATATGCAAAGAACCCCCAACAATATTTCCATCTGAACACGGAAACCCTGTGTTCCCAACCCTGCTCCCACCTACCTGTCGGGTCCCCTCCACCCCACCCCCTACAACCTCACGAAGCACTCTTCCTCCTCCAGACACACGACAAGTTACCTTTAATTTCTTAGAAAATAAATTTTTTCCCGGGAGTTACTGCCCGACAGAGTCTGATGCGTGCTTCAGGTAGGCTGCCTTCTTTTAGCAGGATGTTTCTCTTGATGTTCGTGCCTTGGCACCTCCAATATCCAATACTCATGAAACTGTTGGTTTCGCCTCCTAAGTAGAGGGAATTTTGCTGTCTTCTCTCCACTCCCAAGACTCCCCCTTACTCCCAGCCCTCTTCACCTCTTGTCTGGACCACTGCCAATGCGCTCAGCTGATTTCTTTGCCTCTAGACTCACCTCTCTCCAACCTTTTGTTTAAGAGACTCCAGATACAAATTCGATCATGTCACTTTCCTATTTGAAATCCTTTACATCAAATCTTCAAAGCGCACAGGATGAAGCCAGAGTTCCTCTACCTGGCACACGAGGCCCTGTAAGATCTAGCCTTGCTTTATCTCTGCAATCTTACGTCTGAAGCACAAACCACCTGTCTCAACAGGTCCCCCCCACCCCGATAGTAATCAACTTCACTCATCCTCTGAGATGGTTTCCAGCCTTCATTTTCTTTGTTTGTTTTATTTTTTAATTGGGAGAAAATTGCTTTACAATGTTTTGATGGTTTCTGTCATACAATTCACAAATCATCCATAAGTATACGTATATCTCCTCCCTATTGGGCCTCTCTCCCCTCTTCCCAACCCACCCCTCTAGGTCATCACAGAGCGCCTGGCTGGGCTCCCTGTGTTATATAGCAACATCTCACTGGCTATCTTTATTTTACCCATGATAGTATATACATGTCTACGCTACTTTCTCCACTTGTCCCACTCTCTCCTTCCCCTACTGTGTCCACAAGTCTGTTCTCTATGTCAGCATCTCCATTCCTTCCCTGCAAATAGATTCATCAATATTATTTATCTAGATTCCATATATAAGTGTTAAAATGATATGTCTTCATTTGCTGAGGAGCGTCCCTTCTATGCCTCTCTGTGCTCAGCCAGGACTGTGCCATGCTCTGAGTCCCCAGCCAGCTGTCTGTCATAGCGCCAATCACAGCCACTGTAACTGCTTTTCTTTCTCCCCTAAGAGATGGTGAATTAGCTCTTGTGTCAAGGTCACATTGTGGAAATACTCAGATTAAAGCACTTATAAAGAAATATGTATGGAAATGTTGATTGGGACAAAATCAGATATTTGAAGACAACCCCAAAATACATATTTCTTAATTTGGCAAGTGGTTTATTTTGAGAAAACTGTTAAGTCGAAATTTTTGTTTTTAAAGAGCTTATGTATTGTAAATTAATGATAGTTTACTTCCCTCCCAAATAAAGAACTTATATATAAAAAGCCCCCAGAACTATTTTTAAAAACAGATTCACTGCAGTCTATCTCACAGCTTCAGGTGTGTGCCAGTTGAAAAAACCACAGTGCTGGGAAGTTTTTCACCTTCTCTAAAAGTGAAAGTGAAAGTCCCTCAGTCGTGTCCAACTCTTTGCAAACCCATGGAGGAGCCTGCCAGGCTCCTCTGTCCATGGAATTCTCCAGGCCAGAATACTGGAGTGGCTAGCCTTTCCCTTCTCTAGAAGATCTTCCTGACCTGGGGACTGGACCCAGGTTTCCTGCATTGTTGGCAGATTCTTTACCAGCTGAGCTACCAATGAAGCCCTCACCTTCTCTAAGGATGTCCAGCAAATTATCTTCAATGGATTTGTTGCTGTTGTTCAGTTGCTCAGTCATGTCTGAATCTTTGAGACCCCACGGACTACAGCACACCAGGCTTCCCTGTCCTTCACTGTCTCCCAGAGTTTGCTCAAACTCCTGTCCATTGACTTGGTGATGCCATCCAATCATCTCATCCTCTGTCGTCCCTTTCTCCTCCTGCCTTCAATCTCTCCCAGCATCAGGGTCTTTTTCAAGAGAGTTGGCTCTTCACATTAGGTGGCCAAAGTATTGGAGCTTCAGCTTCAGCATCAGTCCTTCCAATGAATATTCAGGGTTGATTTCCTTTATGATTGACTGGTTTGATCTCCTTACAGTCCAAGGGACTCTCAGGAGTCTTCTCCAGCATCACAGCTCAGAAGCATCAATTCTTCAGTGTTCAGCCTTCTATAGACATGACTGAGTGGCTATCACTTTCTCAAATCTGTACATTTAGAAAAACCAGAGCTTTGACTAGATGGACCTTTGTCGGCAAAGTAATGTCTCTGATTTTTAATACGTTGTCTAGGTTTGTCATATCTTTTCTTCTAAGGAGCAAGTGTATTTTAATTTCATGGCTGCAGTCACCATCTGCAGTGATTTTGGAGCCCAAGAAAATAAAGTTTGTCACTATTTCCATTTTTGCCGCATCTATTTGCCATCAAGTGATGGGACTGGATGCCGTGATCTTTGATTTTTGAAGGTGGAGTTTTAGGCCAGTTTTTTCACTCTCCTCTTTCACCTTCATCAATAGGCTCTTTAGTTTCTCTTCAATGGATAGATGCAGGAAAAAATGAACCAGTAAAGGTGGAGCGTGATCCTCTAGCCTCCTTATCAGTGTGGGGGAAGGAAGACTGGGGACCCCTCTGAGGGTCAGAAATAGAAAAATCTTGGACTTCCCTGGTGGTCCAGTGGTTAAGAATCTGCCTGTCCATGCAGGGGACATGGGTTCAATCCCGGGACATGGGTTCAATCCCTGGCCCTGGAAGACCCCACACATCTTGGGGCAACTAAACCTGTGCGCCACTACTACTGAAGCTGGCGTGCCCTAAAGCATGTACTCTGCAACAAGAGAAGCCACCACGATGAGAAGCCCCCACTCAACACAACTAGAAAAAGCCCATGGGCAACAAGGAAAACCCAGCACAACCAAAAAAAAAAAAGAAACGTCTTTCTGTGCTAAAAGCATGAAAATTTGGGTAAACCCGGATGCAGCATTGTTTTGCCAGGGAAGCCTTAGTGACTGTCAACCTTCCAAGAAGGATGACTCTGTAGGAGTGGGTAGAATTATGTTGTAGTCCTAGAATAGGGCAGCAAAGTTCCTCTGTGGAGTGAAAGTCACCGTGCTGAGATGAAGGAGTCTATTGGCACAGGACAGAATGTTCCAGCACAGGGATAGCTATGTCAAAGCACTGGTTATGAAATGGGGGAGGGGGGGGCGGTCCTCTTTTATGGGGAACAGCTCATTACCTGCAACACTAGGTAAAAGGCCACCACGAAAGCCACCTTACTGAGTCTGGGGTTCCACAGCTTGAGTTTTCCCTGCTAACCAGCATTCTAAGGAATTTTCTTACGACCAGGGATATCCAAGGCTGGTGGAGGCAACAAAATCTGGCCAGAGATAGGAGGCTGGCTCCTGCCCTGCAGGCTGCCCGCAGAGTTGGGATGCCAGCTGTTGCCACCTTGTTCGTGCCCAAGAGGCGTCTAGCATGACTCACCAGGCCTATTTGAAGGAGGTGACCTGGGCCTGGGATTCATGGGACTCTTGAGGGACAGCTTGCCCTCACTGCTTCCTTCTTCCGCAGCTTCAGGCTAAGAAAATTCAAGTCTGCAACCACTGCTGGGGTTCTCCAAGGGAGCATTCTCCTGTCCTCTGCTGTCCTTCCCACCTCCTGCATCCTCTGGTTTCGACTATGTTTTACAAACACCTGGCCAGTGACTTGCCAGAACCCCAAGGTCAGAGGCTGTGGGAGCTGCTCCCACCTGCAGCTGTGGGTCTGGGAATAAACGTGAGGTCCAGAGGCAGTTCTG
The DNA here is from genome assembly GCA_024291935.2 of Okapia johnstoni. Lineage (NCBI taxonomy): Eukaryota > Metazoa > Chordata > Mammalia > Artiodactyla > Giraffidae > Okapia > Okapia johnstoni. Next base: position 26,635,374 of record CM044324.1, read on the forward strand.
GTTCCAGTTCTGGTTAGGGTTAGGCAGAGTGCTTCCTGCCATGGTGGAGTGGGAACCAGCCGCTCTGGGTTTGCCCAAGCTTTCCTGGCTTTAGCACTGGAAAACCTTATCTTGGGAAGCCCCTGGGTCCTGGGCAAATGCGGGTAATGGGTCTCTCTCCCTCCAAGCCCCTGGGGCTGCATGTTGCTCTCCACTCCCCCTCCCCACACCCTCTCTTCCTGCCCAAATAGTTGTGCTTGTCCTCAGATGATGAGCCAACCCTCACTTGTAGGCCTAGTGTCTTAATGGAACTGATAGTAGGTTCCTCTTTGCACCAGTTGTGAGAAATCTTGGCGTCTGCCCAGTGGCCTCTCTCTAACAAATACATAGAGGATCAGTTGATGCCTTCAGTGCGATAATCTTTCTCCTGCAACCATTGGGTTTTGGTTTCCATTCGCCTTATTTTACTATTTACTGTACCATGTCCACTTTTCTGCTTGATGGTCTGCAGCTTTGTAACCATTTTAAATTCTTTTTGAAAGACTTCCAAATTGTTAGGCTTCTCTCAGACCTCTAGAAGGAGGTCTTTCCTAGCTGCTCCTGGCCCTTCTTTGAATTCCCCAGCCCTGGCCGAGAGGCACAGTTATAATAAAATCCATTTTATTGGGCATATGGGGGAAAAAGTCACATTTTTTAGCATCTGTTACTACATACAGAGCTATTTTTAAAAATGTCTCAGCTTATAAAAGATCCTAAATGTCCACTGATGTACGAATGAATGGAAAAAATGAAGTGTATATATAGACAGATAGATAGATAGAAAGATAATGGAATATTACTCAGCCATGAAAAAGAAAGAACCCTGACATTTGCAACATGGATAGACCTTGAGGGCATTGTGCTAAGTGAGATAAGTCAGACAGAGAAAGACAAATACCATATGATTTCACTTACATGTGGAATCTAAGTAACAATAATAGCAATAATAATGATAATAAATAATAATAAAAAGCATAAAAACAAGCTCATAGACACATGGAACAGATTGATGGTTGCCAGAGGCAGGGGTGGGGGAGCTATGGGGGGGCAAAATGGGTGAAGGGAATCAAAAGGCACAAACTTCCAGTTATAAAATAAGTAAGTCCAGGGGATGCAATGTACTGCGGGATGACTGCAGTTAATCACACTGTTTTATATATTTGGAAGTTGCTAAGGGAATTGTTCTTAAAAGCTCTCACCACAAGAAAATAAAAGATTTGTAACTGTGTGCGAAGAGAGACGCTAAATAGATTTTTTATGGTGATCATCACAATATATACAAATATGGAGTCATTATGTTTTATGCCTGAAACTAATATAATGTTATATATCAATCAGATCTTAATAAAAACAGATAAAATATAATGTAAAAATTAAAAAAAAAAAGAAAGGACACCTAGCCCTCCAACAGTGCTCATATTCTGGACATACCTGTGAATTCGTTCTGTCATAGCAGAAAGGCGAATTGAGTCCAGCTGTTACCCTGGGCTGTTACTAGTGGGGGTTCTGTGTGCTGATTCCTCTCCATTTGGAAGACAGCAGCTCTCTCTACATGGGGAATTCCAAGTACAGAACTACTGTTTAGGTTTCTTGGATTGGGCTAACAGAAACTAGCCCCGGTGGGCTCTGTGAACACCAGACTGGATCTGGGTGGCCACTGGGGTTCTGGCTTTGATGAGGTGTGAGGAACATAATTCGACCAGCCACAGTATGGCTTCAAGAATGGGCCTTCCGGACTTCCCTGGTGGTTGAGTGGTTAAGAAATCACCTTGCAATGCAGGGGGCACGGGTTGGTCCCAAGGCAAGATCCCACATGCCACTGAACAGTGAAGCCTGTGCCCCACAGCTACTGAAGCCCATGGTCCTTAGAGCCTGTGCTCCACCACAGCAGAAGCCATCACAATGAGAAGCCTGCGCATGGCAACAAAGAGTAGTCCCAGCTTGAGGCAGCTAAAGAAAGCTGAGGGCAGCAACAAAGACCCAGTGCAGTCAAAAATAAAACAAATACTTTGAAAAAGAATGGGCCTTCCGGTGTCTCTTTATAATTCTTTGCTCCTGACTGTTCTGATTCTCAGTCTGAGAGGTTCTCCTGGGCAAATGAGCTTCTCCCTTTGGTTCTTGCAGAAGGAATCCAGGCACCAAAGTGAAAGTGAAAGTTGCTCAGTCGTGTCCGACTCTTTGTGACCCCATGGACTATAGCCCACCAGGCTGCTCAGTCCATGGGATTCTCCAGGCAAGAATACTGGAGTGGGTGGCCATGCCCTCCTCCAGGGGATCTTCCCAACCCAGGCATTGAACACAGGTCTCCCGCATTTCAGGTGGATTCTTTACAAAGGAAGCCCAAGAATACTGGAGTGGGTAGCCTATCCCTTCTCCAGGGGATCTTCCTGACCCAGGGATCAACCCTCCAGGAACCAAGAGGGAGAGGAATTTAATGTCTCTCATCCAAGTAGGATTTGAATATATGTGATGAGCGAATCTTGGAAAAATGACTTAGAAAATATGTCCCAGGTCTGGTAGCTGCCATCAGCCCCCTTTTCACATACCTTCACAGAATTCACTTCCAGTCTCAATCCCATTCAAATGACAAATTCATCTTTAGATCTGAAAAAATGTGGACTGTGATCACTGTGCATTGTTATCTGAATTGTCCAAGTGACCCAAAGAAAAATGGAGGTGCATTTGCCTGAGTCCTCTTACTTCCCAGACAGATGATGATTCATGTGGAAAATGTTCCCTGTGGTTTTAGAGCATTTTCAAGACACAGCCCTACTTAAGTGGCCTCGGGCTATGAAGACCAACTTCTGTAATAAATGCTTTTTTGTGAAATCTGAAACCTCAGCTAGCTCTGGGTTAAAGCTAAGCACTTCAGCTGATTTCACCAAAATCTTTCCCAGACCTTTGACCTTTATCAGAAACCATACTATTAGGCCTTTGCCCCACTCACAAAATGTACTTTTATTTTTTCCTTCCAGTGGAACATCGTGATCGCACAGAAAAACTTGGCTGAGGTATTGGGTTTGTGTCCAGTTTAAGACAAATGTGCCCAGGATGATACATTCAACCTGATCTGTGGTTTCCTTTTCTTGAGAAATTTCAGTGACAGGACCTTCTCAATTCTGCAGAGCAACTGAGCCAAACCAGGGTCAGTTTTGGGGTTCGATGTTCCGCTCTCCTGGTGGTTTGGGAACTGCCTATAACACGATGCGACAAACTCCTATAACCCCCACAAGCGCCCCCAGGATGAAAACTACTCAGTCCAAATACAGACCACGCTTCTGTCCAATGTAAGCCCATGAAGCTCCGTGACTCTTCACCAAGAAAATGAGACTACGCTGGGAGGGCATCTTAACCCCACGTGGGAAAGGCCAGGAGGAGAGCTCCCTGTGATATGCAGAAATCCTGGCCAGTAAAAGTGGTCAGCAGTGTTCTCCTCTGATGCAGGGCATTATAAAGACCAGGACCCTTCTAGGAAGTGTGGACAAAGAGGGTCACCTGTCATGTCAGTAAACAAAGAATGCTGCAGCCATCAAGCCATCAGCCACCACAGCCACTCTGAAGGTGCACCCTGAGGGGGAGTCAGGATGGAGAACAACAAGATACTGGCCTTGATAGTTAAGATGCTTATCAAAGGAATAATCTCAGCGAGCCCAGACTCTTGCCTCTTTCCATACACAGAAAAGCATTGAAATCAACTTAAGTCTATTGTGTGTGCGTGTATGTGTGATTAGCAGTGATCTTTTGATGTTCAACTACCTTTTTTATTTCAGCAAAAACTCCTATAGACCCAGATTCTTCCCTTAAACCTCTTTAGAACAAGTCCCTCAGAATCTCAGAGGCTGCCTTCCTGGGCTTTAGTCCTCAGTAAGGTCCCCAAACAAAGTGTAATTCTCAACTTTTAGGTCATGCGTTTTGTTTTGTTTTCAGCTGCCAGAAGAATCAAAAATTAGATTCACTGGGGTAGGAGGCAGTACTATACACCTACTGTCTTAGGAAGCTGAGTGAAGGGAAAGAGGGGGAATTTAAACATATTTTTGGTGGGTGAATTCCCAGAATTATTCTCCCAGATATAGAGCAACAATAAGGGGGAAGGAGTTAGAATAGGTGGGAGAAGAATTTGAGAGGGGTTGTTACCCACTTTTAAGATGAAATAGAGTCACCATAGCTCAAGATATTTGAAAGCTCTGTGCAAGATTGATTTTAGTGGAAATACTTCACTACATCTTAATACTACTTCTAAACTCTCAGCACCTTCCAAATTTCTTTCTAATTCATCCCTAAACTATAAAATTGTTACATATTTCATCCCTGAGGGGTTAGGGAGGAATATCCTTTCCATTGTAGAGATAAGTAAGCCAAGGTTCTGTGGATTTTGTTGGTTTGTCTTCTGGAGCACAGAACTCTATTCTCTTAGGTTTATACACTAAAATTCTGTCATCAATTTGCCCTGCTTGGTATGTAACATTTCCTTTTCTTTCTCTTCTTTCTGTTCTAAACGTGAGCCTGATGCCATCCATTACTGAGTTCTGTTCACAGATGAATATATTGAAAGGTGATGAGTACAAAGTAACTTGACTGCCAGCCCATCAGTACAGTAAAAACATGAGCCTGTAAAATGTGAAAAGATGAGAGTGTGGGAGCTTCTTTCTTTTTTAGAAAAAAAAAATCTTATTTTATACTGGAGTATAACCAATTAACAATGTTGTGATAGTTTCAGGTGGACAGCAAAGGGACTTGGCCATCCATATGCACGTATCCATTGTCCCCCAAACTCCGATCCCATCTAGGTGGCCACAAAACTTTGAGCAGAGTTCCCTGTGCTATAGTGTGGGTCCTTGTTTGTAACTATGTGGGATCTTTCTGATCCCTGAATTTGCAGCATGTTTGCTGTGCAGGGACAAAGCCTTGCCTCCATAGCCCTTGGTTTCCAGGGTTATTAATTATTGACCGGAGTTGTATTAATACGTCTTTTGTGGCCTGGACATCATTGACTGGAGACCTTTCAATACATTTTTAGAGGGTGATAACAATTAGCATCACTGTGGGAAGTTGTTAAGAGCTTAAAATTGATCAAGTGTCCCTTATACAACTTAACAATTTTCATTACCTTCACACTTTGCTCCGTTAGGTTTTTGTTTCCACCTTGTGTATATTATAAAACTAAAATTTTCAAAAATGACACAGTGCAAAATTTTGATTGAAGAAGTATTTTTCCATGGATTTTATGCAGATACTTTCTCTGTCTGAGTGACACATATAGAAGGGTCTCAGAAGATAGTTCTTCAGAATATAATTCTGATTTAGACGATGTGAATATCAGACCAACAAAAAGACAGAACACCTTAGTGACTGATGCTGATTCAGAAAAGTGAACATGAAACCCACAGTGCTGGAGGATGCTCCTTTGTTTCTACAGAAGAATAAGCTGATAATAAATATTTCACGAAAATTCGAAGACTATACAGGTGTGTCAGGTGTTAACTACTGAATGTCATAATCCACAAAGTGTTGGAAAAATAATAGATTTAATTTTTGGCTGGCCAAAAGAAAAACTGTCAGCCAAAAGCATTAGTTTCTGCAAAAATCCCGTGGCCAATGAGTTAATGAGTTAATCAGGCTGTGACTCTGTGTGTTGGGGGCAATCAGAGCCCAGTGTAGACCGAGGCTGTATCTCCTGCCCTCAACGCGGACAAGTCCTAGGCCAGCAGCTGGGGCTACTCTCCGGTGACAAATGGGGCATTGCTGCAGGGCTAGCAGGCAGCATGGGCCTCGGGCTGTGTCCCTCAGGCCTCCTTGTCTTCTTCCTTTTACTGGCATCCTAGGGATGGTGTGTGGTGGCCAAGGAGAAACCAGAACCTCCAGATTCCCTTTTTTAAAAGTCTTTGTCCACTTTCTTTAACACACAAGCAGGGTATGGGCAGGCCATCCAGCCCTGGTCTCATATTACACTCTACACAGTGAGTGTCACCAGCCCAACAAATTCCTAAAACACCAGGTAACGGTAGAAAATATGCCACAATTCCTTTCAGGATAGTCAAGATTAGAAAATATATTTCTAGAGGGGACAGCCAAAAACTTGTTTTACATATGATCATTATAATTATATATTTATAATTAGAATAAATTACAAAAAGATTATAGTAATAATAATATATAATCATAATAAATTATAATTATGTTATAATAATTATAATAAATTATAATGATGAAACTGATGATATATTTTAGAATCATAATACATTATAAGTATTATAAATAATTTCTAAAGATAAATTTAGACATTTATATTATAATAACTATGCATATGTTATAGTCATAGCATATGGTATGAATATGTAAATGTATACATATATTTATACTCAATCATTGTTGAATTTATCCAAGCCCAGTTAATGTCCTCACATCCACCCCAGCCTGAACGCCAAAGAATATGAAGAGAACAAAAAGTTGGGAGAAACAAACAGAAGTGAGGGGTTCACCTTGTTTTAGGAGCACAGTGTGCAGAAATAGATATTAAGTTGACATAAAATCTTGGGAATTTTTCTTAATACCATTCCGCTCAGTGGCACCTCAGTCCCAGTAACCCTAAATTCTTTTGTCTTCCTAAATTCTTTTTGCTAAGCTATACTCTAAAATTTTTCCAAAAAAATATTTTTCCATCCACATTTTTAAGTTGACAGCTGAATTTCTCTCTTCATTAAGTTTAAATAGCTACAAAAGGTAGAATTTCCCAAATAATGCAAATGTAGGCATTTTAAAATAAAGAGGTTCATCCCCCTTTAAAATATATCTAACAGAAGGAAGCAAAAGCTGGAATCAAGATTGCTGGGAGAAATATCAATAACCTCAGATATGCAGATGACACCACCCTTATAGCAGAAAGTGAAAAAGAACTAAAGAGCCTCTTGATGAAAGTGAAAGAAGAGAGTGAAAAAGTTGGCTTAAAGCTCAACATTCAGAAAACTAAGATCATGGCATCCGGTCCCGTCACTTCATGGCAGAGAGATGGGCAAACAGTGGAACCAGTGGCTGACTTTATTTTTCTGGGCTCCAAAATCACTGCAGATGGTGACTGCAGCCAGGAAATTAAAAGACGCTTACTCCTTGGAAGGAAAGTTATGACCAACCTAGACAGAATATTAAAAAGCAGAGACATTACTTTGCCAACAAAGGTCCATATAGTCAAGGCTATGGTTTTTCCAGTGGTCATGTATGGATGTGAGAGTTGAACTATAAAGAAAGCTGAATGCTAAAGAATTGATGCTTTTGAACTGTGGTGTTGGAGAAAACTCTTAAGAGTCCCTTGGACTACAAGGAGATCCAACCAGTCCATCCTAAAGGAGATCAGTCTTGGGTGTTCATTGGAGGGACTGATGTTGAAGCTGAAACTCCAGAACGTTGGCCACCTGATGGGAAGAGCTGACTCATTGGAAAAGACCTTGATGCTGGGAAAGATTGAGGGCAGGAGGAGAAGAGGACGACAGGGGATGAGATGGCTGGATGGCATCATCGACTTGATGGACATGGGTTTGGGTGGACTCAGGGAGTTGGTGATGGACAGAGAGGCCTGGCGTGCTGCGGTTCATGGGGTCGCAAAAAGTCAGACACGGACTGAGCGACTGAACTGAACTGAAGGGAAACACTATAGTTGTCTTATCTCCACTATCATCATTTAAAGGGAAAGTTGCTCAGTTGTATCTGACTCTTTGTGACCCCATGGACTATACAGTCCATGGAATTCTCCAGGCCAGAACACTGGAGTGGGTAGCCGTTCTCTTCTCCAGGGGATCTTCCCAACCCAGGGATTGAACCTAGATCTCCTGCATTGCAGGCAAATTCTTTACCAGCTGAACCACAAGGGAAGACCATCATCCATTTAAAAAATACAACAAATTCTCTTCTTTGGATGTTGGAAATTTATTATCTTTAAATTGTATTTCCATTCCTCTTCCACACAGGATTTTACGCCAAGAAAAGACATTTTTGTGACTGAAAATCTTTCTTTGACTGCCCATTGTACTTCTTTGTTACAGAAATATGAACAAAAGTGGAAATTTAAAAATTATTTCCTCTGGATTTAGTTATCATCTTAATAATAATCCACACATGATCAAAACAAATATTAACACATTGTTATAAGCCTTGATTAAAATAATTATTAAATATAAGAAGTAAACATTTTTTAAAAGTATCAGATGGTTAGGTGTGTCATCATGCGTTCATTAAAAGACATCTTGCTTGTATTATTATGGATAATAATATGGATACATTATTGTATTGTATCCATATACAAAATATATGGATACCAAGGGAGAGGGGGCAAACTGACATGGAGACAGAAAAGCAAACGTTTGGTAAATAAATGTTTGCTGAGCCAGGTGGATACAATGAATGGGACACAGAGAGGAATTTAACAGACTTCGGTGGGCTCCTCCCAGCTACACTCCTGGCTCCAACTGTGATTACCTCTAGTGATTGATGCTTCCCTCCTGGATCAGGCCCTCTGTCTACAGTCTTTAAAAGGCTAAGGGGGACAAAGGTCTTCCTGAGTCTTCTGGGCCTTGACTGGTTTCAGCTCAAAGTAATCCATATGCCAAAGGGATATTTTGGAGTAGCACATTTTGCTATCTCCGTGAGAATCTGGAAACGGAGTCCCTTACATCTGGAATCCTCTTCCTACCTCTTGGGACGGCTCCGAGTCTTGAGGTTGGTGGTTGGTCCAGTTGGTTGTACCACGTGAGCCTTCTGAATTCTGCACTGAGATGCCTCCTCCCACGCGGAAAGGAGTGACCAGATTCAATGCCCTCCTCCACCCCGCCCTCGGAGCTGGTACCATGGCACTCTAACCCTGCTCCCGCCTAGCCTCTGCCCGCGGACAGAATACTGATACCGTAGTCGGAGGGGCGGGGAATCCTCTGAGGAGGCCTCTCAGGTGATCATACCTCGTGCCCAACCATGACCCCCCGATTCACACGCTGTGCACCCCAGCCTCAGAACCTGGTCAAACGCCGGTTTAGATGCTTCACTCCAGTTTCTTCATCATCTGTGTTGTCCTCCTCAACAGACTCAAATGACGCTCCTTCGGAGCTGGAATCACATCTTAAACTAAAAAAATAAAACAGAAAAAAAAAAAAAAACCCACAAACCCCATAGTTATAACTGGAGAAGGCAATGGCAACCCACTCCAGTACTCTTGCCTGGAAAATCCCATGGACGGAGGAGCCTGGTGGGCTGCAGTCCATGGGGTCGCTAAGAGTCAGACACGACTGAGCGACTTCACTTTCACTTTTCACTTTCATGCATTGGAGAAGGAAATGGCAACCCACCCCAGTATTCTTGCCTGGAGAATCCCAGGGACGGTGGAGCCTGGTGGGCTGTCGTCTGTGGGGTCGCACAGAGTCGGACACAACTGAAGCGACTTAGCAGCAGCAGCAGCAGCATAGTTATAACAGTTTAAGTAGCTTTTCATCTGGGCCCCCTTCCAGCATCTCACACAGGCCTGGCCTCAGAAGGCGCTCAGATGCTGGCAGGCCCTAGATTGGGGTTCCACTGCTGGGCGCTCCCCCGGCCCCTCCGTTCCTCCCACCCGTGGAAAGCAGGCTGCATACTAGAAGTCGCAGCATCTGGAACACAAGAGCTCCCCCTCCTCTTTCATTCAGTTTCTTTCCTTTAAGTTTCCTTCCTCCCCTACCCTCAGCCTTCCCTTCCTCCAGCTTCCGGGATGGGGCTTAGAGAAATCTCCAGGCACAAAGTGGGGTGGGGGTGGGGTTGGGATGGGAGGCTGTAACCTCTCCTGTTAGCCTTTCTAGCTGCTGCTAAGTCCGGAGATGAACAGGTGCTTAAGCGTAATCCCCGGGCATGGCTAGGGAGAGGAAAACTCGGTTCCAACTGGAAAAGTTTCTTTGGAAACCTTGGGACTTCTGGCGCGATCCCAACAGTTACATCTAGTGGCTTTATTTCTTTTCATCTGCCCCACAGTGTGGCCGCTCTGCCCCTGTCCCGGGCACTAAGCCGTTTCTCTGGAATCCTCCTACCCCAGGGCTGATAAGGAAGGCAGGATGCTGGGTCACTGAGCCCTCTAGGCAGGCCGGGGCTGCAGCCCATCAGGGACCCAAATCTGACCCCAGGGGGATGCCTCTTGTCTTCATCCTTGCCAAAAAGACCATCCTTTCTCACTTTGTGTTTGCCTGACTCTTTCCTGGGAGCGCCCCTGAGGTAGATCTTATAGGAGGTAAACAGTCTAAGTAAGGAAAACCTTTGAAAGGGAAAAGAGTCAGCAGAAGAATGAATGATCTGATTGTGGGCAATGCACACCTTCTGGAGGGCTCTAGAGTCCTTGCTGGAAGCACCTTGGAGACGCTTCTCAGAAATAGCACCCTCAGAGAAGGTTCCAGAAGCTTGTTCCAAGGGATGTTTTCTCCCCAGACGTTACTGGTATAAAATGAGCAGTAAATTTGGACACAGATGTAACATAGTGAGCACACTGAAAATGGCGGGGGGGGAGTGCAGTGACATGGGGGGCAAAGGAAAGAGTGCTGGTTATCCTGAACCCAATAAAGACATTCACAAATATTTCTTAAGTACCTGCTGTATGCAAAGACTTCTATTAGGCACAATGGGAGGAGAAGGGATATAAAGTCCATCTCTGGGCATCGTAATTCGCATGTTGCCATAGCAGAGAGGATGCTTCCAAATTTGGGGGTGCATTTATACACTTATATAGAGAGTACATCATGAGAAATGCTGGACTGGATAAAGCACAAGCTGGAATCAAAATTGCCAAAGGAAATATCAATAACCTCAGATATGCAGATAGCACCACCCTTATGGCAGGAAGCGAAGAAGAACTAGAGAGCCTCTTGATGAAAGTGAAAGAGGAGAGTGAAAAAGATGACTTAAAACAACATTCAGAAAACTAAGATCATGGCATCTGATCCCATCACTTCATGGCAAATAGATGGGGAAACAATGGAAACAGTGACAGCCTTTATTTTTGGGGGGGCTCCAAAATCACTGCAGATGGTGACTGCAGCCATGAAATTAAAAGACCCTTGCTCCTTGGAAGAAAAGTTATGACCAACCTAGACAGCATATTAAAAAGCAGAGACATTACTTTGCCAACAAATGTCTGTCTCATCAAGTCTATGGTTTTTCCAGTAGTCATGTATGGATGTGAGAGTTGGACTATAAAGAAAGCTGAGTGCCAAAGAATTGATGCTTTTGAACTGTGGTGTTGGAGAAGACTCTTGAGAGTCTCTTGGATAACAAGGAGATCCAACCAATCAATCCTAAAGGAAATCAGTCCTGAATATCCATTGGAAGGACTGATGCTAAAGCTGAAGCTCCAACACTTTGGCCACCTGATGCAAAGAACTGACTCTTTGGAAAAGACCCTGATGCTGGGAAAGATTGAAGGCAGGAAAAGAAGGGGATGACAGAGGACGAGATGGTTGGATGGCATCATCAACTCAATGGACATGAGTTTGAGCAAGCTCTGGGAGCTGGTGATGGACAGGGAGGTCTGGCATGCTGCTGTCTATGGGGTTGCAAAGAGTTGGACATGACTGAGTGACTGAACTGAACTTACACATTTTTCTTAATAAATATAAGAATCCCCTTAGAGTGGTCATACAGACAGAAAGTAGCATGGTTGATTCTAGGGACTGAAAGCAAAAGGGAATGAGTTATTGTTTAGTTGGTATATGTGCTAAGTCGCTTCAGTCATGTCCGACTCTTTGCAACCCCATGGACTGTAGCCCGTCAGCCTCCTCTGTCCACAGGACTCTCCAGGCAAGAATAGCGGAGTGGGTTACCATTGCCTTCTCCAGGGGATCTTCCTGACCCAGGGATCAAACCCACGTTTCTTATGTCTCCTGCATTGGCAGGCATGTTCTTTACCACTAGCACTACTGGGGGAGCCCTTAATTGGTATAGGGTTTCATTTTTGCAAGAGAAAAAAGTTCTGGAGATGGATGAGAGTGATGGTCACACAACAATGTCAGTGTACTTAAGGATACAGAACTTAAAATGACTGAAGTGGTAAATTTTATGTTATGTATATATTACACAGTTAAAAATATTAAATGCAAAAAAAGAGAAAGTATAAGGGTCACAGATCCTGTTGCTGGAGCCCCCACTGCCCCGTCAGACCCTGCTGGTCCTGCCCATTCTTCTCTGCTCCCCTCTCAGCCCCTCTCTGCTCTCGCTGGGTCTCCCACAGCCTCCCTGTCTCACTTCTGCCTTGTGATGGAGGAAGGGAACCCCGAGTTTGATTCCAGTTAGAATTCCACGTGTATCACTTGGCTGTCGTGTGACCTTGGGTCAAGTTCTGATTTCTCTTGACCTCAGTTTCCCAGTTTGTCACATCAGGACCGTCTCTTAGTCCGCTTGTTGGGAAGATCAAACATGGAGACCTCACGGGTAGTGTGTCCGGCCCACGCCAGGGACCCCACCAACAGTGATTTCCTTCCGCCTTCTGGGTTCTCCAACAACCCTTCCCTGGGCACAAGGGGGTGCTTTCCCCTTCTTACTCAGAGATGCTGTGAGGTGGGAAGAACCCTTTATCAGATGATGATTAAATGTGCAAAAGTGCAGTTGCTATTTTTAAATTCTGGATCTCTATTTCATTTTTGTCCCGGCAGGATGATTTATGCCATATTCTATTTCTTTCCACAGAAGAGCAGCTTTTATTATGTCATCAATTAGAGATGGATGGAGGTCTGTGTGTGTGGCTCCTTCCTGGGAGATGAGCTCAGCAGGGGCAGGGGAGGGGAGAATGATGTTGGGCTGTGTGCTGATTGCTTGACTCAGCCTGAGGCTGTTGTAGATTTCCCATCCTGTGTTCAAAACTGCCAGCAAAGTCAGCTGCACGGAGCTGAATTTTCCCTGAAGAAAAAACAAAAGTGAAAACCATCCAGCCTCTGCAAGTTCAGTCACAGCGATAACCAGACAGATTCTGGAAAGGTGAATACAGAAGGCAATATTGGCAGTGCCACAGCTGCGAATGCCATCTGCAGCAGACAGCCCAGACGGCCACAGGCCTGGGGAGAATCCACTTGTGAGCGGCTGAATAATGCGGGGCGCACTGAAGGTGAAGTCATGCCCAGGACAAGGTTGGCATTTTCTGGAACTCATCAATAAAGCAAAGCGCTCCTTTGGTCCTGGGGCTGGAAGTTTCTGATTGCTCCCTGGCCCTGGGAATGTCACAACTCAAATGGTGAACACAGATGCCTCCATCCTGAAATAAGGGCCCCAGTTTTCAGCCCATATTGCACGTGAGGGATGCGGGGAGGGAGCAGGACACCCTTGTGACAGCCAGGGTCACAAAGACCCTTTGAGTGCTTTCATTTATTTTGCTATAAGTGGAGCTGATCTCCCCGAGAGGGTATGGGCGGGAGAGTTCTGGAATATATTCTTGTCTCCTGGGGGTGGTAAACTCTTCCAGAATGTGTCTGGTCTGCCATATGGCAGAGAAACGAGCCCAGAGGGGCGCTGGCTGACTGGGAGTACGTGGCTGTCCCTCGCAGACATCCTGGGATAGGAATTCCTAGAGGTAGATCTAATCAGACTACTCCTTTCCTGTTCTGTACTAATTAGACAAGAAAACAAGGCATGGGTGGAAAGTTTATTTATAATACAGACCAAGCAATGCCAAAGATGCTACAAGGCAGTGGGCAGATCCCAGGGAGGGGGCAGGCAGTGGTGCCTGGGGACTTGAGGGGAGGGGAGAGGAGGGCTGTGGCAGGGTTAGCATCAGTGGGATTTCTGGGGTTCAAGGGCAGTTGATAGAGTCAGGTCAGAGCCCCTGGCTAACTGCAGAGAGCCAGGTCTGTGGAAAGTCGGACTGACTTTTGAGGAAACCTTTGAAAGAAGCAGGAATCAGGAAAATGGTTCCAACCAGAAACACCAGGGTTTCAGCCCAAGGCAGGAGAAGCTCTGGCTGCTGGTAAGGCTCTGACTTCCTCCCACAGGATGGGCCTGTTCCTTCCACGGAGTATAAGTTCCCTGAGGTATGGCCGTCAGACCACACTGTGGACCCCTCCATCACAGCTGAGAGAGAAATCAGGCTGGACAGAATTTCATGCTCAGGCTTGGAGTGGAGACCGGGTGACACAGCCTGTAGCCTGTGGCAGGTGTGACAAATGCTCCCAGGTACCTGTTATAAGGTCTAGATTTTGTGAACTGACTCTTTATTTCCAAGCCCCATCCAGTGGCCCCTCTTCAACTCTCTTGAACAGCCTTCCTCATTTTCTGCTCAGTCCTAGCTGTCAGCCCACAGGCCAGTTTTAGTGCCTGACAGGTGACCTGCCAGTGAGGCTGAGCAAATGGAAGCATTAGATATTGGTGAGGCTTGCAAAGGCGTTAGCGAAGGTGGCCAAAGCAATGTGCCATGACATAGTCAGATATGCTTCCAGAGAAATTCCTTGAAAAGGATATTTGGAGCCTGGGTAGAGAATAGCCATTAAGAGTGGATCTAGAGGACTTCCCTAGTGATACAGTGAATGAGCATCTGCCTGCCAATACAGGGGACACAGATTCAATCCCTGGTCTGGGAAGATCCCATTTGCCTCAGTGCAACTAAGTCCATGCACCACGACTACTGAGCCTGTGCTCTAGAGCCTGAGAGCTGCAATTCTGAGCCTACGTACTGCAGCTACTATAGCCCTTGTGCCCTAGAGCCTGTGCTCCACAATAAGAGAAACCACTGTGATGAGAAGCCTGTGCACCGCAGAGAAGAGCAGCCCTGCTTGCCACAACCGGAGAAAACTTACGCAAAAGCAATGAAGACCCAGTGCAGCCAAAATTAAAAAAAAAAATAGTGAATCTAGAGGGACTTTCCTGGTGGTACAGTGGATAGGAATCCACCTGCCAATGCAGGGGACACAGGTTCAATTCTTGGTCTGGAAAGATTCCACATACCGTGGAGCAACTACTTCCACGTGCCACAACTACTGAAGCCTCAGTGCAGCAACAAAGGCCCAGCACAGCCAAAAAAAAAAAAAGAGCCATCTAGAGCATAAAAAGCTTTATTCTGTTCCTCCTCTCTGAGTGGAATCCATCCTGATGTTCACTTATGAGTCTATCGTTATGTTCACATATGTATTTCTTCTCACTGTGCACCAAACTTTTTTCAGTGTGACCTGAACTTTGTGTGCCTTATGAATATCATAGTATTATACATTTTATTGGCGTTTGTAAGCATTGCAATGAATTAGACATTTTAAAAATATGTGCCTCTGAAAATAATTACTGGAGTTTTGACTAATGGAGTGGTATCCCCGTGAGAAGCATCAATTTCTTTTGTTGGGGAAAAGGCAAACATTTTTCTGAAAACAATGCTCGCTCCACTTAGGGTAGCTGTGGGAGTATACACAAGGGATGATGCAAGTCTTTTTCCCATGCAGCTGAATTGAAAAACAAGACAAATATTTTGAACAGCTCATATGTCAAGGAGACATGTGCAGACCCCACTTGTTAAAATAATAATGGTATCACGGTGCACTGATGTGGTGCTTTTATCTTCAAAGCAATTTATGACTGTTCACTAGTTGACTTGGAACAAAAGATCAGAAATTGGCGGGAGGTTCCGGGTATGTGATTTTAAGAAGAATGGAAGGGACAGAGATCAAAGAGACAGCCCTCCACCCACTAGGCTTTGTTAAGTGTCCCCCTGGAACCTAAAAGGAAGCCTGCAATTCTGCCCTGGGGGGCTGCTTTCTTCTGGACAGTAGAAGCTGACAATTCAACGACAGAGGAAAATTGTGCTTTTTTTTTCATGAAATCCCACTCCTCTAGCCTTGTGTGGTCATGGTCCTAGAACCAGGGAAGGCCAGCCGATACATTCCCCACGAGGGTCCCAATGTCCACCTCATATTCAAAAGAGGGGAGACATTTCAGCTCGTGACATGGTCTGTACCCCTCTCCAGTCCCTTTGGGCCAAGGTGGCTCCACAGTCTGAATCCAAGGTCATAATAGTGGTTCTGCGGAAGGGGCGAGGGATAGTTAGGGAGTTTGGGATTGACAGGTTCACAGTTTCAGGTGTTCAGCAAAATGATTCAGTTATACATATACATATATCTATTTGTTTTCAAATTCTTTTTCCATTTAGGTTATTATAGAATATTGAGCAGAGTTCCCTATGCTATATAGTAAGTCCTTGTTGTTATCTATTTTAAATATTGATATAGTGTGTGAACCTGTAAATATATATGTATAAATAAATATAAGTAAATATATATATATATATATATATACACACACACACACACACACATCGGGTACCCCATGCCTGAATTTGCTTCCATGTCTTAATGAAGTGTTTCCTGAGTACCCACTCTGGACTGGGTTCTCTGCTGGGTGCTGGGGCCATGGCTTGAATAAGACAGTGTTGTCATGGCCCTCATAAAGTTTCTGGTCTAAGAGGAGAAAGCATTCGAAACAGGAATGAGCACTAATGTATTGGGTGAAACGCACACTTGTGGATGAAAACTCTAAGGAACCGAATGAGCCAACAGCAGGGAGTCCTGACCTCAGCTGGGAGTCAGGAAAGGCTCTCCTGAGACAATGTTTGAGGTAGATGCTGGGAAATCAACAGAGAAAAGAGAGGTGGCGTGAGGAGAAATTCCAAGAAGAGACACAGGTTCCTCGGTGGGAGCCAGTGAGCCAGGGGACCTTTAAAAAGGTCATTGTGCCTAGAACCCCGGGAGTGAGGAGGCAGTGGAGAGGGAAGATGGGCTGGACCAGGGCTCGCAGTGTTCTGAGAGTCTTGGGGCAGTCTTGGGTTTTAATCCTAAAAGCAGTGATGTCATCAAAGTGTTTTGTTTTTGGCAAGAGGATCTTAGTTCCTTTACCAGAGATCGAACCTGTGATCCTGCAATGGAAGCACAGATTCTTAACCACTGGATCACCAGGGAAATCCATCCATTACATTTTTTAAAATGTATCCATCCATCAACCATTTATGACAATGACTGTACTTAAACTGTGCAAAGTCACCTCAGCTATGTCCAACTCTTTGCAATCCTGTGAACTGTGGCCCACCAGCCTTCTCTGTCCACAAGAACTGTATGGATGTCAGTTCTACAGGCCCCAAAGAGAGTTTTTGCATATATTCTCCATCAATTATAAATGTTTTTTAACTGTCAACCATCATCATGACTGTTATTGGTCTGTATATTTGGTTTGGAAATACATAGATAAATTAACATAACCTCGTTAAGGGAAACAGCATTCCAGATCAAGAGCTGGCAAACCACAGTCCATCTGTGGGCCAAAACCGGCCCTCCACTACTTTTGTAAATAAGGTTTTATTGGCCCACGGCCACGCCCACTTGTTTCCATACTGTTTATGGCTGCTTTAGCTTGGCAAGTTGACTAACTCTAACGGAGACCACATGTCCAGCACAGCTTAAAATACTCCCTCATCTACAGAAAAGTTTGCCTACCTCTGTTCAGATCTTTATGCTTCCTGTTGATGAAAGCTACACTTCTTAACCCTTTCTCTGTGGCTCTGCCAGTTCTGAGAGCTTTGGGCTCCTCTCTCACCTCTGCCCTTGAGGGGAAGGCGATCGCCAGTCTTCCTGGGTAAAAGGAGACCTGTAGGTTAAGTCACGAGCTTCCCTGATGGCTCAGTAGATAAAGAATCCTGCAATGCAGGAGACATGGGAGATGTGGGTTCGATTCCTGGGTCAGGAGGATCTCCTGGAGGAAGGAATGACAACCCACTCCAGTATTCTTGCCTGGAGAATTCCATGGATGGAGGAGCCTGGTGGGCTACAGTCCAAATTGTCACAAAGAGAAATGACTGAGCAAGTAGGTAGGTGCATACTCTAGTTAAAATGCTATGTCTTCTCATTTTACAGAATAAATACAAATATAGTTAAGACGTTGGCCCCAGGGACTTCCCTGGTGGTCCACTGATTAAAGACCCCACACTTTAAATGCAAGGGACACAAATTGGATCCCTGGTTGGGGAACTAAGATCTCACATTCTGTGTGGCATGGCCAAAAAATAAAACAAAAAGAACGCTTTAGTTTCTCCATGGTAAAATGAAGATAAGGACAGCGCCAACCTCAGAGGTTGTTTCAACAAATATTTATTGAATAGCTAGAGGGTACTAGGGACCGTCCTTGTTCTGGAAAAGACAGTGAGTAAATCAGATAACGTCCACACTCCAGGAGCTTACAGAGTGAGAAGAGGCATCAGTAGGGCCCTGCAGGTACGAAGCACAGCATAAACGAAGCTGTACAGACATGAGGGATTATCTACCCACCACATCATCACCCAGAGCTCTGTAGTGACCCAAGCTTCCAGGCTTGTGGCTGTCTGAGAAGCGAGCACAAACTGAAAGCCAGAATTGGGAGGGAGTGAGGCAACCATCTCAGGCGCAAACTTTAAGGCAACAACAAAACACTCCAACTAATGCGACGTCATCAAAATAAAAATGAATGCGGAAGAATCCACGGTGAACAAATGACCGAAATTTTACATAAAGACAGAATCATCATTGCTGAATTTTCCTTTTGCCTCGGGGTCCTAGATGGCTTGGCGGGAGCTGCACAGACTCGCACTCACACAAGCAAGTACATCGCTCTGCTCTAGGGCACGCACGTCCCTGTCCCAGGCACCAGCCCGAGCCCTCACTTCTCTCTGAAGTGTGACTATTAGACACAACTCGGACGGCTGAGCGAACATTCAGAAACTCCCTCATCTCGCCTCTCTTTGGATGCCTTGGAAATGGAGTTCCACTGTGTTCTGTTTTGTCGACATTTGCCAGAACGTAAACCAGAGAGCGTCCAGCTGTTATTGGCAGGGCCTAGGAAAGTTTAAATGGCACCCCATCAATCTAGAAACACAATCCCAGAGGCCTCAAAAAGGCCTGCGGCCAGGACATTCTAGAGACACTTGGGGGGACAGTACCCAGACCTCTCACCTGAACTGTGTGTGTTGCAGAAGACCACCTGGGAGCACTGCACACCCGTCCACGTCATCTGGTGGCTATTGCCGCGCAGATGTGAGGTTCAGGGCCAGTGACAGAGCAAGCTGGGTCCCAGATGGATGGAGGACAGTCCAGCAGCCTTCTGTGAGGCAGGGGTGGTGCAAGATGGAAGGCCTGGCTAGTGGGAAGAAAGGCCTGGCTAGTCGCTCTTCCCAGGAATCAACTAGTGCACCTTAAGAATCAGGAGAGGTTGAGGTGGGCTAGTCATATCAGGATATTCATTCCATTACTTGTTTGTTACATGCTCATAAGAGCCAAGTGTGGTTTGCTGTCCTGGGAGATTCCGGAAAGAGGGATGGACGCTGTGACTCCTGCCTTCCAGGCGCTGTTAGGTTAATTAATAACTGGTAGAGTAACTGGTTGTGAAATAATGACACTGTTTGGGGAAGGATTTGTGGAATCAGTTCTATGGCTTGACCCCACACCTGCTACACACAGTGTCATGGACTGGTAGACAGAACTGGGAGCAGAATTACACTGAGCGTGGTTCTGCCCAGGAGGCTTGGCTCTGCAGCTCTGTGACCTTAGGCTGATGCTTCTCAAAGTGTGAGCCTGATGGGTGGCCCCAGCAGCATCACCATCCTAATGGGAGCCTGTGAGCATGCCGGTTCTCGGGCCCCACCACTGACCTATTGAAGCAGAAGCTCCAGGAAGGGATCCAGAAAACTGTCTTAACAAGCCTTCTGGGTGTTCCTGAAATTTGCTCACACGTGAGAACACGGCCTTCAAGCACATCACTTGACCCCTTTGGCCCTATTTTCTTCATTTCCCATGAAGGGAAAGTTACTTGTCCCAGTCCACCCATTTAAGTTATGGGAATCAAGTAAGCTAATCAAAGCACCTAATAACGCTAAGTGAAAGTCACTCAGTCATGTCCAACTCTTTGTGATCCCATGGACTATAGAGTCCGTGAAATTCTCCAGGCCAGAATACTGGAGTGGGTAGCCTTTCCCTTTTCCAAGGGATCTTCCCAATCCAGGGATTGAACCCAGGTCTCCTGCATTGCAGGCAGATTCTTTACCAACTGAGCTATGAGGGAATGCTAAGGACATCAACAAATTATTACCATATAGAAGATGTCCATATATACAATGGACTGTTGTGCTTGTCTAAGTCGCTTCAGTCACGTCTGACTCTTTGCGACCCCATGGACTGTACAGCCCACTAGGGTCCTCTGTTCATGGGGCTCTCCAGGCAAGAATACTGGAGTGGGTTGCCATGTCCTCCTCACAATGGACTATTACTCAACCATAAAAAAAGAATGAACTAACACCATTAGCAGCCACATGGATCAACCCAGAGATTATTATCCTGAGAAAGAGAAAGACAAATATTGTATGAAATCACTTACATGTGGAATAAAAAAATAATGAATCTATTTACAAAACAGAAATAGGCTCCAGACACAGAAAATAAACTTATGGTACCAAAAGGGAAAGGGAGGTGGGGGTGGGACAAATTAGGAGTTCGGGATTAACATATACACACTACTATATATAAAGTAGATAAGCAACAAGGACCTATTGTACAACACAGGGAACTATATTCAATACCTTCTAATAACCTATAATGGAAAAGAATCTAAAAAGCACATATAAAACAATCACTTTGCTGTATACCTGAAACTAATATAATGTTGTAAATCAACTATTCTCCAATTTAGAAAATAATCACAATTATTGCCAATGCAAAGCAGAAAGCTTTAAACAGACAAACAAACAACAAAATCCAGTCACTTTTGGCAGTGATCAGGACATTCTATTCCAGGAGTGGTCTTCATCACAGAAAACATCCAAGACGTGCCTCCCATATAAGACCAAACTGTAAATACACACATCACAATAAAACCCATCACTCACCCTCAGCAGGGCTGCTCAAGTGGTTCAACAGCCCCTGAGCAAACCAGATTCCACAGCTTCAGATGCACAGGCCCAGTGGAGGTGGGCACCAGGCCATGTTGCTTTGGGCCAGACAGGTTGGAACACTTTTCTTCAGAGTTCCTGAGGAGGGAGTGGTAATAAACTCAAGAAAGAAACAGCCAGGAGGGCTTAGGAAAGCTACCCCATCACCTTAGAGGCAAGTTAAATATACGATGGTGCATAGAAGAGAGAAGCTCGCTTTTTATAGGACACAAGGGAAAAGATTACACAGAAGGTTCAGAGAGAGTCACTCTCACCATTAAAAAACCAGAGAGGTAAATCTACAGATATGGTGGTGTATGAAAAAAAAAAAAAGAGGAATTTTAACATAGAAATCCTAATATACGATGGTGCATAGAAGAGAGAAGCTCGCTTTTTATAGGACACAAGGGAAAAGATTACACAGAAGGTTCAGAGAGAGTCACTCTCACCATTAAAAAACCAGAGAGGTAAATCTACAGATATGGTGGTGTATGAAAAAAAAAAAAAGAGGAATTTTAACATAGAAATTCTCAAATGATAGGATAGTCTATCTGTAACATCGATTTCTCCCATGACAGTACTTTTCTATTGTGGCAATATAAATATTATAGAATTTACCATTTTAACCATTTTAAAATGTATCAGTTTATTTTTGGCTGCACTGGATCTTCATTGCAGGGTGCAGGCTTTCTCTAGTTGTGGAAAGTGGGGGCTACTCTTTGTTGTGGTGCGCAGGCTTCTCACTGTGGTGACTTGTTGCAGAGTGCAGGCTCTAGGCTCCTAGGCTTCAGTAGTTGCAGCTCACAGACTCTAGAGTGCAGGTTCAGTAGTTGTGGGGCACAGACTCAATTCCTCTGCAGCCAGTGGAATATTCACGGACCAGGGATCAAACCTATGTCCCCTGCATTGGCAGGCAGATTCGTAACCACTGGACCACAGGGAAGTGCCATTTAAACCATCCTTAAGTGTACAGTTCTCTGGCATTATGTACATTCACATTATCATGCAACCATTGCTACCATCCTCCTTCATAACTTTTTCATCTTCTCCAACTGAAATCTGTACCCACTCAGTACACACTCTCCCCCACCCCCTGACAACCACTGTTCTACCTTGTGTCTAGAAGTCTGACTATGAATTTGACTAGTCTTCCTAGGTACATCATATCAAAGAAATCAAACAATGTGTATCTTTTGTGACTGCCTTGCTTCACTTAGCATAATGTCTTCAAGTTCATCCAGGTTGTAGCATGTGTCAGAATTCCTCTCTTTTGAAGGCTGAAAAATATTCCATTGTATGTCTATATCACATTTTGCTTATCCATTCATCTACCAATGGACAGTTTTTTGACTTTCAGTCTCCTAAGTGATAACTACCTGGAAAGGTGGAAAATAAATGAGGCATGTGTAAAACACTAGGCATGTCCAGATGGGTGTCATAACCCCAGGCGGTGAGTCAGCAGGCAAGTGCATCTGAGATGTCACTGCTCACAGCTGGCAGGAGATGTGGATGGAAATTGTGACCTAAATGTCCATTCAAAGAAAAACAAATATGATCAGGGTAATGTGGATGGTGACATCAACTCTTCTGCCAAGAAGCTCCCAACAACAGCACTTTGAAATACCAGAAATGAGGGCGCTGCGGTATCTGGCAAATGTTTATGTACACACAAGAAGCCTGTGTCCACTAAAGGTGACGACAGAAGTATTTGGTGTCTGTGTTGATGATTCTATTTTCAAATTAGTACTGTGTTGATTTCAGAAGAGCTGACTTCTTCCTAAGTATGTATAAATGCTTTCAGGATGGAAACGTTCAAAGTGCTAAATCACTGGGGATAGAAACATGTGTTTGTTCCAATGTCCACCTTATTAGGGCCCTAGCAAAGAGTTAAATTTTTGTTCGACTAAAAGGGAAGTGGCAGGGAAACAGGGACCACCAACAGGCTGACCATCCGTGGGCTGTGGGTTGAATGTGTGCGTGACAATCAATAAACAAGAAGCATCACCATCTATCGACCTGCGATCCTGACTCTGAAACCTCTCCATTGCCTCCTTTGATAGGAAACAGAGGAAGTGAGGCCCTGCTGCCCCAGCCCTCGCTGCCCTTGGACCCTCACACACCAGCTTCTCTCCCCTTTGGCTCACGTTGCAGACTGAATAGGATGCAGGTGTCGTTATTCGGAGTCTGCTTACTAAGCAGAATGGAAAGGGAGAAGGAGAGTTCAGCTGCACATGTGTAAGGCAGCAAATAGCTCTCCAGGGGGAGGGAAAGCCCTGGCCAGCATTTGTGTAGGAAGAACTGCGTGCTGCAGGAATAGTTCATTCTCATGTGCTAGTGAGGCAGCAAGGGGGTGATTAACACGTTATTCACCCCAAATCAGGAACCGAAGGGAACTGAGAGAGACGAATCCCTCCCATCCCTCGAGGGATTTCCCCTCCCCCAACAATGGGTCTTGTCATTTTCCTTTGTGCGTCTATGTTTATTGATGAATAACTGGACCAAGGCAGACCTCTCAGCTGTCTCACTCACATCTGGACTGAGCAGGCGAATCTATCCAGGGACAATTGTCCCCATCTGGGACAACTTCGAGCACATAACTCATAAAAGTCTCCATCTCTCACAAACCGACCCCACACAGAGCCCGATGCAATTGCAGTGGGAGGGACACGCATCACCGAGGTGGCGTCCTAGTCCCTATAAGCGAGAGTTAGAAGAGGTCCTCTAGAAAAGTCCAGAGTTGAAGAACGCCAAATGTCCTGCTTCACTTTGGGGGACTTGAAATTCCCACCCAGCTGTGAGACAATACCTCCCAGGCTGGTGCTTTCCTGTACAATATACCCTCCTGTGTGAGTTCTTTCCCCACTGCTGCCCCTAGAGATCACTTGTCCACTGTTCAAAATGCATCCCAAACTCTGTCCTCTGGGAAGTCTCCATAGGCCTTGTCAAGCAATGAATTGTGTTATCTCCCTTGATTCCAAATCCATTTACTTACAGATATCTCTACTCTTCTTCCCTTGTGGCTCAGCTGGTAAAGAATATGCCTGCAAAGCAGGAGACCTGAGTTCAATCCCTGGGTTGGGAAGATCCCCTGGAGAAGGGAAAGGCTACCCACTCCAGTATTCTGGCCTGGAGAATTCCATGGACTGTATAGTCCATGGAGTTGCAAAGAGTCGGGTACGACTGAGTGACTTTCACTTTCACTACTCTGCTACTTAGAAACTGCTCAGTGCACTGAAATTCTGTCTGTCCCTGTCTCTGTCTCTCCATCTCTGTCTCTTCATCTCAGAAGATACTGAGTATCCCTGGCCTGGTGACTGACTGACTGTATTTGGCAGGAGGTATTTGTATTTCCTAATTAAGACTTCCGGTGGCCCGCAGAGTACAGCTCTTCGGGAATAGTTTTGTGTTGGCCAGAGATCAGCGCTGCACAAAGCCCTTGTGGGGCGTAGGGATCCCCGGTTTGTAAACAGGGACTCTTTCCTTACTGCTCGAGGATATTTGGACCCAACAACTGCTGCTCGGAAAATGGGAGGAGAGTGACTCTGAGGACCACTGTCAGCTGGGGAGCGTTAAAACAAGCTCTGGTTTGTGCACACGCACCATCACCCCCACACATGCACAGGCTGTTCCCAGCAGTAACACGTTCACACAACAAACCCAGGCATCCCAGCGCTTGACACCTGGCTGGGCACTTCCACGAACTAGCCAGCCGGGGGCAGCATTGCAAAGGCGTCGGAGGCACCCAGCCGGGAGGGAGGATGAATTAACCTGACAACCCGCATTCTGTGCTTATGTGCCAGGCCCAGCGCTGGGTGCTTCGGAGCCAGCGACGGAGAAAGCAGGACTATCTCATCTTCCTTCCAAACCTCCCAGGGCGGGCTTCACCCAGAGCCGCCTGGCTGAGGCAGTAAGGGCAGGAGCCGCCGTCGTCTCAGTTGCAGCCAAACCTCTAACTAGGTGTGTGATGCTGGGCGAGTTCGTCATCCCCACCCATTTCCTGGAGAACGACGTGGCCGACAGAGCAGCATCATCCAAGAGAAAGAGGATGTGAGCCACACATGCAAGCCTCTTGGTTATTGTAATTTAGTCTCTCAGTCGTGTCCGACTCTTTCTTACCCTATGGATGTAGCCCCCCGGGCTCCTCTGTCCATGAGATTTCCCAGGCAAGAATACTGGAGTGGGTTATCATTTCCTTCTCCAGGGGATCTTCCGGACCCACGGATGGAACCCGCATCTCCTGCATCAGCAGGTGGATTCTTTACCACTGAACCACCTGAGAATTGGTCAGTGACTTTCAATTCCCCAGCAGCATCCTTAAAAAAGGAGAGGAGATGAAATTTAGTAATGTGTTAAATTTAACCCAGTAAAACAGTATTTTCATGTGTAATATAAAAATACGGAACTACTTCACATTTGTTTTTTGAAGTCTTCAAACCTGGGGTGCAGTTTACCCTTTTACAGTTTACATCCCTGTGGGGACAGCACATCACAAGGGTTCCTCTTGGTGAAGCAGGCCTGGGCACTGTGGGAACCCCCTGGGTGTTTACAAAGCCCCAGGGCCAGAGAGGAGTGGAGTGGCAGACACGTGACCAGGCCCCACAGCCTGAATTTGATTTTGTCCAAAACTTCAGGTTGTCACCAAAATCCCGAAAGCCAGCCAAGCCCATTTCCTTTCCCCTTTCCAGGAGGCATTCCCACCCTTCTCTCTCTCTATACACACACACACACACACACACACACACACACACACACACACACACACACACACACACACACACACAATGTGTGGAACCTGCAGTTGAAGTTTCCTCAGAGGTCTCTTTCCTTAAAAAATCTACAACAAAAGGGACAGAAGAGCAGCCACTATGGAGAACAGTATGAAGGTTCCTTAAAAACTGAAAATAGAGTTCCCATATGACCCTGCAACCCCACTCCTGGGCATATATCTGGAGCAAATGTTAATTCAAAAAGATACATGCACCCCAATGTTCATTGCAGAACTATTTACAATAGCCACGATGAGGAAGCAACCCTAGTGTTCACTGACAGATGAATGGATAAAGAAGATGTGGTACACACATATGATGGAATACTACTCGGCCATAAAATAGGGTGAAATAATGCCGTTTGCAGCAACAGGGATGGAACTAGAGATGATCATACTAAGTGAAGTAGGTCAGAAAGAGAAAGACATATCACTTATGTGTGTCATCTAAAATATGACACAAATGAACTTAACTACAAAGACTCACAGGCATAGGCAACAAACATGGTTACCAAAGGGGAAGAGGGGAGGGATAAATTAAGATTGTGAGATTAACAGATACACACTGCTGCTGCTGCTGCTGCTGCTGCTGCTAAGTCACTTCAGTCGTGTCCGACTCTGTGCGACCCCATAGACGGCAGCCCACCAGGCTCCCCCGTCCCTGGGATTCTCCAGGCAAGAACACTGGAGTGGGTTGCCATTTCCTTCTCCAATGCATGAAAGTGAAAAGTGAAAGTGAAGCTGCTCAGTCGTGTCCGACTCTTCAAGACCCCATGGACTGCAGCCTACGAGGCTCCTCCATCCACAGGATTTTCCAGGCAAGAGTACTGGAGTGGAGTGCCATTGCCTTCTCCGAGATACACACTACTATATGCAAAAGAAACAACAACAAGGCCATACCATGTAGCCCGGGGAACTATACTCAGCATCTTGTAATAAATTATACTAGAAAAGAATCTGAAAAAGTATATATTGTTGTTGTTTAGTTGCTAACTCATGCCCAACTCTTTTGCCACCCCATGGACTGTAGCCTGCCAGGCTCCTCCATCCATGGGGATTCTCCAGACCAGAACACTGAAGTGGGTAGCCATTCCCTTCTCCAGGGGATTTTCCCAACCCAGGGAGTGAAACTGGGTCTTCTGCATTGGTAGGCAGATTCTTTACTATCTGAGCCCAACAGGGAAGCCCCAGAGTATATGTATGTAAATATAGAGGCATAGCTGAATCACTTTGCTCTACACCTGAAACTAGAACAACATTGTAAATCAATATAAAATAAAAATTAAATTTGAAAAAGTTATAACAATAAACACAAACTTGGCAATTAAAAAATTGAAAAAAAAAAGAACTACCATGTAATTCAGCAACTCCACTGTTGGCGAATTATCCAGAAAGAAAAAACCCAGTGACTTGGAAAGCTGTCTGCACCCATATTCATTGCAGCATTACATACATATATATATATATATATATATATATATAGAGAGAGAGAGAGAGAGAGAGAGAGAGGTTGGAGGCAGTACTGTATTTTTCTTCTTAGGTAGCACTAATTTTCAGATGAGGCTTCCCTGGTGGCTCAGTGGTAAAGAATCTGCCTGCCAATGCAGGAGACATGGGTTCAGTCTCTGGGTCGGAAAGATCCCCTGGAGGGGGAAATAGCAACCCACTCCAGTATTCTTGCTTGGAAAACCCCAGAGGAGCCTGGCAGACTGCAGTCCATGGGGTCATAAAGAGTCAGACACCACTTTGGGACTAAAAAAAAGTGCAACAATTTTCAGATTCATCTCCTCTGCCGTGTACACCCTGACCTTGGAAACATCTCTGAACTGCCTGAGCCTCTGCTGCTTCACCTGCAAAATAGGAAAGAAAATATCTGTGTGCCTGGCTGACAGGATGATGGTGAATAAGGGCTTCTACCTTGGCTGAAAGGGGTTCAGAAAGAGAGGGTCCTGAGATTGCCACCCACCCTGTAAGCGAGGCCACCTGGGTATCATGGGCGGGGACAGCAGACACAGGAGTCAGGATGGAGGCTGTGTGACACTCAGCAAGGGCACTAGGTTGGGTGGCAGTATTATCTTGCCCTGGATCCAAATCCCTAACCCCCAGTTGGCACAGGGCTCCGTGAAGAGGGCCAGGTGACACCCTCCTGCGGGACAGGAGCCCTGCACTTTGGAAACCTACGGGGTCAGAGGAGCAATGGGTGCTTGAGCTTTGCCCCCAAGGGAGGCAGTCTTTATCCCACTTGGCCATCCACAAGCCTGTCCTTTGCCCTGGTGACGGACACATCTCAGACTGTTCACTCTGCAAACATCCTTGGAAAGCTGATTTGGAGCAAACTCTAGAACAAGAGCAGTCAGTAGAAGGGCAGGCAACCCACAGAGAGCTGCCTGAGTTGTCTCTCAACTGTCTCTGTCTCTCAATATATATAGCAACAAATATGTATATATATTTGTTGCTATATATATTGTTATATATATACACATACACACACATATGTGTGTGTATGACACTTAGGTTGTTTCCATGTCTTGGCTATTGTGAATAGTGTTGTGATGAACAATTGGGTGCATGGATCTTTTTGAATTAGTTTTCTCCAGATATATGCTTGGGGTGGAACTGCTGGCTCAAATGGTAACTCTGTTTGTAACTTGTTAAGGAACCTCTGTACTGTTCTCCATAGTGGCTGCTCTATGAAAACAAAAAAGCACCATGTGAAAGTCTAAGTGCTGGGGATCCATCTAGTGTTCCTGCTGCACTAATGCTGACAACTGTCCCCTGTAGGGGGAGGGGCCAAAACAACTCCATCATGTTGCTTATACTGATGTGTTTGCCCCAGGCCGTCTGGCTACTTGGTGAACTGCTGAGTCTAACAATGGGAAATGTAGACTCCACGCCTCTGGCAAGATGACCTCTGAGATCACTCAAGCCCCATCCATCCCCACAACAACCTACAGATTACAACCCCTGGGAGTTCTCAGCAGTCACTGTCCTCAGACATTTCTGGAGCTGAGCTCCTTTGAACACAGGTGAAAACATAAACCTATTAGTCCTTCAGTCACGTTCGACTCTGCGACCCCTTGGACTGTAGACCGCCAGGCTCCTCTGTCCATGGGATTCTCCAGGCAAGAATCCTGGAGTGGGTTGCCGTGCCCTCCTCCAGGGAATCTTGAACCTGGGTCTGCTGCATTGCAGGCAGATTCTTTACCTTCTGAGCCACCAGGGAAACCTGGAAAACAGGTGAGAGGGGTGCAGAATAACTCGGCTTTGTCTCAGGTTATCATGCTTGCAGGGGCAGCAGAGGGTTACCAGGGAGCTAAGGACACCCAGGAGCAATTGGACCCAGAGCTGCCCAGGGGGTTGGGCATGGGCAGGGCTGCGGGTTGGGGGGGGGGCGAGTCTGGTGGTCAGCCAGGTACCCCTACGCCTGTGTGGCCAATGCTGTTGTCCCCTAAGGATCCATTTTCAAGGGGCAATTTCTGTGCAACAAAGGTAGCCAGGCTCCAGAAGTCATACAGCCTAGGACTGAGGTCTGTCTTTGCGCTTCTGTGGATGTGGAGGAGGGTCTCTTGCCTGGGAGGGGCTCTGCAGGGGTTGTGGGGGGGCATCCTGCAAGAGCCCCAGTTCCTGCCCTCTCTTCTCTGGGGCTTGTGCTCAGCATGGGCTTCCCTGGTGGCTCAGACAGTAAAGAATTTGATTGCAAGGTGGGAGACCTGGGTTTGATCCCTGGGTTGGGAAGATCCCCTGGAGGAGGGCATGGCAACCCACTCCAGTATTCTTTCCTGGAGAATCCCATGAAGAGAAGAGCCTGGCAGGCTACAGTCCATGGGGTAGCAAAGAGTTGGACACGACTGAGCAACACAGCGCATGTGCCCAGCATGGCTGCTTTCCCAGGCCACAGCATGACAGCTGATGAACTTTGATTGAACAGGTACTTTGCTAAGCTCTCTCATGCATTATCTCACCCTCATGAAACCTTCTCTGTGATAACAGGAAGTGACCAGACACCTGTTTGTTCAAAGCCCCACTGGCTCTAAGGCACATATATGCTTCCAACAAAAAGCTTGTGGGTTATCTGCGCATTTTCACAAATCAAGTTTGGGTCCAGGAGCAGAATCCCTGAAGAGCCTTTGTTTCATGCCGACTGATTGCAGCAAAGTACCTCAACCCAGATCTTAGATGAGTAGGTCAGAGGTTCCACTTGCAGGAAAAGCTGCCAGCCTCCCCAGAGCCAGGTGGTACCAGATGCTCTGGACCAGCTCCCTCCTCGGAATGGGCCGATGCTGCCCTCTAGTGTCTGAACACTGGTGGGACACCTCCTCCAAGGATGTGCAGGTTGACAGCCTTGTCTTTCTCATCCCTGGAGTCACAGGACAGAGTGTGCACCTACTGGCTCTGAAAAGTGTGCTGCTTCCCAATGCCTCTCCACACAGACAGCCAGGTCCCGCCCGCCAATCTCGAGCATCCTTGGGCTGAATCTTGAGCATTCCAGGGCTTAGCGGAGCTGCCAGCACCCTCCTGCAGGCTCGGCTCTACGAGAAGGGTTTTTTCCTCTGGAGGGGACTTTGGGACACCCTTTGCCACAGTTGCTCATTCCTGAAGCCGTATATTCTAATGGCTAAGAGCCAGTGTTGCTATTTGGCAGGAATGCCAAATCGAATTCCATGAACCTCAGAGGTATTTCCTTGTTTCTCTCACGTGACTGTCCCTTTAGAAACCAAGAGTGAGAGTGTTAGTTGCTCAGTCGTGTCTGACTCTTTGCAACCCCATAGACTGTAGCCCACCAGGCTCCTCCGTCTATGGGATTCTTCAGGCAAGAATACTGGAGTGGGTTGCCATTCCTTTCTCCATGGATCTTCCTGACCCAGGGATCAAACCTGGGTCTCCTGCATTGCAGGCAGATTTTTTTTTTTTTTTTTTTTTTTACCATTTGAGCCACCAGGAAAGCCAAGGATATTTTCAAAGACGTGAATCTGAGCATAAGAAACACAGCATCTCCTCCTGTGAGGATTTTGGAGAAGTGTTTGAATGTCCAAAAAGCAGAAATGCCTCTAATGATTTTTAGCCTTTGAAGAAGCGTCAGAGGAAGGGTCTGAGGTCAACTTGGCCCTCAGGTATAAACCAGGTGGGTGAGAGGTGAGATTTCCCAAGGCAACCAGCCCAGGTCAATCTAGCCATGTCTGTGGGGGTAGGCATGGGGTCAAAGGGCAGAGAGCTAATCTCTTGAGCACACACCTTCCTCTGGGTGATTCTTGATATCCCCAAAGGCCCTGACCTTCAGGCATTTGCAAATTATAAAAATTTATGGAGTCCTCCCTGGCTATCCAGTGGTTGGGACTTCACCTTCCAACGCAGGGGGTGCAGGTTCAATTCCTGGCCAGGGAGGTAGGATCCCACATGCCTCATGGTCAAAAAACCAGAATATAAACAGAAGCAATATTGTAACAGATTCAACACAGGCTTTAAAAAAATTCATAGATGCCTTGAGAGCACTCAAATCTCCCATATAATGAACAATGGAATTAGCCCATAGCTCAGTCAGCAGCTTTGTTACTGTATAATGCTGTGTAACAAGCAACCTCAAACATTTCAAGAACATACACAGTAAGTATTGGTTTCTCACACATTTGTGGTCAGCTAGGGCGACTCTTCTTCAGCCTACAGGTCTTCGGATTGACTGGGATAAGTGTGTCATTCAGTTTTCCAGAACGAGAGGCTGCTGGGGCATATTTTCAAGGCAATGGGAGTAATCCAAACATCATCCCCTGTGGACCCCAATGTGCCTCTGAATTAATCAGAGGGTGGACACACAGAGGCACATGCTGGCCAGGGCTCCCTGGCCAGTGAGGTACTGAGACTCACCAGTGTCAAACTGGAGGATTTATGTGCAGCCTCAGAAGAATGACAAATTGCCACGCTTCTTAAATATCACTCAAGAACAAACAAAACTGTGTGGCCAACCTGGCAAAGACTGAGGAGTGGGAGTGAGAGTTCCCACCCGGTCTCCATTTGTGTCATCATGGGGTTCCCCGTGGAGATGACCATTCGGTGGGAACCCAGATTGTGATCCCAGAGCTCACTTGAAGCTCACTCTGGGTTGTCCTGCAGAGATTCTTCCATACACCATGAGCAAGTCTTATTCAAGAAACCACCTTTTATTTTCATAAAAGAGGTTTTCGCTCTATTGTGCATGATGGCAGGATCTAGGCAATGCTTCTGTGACTTGAAAAGTTAAAAGTGAAAGTCGCTCAGTTGTGTCCGACACTTTTCGACCCCAGGATGTCCATGGAATTCTCCAGGCCAGAATACTGGTGTGGGTAGCCTTTCCCTTCTCCAACGGATCTTCCCGACCCAGGAATCGAACCGGGGTCTCCTGCATTGCAGGTGGATTCTTTACCAACTGAGCTATCAGGGAAGCCCCTGTGACTTGAAACTTCTCTGAATAAAGAAAAAAACAAACCCCTTCATAAACACTATCCATTGGAAGTGCTCAAACTTAAAAAAGAAAATCTACTGTGAATGAAATAAAAGTCTGCAAACTTCAGCTTCTTTTTCTTCATGGTACAATCTTATGTACATGAATTGTATCTGAGCCAGATATAATATGGGCATGATTATACCTCTGACAGGGGAATCCTCCAAGAGTAACAGACATTTATAATAAAAACAGTCATTTAAAAAATATTGGTATAAACCGTGTGGCATAGTATTGGTGTGACTCAAACACAGACTTCTGTCCAAGTTCATGCATGCAGGGCTTCCCAAAGGCAAAAATAACTCTCCTGACAGCTTTGTATACAAAAAAAGGCGGACCCTATGATAAAATTACAAAGCTCTCAAAATGAATCCTCCAAAGCCCCATCTTACATTTCTTATTCTTTTCCCACTAGCCATCACAAGTTTCCCTTTTGCTTTCACTGGTAACACAATTCTGATTATATTCAGGTCCATAATGGTGCCCAATTTAAAGAACTACATTTCCCAATCTCCCTTGCAGCTAGTTTGACTCTGTGACTAAGTTCCAGCAAATGGAATATAAGAAGAGTTTAGGACTTCCTGGACATCTCTTTAAAGTAAGCTAACTCATCTGGGAGGAGAATTCTTCCTCCTGTCAGCTACCTGGAAAGTGTCCAAGATGCTTGGCACTTTGGCAGCCGTCTTGGACCATGAGGTTACCTTGAGGATGGAGGCCACCATGTGAGGATGCTAGAACAGAAAGGTACAAGGAGCCCAGACTCCCCAGTTGCGATGGAGTGGACATGCTAGCCCTGGACTGCCTGCCTCTGAGTTCCTTGGAAGTGTGAGAGACATAAGCTTGCATTACACTTAAGCTACCGGTATTTCCAATTTTCTGATAAGTAGCTGAACCTCATTCTAACAGATGCATATAGTGTTGTAAGATGTTACCTTTGACTTTCTTGACTAACTAGAGGATCATTCTCTTGTCCTCCGGGATGCAGCAAGCTAAGATGAACAGCATGACTTTGGGGTATAGAAATAGGTTTGAACCCCTGCCCTTTGACCAGCTGTGAGCTGCATCTGTAAGCAATTATTTGTCTTTTCTATACCCATGTGTCTTTTGTAAAGTGTTGTGCATTGAATTTAGGCTATAACATACCTGGCACACAGTAGGAACCCAACAATGTTGGCTTGTTTTCTTCCATGGACTTGCAAAGAGTTGGACACGACTGAGCTAGTAACATACACACATAGCTGATTAACAATGCTGTGATACCAAACTTTCTACCTATCCCTTCTTCCCCCTCCCCAGCAACCGTAAGTTTGTTCTCTAAGTCTGTGAGTCTGTTTTGTAAGGAACTTCATTTGTATCCATTTCTTTTTATATTCCTTATATAAGGGATGTCATACAGTATTTCTCCTTCTCTGACTTCACCCAGAATGACAATTTCTAGGTCCATCCATATTGATACTAATGGCATTCTTTTTAATGACTGTGTTATATTCCATTGCATACATGTACCAATCTTCTTTATCCATTCCTCTGTTGATGGACATTTAGGTTGCTTCCATGTCTTGGCTACTGTAAACAGTGCTGCAATGAACACTGGGGTACACGTATCCTTTCAGACTATGTTTTTCTCTGGGTATATGCCCAAGAGTGGGACTGCAGGATCAGATGGTAGCTCTGTTTTTTAAGGAACCTCCATACTGTTCTCCATAGTGGCTGTACCAAGTTACATTCCTACCAACAGTGTAGAAGAGTTCCCTGATTTTAAATACTCAGAGGAAATTTCAGGTAAACGCACATTTGGGTTTGTTTCTACACAAGTTGGCCCTGCCAAGATGACCTCTGAAATGCCAGTGGGGTTAGGCAAGATAAAAACAGCCATAGGTAGTAAAGCAGGAAGCACAGGACAGAAGTAGCCATGAGACGAGACAGCAAATAGAGCCTCTATGTGATCAGGCACAAACCTCTACCTCAAGAGATGGGTTCTCCCACTGAGCCCAGACCAGACACTGACTGGGCCTGGAAGAACAATGCTTAGCTTCCCACGGGGCTGTTGTCCCCAGCGCTGAGCAATGGGGTGATCGACAGCGTTTCCAGCCTGTGAAGTACAAGCTGACTATCTTGGGGGAGATTTATGCTCAGGGTAGAAGCAGAAAGGCCTACTTAGCTGGGAAGAGACAAACTCTCCGAACCTGCGTGCATTTAAATTGTGAGAAAAGCAGTCTACACAGACACTGCAGATTAATGCCTTGGACTGACTGCCAGACTCATAAACACCCCGGTACCCTGTTCTAACCTAAGAAAAATGTTTGGGAGAATTCAATGTTGTCAGTCTCTTGGCTGGTCTGTACTATGGCAAGGGATGGGTTGTGGTGGGGGGGGGGGCAACAAAAGCATGATAAGTTATTGGAAGGGGGAAGGGAGAAGTGGACCACCCTTGGTGAAAGATTAAGTCATGGCAAGATTCCCTACCCCGGGAATGACCCGGTCCTCCATCATGTACAGCCATAGTTTTCAAATTATTTTCCTCTTGGACTGTTCTGTCAGGGCGAAAGACCCTATGGACTTTCAATTTCACCAAACAATAGTTATTTCATCTTAGAGTTGGAAGAAACCAGCTAATTTGGTTCAAGCCCTTTTCCCCACTTATGAAATGTTTCCAAGTGGGTGGCAGAGGTGGCCATGGTCACAGAAAGTTTAGGCAGAGCTTAAAGCCAATTCCTGGCCTGAGTGCTTCATCCTACAGCATTAATTTGGTCAAGGGACTTCTTTTCCAGTTATATCCTAATATGTGCATTGAATTACCAACTGGCAGGGAATAGCTCCTCATCTTAACGCCTGCAT
Organism: Okapia johnstoni; assembly: GCA_024291935.2. Lineage (NCBI taxonomy): Eukaryota > Metazoa > Chordata > Mammalia > Artiodactyla > Giraffidae > Okapia > Okapia johnstoni. Next base: position 26,670,366 of record CM044324.1, read on the forward strand.
CTTGACATGATCTGAAATTTCAGACTAGGGAGAGGGCCCTGGAACTCTTGAGCTTTGAGCTCCACACACATTGAGCCAGGAAAGGACGAGGGAAAGTCTGTAAAAGCTGATGGGAAAGAGGTAAAAAGGATGATTTTTTTTTACAACTCAGAAACAAACAGGTGGCGCAGTGGTAAAGAATCTGCCTGCCAATGCATGAGACACAAGAGACACGAGTTCAATCCCTGGGTCAGGAGGATCCCCTGGAGGATGAAATGGCAACCCATTCCAGTATTCTTGCCTGGGAAATCCCATGGACAGAGGAGCCTGGTGGGCTATAGTCCATGGGGTCGCAAGGAGTTGGACACGACTGAGCACATACACACAACTCTGCAGGCACCCTGCCGCCTCCCCCCACTGCCCACGAACCTGAGACTGTTCTGGAGGGTTGTGAGTTAGACCCCATCAACATTTCCCAGAGGCTGAATTACAGTCTTTACCACTCCTCCCCATCTTTTTTTTTTTAAAAACAATAAAACAAAGACATGCAGGCTGGGGACCATTCTATCTTTTACGTTTTCTTATCATCTCCTCCTTCTTGGCTTGACGGGTCCCCGAGAGGACAAACCCACACTCCTGGAAGAGGACCTCCCACCAGGCAGACTCTTAAAGGTCACTTGGAATCCGTCTCCTAAATCCTGTCCTGAGTAGCAACCCTCCTCCCACAAACAGATGTGCAGAATCAGGAGTTCAAAACAAAACAGAAAGAAAATGCATAAGTTCCTCAGGCCTGCAACAGCTTCGGCTTAAGAAATACACTCGCATCCTTCACTCCATCTCTGCGCTCAGGTGGATCTGGCAGAACAATGACCATCCAGAGTGATGACACTGCGTGCAGGTCTCTGAGCCCAAATATTTAGAGGGATTCTGCGGTGCTGGCTCGTTTCCAGGAACTGCTAACCCGGCATGTAACTGCGTATCATTTAGTCACTTCAAACAAAACAAACGGCGCACAAGTGTGATCTCGGAAGGTCACGGATGAGATGCTGGGCTCACCTTATCTTCCATCAGCCTTTTCTGCTCAGAGCTGGGAAGTAGTTGTGTCAACAGAGGATCAAATTCATCTTTTCCCCAGAAACCCGCAACCAAGGTGCTATCAGAGACAGTCATTTTGCTGTTGTAAGAAGCAGTCATTTGAGTTTAAGCCCAACAGGGTCATTTGGGTTTAGACACGTGGACTTCTGTGAATGACAGACAGCCCATCACAAACCGTCGTGTGAAACAGACGAGGATCTACTTAGAATTTCCACAGGAATCAAACTTCAACCTACAACTCTCAGAAGGAAATCAGGCTCTCACAGTATATACATTTTTAAGGGATGTTAAAAAAAAAGCACCCAAATAGTTATGTACAACATGGAAAAGGATTCTAAAGATGCAGTCAAAGACAGTGCATCCTTCAGAGGGAGTTTTCTGTAGTTTGCAGAAACAGAAGGTTCAAAACAATAATAACGATATTTGGTTTTCAACGGTCCAGGAATTTTCTTCAAAGAAAGGTAATTAGAGCTATATTACCAATATTTTCCCCCTTCTTTTGGAAATCAAGAGATACAAATACATTTCAAATGTGATTCCTTACATTTTTTAAGTCCGAATAGTCAAAATTAGAACTTTTAATTTTATAAGCCCCCAATTATTAAACACCAACAGTAAATCATATGAATGAGAAAAAGAATGATAAACACAAAATATGAATACTTTCTTTCCAGCCATAAATGATAAGAGAGAGTTGTGCACGTATGAGAAATAGAAATAGTAAAAGAACAATTAGCATAAGTTCAAAACCTCTGGAAAAGCTATTTTATAGGATTAGAAACCGTTATTTACCCCAGAAAATGCATGTTTAAAAGTCACATTTTCAGTTACCTCTCCTCCCAAAAACTTATGTACAGGCTAGAATCTAGAAATTAAGGTTAAAGGGATACTGATAATTTCCCCTAAATTTTTAGAATAGTTTCAGAGTGATATGATACAAGGATTTAGAAGAAAACAAAGAGTGTCATATTCTGGTTTGTTTGTGACTTCTTCCCTTTAGGATCCTTCTCTTTCCCTCGAGGAATAAGCTCTGATTGAACTCTTTTGATTAAAAGATGTTTTAGATGGAATCAAAGACTATAAGGGGAAAGTTAGAACTGGTAACACGTACGCACATACACGACACATACAAGTATATATGTGTATACATATGTTTCTATGTGTACATACATGACACACACGTGTCTATGTGCATGTTTGTGTACATACATGACACGTGCGTGTGTGTGTGCGTATGTGTATATACATATACCCTCTCTCATCTGCACCTAAGAGGGATGTACACCCCCGGACAAGGACTCCCAGGTGGCTGCTCCCAGTGGTACCAGATGACTCCAGTGATTTTCCCAGCAGAGGCCTGGCCCATCATCCCCACAGGTTGTGAGAAGCAGAAAAGCCTCTAATTTCACACGAACCAAAATCTGGAAAGGAGTGACCATGAGAAACAGGGAAGAAGCAAGGCTGTAGAGAAGTGGATTTGAAAAGACTTCTCAGAACTGCTTAGATTCTGTGTTGTTTATTACTGTCCAAATACATGAAGTTCTGATGAAATAAAATCATATGGTACAGATAAAAACAGGCCATGAGAGCCCAGAGTTGTTTTAGGGCCAAATGGCAGACCACTCAACAGTTCACATTTTAGGAATTCAAAATGCTTAAAAATTGATAAGGTGGTTTCTGAAAAAGAAAGAGAAAGAAGGAAAAAAGGAAGGAAAAAAAGACGAAAAGGAGGGAGGGAGGGAGGAGACAGAAACCATTGAGGAAATGTTAGCTCACAAGAAAGTCTGACTTAGAAAGAAGTGACAAACGCATAAAAAAAAATGCATAAACTTTGTGCAGATTAATGCAATAGTAAACAGCAGAATACATAGGCCTCATAATACTTCTGTAATGGCATACATATAATGTCTCTAGCACTTTTGGAAAATATGCAGATGCTAATTAAAGATCATTCTAGATAAAAATACACATTTCTTTAAAGGGACGATGGGGGTGAGGGGAGGGGGATCTGGTCTCAGGGCGCATCCCCGCAAATGAACAAAGATGAAACTACGGGGGTTTTTTTGGTAATTCTAGTGAATATGGCAGCAAAATTTGTCGTAAGGATGTTGGCTGGTTTTAAGAGGGTTATTTTCAAATATAACCTTATAGCTGCATTTGTAAAAAAAAAAAAAATCTTTGTGAAAAGTTAATTTTATTAACCCTGAAAAATGTCTCTATTGACATCTCTTTCTAAGATAAACTAAGAGTAGCAAGAATTGTGAATGGGTGAGGGGTTTATGCTTTAAAGCAAATGCGAACCCTCTCTGGGTTCCTCTCACACAAAGGGATACAGACTCTTAAATACAATAAACTTCCTTAAAAATCTGCCACCTAACAATTGTTTACATCATAGAAAAATAGCATTTTTTGGTAAAAAGAAATATAGTTACTTTGTTAAAATGGTCTATTTTACCAGCAATTATTTCTCATATAAAGAATTTCTAGACATCCATACAGAAAATAAAAATAGATAGTATAATACTGAGTGCAAAGCAGATGATGGCATGTTTGCAGAAGATCAGAGCATCTCATTGCGGATAAATAATACTCTTATTCATCATGGTACAAGGTTTCATCTTTTGGAAACTTACAAGCTACCGCTTTCATTTGTTGATGGCAAGTTACTTAATAGGTAAAGTGACTTCAGCAGTAGAAGGCCAAATTGATGAGAAATGGGTCATACATATGTGTTCACATTTCCCGGAAACTCAAAGTGCTGAAACACTAGCAATGGCCTACGTCCCCCAAACTCCCTAAAGTGAGCATGGACAGCAAGCCACAGGGATTCGAAGAGGGATTTATGACATTCTTGGTCCTTTCAAAAATCATTCGTTAAACCACCCACATTTGAGTTATCACATATAGTCAGATTAACACCACTCTATCAGCTTGGCTAAATCCATCATTAAGGAGGGTCCTTGTGACTCTTCTAAATATAGGTATTAACCCTTCGTGCTATAAAAACAGATGCTTTCAACAGACTACTGCTTTATTTCCACAGAGTGACTCTGTGGGGTCAATGTGTGTCCTGGCCATGGGGCAGGATGGCCCAATGAGGTTCCTCCCAGGTGGCGGGGCAAAAGATGCGGCCCCACACTCCAGTGGTGTGCCATCATACCCTCTCCACCCTGCTTGGGTCATAGGAATCTGCAAAAAAAGAAAAAAGAAAATGAGTAGTATATTCCATTGGTCTGCTTTCTATTTAATCCTCAGGCCAGAAATAAATGTGTAGGGAGCTAGGCCCACAGGTGTCGAGATGTTAATTTTCAGACATCTCACCGACCTTATTTTTCACCAGGGGGTAAATGGCTATCATCTAAAGGCCGTTTTTTAGGAACGGGTATGACCCATGCCTAATCACAGATGGGAAATGGGGGCAGCTTAGTATTTTGACGGTCCCTTCCTGTTGTTCACAGGGAACATAATTCACTTTAACTGCAACTCTTGTAAAGCAGTAGTGACGCTCTCAGCTGACGCTAAGCAGGATATTGTGTGCATGTACGTTGCAACTCTAAGGAAAGCTTGCCGTGGGATGTCTGTCCTTGTGACCAGTGATGTCCCAGGGGGGCCTGAAACCCTGAGAACTGGGCCTGGTAATGGCAGGCCTCCTGTCTCTGACCCCACAGCCAGCACGCAGGCCCCAGGCTGCAGGCTTGCCCGTCAGCCCTCCACACACTGGAATGTGTGTGAGTCTGCATTGCCATGCTGATCCACTCTATAGCTATACACATGGGGCCCAAGAGGCCCCGGTTTCCAAAAAGGGACATCATACAATAGAACAATGGTCCTAGATTATCACTTGGGCTGTGGCTGGGCCCCTCGGGCATCACAGATCTCTGGGGTCCAGGCAAACCTGAGGCTAGTGTGTGTACTTCTCACGGTCAGAATCTCCTCCCATGGCAGCTCAAAGGGCTCCTAAGTTCTTAAGAGCAAACGTGTAAGAAGTCTGGAAGGATGGTACAATTCAACAGGTATTAAAACTGTCACAGAGTCATCGCTTCCTCAACTCATCTAGACAACAGTGCATTCTGAAGGCCACGCAGAGTCCCACTTCTCAGGCAGCAAAATGTCTTGCTGTGTCCTCTGCACACCTTGACACTGGAGGAGGAAATGGCAACCCACTCCAGTATTCTTGCCTGGAGAATCCCCTGGACAGAGGAGCCTGGAGGGTTACAGTCCATGGGGTCGCAAAGAGTCGGACACGACTAAGTGACTTTGGGCTTCCCTGGTAGCTCAGCTGGTAAAGAATCCACCTGCAATGCAGGAGACCCCGGTTTGATTTCTGGGTCGGGAAGATCCCCTGGAGAAGGGATAGACTACCCGCTCCAATATTCTTGAGCTTCCCTGGTGGCTCAGATGGTAAAGAATCTGCCTGCAATGCAGAAGGCCTGGCTTAGATTCCCAGGTTGGGAAGATCCCCTGGAGGAGGGCATGGCAACCCACTCCAGTATTCTGGCCTGGAGAATCCCCTGGACAGAGGAGCCTGGCGGGCTACAATCCATGAGGTCGCAAAGAGTCGGACATGACTGAATGACTAACCCTTATACCACACACCTTCTTGACTCCTTGGGATGTTTTTATGATGTGACACCACAACTGCGACAACTAAGACAGTGTTCGTTGCACTTGGGACAGGCTCTGCTTTCAGGAAGGGGTCTGCTGCTCCTCAGACACTTAGGCACCAAGTGCCCGTCCCATTGAAAGCAGGCAGAGATCCCATGAACAAGCTGCCTCCTGCAGGTCTATACTTAACACCCACTGTGACAACACGGGTCTTAGCGGCTGAGCATCTCTCTGCTCAGCTGGCTTCATTCAGTGCTGATTCTGGGGGACCCCCATAAGCAAAGATGAGATGGAGGCGAGTGGTCACGAAGGGATGAAAGGGTGTGCTGGTGGCAGGGAGAGGCCTTGAGAGGCTGAGCCTCCAGGGACACAGAGCCCGGCCCCCAGCAGCCCACCTGAGGGCAGGTACGTGGAGACCGCCCTACAGGATGTGCCTGCAGCCCGACTCCCACAAGGGCTGAAGTTGAGGGCCCAGAGACAGAGAACCACAGAGAGAAATCAGTATGACCAAGGACTCCTTCTTTAGACCATGGAGGGTCGAGGTTCAATAAAAATACAATGTGAGCCACAGTATGTTAAAAGTTTTTAGTAGCCATGTTAGGGCAAATGAAAGGAAGAAGGTGAAAATAGTTTCGATGGTGCATTTTATGTCACCAAATATATCCAAAATGTCATCATTTCAACAGGTAATCAATAAAAATTACTGGGACATTTTAGATTTTTTTTTGGTGATGTCTGAACTCTGGCATGTGTATCACACATATACAGCCCATCTCAATTGGGACGAGCCATGTTTCAAGCGCTCAGGAGCCACGTGTGACCAGGACCCACCATACTGGCTGGCAGAGGTGCCAGAGAACAGGGAAGTCATGCCCCTCCTGGTTCCTGCGGGCACCGTGTCGGGGGAAGACAGATCACTAAGGGCCACCCTGGTGGATATTTCGTGTATGAACACCCTCGAAGGCTACCGCCTGTGAGGATGTGCTGATATCCAGCCTTCTAATGGCATTATGTGGCTCCCCTCAAGCTTGCCCTGGTTATCCCCACCCCAGGCCCGAAGAGGACAGGCTATCCCCACTCTCCTCCTGAACATGTACCAGGAGAGCGGCCAGCGGAGGTGGATGGGACCAGACCAGCAGGCTCAGACACTGATGCACCCGGATTAAGCATCTGACATAATCTGTCCAGCGGAGATGAGATGCTATGACCTGAATTAGTTTTGAGCTGCTGGATTTCTTAGCCAGATCTCCCTCCACCAAAAAACACTAAAACAATGTTAGCATAAACGACTGTCTTTAAGCTGAAGGCAAGTCTTTATGATATGATGGGTACATAACACAGATAATAAAGTTCTAGAAGGATGTGTGTGTGTGGGGGGCAGTTTACAGATATATGAGGTATGATACTGTCTGAAAATTCCAGGACAAAATTTGAATTTAAGTGGGCTGTGAGTCTGGGGCAGTGAAGCGGGTCCCACACCCTCCCTGAGGTGACAGAGGCAGGGGTTGGGCAAGGATGGAGATGATGACTTCTGTGTTTAAAATTATAAAAATATGTCAAAAGGAAAGAGTCCAAAAGCTTATGAGCAACAAGGCTTTACTACCTCAATTAAGGCCTCTCAGAAGGACTGGCTTTGCACACTGAGGCCTGGTGACCAGCATGTGAAAGGCTGAAGGGGGGTACCTGAGTGCCTGCACACGTGAGGAACCGCCCTCATGGGTCTCACTATGTGGCCACTTCAGGAAGCCGTCACCACAAGGAGCTCTCTGTCTTGAGATTTTTGGTCATCTTATTGTGTATTAAATGGCAAATGCACCAAATGGAGTGGCAAAAAAGTAATTAAAATTTCCAATGGTTGGAAACTACTGTTACAAAATAGATAATAAAGTCACAGGTGAGGGCGTCTGAATGGCGGGCTAAAATGGAAACTGACATTACCTGAGGGATTTCAGATACCCGTCTGACCCCATTCACATGCCGGATGCTCAGGCTGAGAATTGAGGGAGAGCTGAATGGAACTAGAAATTTTATAACACATTCTCCGAAATACGTGGCCATGGATGGAGGCATAGAAATCTTTACAAACTGATGTTTTTCTTATAACAGGACGCATCTTCCTTTAAAATCCTTGTAATTCTCAGGAGGACTAACACACTCAGCCTGATTTACTTTACAGATAAGAAACTCACTTTAAAAGCCTACGGCATAGGGGACATACATACATCGATGGCTGATTCATGTTAAGTCTGACAGAAAACAACACAATTCTATAAAGTAATTATCCTTCAATTAAAAGGAAAAGCCTATGATGGCTTTCTAACCAGCACTTAAAAGCCAGGGGGTCTATTTTTGGTGGGGGTGGGGGGAGGTCTCCTGCTGCAGCCTCACAAAGCCCAACGGCTCACAGATGGGCCATGGACCTCTTTCCACATAACGGCCAAGGCTCCACACCCCTGATGCCCTCTCCCACAGCAAAGACCAACCTGGTTACTCAGATGACCCAGGAGGGCCCTGACAGACGGCTTCTTTCGATCCTGGTTTCTGTGAGAGGGTGGGAGCATTAAGGATTTCTCTGCATTTGGGGAAAACTGAAAAGAGTGCAAAGGAGATTTTTTTTTTTAATTGAACAAAAATTTCAGGATTCTTCCAGCTGAAACAAGTGATCTTTCCATCTCCTTTTAAACCCCTGATTTCAAAACAGGAAGTATAGCGGCAGGGGTGGGGAGGACCACCTGGTCGGGGCAGTTAGGCAGATGGAAGGGCCTGGCTGCCAGGACGGGCTGGGGTGGGGGCAGCGCCAGGCCACTGAGGACGGGGCACCCTTGCCCCTCCCGGCAAAAAGGCCCCTTCCAGTGGGTAGTTCAAGAAGGATGCCTCCTGTCCCCTCCTTGAACCACGTCTAGGGAATATAACTGGTAACATCATCGATAAGCCCCAGGCCTGGACCAGAAATCCCAGGGTTCTCTCGCCTGCTCTTGTCAGAGCTAAGAGGGTGAACTGGCGTTTGGGGGCACCATGTCCCTGTTGTGGGAAGCTGCCCTGTGGTCTATACAGTGAAGACTGGAGACCTGCAAAGATGAGAATGCACGGGGCTTCGGGTCTGCAGGAGGCTGTTGCCAGAACTGGCTTCTCTGGGCCAAGTGATCAGAGCTGAGGAGCTGGAAGAAACAGGGTGGGCCTGTGAGCTTCGAGGGGCGCATGGGCTGGTGCTGAGAAAGTACAAACTGCTAATTCTGTCTAAACCTCTCAGGTCTTTCACGAATGGTGTGGTGGTGAAGAGATAACAACGGAGGACAAAGGATTCGGTAAGAATCCCAGGGCAGGAAGTTTACTGAAGCCCTCGGGTACGTCTTTTCTCATTAGGCTAACTGAGCAATGCAGGTTATTCGCTTCTCGCTTCAATCGCTTCAGTCATGTCCGACTCTTTGCGACCCCATGGACTATAACCCTCCAGGCTCCTCTGTCCATGGGATTCTCCAGGCAAGAGTACTGGTGTGGGTTACCATGTCCTCTTCCAGAGGATCTTCCCGATTCAGGGATCAAACTCACGTCTCTCATGTCTCCTGCATTTGCAGGCAAATTCTTTACCACTAGAATCACCTGGGAAGTCTGAGGGTTATCTGGAGGAATGTCTGTTATCTGGGGAGAGAACAGAATACAAACGCCCTGGTCTCCTAGGAGACTGATCAAGGTGCCTACACCCTGGCCGGCATAGCTTACTGATGTACCTCTTCACAGTTAGGGGCCCCAGGTGTGTTTATATAGGTAATTTTATCTAGTCACTTACATAGATATGTCTATGAAGACTGGCTCATTTAAAATACACTGCAAGGTCCTACTATTAAGAGAAGCTTCTGGATAATTCTTGGGTAAAATGAAGGCTCTTTGGGCACCATGATTCACAGGGTCGATCAGATCTTCTCTGAATCTGCAGGTTTCATCATCCACCCACTAGGTATTTTGATGCTCTCAGGATGTCAAACGCAACCTGAACGCCCGCCCCTCTGCCTGACGCCTCACCTGGGCACCAGAAGTCCCGGCCGCCGTTCTCCTCCCTTCGTGCTGCCGGATGTCCGTCTGCTTCCAGCGACAGAGCCCCTTGGGGGTCAGAGAACTTGTGCCCAGCGCTGGGAGCCACCAGGCCTCCCGGCCATGCCCCAGGGCCCCTCTCGGCCTTGGGCTCCTCTGCGGAATCCACGCCCCGGGACGTCAGGAGCCTCATCCGAGACACAGAGCTCACCTCCTTCATCCTCATCAGGCGGTCGGGGTCCGCCCTCCTGGGTGGGGAGGCCAGCTTCTCCTGTAAACTTTCGATCACTCTGGAAGTGTTTCGGAGCCTCTTTTCTGAGACTGCCAAGTTTGGGGTCCTTTCTATAAAGTGAAACAAGGTGGACCTGAAGGGTGGCTTTGTCGCCACGTCCTTGGGAAGGAAAGGCTGAGACTCCGGGGGGCTAGGTGGAGATTCGGGGGCCTTGCTGGGGACGGCCTTGTCCACATCTGTGGGCTCAGAGGCCCGGGGAGCCTGCCGGGTGCTGTCCCTCTCACCTACAAACAGAGGGCTCTTGGTCCAGCCGCACTTCCTCCTGCCATAGAAGGCGTCGGTGGGTGTGGTGGACTCACTGGGCTGGGCCAAGCTGGCCGCTGCCTCCTGTCTGGGGGACTCGGGCCTGAGGGCACTTCCATGGGGCTCAGGGTGCCGGCTCTGCCCTGCCCTCTGGGCGCCTGGCAGCAGGGACTCCACAGCTACCTCGATGCCCAGGATCCTGGCGGCCCTGGCTTCGAGAGACTCATTTGGGGGGATTTCTATTGCATTGGCGTCACCCGGAGACCCCGCTAGCTGGCTGGTACTCTGCTCCTGCACCAGCGTCAGCCCCACAGACCTTAAGTCTGGTGCAGACAGGCCTCGGGATTTGCTGGCAAGAGAGAGGGGCACCCTCGTGCTCCCCTGCTCCCCACCGCCCGCCCTCAGAGGGCCGGCTGTGCTCAGCTCCACAGCTCCGAGACCACCAGGGAGATTCTGGCTGGGCGGGGGCTCCCTCCGTTCCGCTGGATTGGGTGGGGGCTCGGGTTTTGCATCATTCAACCCAGAAGATATTGCTCGTTTCACAGGCCTTGGGCTGACTGCCAGCTGGGCCACCCTGTCCTCAACCTCTCGGTCACCGTCTTTGGCAATCCAGCTTCCAGGGGGTGACAACCACACGGAACCTCTGCCTTCTGCCTGCCAGGGCCTGGGGAACTGAGGCCTCCCCTCCTCGCTCCAGCTCTCGGACTTGCTCTTGACTCTGCCCGGCCTGGTCCTGGGGTCCTCGGGCACTATGTCCTTCAGGAGGCCCAGACGCTGGGGTGGTGGGTGGGCATGGCTCCCCCAGGGCAGCTCTGTGTCACTATCCTCACTGCCACTACCATCACTGCTGTTGTCACTGCTCCCTTCCTCCTCCTGAAGCTCCTTGTTGAAACTTTCTAACTGGCTGATCAAGTCCCAGGGGCGGCGGCTCACGGGCTTCAGGAGGAACTGCCCGAACAGCTGTCTACTGTTGCAGGGGCCTGTGGTCTCCCCCTTGATGACCTCGCCCCTAGACACGGGGCTGGCTCGGCGGCCACGGCCATCCGAGCCCTGATGACCCAGGCTGGCCCTTGGCGTGGGGCCCTGGTTCCGAGACCAGGAAGACCCAGAGAAGGCGCTGTTGCTGGATGGGCTGAGGGACCCTTGACTTTTCGGGGAATGAGCCCCGGGCCTCTGGTTCGGGTCACTGGATGCCAATGCCATGTGCATCTGAACCTCGAAGGGTGCGGGGTCCAAACACCTTGGAGGCAGCATGGGGTCGGGGGAGCCCCCTGGCCTCTCCCCTGGGAGGGGCTGCAGGCTCTGAGGTTCGTGAGCGAAGCTGGTTTGTGTTTGCTGGTCTCGGAAGTGGTGCCCGGGCCACGGGCCGGGCCATGCGAGCGCACGGTGCTTTGCAGGGTTGGGGAATCTGAGGTCGTCTGCTTGCCGGCCCCCTCCCGGGCCCCCTGGGTCTGGTCTTGGCAGCTCTGTCCTCGTGGCCATGCTGCCCGTGAGCGCCTGGAGCTCCAGGTCGGTGGAGGACAAGCTGAGCACACTCTGCTCCTGCAATGCCGCGCTCTGTTTCAGGTCATTGTTGTTCGTGTCTGTACCTGGCAGCTGGGACTCTGATTTCACTGGGATGGAAACCAAACAAAAGATCGTCTCACTTGTTTTTTTCTTTGAGCTTCTGTTGGGCTGCAGCCCTGTCTTGAACTTTCTGAGCTGGGTCTGCATTTCGCAGGAATTCTCACCCTGGGGGCTTGGGGAGGACACGAGGCTTTCTGGATATTCGCGTGGGCTGCTGCTTACGTCGGGCCGCTTTCTCTGTGTGACAACGCAGGGGTCTCTTTGGTCAGGAGAGCTGCCATCTTCTCCATCCCTGGGGGGCTGGCCCCACAGCCATGGGGGGCTGGGATCAGCAGGGGCGGAACCCCTCTCCCTCCTTGATGGGCCCCACATGGCCCCCTCCTGCTGCAGGCTTCTTGGGTCAGGGGCAGGGACCGCACCATCCAGCTTCATATCTTCCCAGAATCCATGGGGTCGGGCAAGTTTAATGTGTCGTATCCGTGGGTCGTCGAAGGGAATTATCAGGATGGAGCTGTCGTAAGCCGTGGTGGGGTGGGACTGCGGGGGGACGCTGACAGGAGAGCACGAGCTGGCCCCCCACTCACTCCTAGCTCCCCGGGAGCCAGAAAGAGGCTGACCGCCGGCAGCAGGCTTCTCCATCAGATGCTGCGGTACACGGCGGCCTCCGCCCTCATGCCTGGGCACCACCTCCTCTGGGCAGGGGTGTGCAGCAGGCTGCGGTGGTGACTTGTATGAGGGTGGGGGCACGTACACGGGGGGTTCCAGAGCAGGGTCAGGCCCGTAGAGGTCCTGCCTGGCACTGTTCGTCCTGCCCGAGTGGGCAGCCCCCGGGTCCGGCTGCCGGCTGTCCGTGTAGCTGCCATTTTCTGCTCCGGCCCTGGAGTGTGGCTGGGAGCCGTAAGATGGGGGCTTGAGGGGTCTCCCAAACCTGGGCCGGGGCAAGGGGACCGAGGTGCCAGCCTTCTCGGGGTTCCTGGTGGATTCCAAATTGGAAGCACAATTTGGAGGCTGAAGTGGCACTTTAGGGACACCTGGTAAATGGCCATCGCTCAAAGGAATGGGGACCTCCACGCAACTCAGGCTCTCGGGGGAAAGGACTCGAGGCAGTGATTGGGACTTCCCTTTGCTCTGGGAGGTCAGCCCGTGCTCCCCAAGCACGAACGGGTACAGGTCCTGAAACAACTTCTCACCAACACAGTCCGACATCTGCCTCCCTAGTCTCGGGGGCTGGTTCCAGCTTCCAACGCTGACGTCCTGCCATCTGGCGGGACCCGCCATTCCCAGCTCGTCTTCCCAAACAGCCTTCTTTATCACGTGCTCAGACCTTCCTCCAACTTCCCAGGGACCCTCCCTCGGGTGCGCGGGCAGGCTGGGGGCCGGGCCTCGGCCCCCTGGGTCCTCCCGGGCCTCCTGCTCTCTTCTCCTCCAGTAGGCGTGGCTGCGGCCAGTCAGAGGCTGCGAGGACCATGCAAGCACCGGCTGATGGTAGAACCTGCGAGACAGAGGGCCACAGGTTACACCTGGAGGAAGCCCACGGGAGCAGCACGCACCTCTCTGTCTATGTGACCGTGTTCCGAATCAAACACAGGTCAGAACCTTTGAAAGACACATTTCCAACCATAGTACTAGTTCACTTGAAAGAAACCGTGGCCCAGGAATTACAGCTGGAAGGAAGCCACATGTTTTGCTATCGTGGACTTAAGAGTGGCAGTGACATGCTGCCCACAAGAGCATTAGGACTATATTTGTACCTGAGTGACGCCTGAAATGCCCAAGAGACATGGGTGAGCCCAGAGCAGGGCTTTGCAAGTGTGATCCTGGGCGCCTGGGGTCCACCCCCAGCTCAGACCAGAAGATCTCGCTTTCTGGGAGCAAGTCCGGGAACCTGCTTCCAGCAGGTGCAGGAATCCCACCCCTGATGCTGACTCTGAGGCCTGGGGGGACTCTGTAAAGGGTACTCCTAACAGGTCCTGGGTGCTGTGGCTACTGCGGATTCCAGCGACCCCTAAGGACCATCACGGCCAGTGGGCATCAACCACAACTGCACAGTAATCTGGGGACCCCACCACTCCCGATGCCGAGGCAGCATCCCAGCTCTGACTTGTCAGAGTCTCAGGGGCAGGTGGGGAGGCAGGTGGGCCCCCAGCTCTTCCCAGCATGTGACTGGGACAGCCCCTCGGTTCTAGCAGAGCAGAGTTCCCACACCTCTGTGATGGTGGGAACCACCCAGGGGGCTCATTAAATATACACATTACCAAGTCCTTGCCCCCAAAGTTCCGATTTAGTAGGTCTGGGTTAGGGTCCGGGTGTTTCCCTGGTGGCTCAGATGGTAAAGAATCCGCCTGCCATGCGGGAGACCCGGGTTCGATCCCTGGGTCGGGAAGGTCCCCTGGAGGAGGAAATGGCAGCCCACTACAGTATTCTTGCCTGGAGAATCCCAAGGACAGTAGAGCCTGGTGGGCTACAGTTTATGGGGTCGCAAAGAGTTGGACACGACTGAGACTAACACATCTATTTTAAGCAAGCTGTCAGGGGCATCTTTTCTTCAGGGCAATGGGGGAAACACCACTTGGGCTGACTTTTGAGACTGACAGAGGAAGCGGGGTCTCCGCTTATGGGCAGAGCTCTCTGCCAGGCGAGGAAGGGCAGCACTGGCAGTATCTGAGGACAGTCGACCCCAGGCTGCCGCCCGCCACCTGGCTGTGCATCAAGATTTCCTTGTGAGCCATTAAAAAATACTACTACCCAGGTCCCTCCCACCCCAGATGGGGGAATTTAATCTGTCTAGCCAGAAGCCTGGTACCTCCTCGAATGACTCTAACACACACCCTGAGTTGAGAATCACTCTTCTAATGGAGCCAAGGAAACAACCTGAAGAACCTTGGCACACTGTGCAGAAATATTAAGCTACTGACCACAAGGGAGCAGAGACTAGGACTGTAACCCAGAAAACCGACTGGGCAGAAGGAAGCCTGGGGAGCTCCATGAGCTCGATTGGGCACAGGCTAATCCAGAAAGGTTTCAACTTTCTTTGAAATTAGAAAAGGTTTCAAGCAGCTAACAGTGCTGCTTGCTTTTCACATTATAGAAGAAACACACATTCTGTCGTTTTCTGCCACCTGTCAATACATAAAGCAATTATCCTTCTGCTAAAAATACGTAAACAAATAAAAATAAAAGTAACATGTAATTTATTGATGAACATTTGGAAAAATACAGGAAAGAATAGAAATCAAAAGTCACTGGCAGTCCTTCTCCCCAGAGGTAGTCACTGTGCTTTACAGCTTCTAGTATTTGTGTGATGACGTGGGCTTTGCAAACAGCCTCAGTGTCACTCTACTAGGATCAGGCTTTCTGTGAATGTGTCCCAACAACTGTGTCACAAACAACAGCTGATGCTCACATGGTGGTGACAGCCCTCCAGATCCTCACTCGGTGCTCTCCTAACTCCCTAAGCTCTGCCAGCACCCCTCTGAGGTAGGAGGAAAGAGGCACAGAGAGGCTCAATGACTCTCTCAAGTCACCCAGCTTGTTAGTGGTGGGAGAAGAGTTCAAACCCAATGAAGGTGACCATAAAGCCCATCAGCCACCACGTTCTACTTCTTCCAGCATAATGACAGATTCCTCAGGTGCACAGTTCCAGTGGGAGAATAGCCTCTCATGAGTCATGCTTTATTTAGCCATCACCCTGCTGTTGGACATCCATGCTCTTATTCAGTCACTAAGTCGTGTCCGACTCTTTTGCGACCCTAAGGACTGTAGCCCACCAGGCTCCTCTATCCATGGGATTTCCCAGGCAAGAATACTAGTGTAGGTTGCCATTTCCTTCTCCTGGGAATCTTCCTGGACCAGAGATCAAACCCATGCCTCCTGCATTGGCAGGTGGATTTTTTTTTACCACTGAGCCACCAGGAAGACTTGGATATCTGTGTCACTTGGTTCTAAAACACTTTGGATAAATGCTATTCGCCATCACTAACCGTGTCTCAGGTCCTGGAGGATCAATCCTGAGAGAAGGAATCAGCAGATCAGGGGATCAGGTTATCCCTGCCGTGCGATCTGACAGCAGATTGGCCACGCTGCTGCCTGTAGCCTGGAGCAGAGCTGGTCCCGCTGGACTGTGCCTGCATCTGATCATCAGGGCTGATTTGTTTTTACACTAGAGAAATGAAAGTAATCTCTCATTGGGCTCCATTTGCATTTCTGTGATTACTAGTGAGGATTACTTTTTTATGAGCTTTGGTGCCATTAAACCACATTTTGTGGTTTGGAATGATTTCTATGCCACAGTCCACTTTCCAGTTGACGTGATGGTACTGAAAGCAGGGAGGATGTTCACCCCCCGCAGCCACAGCAGGTGATGGCCTGGGGACAAGGCACTGTGGGGGATGGGCTGAAGGTGGGACCCCCCCCCGCAAATAAATAAATGGTAAAAAGCTATTACTGTCATTATTAATTTGGAACTCACTTCTTTGCCTTAAAAAGTGAAGGCAGCTTCTCACATCCTGCATCCCGCTCCCCGGCCCCCAACAACTTCAGCAGCCACTTAGTAAAGCTGAGTCATGGATTGAAAAGGCAGAAAACGTCTGAAATGGATCAGAGGTAAAGCGTTTGCCAGAACCGCCTAACTGCTTCTGCATTTACTACACACACACAGTGCAAGCTGTTTTAACCCTGCCCACAGCTGAAGGTCAAGTTCTTTGTTGCCTTTGTCATCATCACAGGGTGTTTTGGGGCATTTAGGTTTTGAAGACTGACAGTGCCTTCCTCGGGTCGGGTTCTATGAGGACTGGTCCCTGTGGAAGCCGCCTCACTGGCCTCTGAGCGCGTCGCCCCCACCCTCACCCCCAGCCAATCCAGCACAGGGCATCCAGAGCCCAGAAGCTAACGTTCCTGTCCTTAGGGACACCCTCTGGCTGCCTATCCCGAGTCTGATACCAACCATGAACCATGGTGCACCTACTGGCTTCAGGGTCTTAGACTCTGTGCCAAGTCCAAGGGCAAGACTCAAAAGTGTAGCTTAATAAGATGCTACAATCATTGCAAACCTAATTAAGAGAGTAAAACAAACCACCCGGAGTGTGTGGTCGATGCCCAGCATGGGAATCTCCTTTCCCGTTTGTTCTATAGCTGACGGTGAGTGGGCTTCACCCTCCACACCCACTGACTGGCTCCTTTCAGACCCCTGAACGTCTGGGGCACTTGGCTTCACAGAAGAGACCATGCTGCCTGGCTTTTGTTCACTTGCTCAACAGACATTCTGGTTTCCTGGTAAATTCGTGATCTGTTAAATACCAAGAGGGGCTGAAATCCCAAGGGGAGATCTGCCCACGTCTGGGCTACGAGCACAATCGGAGACTAACAGAGGACGACAGAAACAGGACAAGCACATAAACAGGCTGCAGCTACCTACACCAGGAAGGGGCTCAGCTTCCTTTCCGCTGAAAATTGTGACATCACCTTAACTTCATCCAAGATGCCATGTGTAATTAATCAAGGTGGCCAAGCATTCTGGGCTAAACTTTTTTTTCCCATTTGCACCATACACCAAAATCCCAGTTTAAGGAAAACACAGGGCCACTTGGAGAACTTCAAATAATCTATTTTAACGAGTATACATGACATAGAAAACTATAAAGCGATTATTTCAACAACATCTAGTGTGCACCTAGTCTGAGCCTGGCTCTGACAGGCACATATGGACCCACGTGGTGACAGTTCAGTTAATTTCTCATTCACATACATTATCAAGCTGGATAGTTGCTGGTTTCAATGTCTGATGTCCAGTAGCAGCTAAAACATGTGTTACTTCATATGGTTTCAAAGCTAGGAATGTGTTTTCTGGTACCTTTGAGGAAATAAGCTGAGATTAAATTTTTCTTTTTTTAAGCATGAGACTGATAATTTACATTTCTTTTTTTGTTAGTCATTCAGTCATGTCTGACTCTTTTTCGAACCTGTGAACTGTAGCCCACCAGGTTCCTCTGTCCATGGGATACTCCAAGCAAGAATACTGGAGTGGGTTGCTATGCCCTCCTCCAGGGGATCTTCCGCACCTGGGGGCTGAACCTTGGTCTCCTGCATTGCAGGCAGATTCTTTACAGTCTGCGCCACCAGGGAAGCCCCAAATTTATATTCACAAAATGTTAACAATGGGACATTCCACAAAAACATGCTGAACGCATTCAAACAGGGTGGGAAAAAGATAAGGAAGCCAAGTGGAGTGTGTGAGCCCAAATAGTGTCAGCAAGGTCAGGGAGACAAGCAGAGTCTTTGTGCAGAATTCCTGGGAGAAGAGGTCGGAAAGAAGACAGAAGCTACACTTGCGAGCAGCTCCCTGGTCTATCAGCAGTGACACAGTGATGACAAAACCACTGATACAGGGTGTTTAGAAAACCTTTGAAACATGAACATGCGGAAAACAACATGTCTACTGGAAAAAAGGCAAATCTATCTGCTGAAGGTATAAAAGCTGATGATGAAAAACATGAGGAGACCTGTCTGTTCACATGACATTTTCCATGGAAACAGAAAATCCCACCACCCTTTTAGAAAGGAAAAGCCTACTTAGGGCAGCAACGCCATGACTTTTAACCACGGTTCCACCCGCAGCAGGACTATCCCTTCCATGGTCCGTAGACCATGGAATCAACACGGCATGGGCTGTGTCGCCAAGGCATGACCCTCTTTCCCTAACCAACAAAATCCTGAAGTGGGTCCCCAGGGGGCCTCTGGAGTCTCATCTTCCCTGTAAAGATCGGGGTGGAGGGAGAAGGCCCCACTGAAGAGGTCCCCGGTCCAGTGACTTCTTCCTGTCAGCAGGGCGGCCAATCCAGCAGCTGCCAGCACCACCCATCATCACCTTGAAACCCTGGGGCCACATCCTTCAGAAGCCACATCCTCCTTCAGGTGACTGTAGGTCTTATCCAGGAACACAGTCTGAACATAAAGGTGGTATGTGTCACTCAAAGAACCTCCCACCCCTTAAAGGAGAAGCTCTCTCCTCCTGGATTGGCAGGGGCACTAGGGCGTCTCTTTAGAGTGATTCGGAGTTATCAGCCCAGAGTTAGGTGTTTCTGGGTTGGGGTCAGCCATCTCATGCTACAGAACTTGCTCTCAACGCTCTCTGGCATGGAAGCCTGCAATTTTACTTTTCTGCCAATTGTGGGATATTCAACATACTACAACTGGGTGAATGGCTCTCTGACTCAGAGTAATAGACTAATTTTGAAAAGGGGAGCTGTAAGGTCAAGAGGAGGTCATGACAGAGGTTAAGAGGATAGCACAAATTAAAATCCGTCAGAAAGGATAAAGCTGGTCTGGGAGCATATTGCACGAAGATCACTATGCAGCCAAGTTTAATTTGAATAAGAATTGCAAGTTGCCCTGGTATAGATATAACTAGGAGACATACAACTGCTGGGTCATATGGCTAGCATACCGTTAGGCCTGCTTTTCACAATGTCCTGATGAAGTGAAAAGTGAAAGTCGCTCAGTCCTGTCTGAGTCTTTGCCACTCCATGGACTGTAGCCCACCAGGCTCCTCTGTCCATGGAATTCTCCAGGCCAGAATGCTGGGGTGGGTAGCTGTTCCCTTCTCCAGGGGATCTTCCCAACCCAAGGATCGAACCCGGGTCTCCTGCATTGCAGGCATATTCTTTACCATCTGAGCCATGAGGGAAGCCGCCATGTCGTGGTAAGTGAGTACAAATGATTCCAGCTGAGATCAAGGAGCAGGGAGACTATTTCAGGAGGTTACTGTTTGATTATCTTTTTTTAAATACACACACTGAACAATGGGAATAGGAAGCATAATGAATGACTGGACTGATGAATGATGCTAACTTTAGCATATGGGGGGCAGTAGGGCAGGAAGACAGTCTAGAGCACTCACTGCACACAGGTGACCAAGCAGAGCCACCTGGGAAACCTGCCTGCTGACACTGGAGACGGAAGGCTCCGAGTCCGGGCCGCCCACGCGGGGGTTTGAATAACCGAGCCTGAGTTCAGTTCTACAGAGATGGGCTCAGGATGGGCAGCCTCCTGGGGAGGCGATGGTGCCACGGGGCCAGCCTGCTCTGCTGCACAACTGTGAAATCAGACGTTGCTGGAAGTGGACACGGATTCCTCCTGTGGGGGCGGGCAGCTTTCCACATCATCACAGGGTAGGACTTCAAGAGCCTTTTGATGCTTTGAGGTCTGGTAAAGACCTAAGTCAGAGGCCTTGCCCCAGGAGGGAGGAGGTGTTTGGGGTCATCACTTGCTTTTTATAAATCACTGCCCAGAGCTGTAGTTCTGGGATACATGAGAGGCCCCCTCCCCTTCCAGATGTGGAGCCCACCCCCCCCCCCCGCCCCCAATACTGGGCAGCTGCCCCTGCACTTACTCCAGGTGACCTGGCGCCTTCTGATGGGTTTCCAGGCTTCAGGGAGAAAGGGCTCAAAACGGAGAAGAACGGGATGAGAAGATGGTGCCCGCGGTCAGGCTACCGGGAAACTTGCAGCCAGTTGCCAGAGAGGGCTGCCCGCTGGCAACAGGGCTGTGAACCATGGGGCAGCTGCCCAGGGCTGAGGGGACCACCGGTGATGCCACCGGAGAGCAGGGTGGCCAACCTGCCAGGAGTGTGTGTGCGTCTTGATGACAGGGACCTGGCTTTGTCACCAGTATCCTCAGCAACATGCTTCACCCCCTCTAGCCTCAGACTCCTCATTGCTATTGAGTTGGTGGTCCTAACATCTTCCTTCTCAAGTGTGTTGGGAGGGATTCATGAAGATAACACATGTCACCTGATTGGCAGAGGGTCTAATATACTAATCCCTTGTTTTCAGCTATTAGTACTATCTGAACCCAATTAATATCAATTCTCCGTGGAGTAGGATCCGTTTCAAAGCTCTTGCCGCACATCGTCCAAGGAAGAGGGTGAGGGCCGTGCAGGAAAGAAAGAGTGAGTGTTTGTCTTTGTGCAGGCTTATTTTAGACTGGGATCGTCCCCTCCTCAGCTGTGATCAATGGGCCGTCACAATAGCAGGAAGCCACGATGTCCTGACTGTCATAACAAGACCCTGCCCCTCCGGCCGGTCTCTAAGGGAGGATCCATAACGATGATGTCCAGTCACCCAGTGTTTAGTTTATTCAAACAAAGCAGGAAGAGCAAGCTGGAACCCAGTAAACCAACAAGTAAGGCAGATTACTCCAGAAGTTTCCTATTTTCTCTGTAATAAGCATATATCCTTATGGATATGGGCTTATGGATATATCCTTATGGATATGGATATGGGCTTCCCATATCCATATGGGAAAAGAATCTGCCTGCAATGCAGGAGACCCAGTTTTGATTCATGGGTTGGGAAGATCCCCTGGAGAAGGGAATGGCTACCCACTTCAGTATTCCTTCCTAGAGAATTCCATGGACAGAGGATCCTGGCGAGCTACAGTTCCTGGGGTTGCAAAGAGTTGGACACAGATGAGCGACTAACACACTTACAGATATATATGGGCGTTTCTTAGCTTGTTAACTAGCCTAGTTCTCTAGTTAAAGAAGAAACTCATCACCAACAAGTCTCCTCTTGGTGGTAATGTGGCTCTTAGACAAATGGAGCTCTAGGCTGCACTGCTGCTGTCTTCCCACTAATTCTAGAAGCGGCCCACCCTTTCTCACTGTTTTCTCTGAAGTCTTCCCGGTAATTCTGAAACACCTGCTCACATTGTTCTTCCTGAAATCTCATGTTCAAACAGTCCAACCTGCTTCTTCTTGGGAAAACAGGGTGACAGAAGAGCAACACAGGGATGTATGCGGAGAGAGGACCGACATCCAGGCTTCTGGAAGCTTACACGGCTGATGAACAAGAACAAAGTGCCCCAGGAGAAGGGTTTACAGCAAGACAGTGGGGAAACAGAAGGTCTGAATCCTCACGTGTGTGGCTGAGACACCAGCTCACACAACTCATACTTTGCTCAGTGAAGAGGTCAAATTAACAAGGCCTAACACTTAGGAAATGCAGCAAGGAGATGAAATAAGACCAGTGATGTCTGTGGAAGTGTCATCCTGTACAGAGAAAGAGATACATGGAACCAGATGTTACACTCGAGACATCCCTTTTTAGGAAAGCCATTATAAGCAAGATGGGATTTGAGAGAAGCTTAAAAAGCTTCCCAAAAGGAACTGCTTACCGAATCCAGTAGCACCACCTAGAACGATGTTCACTGAGCAGATGGAAGCCTCCCCAGACGGGGGCCCCAGACCCCACATCAGAGACCCTCCCAGACTGTGGAGTCTCTAATCAGTCACGACTGTGCTGATGACAGCAGGTAATTACAAGCTAGTCTCATGGTTAACTAGCACAAACGTCAGCCGGGATTTCTGGGGTAAGCAGTGAAGAGCGTATTATGGTACAACTTTCAGATTCAAACCTCTGCTATGTTACGTTATTTTGCAGCTTCCTCCAATTATAACATTTGAAAAGGAACACAGTAAGGAAACAGGGAATGCCTGATAACAGTGCTTTACAAGTTCCATGGGAGCAAGCTGTTCTGTGTACCCACTTTTATTTTCCTTAAGCGTTTTCCTGGATATAACCAGCTCATACGTGAGAAACTCTAAGCCAATGGTACTTATCAGTCTTATCATCCTCCTCCTCCCTTGGGAATCCTTAAGTTCCAGCCACGCCCCAGACGCCCCCACCCATGTGGCCTGGCATCACTGCCCAGCTCTGATCTGGGAGCACAGATGTGGTCCTTGTGCAGCTCCCTAGACAGGAAGGGGCACAGTCGTGCTGGGGAGCTGATTCCCCACCTGCGAGCAGTGGGAGGGGATGAGGAAGTGAGGATGGTCCAGCCTGGGGATGGCCCCACCAGCGAGGGTGTGGCCAGGTCCAGTGTTGCATCAGCCAGAGCCTGGCTTCCCTCCACAGAAGCACTGAGCGAGTGGCCCTTGCAGTCACTGACATTCCTTCGGCTTCGTGCTCTTGGCTATAATGACATTGCTAGCATGCCTGCCTCTCTGCCAGCCTGCCAGAATAAAATAAAACAGTCCAGTCCCCTTCTGGCCCCTGTGGCCTTCCAAGCCATCCCCAGGAGGTCCAAGGGGTGCTGAGGGACACAGTGCAGGGCCTCTGCAGGGCCTCTGAGAAACTGCAGGTGAGCGGTCCTCATGATGCTTTCAGGTCACCCTGATGCCCGGGAGTTGGGTAGCACCTCCTGGGCCCTATCGCCCTCCCCCTCCCCCCACCAGACCCAGGTGGAGGGCAGGCCGGCGGGGTTACTGCGGGGACCAGTGACTGAAGGCTGGGATGTGGCCAAGCACCACTGATCCACCCAGATTCAGAATTCCCAGGAGCCAGAGAATTTGGCTTCACAGGTTGAAGCATTAACTATTTATTTCCCGTCAAAGCACGTTTCTTCTGAAAAGGAAAAATAATTCTCCTCCCGCCTACCTTTCCATTTGCCTCCTGTTTCCAGCTCTCTAGTGGCCACTGAAGAAGAAAATGTCTTTTCATTTCAGCCCAGGAAGCCCAGCAGCAGGTCTCCGAGGTGCTGGGTGCTGGCATGGGTCTTTGCCAACGTGTGTGCACTGTCTCTCTCTACCCTACAAACAACCTTCAACCCCAAAGCTCAATACCTCCCAAGCTAACCAGCCGACCTCAGAACTGGGAGGGAACGGCTGGACCTGTCAGAACTCTGTGGATGGACAAAGCCGGGCCGGGGACGCTCTCAAACCAGCTGAGCCCCTCATTTGAGACAGGAGGAAAGGGACCCGAGGGTTGGACAGAGGCCGAGCTTCAGGGCCTTGCAGTCCTCAGGCTGCATGATCACAGGGGGCTGGGGAGTCCAGGGCAAGCTGTGGACGGGGCGGGGGCCTCACTGCCCACAGAGAATCCTAAAGGAGATTCTATTGCCCCCCCGCCCCCTCAGGACCCAACCCTGATCTCTGATTCAGCCCTCCAGGACTGGGAGGACCCCACACGTGGCATGTTCATG
This sequence comes from Okapia johnstoni, assembly GCA_024291935.2. Classification (NCBI taxonomy): domain Eukaryota; kingdom Metazoa; phylum Chordata; class Mammalia; order Artiodactyla; family Giraffidae; genus Okapia; species Okapia johnstoni. Next base: position 26,694,151 of record CM044324.1, read on the forward strand.
GGGATTCCACGGCCACCATCTTTTTACCTCATTAGAAACTGAGCCTTCGGCTCCTCGATGGCTGTTACGAGGCTAGAAGGATGAACTGAATCTCGGGGCTTATCCTGAGCAACCCCTGTGTGCAGCACTGGAGGGAGCTCTGTGGGACACACAGGGCAGGGGGGCAGGGTGCAACCTCGGTGCCCTGAAATCCACGGCTGGAGGTACAGGTACACTCTGCAGAGAACCGGAAGCCCAGGAGGCAGAGTAACACCCAGCATTTGTGTGGTAGAAGCAAAGGCTGTCCTGACACTCAGCCAGCGCACCCACAAGCATCCTCTTCCAAAGTCCATGGTGGGCAGACTTTTCAGGGACTGTGGCTGCCAAGACTGGGGCCCAAGGCGGCAGCAGACATAAGTGCGAGTTCTGAAGGTCACGGTTAAACAGAAGCAGCTTCAAGTCCTTCTCCATCCCTCCTGAACCTGCCCCATTGGTGACAACACTAGCCCTCCCTGAAGAAGTGGGTCTGGGTAGTAATGCAAACCTGTGTCTGCTCCATGGGGCGTGAAGAGGCACCCACCCCTTGGGGAGTACTCCATGACCAAGGGGTTGACCGCTCTGACTTGAAAAGCAAGACCCCTCCCCTTTTTGCCTGAAGGCTGTTGACCAACAAGAAAGATTCTCCCTGTGGACAGACAGGTGACTTGAAACCATAGGAGGCCGTTCATTCCCTTTGGACTTGACTCACTGTCCTGTTTGCATGTTGGTTTGTTGCCTTAAATACAGGCCTCTGCTTCCACTTGTAGACAGAGGCCCCCACCAGCCTAAGCCTAGTCCCCACGTAGCATTAAAGACACGCACAGCTTTAGGAAGCGATGACAAAGGTTCCTCCAGGTTAAAACTGCTGGCTGCGGGCTGCAGGGTTTGTGGCGAGTTGCCCAAATTCCCTCCTATTTACCTCCCTCCCCATCCCCCGGCCAGTCCACCCTCTTTTTCAGTTGTAAGAAAACACCCACAGACGCAGCTGTATTGAGACAGGATGCCCACCTCAGGGCCCATGAGTGTTGGGAAAAGATGCACTGGAGGCCAGTGGAATGACGTGAATATGAGAGCAGAGAGGTTTGCTTTTGCCCAAGTGGAGGGGAGCACAGGCGTCTCTCAACGCTGTAATGTACAAGGTATTGGAACGCATCTGTATTTCAGGTACGTACAGGTGTTTCAACTCTGTAAGGTATTGGAACGTGTTAACAAGGAAACTGTATGTGCTTGGAGTGTGTGCCTGACATAAACTGGCCTTTCTAGAGTTTTTAAATGATTCCTGGCTGAGGAGACATGAAGAGACTATGAGGGAACAAGGAGGCTGAGGATTAAAATGCCATGTTGGCAGGAGAGAATCCGTTCACTCGTCCCTGTGTGTTGAAGGCTTCACGCACCCGACCCGGCACTGAGCACCACGGAGCACCCCAGATGCTCCAGGGAAGATGCTCCAGGGAAGATGCTCCAGGGAAGAACTCAGTTCCCCTCCCTCCCAGGCCCTGGCCACACAGAGACGGTGGCCAAGATGCACGCGTACACCTGCTACCAGACCCCTGGGGCCAAGGGAACTTGCGGGTCCTGGTGGAGCTTACCCAGCCTCGGAGATTCTGGCAGCAGCAGCAGCGCTGGGGCGCTCCCCGTGGCCCCTCGGTCCAAGGCGGCGGCTCTCGGGATCACTCAGGAGGCCCGTCCCTGGCGATGCCTTGCCCCGGGGGAGGGCAGCAGGGCCATCATCGCAGCCGTTCAGCAGGCCGGGGCCTGCGGGCGCCACGGTCCTTGTGGACTGGCGCCCCTCGCCGTCATCCTCTTGCGGGGCTGGCAACTTCCTCGACAGCTTGTAGCCGTGGGAGATCAGCAGGTCTTCGACACTGTACATAGTGCTCTGGCCGCATCAAAGAGCCACCGCAGGGGCCGTCGTGGTGGCAGGGCCCACGCTGTGGGGACAAGGAGAGTGTCTGTGAGCCATGGATGATGCCCCCAGGGCTCCCACACCTCCTCCCTACTAGACCCTGACCACATGGCACCCTGGTCATGGTGCCTGCAGAGAAAGAGAAGAGGAGGGGGCCTCTCCGTCTCACTCAGGCAGAGGGTGGAGGCAGGAGGGCTGCCCTCCCGGGGTTGGGTGAGATGGTCCCTTCTGGACCAGAGAGGGAGCATTTGATCTTGGATTCCACAGAGCCAGGATGGGGCGCTGACTCTGGGGACCCTTCCCCAGACGGCCACCACTTGCAGGAGAGTCCGGAATAGCATTTAAGCCATGGAATGATGACCAGTGTCCCCTGCCCCAGACCTCTAAAGACAACACACACAGGAGAGAGGTCAAAATAAAGAGACTCGGAAGCCGCAATTACTACTCCATGCTCCTAAAAAGAGAAACCCCCAGCTGCCAGCTCCATCTTATTATCTTCCCCACTTTCATCTCACAGACACACCTTTTGGTCCAAAAGGGCAGGGCAAGATCTTTAATCCACCCAGGGTTATGATGCACTTCGGAGGAAGCAATCTGGGTGGGTAATGAGCCACCGAAAATAGATCTTGAGTCTTTCGGCTCATAATGAGAAAGGCTAACCAAGCCTACACAGCCCGTGCCCTACACAATCCCAAACTTCTTCCCACACCGAACTTCGAAGAATCAGATTTCTCTCCAGTTTATCTTGGGGAGACGTCTGCACCTCTGAGCCCAGGGTGTTCACATCGGAGTCCTGCCAGGGTGCATGAATTCAACAGCAACAACGATTCAAAAACACACGGTCCTAAGACAATGGCGCCAGCCAAGAAGAATGAAAGTGAACAGGGAACCTACGTGAAAGCACCTTTGTGCGCAGAGGTGGGGCTGCCACGTTTATTTTCACAAGGGGGCATCTCCTCTCCCAAGACCTCCTGTTGCTAAGAGAGTGGGAGGCAGCTTGGTCAGTCCTGCCGCTGCCTCCCCAGAGGCCACGAGGCGGGCCTGGGTGAGCTGCACAGGAGAGGCGGGCCTGGAAGAACACGGCTGCTCCAGCCCCTCTTGGCTGCTGAACGGAAATAGCAACTATCAGCAGCAGGAGCCCCTGCAAACAATGGCCAGGAAATGCCTGCCCCCAAGTGCAGGTGAAAGGGGGGCCCCTGTGCTTCCTGCCAGTGGGGCCTTTCCCCGGGGCTCATCACAGGATCCTGCTGACTGTGCTGGTCCTCGGCACACACTGGGCTCGCGCAGCAGCCAAGTTGCTGTTGGCATGGAGAGGGCAGGAAGGATCAGGCTCTGGAAGCCTGTGGTTCTCCATCAGGTCCCCACGTTATGGAAAATCCACACGCTCCTGCAGGGACTGTAGTAGGAGAAGCATCTCCACAGCAACTCGACTAGTCCCGGTGCTGCGCTCCAGCTCCATGTCTTCTAGGGGCTGGCACAAGATGGAGAGAGAAATGGCAGGACCAGAGGGGCGAGCATTTGTTCTCTGAGTCCACTGTTCTGATCCCCAGGCTGGGCCTGCAGAGGACAGGGACCCCATCACAAACCCAGGGCCACGGGAACATCGAGGCAAGGTCTGCTTCGTTCAATGCTAGGCCCCCAGCATCCGGCACATAGTAGGTGCTCAATAAATCACTGTTGAATGAAGGCACAGTGGGAGAAAGTAATGTTTGAGCTAGGTTTTGAAGAATGATTAGGAGTTCACTGCATAAACCGCACGTGTGTATAACATGGGGAATTAATATTTAAAATAGATTCGGGGTACAATCATCCCGAGAGGAAAGAAGTGACACAGCAACAGAATCCTGCAGGTGAGAATGTGGGTCCCCAGACTCAACGTCACACATACAGTTGGCACCACGGTTAGAGTTCAGGTCTGAGGACATTCAGCTTCCTTCTGTTACTACATCAGGCTCTTTAAAAGCAAAGCAAAGTTCACAGCTCCCCAGCTGGCCACCCATTACACAGAGGAGCAGGCCAGCACCCATGACAGAATCCACTATGAGGGTGGTAAGAAGCAATGACCTTCCAGAAAAACACCTGAGGGTCACTGTCCTCCAGGAGATAGGCGAGCTGGTCCATGCTGCCTCTGTCTGTGAGGTGAGTACACTTTGCAAACCCTTAAATGGTACAACAAATCAGGCCCAGCCATGAATATCTTTTATACAAACTCGTAAGAACTGTCCTTGACCTTACAGGTCTGAGGTCAAACGTGTACTGATGTAGGGGGACTTTTTTAACTTGGTCTCACAGACGCCAGCAGCCTGTGGGGGGCAGGAGGATGAAGCACACCAGCTTCAGCACCCGGGGTGCAGACCCCACGAGAGGGGATGACCCACAGCACAGGCCCCATGGCCCAGATGAGGGGTGCCCCCAATCCCTGGAGGACTCCTTCCTCTGGCTGACACCCACCACCTCCTGGACCCCAGCTCAGAGTCTGGCTTCTACCTCATTTCCAGCCCCATGTCAAACATCGCCACTCCCAGCAGACAGACTTTTCAACAGCCACGTGGCCTGTTCAGTCCTTTTTGCATTCAGCATCCTTCCTGTAGCATCCTTCCTTACCGAGGATGGACCAGCGTGTCTCTAACACATCAGTCCCACAGCCGCCAGGAGGGGATGCCAAGGAGCTGAGGAGGAGAGGAGTCCTTTCAAAGTCCCTGCCCAGCCCTAAGGCAGCAGCCTTCCAAATCAAAGGTATTCGAGGCCACCCCCCACCCACCACCCAAAGGGCTGCTATTCAGAGAAGCACACAACAAAATTGGACCTAAGTGTAAATTATTAGAACGTGGTATTTCACAACTTGGAAAGGTGTGTGTGTGTATGATGGGCCCTCGTGGCACCAACACCCGGGTCATCATAAATCTGAGGGTAAACTTTTCAGTCAGGCCTCTGTATACGGGGTCCCTCCATATGCGTATCTGAGGTTCCTCGGCCACAGGTTCAAGCAAGCCTCGGCCGGGCCAGCTCATACCTTGTAAGCAGGCGCTTACTGAAAAGAATCTGGCCCCGCGCAAGTCAAACCTGAGTTGTTCAAGGGCCACTCGAGTTAAAACAGCATGGGCTTGGCGTGAGCCCTTTCATACCCAGGTGGTGCTGACACCAACCCCCAGCAGTGGTCCCGGGAGCAAGTCATTAGCTGCATCAAACCTCAGTTTTCCAATCTGCAAAATAGCAGGGCCACTAACATCTGTCTTCCCAGACTGTTCCAAGGGCCACATGTTGCTGTTCAGCTGCCAACTGGTGTCCAACTCTTTGTGACCCCAGGGACTGAAGCATGCCAGGCTTCTCAAGGGCTACGTAAGAACAGGTAAAAGCGTAAATCACACACAATCTGAGATAGCATTTATCACGTAGCAATGGTGTGTCCATCTCTGAAGGGCTACCTGTCCTCATGGAAAGCTTTCACCATAGTTATTCGCTGTGACCACTGGGCTGTTTCCTGATTCCTCATGGATCACCTGGACTGTGACTTGATTCCCAAAGTCAAGCCCACTTTCTATCTCCCAGATACCTGTCTTCTAGGAAGGGGTACTTCTGTCACCGTCTGAGTCACTGAGGACAGCAAATGTTATTTCACAGGGTCCAGAACGGGCACACATGCATTCCGAGGGCTTGGGACACACCGGGCACTTACACAGTAATGACGAACGAGACCCATTCTTTGCTCTTGAGAAGTTTACCGCAGCGACAGCAGGAGAATAGGCCAAGGAAACATGGCACACGTGTGTGTTAGTGACAGGAGCTTGCCTGCTCCCCACGGTGTCAGCACTGCGATGGGGACAAGGACAGGAGGAGAACATGGGACCCTCACCCAGTCTCAGGGGTCAAGACGGCCTCTGGAAGAGCACATCAAAGCCAAAGAAACACTTCAGGGTGAAGCTGTGCTGTGAGGTCACCCTGTAAGGATGCTTCTCCAGCCAGTTCACACAAGAAATGTCTTCCTTTGCTCCTTTGTCACCTTGCATCAAATACTCAGAGCAGAACATCTAATAAGAGCGGTCCAGGCAGTGCTGGTGCCCAGATACATTCTCAGAGACAGAATCCTGAGAACACAAGGACCAGAGACTAAGGAGCCCACTTTCAATAACTCATTCATTCTATGACTAAATACAGGGCAGACAATTAAGATAAGGATACACATGCTGGGCTTTCCTGGTGGCTTGACGGTAAAGAATCTGCCTGCCAATGCAAGAGACATGCGTTCGATCCCTGGTCTAGGAAGATCCCACATGCCTTGGAGCAACTAAGCCTGTGCGCCACCTCTATTGGGCCTGTGTTCTAGAGCCCGGGAGCTGCAACTACTGAAGCCCGCACACCCTGGAGCCTGCGCTCTGCAACAAGAGAAGCCACTGCAATGAGAAGCCTGCACACCACAACGAACAGTAGCCCCCACTCGCCATAATTAGAGAAAAGCCCTCATGGCAATGAAGACCAGCATAGCCAAAAATAAATAAAATTATTAAAAAAAAAATACTCATGTTAACAGAACAGTCCATCAAGGCCTGTAGTGAGGAGTTCCTGGCTGGGAGAGTCTTAAGTGGAGGTCAAGGCAATGAATTTGCAAATTCTGTTGTTTTTACAGCAACCCACTGAAGGTGTGCACTCATATTTACCCTCACATCCTGAGGGGCACTGTAATATTTTCTATTCTATTTCACTTTTGAAAAATGCTGGTCACTACACACTAAATTTGATGTCGCAGTAATTGATCAGAACCCAGCCTTTGGAAAGCACTAATGGAGAAATCAATCCTGTGCTGGTCAGGATGCTGGACTAGATGACCCCTGAAATTCAGCCCAGTTCAACGATCCCATCGATCGATCAGAAATTCCTTAACAAGTTCCTTGCTTTGTTCTCAACAGCAAAATACAGCTGTTCTATCTGATCAAAAATTTCCTTTCCAAGAAAAGTCACAGCAACTAAGTAAAGCTGCTTTCCTATTCTTAAGAGCATAAGATGAAAAGAAAGAAATCTCCTGAAGGGAAAGTCCTGGCTTCTGCTTCCTTCCTCTACCTGTGATCCACCTGGGGCTTGAGACCCGAGGCCTCGGAACACAGCATCACTGGTTGACAAATAAAGCCAGCATCGTGGAAGGTGCCAAGGAAACCTCAGGATGAACTGTATCTATAGTACTGCCACTTTTATTCTCTTTTTGGTTTGAAAGAGCCAGGAAGCAGACTTTTGTCTCTTTTGAGTCCACTATGGCTCTTTTCATCTTTTCCTACACTATTCTCTGCCTCATATATTCCTGGAGTAAGCTCATCATTTCAAAGACAAAATGGAGAAAGCAGTTTAAAAAACCCTACCACCCTAATAAAAAACCTGACAGTCTGGCAGAAGGGACATGTGTCCTGGTGGGTCTCCTTTCCTGGGTGGCGTGTGTTCAGCTGTTTCTTCTCATCTCAGGTAGAACCTGCCTGCAGACTTCCTCCCACCTGATCTGACTGAAAACGGAGCAGATTAGTGTGCTTTCTTGATAGAAAGGCTTCCTTCTATCAAGCTTCTGCTTGGTAGACGGCTGTTACCAAGGGACTTAACTTCCAAGCCTCAGTTTTCTAAGCTGTAAAATAGATGGATCAGCCACTTACTCCAAAGACAAGTATGTGGTATCTAGTAACTATTAGGATGTCAGGCTGGTAATTCCTACTGGACTTGGTGGCATTGCTCGATGATACCAAAGAAAAACCCGGGCCCGACCCAGCACCTGGGCTTCCCGGGTGGCTCAGTGATAAAGAACCTGCCTGCCAATGCAGGAGACACAAGAGATGTGGGTTCGATCCCTGGGTTGGGAAGATCCCCTGGAGAAGGAAATGGCAACCCACTCCAGTATTCTTGCCTGGGAAATTCCCTGAACAGGGGAGCCTGGTGAGGTACAGTCTAAGGTGTTGCAAAGAGCTGGACACAACTTAGCGACTAAACAACAACAGATCCGGAACCCCAGCTCAGAGAATTTCTCACCTGGTTATACAACTTGAGTTGAGCGACACAGTCATTCGATGAAAGCAAACTCTGTAGACAGTGTACAGAAAGAAGGCAAACTGGATTTATTTACAACAAGTCTCTTTCTATAGGAGAAAACTTTTGTGTTCAGTGTATAACAACACACCAAAACAGTTAAGCGAAATGCAAACTTTAGCTTTTTCCCCTCTGTTCTGTTATAAAAATGCATACTTACAAGCGTCAAAACTAACACAATGGAAGAAACAGTGAAGGAAACAAAACACAAGGAACACGGAGCTGGGTGAGAGGTCTGTGTTTAGCCTACAGTTCTCTTGTTCACCTCAACAGGACTGGTTTAAATTAGATTAAAGTCACGAGAGGAGACCCAAAGAGAAATGCTTATGGCATGCAGGCTCCAAGTTAGGTGGTTTAAAGGGGAACCCAGGGGGAGGAATAACGAATACTGAACAGCCGAGCTTCCCAGGCTGGGTTTTTTTCCTGTTGATTCATTACATCACTAGATTTATAGTCCATCACTTTTTCCCCCTTGAGGATGCTTGGGATAAGTGGTAAGATGCTGAAATGCCCTCCAGGAGATGCGTAATGAATTCACCAAGAACATCTTCCAATTCGTGGTTAATTTATACCCCCCACCCGGCCACCACCCCCATTAACTCTTTATACAAAGAGAAGGAAGAGCCTGTTCTCTAAGCTCAGAATAGCAGCGCACGAGAGATAACAACATCATCCATCCCCCAAGCATCCGTGATGTGCCAGCCACTCTGCTGGCTGCCTGGCACTCTTTATTTTCCATTCCCAGGAACTGTCCTGCTGTAGATATGAACGTCTCCATTTTACAGACAAGAAAACCGAGGCTGAGAGTCCAAGGTTACACAGCTTGTAGGCGCAGATCCAAGGGTCGAACCAAGGTCTGTCTAGCTTCAAAGCTCATGCTACTATTTTAGGCTCTAAATTTCCTTCCTTAATAGGAACAAACGTTTCCCAGTTTACCAAATAATGCATAAAACATAAATAAGAAAGGATAGAAGGCGTGGTGGCATGAAGATGAAATACAATAATAAAAATGAGAAAACTCCTTTATTCTCTTGGGCTAGGATGGCTCTTTGAGGTGACCATTGCCTTGTAGACACTAAGCGCACACACAGCATGCACACACACACGTACATGCACACACACAAGGTTGATGCTTCACTTCACTGCAATGTCTTGATGGCAATACCAGCAGTGACTTCTAAACACTCAAATAACATGATTCATTCACAAATACACCACGTGATGCTCTGTGACCTTCAGCAGACCTCTTCAATTATTTGGGGTTCCAGGCTCTCCATCAGGGACCTGGAGTTCTCCTGAAACCTGCTGTGTGAAGCTGAACAGCAGACAAACTACATCTATGAGAAATGGGAGTGGAGCTTGTAACTTTTGTAAAAAACTAAGGTCTAAGAGAAAAAAATTATCTACATAGTAATAGCCACTCTTCTCTGCAGTGTTAATACAATCTGGACTTGAATGAGCGGACTGTGGGAAACCACCGGAGGGTGTGGGCAGATAAAGGAAAGGCACTTTACAGTGACTCTGGCAGGAGAGTGAAGAAATAACGTGGGCAGAACAGAACAGATGTGTGGACAAATAGTCACAAGTCCCTTCTACTGTAATGTGAGTGGGTGGATGGGAGGGTGGGGGATAAGAAAACAGAAAACTAATGAGTGTAACTTCCAAGGAAAGAAGTACAGTGAATTTTGGTCTTGGTGACTAAAGTAATCGTCCTCTCGTTATGAGAAACAAAGGAATCGGAAACAACACTTGGTTGGAGATGATGACAGGTCATTTGATTTTGATTTAACCAACTTGTTCCTGCAAAATGTTCTTGTGCCCAGATCCTTCTCCAATGGCTTTTCATCAGAATTCTTGTCCTTTCCAGAGAAGCTGAATGAGACCACAGTAACCCATCTTCCTGTGTGGTGGGCTTCTAAGTTCTGTCCTTATCAGCCGTATCCTTTCTATTCAGGCTGAAGGGATGCTGATAACAGCTCACAGCATTTGGGAATGGACTGGAATTGTCCACCCCCTCGCTGTAGGGATGAATTTCCATCCCTCCATGGTGGCATAATACACAACTGCTGTGGGAACTGAGCCTAAGACAATGCCTAGGAGAACCTATGGGTTTCAGTCTTCTTCCCAAAAAGTGCATTAAGAAGGCTGAACTAGAGAATCTTCTGGGTCCTTCCAGCTCTAGAGACGGCTCCCCTCTCTGGCCTGTTCTTCCTTGTGATGAGCAGCATGCATTTCTCAGTCAGTTATCTCGGTGGAGAGAATACAGCTTGTGGCCGTGACACAGAACAAAGCTAACTGGGTCACAGGAAGATAGACCCTCTGACCTTGGCCTGGTTAGCAGCACCCATACAGAGGCCAGCCCAGAAAGCAGAGCTAAGTGGCCACAGAGTGAGAGGAGGTGGAGGTGGGGAGGGCCAGGGAGTCCACCACTCAGCATTGTCCATCCCAGGAGACCTGGAACGCAGCCACGCCCACTGACTGCAACTTGCTTTGCACCAGGTATGCAGGCCCTGGGCTCTGAGAACATGGAGATACAGAAGAAGCCCCCATCAACACCCTCCCTTCTGGACCTTTTAAGCTGGGAGATGTTACTGAAGTCACAGGTGCCCTCATCACTAGAGGTCAAGCCTCGCATATGAATGTTATCTACACAGGCTCCACTGCCCGCTCCCTTCCCATCTGTAAAAATGTTTTCTTTCCATATTGATGGTTCTCAGGCTCCTCAAGACAGTGAAATGAAACAAAATATTAATAAACTCATGAAATCAACCAGCACTTTTCTTCCTTTTTAACATCTGCCTAGAACTGCAAACTAAGAAAGAGACAAATACTCAATTAAAAATATCAAACAAATGTTCACCCTCACCTGAGATAAAAGATATGCAAATTAAACCCAAAAGCCACTATTCACATCTCACATTACTGAAGTTTCTAGAAAGCAATAGCTCTTGTTGAGGGCACGGTGAATGAGCTGTCAGGGTTCTCCCATTCGTGAGTGTATGAATGGGGTTGGGGGGAGGGGGGAAGGTCTGTAGGTAAATGGCTATTTCCTTTCTGAAAAATGATTAATGCTGCAAAATATTTAAAAATCTGAAACCCTATAGACTAATAATCTCAATTCTTTAGATTCACCCTAATGAAATAATCAGAGATACATACAAAGTTTTATATAAGGATACTTACCCAAGTTTTAATTATGATAATTTTTTTTTAAAGCTAGATTAAACAGTCATTTTAAGGGATGGCTAAAAAATTCTAGTACCTCCATGTGGAAGATTATAACATGCACACATGTGTATAAAATGATGTTTTCAGATATTGAATGGTACAGGAGAAAATGCTCATGGCACCATGTTAAATAATAAAGACAGGATACAAAAGCCTAGATTCAGCGTATATAATACCAATTCCATCTAAATACATACAAATACACTATGGGGAGAAACACCTAGAGGAAATATACCAAAATAACAACAGTGGTACTGGATTCTAAGCTTTTGTAAAAAATGCCCTTATTTATACTTTCCTGTATTTATGATATTGGGTCATGAAATACATTAGATCAAACCATATGAACCATTTTACAGGCAAAAAATGGTCAAGTAGTGGCATTTTCTTATACTTACTATTTTATCATCAGGGGAAAAAAGAACTTAACAAAAAGCTAAATGTAGGAAAGATTAGGAGAAAATATCTTCAAAAACATATTGCCTGTTTCAAGACTCAATGAGAATAAGAGAGACACAGAAGAGAAGAATAAATGAAGAGTAAATTACATAAGGTTCGAAGAGTTTAGGATATGGTATTTATGTCTTATCTGCTACCAAGAGATACTTAACCTGAATCTAGCAGGCTTAAAATCCCAATCTGCTGATAAAATTGAATACAAGATTCCAAGTAGCATTCTAAAGGTCCTGATGAGACATTGGTACTAGAAAACCTAAGGCTTCTCTCTTGTATTCACTGACATTCCACCGTAAGATGTAATTAGTCCCTCAAATTGTTGGCAGTTGACTATAAATATTTCTTCAACTGACAATTTTTCGGTCTAATGTTGTGATCAACATACAACAAAGTACTTTTTTTAAACAAGAGGTAAATAGCCAAGATACAAAACAAACCAGACTGAGGCAGGCTGCTAATTGATGTACGGATTTTCAATACTCTCTACAGCTTTTTTTGTTTTCTTGGATGGCAGAGTCATGGATTTTATTATGAGCAATAGGATTGCCATTTCCCTTTCCAGTCTTAATAATTAAATAAAGAGCTCAAGAGTTTAAGTTCTGGGACAGTAAGTTCTCACACACTGTCGTCACCACACTGCAGAGGGATGACCACCTCTGCCAGGGCCCTCAAGTGGTCACAATCTCCTAAGACATAAAAAGTATATTGAATCTGTGAAGCTGTGGTTTTAGTGGAGCAGCCATCTCGGAGTTAAGTTTCTTTAAGGTGGCAAAAACAAAACAAACAAAAAATGAAACCAAAAAAGAGATGGAAATCTTGGGTCTAAGATCAAAAGTTTCCTGGAAAGCTAACCTTGCTGGGTTGGGTTGGTATTAAGGCACTGATCCAAAAAGAGAAGAAAGTACAGTGCCAAACATTATGGACTTCCTTTAGTTTTTTTGTAAATATTACCTTTTAAACTTCTTTGTCTCTTCCCCTACCACCTGTATGAACACACACACATACACATTTCACACATATACACTCACACACACTCAACGCTCTCCTGTCTTCTTTCACCTCTAAATTCTATCACACAATTACTGCTTTGGAGACCTCAATCATTTTTAAGAGACTCTAAGTGTCTCATTAACATTTCTGAAACATTAGCAGTCATTAAGAAAAGAGGATTGAAATTGGGTAACATTTTCTAAATCTTTTGGAATTGTTGACTATTTGCAAAAACAACTGTAAAACTTATAATAGGTTAGAATTAAATTCCACTATCATCACAGATGTCAAATACCACACATAAAGATAATCTCTTAAAATAATCTCTTAAACTTACAATGCACTAATTTTGCTTTTAAATATCTTTAGAATAAAACAGCCAAGGTTTTATCAAAATGTCAAAGTTTAAATGAACTCGTACAATTCTTACATTATTCATTTTCTATAACATTATTCCAGAGGTAAACACTGTTTAACTAGAAAGTAAAAGTTCCCTCAAACTCCACTGTGTCAAGAGATAACCATCTGGTTTCTATTTCTCCAACTAGTCTTCCTATGTATGGTTGCTTTCTCTCACTCCCTTTTTTCCCCCCTCCTCTTTGAAATATTTATCTTGGTGTCTTCATAATAGTATCTAAATTCTTACATTTCCATACAGAAAAAAAGCAAGCTGAATAAGCAACTCCAGAGAGATAACCAGAAAGCAACAAACCACAAGGCTATTTAGTGGTCTGATAATAAGGTTTTGTCATTTGGGCCAGGCTGTTCTCAACTATATTATCTATAGACAGTTTCTGGGAAATATATTTGGTCAAAGAAAGTTAAGGTAAAAAGTCCAATTTTAAACAAAATACTGCAAATTCAAATCAAGGTAATTGAGGTTTTAGCATCAGGGCGGTTCCTGTATCCAATGACATGAAAGGTTTAAAGGCTGTATCAAGGCATTGGAGACTGTTCTCAGCCTGCTGGCCTGCTGGCTTTAGCAACTGAGTGCCCCTCAGCATTCCTGAAGTCGGCCAGCCCTCACAACAAAGACCAACAGCAAAGTTTCAGTGAATGAGATAACCCTTGCCATCCAAAAGGTGAAAAACAACATCTGCTGAAAAACCAAATGAACTGCAGTGATGGGTTCAGCAATCGGCCTGGAGGATTTCAGAGACATGGTCTTTGCCTCTGGAAAGAAAAACCACAACAGAACAATTGTCTCAATCCCACGCTCTGTGTTCTAAACTCTCTTTAGATCAATTAGCGTGAAGCCCCGCCAAGCTCATTATTAGAGAAACTCTGGGCTCCTACAGCCCCATGGTGTTTACTGGGCTCTGCAGCAAGGACAATGAGGACTTGGCAGGCGCGCAGACTCCTTGGGTTTTCTTTGCTGATAGCCATTTCTAGGATTTATTTTTAAATTGCATTAAAAAAAATTAGACTCTAGCATCTTTTCAAAGATTTTTTTTTAATTGAAAAACTGGTCCTTATTTATTTTCCTGTGTACCTCCAATCTCCAGTTACCTTTTATAGCTAAAATTTTACAGCCAAATGTTTCTGGAATCTGTGACTTGCTCAGATGCCTTATTTGATAACTGTGATTAGCTGTCAAGCCCTCCAGAGCATACGGACACCCGGGCATTTTAAGTTATGTTCCAAGGAGGTGGAAAGACAAATTTTTTTTCTTTCTGGCACTGGCTTCCTCCAACCACCCAATCCCCCTAAATCTCTTGGGCCTGCCAAGAGCTTGACCTTCCGATCTCTGCAGCAGAGGGTGAAGTTTGGCGGGAGGAAGGCCCTGTAGATGAAGGCCTCTGTTCAACAAATATTTGCTCACCCCTCCAGTGGGAGGGAAACCGTTTTCTATAAGCTGCCTGCCTTGAGTAACACTTGGAGCCCTTCAGGAGGCTTGTTCAGCTGGTGGCCAAGAATTAGACACCTAATATCAAGGTAAACATAAAGTCCAAACCCACAGAACATTATGGAAAACCAAACGAATTTACCACACTTCCCAGGTCACATCAAAGCCAACACAAGTTCCCGGAAATAGAATCTGCGTGAAACTTCCAGAAAAACTTTACACTCGCCTCTGCCTTGCTGGATGGTCTTAGTCCAGTTATCTTAAATTCTAAAACTACCTGACCTAGGACGACACTTCCCTTAAGTTTTGCCCACTCAAACTACTGAGTCTGCAATTTTTGTCCACGCATTTTTGGCTGTCTGAATCCCCGTTCCACTCCCCCTCCCATCTTCCAACCCTCCACTCAACCACCCCCCCCCCCCCCCCCCCGCCCCGACTCGGGTCTCTACCTGCAAATCTGAAAAGACAAAAAAGCCAGGGAAGGGAGAAAACCTCCTAGTTGTGTGGTCCTCACCGCTCCACCCTCTCCCCAAGACAGGCCAGGCGACCAGATCTGGGGAAGGAGATGCTGATGGGGGTGGGGCGGGAACGCAGGGGATGGGAGACTGGGTGGCAGGGTGTGGGTGTGTGGGGGTGGGGGTGGCGACCTGCCTAAGCTAATTCCCCAAAGTACTCACTCCTAGAGAGTGCGGATGAGCAAGGGCTAGGGCGTAACCAGGTGGCGCTGGCGTAAAGTTCCCTCCCCCCCCCCCATTTTTTTCTTCAGTTGTGGAATCACAGCTTCTTTTTCAAACCCCTAGAAAAATCCGGGGCGCCAGTGACAGGGGGCCAAAGCGGCGCTCTCAGCTGTAAGTGCTGAGGTTACTGCGGTCGGGTCTTCTAGGAAATCCCTGGTTTTCAGGGTGAACTGATGGCGACTGGGGGTGTGGGCACGCAGGGTGCGCGCGGAGACCTAGGACCGGCGGGCGGGCTCCGGATCCCAGAAGTGGGCTGATTAACGGATTTACAGCGCTCTCAGGCGGGGCTCTTTCCTTTCTCCCACCCTGTTTTCCTTTTGCTCTCTTTGGCTTCAGCGCCAGCCTGCTGGGGGAGGGCCGGGCCGCCGCTCGCACGGCTGGGAGGCAGCGGCGATTAGCACCCTAATCCCGGCCCTGACCCCCGGGCGGTGGGCGCGCGGGCCCGGCGGAGACGGGGCGGGGCGGGGGCGCGGCCGCCGGCTCCCAGCGTCCCGTGGGCAGGTCCCAGCAGCCGCGGGTGGGAGCGTCCAGGAGGGGCGCTCTTGGGAACTGGGGGTCCCGGGGAGCCCACGCAGCGGCTGTCAGTTCCCCGCGGTAGAGATGCCCGCGAAGTCGGAGGGCGCAGGCCAAGAAGGGGGTGGGCTGGACCCAGGCAGTGGCCGGGACGCCGGGAGCTGGGCAGCGACCCCCGCCTCCCGACCCCCCGCCGCCCCCACCCAGCGCAGAGGGGCAAGGCGAACGCCAACGCCCGCCGCGGCCCTCGGCGCCGACAGGTTAGCGCGAGCCCGGGGCCGGGCACCTGAGGGCGGGGACTCGTCCCCTCCACCCCCAGCAGAGAGGCGCCCCCCGCCCGAGGCTGCGGGGCTGGGCGCCGCTCTGAGAGCTCCGGATAGGGTGCAGACATCCCCCCCGCGCTGGGGAGGGCGCCGACCCGACCCACGTCCGGGCTGGAGAAGTTGGGGGGCGAGCGCGGGAGGCTGGGGCGAGGCCCACGGGGCGCCGAGAGAGCGGACCAGATGGACGAAGGGAGTCAAGAGGGGCGACAGACGCCGGGACTTACCGAGCAGCTTCCTCATGCTGCCCTGCGCTGCCGCCGCCGCTCCGGCCGGCCGGGGACCAGCGCGACCCCGCCCCGCTCACAGCCTCTGCGGCCGAGCATGCCCGGAGCCGCCGCCGCCGCCGCTGCCACCGCCCCGCTCTCCGCGGCCCCGCCCATCACCCCGCCCTCCGCGGCCCATCGCCCCGCCCATCTCCCCCCCCCCCCCCGCCCGCGGCCTCGCGATCCCCGTCCCGCCCGTCGCTCCGCCCCGCGCGCTCCGCCCCGCCCCGTCCGACGAGCGGCCTCCAGGCTCTGCTCTCTGGCGGGAGGGCGGCACCCGGGCAGCAGGCGGACCGGTAGCCAAAGGCACAGGCTTCCTTCGGCCCCGCCTACGGCACAGGTGAATTGGTCACCTTTCACTCTTTCCGGTCATTTGGGTTTGGGCAGCTTCAACGCTGTACGAATGTCCACACACACGTATGCTTACGTACACTGCCACACAGAGATGCACACAGCCACACACTAACGCACAGTCATACACAGTCACACACACACACACTCTTACACGCGGGGAAGGTGTGAAGAACAGAAGACAGTGACAACAGCTTAGTGCTTGGAATCTCCTTTAAAAGCAGACGGCTGAGCATCTTAGCTAGAGGCTTGGGGAGCCTTTACAGGTCAGCGGCTCAGTCCTATCTCTTGGTAGATGAAGAAACGGGAAGCAAGGCAGAGGTCAGACAGAGTGAACATATATCGCTCCCGGCCTCTCCACCTCCCTCACAGCCTCGATCAACTGCTGCCAGATCTGCTCGGGGGCAAAAGTGCTTGCACTTTGGAGGGCAGAGAAAAGACAAAATGTTCAACTCTGCTGATGAGTCATGGAGAGGGTGATGGTATTGGCTAAGTCCAGTTCACACAGGCAGAGACATGGAGCAGCCCCGGGTCACTGCAGAAGGATAACCTTTCAACTGGACTTCCCTGGCAGCCCAGTGGTTAAGAATCTGCCTTGCAACGCAGAGGATTTGCGTTTGAGCTCCCTTTGGAGAACTAAGATCCTACATGCCTCGGAGCTACTGAGAGAGTGAATTCTCAGGTAGGTTGATAAGAAATCTGGAGTCCCCAAGAGAAAGGGGCCTGGGGCTCTCAAGGGGGAGAAAGGGAGGAATGTTTTTTCTACATCGTTTTGTCTTAGTCATATAAGACGTTTTTTCTTAAACTCTGAGTTATTGTGACAATAATCTTTAAGAATAACTTTCTTTAAGCCCAGAGCTAATGATTACACAACAAAACAACTCATCTTGGTCAAGGGTATGTTTTGCCTTAAGCTCTAAACTAATGATTATATACCCAGATAACCACGATGGTGTGATCTCTCACCTAGAGCCAGACATCCCAGAATGCTAAGTCAAGTGGGCCTTAGGAACTTGGCCCATCACTATGAACAAAGCTAGTGAAAGTGATGGAATTCCAGTTGAGCTATTTCAAATCCTAAAAGATGATGCTGTGAAAGTGCTGCACTCAACAGACCAGCAAACTTGGAAAACTCAGCAGTGGCCACAGGACTGGAAAAGATCAGTTTTCATTCCAATCCCAAAGAAAGGCAATGCCAAAGAATGTTCAAACTACAACATAATTGTGCTCATCTCACACACTAGCAAAGTAATGCTCAAAATTCTCCAAGCCAGGCTTCAACAGTACATGAACCGCAAATGTCCAGATGTTCAAGCTGGATTTAGAAAAGGCCAAGGAGCCAGAGATCAAATTGCCAACATCTGTTGGATCATAGAAAAAGCAAAGAGAGTTCCAGAAAAACATCTACTTCTGCTTGATTGACTACGCTAAAGCCTTTGTGTGGATCGCAACAAACTGGAAAATTCAAGAGATGGGAATACCAGACCACTTACCTGCCTCCTGAGAAATCTGTATGCAGGTCAAGAAGCAACAATTAGAACCAGACATGGAACAATGGGCTGGTTCCAAATTGGGAAAGGAGTGCATCAAGGCTGAATATTGTCACCCTGCTTATTTAACTTATATGCAGAATACATCATGCAAAATGCCAGGCTGGATGAACACAAGCTGGAATCAAGATTGCCAGGAGAAATATCAATAATCTCAGATATGCAGATGACACCACTCATGGCAGAAAGCGAAGAAGATCTAAAGAGCTTCTTGATGAAAGTGAAAGAGGAGAGTGAAAAAGTTGGCTTGAAGCTCAACGTTCAGAAAACTAAGATCATGGCATCTGGTCCCATCACTTCATGGCAAATAGATGGGGAAACAATGGAAACAGTGAGAGACTTTATTCTGGGGGGCTCCGAAATCACTGCAGATGGTGACTGCAGCCATGAAATTAAAAGATGCTTGCTCCTTGGAAGAAAAGCTATGACCAACCTAAACAGCATATTAAAAAGCAGAGACTTTACTTTGCCAACAAAGGTCCATCTAGTCAAAGCTATGGTTTTCCAAGTAGTCATGTATGGATGTGAGAGTTGGACTATAAACAAAGCTGAGTGCCGAAGAATTGATGCTTTTGATCTGTGGTGTTGGAGAAGACTCTTGAGAGTCCCTTGGACTGCAAGGAGATCCAACCAGTCAGTCCCAAAGGAAATCGGTCCTGAATATTCATTGGAAGGATTGGTGCTGAAGCTGAAACTCCAATACTTTGGCTACCTGATGCAAAGAACTGACTCAGGATCCTGGGAAAGATTGAAGGCAGGAGGAGAAGGGGACGACAGATGGTGAGATGGTTGGCTGGCATCACTGACTCGATGGACATGAGTTTGAGCAAGCTCTGGGAATTGGTAATGGAAAGAGAAGCCTGGCGTGCTGCAGTACATGGAGTGGCAAAGAGGGAATGAACTGAACTGAACTGAATGATTATATAACAACAGTGTATCTTGCTCGAGGACATGTTTCTCCTTCTTAACAAGAACCTTCTGACTAATCTTGTTATATTAAGACCTATGTTGTGGGAGTGGGTCTGGTAAGAACTTTCTATTGGTAGTTCTAATCTTGTTAATTTAAGATGTATGTTCTGGCAGTGGATCTGGTAAAGTATATAAGGCCTTGATAAGACTAGTGAGTGGGGCTGTCTCTGTTCCCCTTCTGATGTCTATGTCAGAGGCTTTCTCTGTCCTTTTTCACTGTAATAGAACTTCTGCCACGTGAAGTTCTGAGTATCTGAAGCCTGGTCCCTTGTCCTGAAGCAAAATCTTTGGAGATCACAAATCTGACATCATTCACTGTAAGCTATCACTAGGGAGCCTGCATGCCACAACTAGAGAGTCCATGTGCTACAGCGAAGATCTGGGGAGCCACAGCTAAGACTTGATGCAGCCAAATAAACAAATATTTTAAAAAAGAAGAAGAAGAAGGAAAACTGTTCAGTCACATTACTGATTTCTGGCTGTGCTCTTTGCCATCACAGCAATAATCTCTAAAGTCATTGCGCTGTCACTGCAGGGAGTCCCAGGCTGAGCCCTTCAAGTGCATTATTTTCTTTCAGTCCTCACCATTGTCCTATGAGATAGTGCCACTGGGAACTGGGGCTCTGGGAGGCCCTGCAGGTAGGCAATTGTAGAATCTGGCCCAAGACTCTCATCCTGAACCCTAACCACAAGGCGTGTGCAGTCTAAGAGAGCATAAAAAGCCAAACACTCTTGTGCTGGAAAAGAAAGGCGATATGGTCAAGGGTCATGTGGTGAAATCATCTCTTTTGTATCCCAGGAAACCAGGCAGGGAAGATGGGAGCAGACAGCTTGCTCTGGAGCTCAAGGGGCAGATGGCTTGTGTACTTGATCTTGGGTATTCCTGCCACTTTCTAGGGCTTTCCCAGATGTCGCAGTAGTGAAGAATCCACCTGCTAGTGCAGAAGATGCAAGAGATGCAGGTTCAATCCCTGAGTCTGGAAGATACCTTGGAGGAGGAAATGGCAACCCACTCCAGTATTCTTGCCTGGATAATTCTATGGACAGAGAAGCCTGGTGGACTATGGTCCATGAGATCACAAAGAGTCAGATACAACTGAGCACATGCTACTTTCTAGATGTGTGACTTCTGTGAGCCTCAGTTTCTTGCCTAATACTATGAGTACACTGACAGTGCCTGCCTTATAGAGAAGCCCTGAGAAATGAGTGAGATGAGGCCTTTTTAGCAACCAGCATAGTGCTGGCACAAGGTAAGAAGGCAGAAATATCAGCTCCTACCTCTAACACCTGTTCTAATGGTGCTCTGTTGGCAGGAAGGCTTCATGGGAAACGCCTCAAAGGCCTGGTAGGTTGCACTTAGGCAGAGGAAGGCTGGGAAATAAGATAAGAAAAAAGCAAAGAAAATGATATGCAGAAGTTTTCCTTGGAAATCACAGTTATATACAGCAGTGACATGACTTCTTGTTATGAAAGCATGTCTCAGGGATAGACGGCTTCAGTGACACACCATTCCCATCTGTCCTCAATTTGTCAACTCAATGAAATAATTCTTTTTGCTTTTTTTGCTGTGGAGCATCTATGTGCCCAGCAGTATGCACACACATGGAGCCAAATGTTCCCGCGAGATCATTTATCAACCAGCACGTTGAGATCAGAACACGGTTTCCCACAGAACAAAGTTATATTGTTGGGTTTCTGGGTCAACCCCACAGAAGTTTCCTAATGCAGCTGAACTGCTGTGTATTTGCAGCAGAAGACAACACTGAAGCAAAGGGAGAAACAAGCTGAACCAACCCACATAAAGCTTCTGCAATAAGAAACTGTTGGGGCAGAAAGGTGGGTGAAAGCAGCTTTCTTTAGAGGAAGGTGACAAGATTGCACTATCACAGATTCCGGAGAAGATGACTTCATGATTTCCTAGATTGTTGTGGTTTCCTGACACTGGCTCTCTAACATGATAACCTCATTCCAAAATGTTTGCCTTTCTGCTTTCTCCAGCACAGATGTATCCCTGCCCCAGGTCTCATGCCTTCCAGCCATGACTAAGATCATTTCAGATAAACAAGGAGAATGAAAAAAATGAGGATGGGGTGGAGTGGGGACAGGGGATGGGAAGCAAGGAAAAAGATGGGAGTCTTTTCTGCAGATTTGGGGCTACAGTTGTGAAGAGGAAGAAGGGCAAGAGAGAAAAGGCAATGAGTATGAGAGGGTGACTGTCGAAAGAGCACAAAGAAGGGGTGTGGTGTTTCCCCAAATGAAGGTGGAAGCTGAGGAGGAAAAATCCATTGCACACTGGTCTCCAGTACTTGGACCTGAGGTGGTAGGCATGAGAGATGAGAACCAACTGTGTATACATGTATATGCCTGTGGTCTTCTGCCTTTTGTATACATACACACACGGGTATATGGGGCTTCCAAGATGGCTCAGTGGTAAAGAACCCACCTGCCAGTGCAGGAGACACAAGAGACACGGGTTTGATCCTTACATAGGGAAGATCCCCTGGAGGAGGAAATAGCAACCCACTCCAGTATTCCTGCCTGGAAAACTCCACGGACAGAGGAGCCTGGTGGGCTATAGTCCTTGGGCTTGCAAAAACTGAACACACATGTATATGTACGCTTGTTGTTATATTTTTAGAAAAAAAAGGGCATTTCTTCATCAGGCAGGTCTCTGTAACTCAGAAAGCACCTGCATAGGTTTTATTTTGCCCATAAGACGAATCCCATTCCTTCCCGACTTTGCCTCCAAATCTCCCAATTATAGGGGTAACTTCACCCCTCTCTCTCTCACCCACTTGATTTTGGGAGACTTAAACACAGGAAAAATATCTATCGCCTGCTTATGTAATTGTGAGGAAACAGAAAATGTGGTTTAAAGCAACTCTGAGCGTGGTGCTGCCCGGGACTCTGAGCCAGGATGCCTCCCTGGCTGCCTCCACGACCCCGCCTCCCTGCGGGTCCTGGAGAAGGGATTTCACAGACTCAGGAAGGAACTGGATTACTGAGTCATCAGGACAGATGTGCGATGACCAGAGCAAGAATGCTTAACAGTCTTCTTCAGGAAAAATAAAAATTAAAATAAAAAAAAAGACAAAGCCCTTGTTTCTTTGATTTGCTGCTTTTTTTTCAAGGACCCAGTGGAAAAAAAACAACCCTCCTTGCTTTAGGGCCTCGGTGATGACCTACCACAAGGTTTCCTTTAACTTCAATATTCTTTGATGTTTTTCTCAGTCTGTAAAAACACTACCAGTTCTCATTCTCTGAAAAGATTCATGTCCTCGATAAGATCTCAAAGTCCCTCTTGTTGGCTTGTTCTGGAAAGTCAGACAAGAGTAGTTATACAAAAACTAGAAAGGGTTTTATGTCCACAGGTGCTAAGAAAACCTGTTTTTAGATATAGATATTTCTATTAATTCAGAGGCTATGCTGCATAATCACTTTTGACCACAAACTAGGAACTAGGCATGTTTTCCCAAGTGTACTCCATGGATCGCACGCTTCAGGATCAACTTGGGGGGGGTCTGATTAAAAGCCAGATTCCTAGACCTCATTGGACACCATCAGAATGTCTAATTCCTACCATTGAGAGCCTGAAATCTCTATTTTAAGTACATGCCCAGACAATTCGTACACATGGGCAAGTTTGAGAAGCCGAGAAAGAGTACAAGAGGAAGAACTAGTGTGTGGAGGACCTAACAGAATGATTGGCACATGATAAACATTCCCAGAACGGTAGCCATCAATGTCACTCCGTGAGGCTGGAAGATGCCCCAGGGAAATAAAGCGCATTAGGGGTGTGTTAACTGTTGCCTTAGAGATTTGGCATCAACCCAAACAGAAAATTTACAACCATGGGGATTAAGAAAAAGGATGACAAATACGTTTCAGTACTATACTTTCACTCTAAGGAGACCGGGTCTGCATGGTTATTGCATAAGAAAAATAATTTTTCATCACTTGCTGTCTCTTCCTCCACTTTCTCCTCCATCAGGCTACACCTTCATGGCCTCCCCCCCCCCACCACCACCACCGAGCGCCATCACCACCCACTGGAGCAGAGTTGCAGTTCATTCCAAGCATCACCCTGGCTGCAGACTGCAGTGCTTTACCAGATTCATAAGGAAAACCCAATTCTCCTGTTTTCCAGGGAATGACAGTGGCTGGCTGGAATTGCCTGGGACAAAGGAGATACAGATGTGGCTTCTGGAGGACAGTGGACCAGCACTGGCATGTCTGCACACAGGCACTTCCGGCCTCTTCTCACACCATCTCACACCAGGTGATTGAGAATCTACCAGAATTAAGCTGAGTATTTTCTTTTTTCTTTCATTAAAAAAAAAAATTATTTGGCTGGGCTGGGTCTTAGTTGCGGCATATGGCATCTAATTCCCTTACCAGGGATTGAACTCAGGCCCCCTGCATTAGGAGTGTGCAACCTTAAACACTAGACCGCTAGTGAAGTCCTAAACATTGAGTATTTTCTTTACCCCATCAGACTTTTTTTTTTTTAAATGGGAGATATATGAACAACTATGAAACAAGTTTGTTATCAACATTAATTGGAAAAAAAAAAAAAAGAGTCTGGTCTCCTGCATTGAAGGTGCATTCTTCACCATCTGAGCCACCAGGGAAACCTTCCATTGGGGGAGAGAATAACATATCAGGCTTTTATTGGGCCTGTGATAGCAAGCGATACAAAGATGACACCAAGGCTGGGAGAGAGGCAAGAACTTCCTTTCATGTTTGCTGTGTGCCAAGCATGTGGCTAGGCCTTGACTTAAATTCTCCCACAGTTTTGTTACAAGGGTTACTCACTCAGTCGTGTCCAGCTCTTTGCAACCCCATGGACTATAGCGCACCAGGCTCCTCTGTCCATGGAATTCTCCAGGCAGAATACTGGAGTGGGTTGCCATGCCCTTCTCCAAGGGATCTTCCCAACCCAGGGATCAAATCCGGGTCTCCAGCACTGCAGGCAGATTCTTTACTGTCTGAACCACCAGGGAAAACCAGGGTTGGATGATTTTTAAGGAGTGATTTGAGCTGAGTGCTGAAGAGGCTATGATCCCCCATATAAGAGAGCTTTCTACATCTTTTCTTGTTTGCATTCATAAAACACCCACAGCAACTGGTTTAAGTTGCTTCAGTTCAGTTCAGTTCAGTTGCTCAGTCGTGTCCGATTCTTTGCAACCCCATGAACCGCAGCACGCCAGGCCTCCCTGTCCATCACCAACTGCTGGAGTCTACCCAAACCCATGTCCAATGAGTCAGTGATGCCATCCAACCATCTCACCCTCTGTCGTCCCCTTCTCCTCCTGCCCTCAATCTTCCCCAGCATCAGGGTCTTTTCAAATGAGTCAGCTCTTCGCATCAGGTAGCCAAAGAATTGGAGCTTCAGCTTCAACATCAGTCCTTTCAAAGAACACCCAGGACCGATTTCCTTTAGGATGGACTGGTTGGATCTCCTTGCAGTCCAAGGGACTCTCAAGAGTCTTCTCCAACACCACAGTTCAAAAGCATCAATTCTTCAGCATTCAGCTTTCTTTATAGTCCAACTCTCACATCCACACATGACTACTGGAAAAACCATAGCCTTGACTAGGATTGGGTTTATCATGATACACCTTGGATTTGCTGTATCACCCGCGTATTTAGTTCACCTGCTGGATTCTGAGTTCTCAGTGGAAGGGATTGTTCATCTCTGTCCTGTGTTTTCTTAGGTTCTGTATTTATCTCTTTGGCATCCACTAATCACAAGGCCAAAGCAGTGGCCTGGTTGTTTACAATTCTTCTGTGATCTGGGGCCCAGGCTGTAAACCACCTCCTTATCTAACCCTCACACACCAAGTATTGTCCCTGCCCTAAATCCCCCCCAGGCAACTAGGGAAAGCCCTGATGCCCCAGAGCCCACCAGAGTCATTCAAACCAGCCAGTCCCGAGTTGTTTCCCTAGCCCTGCCTTGCCCTTTTCCATAGGCACCCCAGTAAAGGCTGTGGCCCATGCTGTCCCCTTGTTCTTCTCTGGCCCCTGGTGGACACTGGTGCTTCCCCCATGGCCCTGTGTGCCTCTCCTTTCTAGGGGAATTGTGAGTGACACTAAACTTTTCCATCAAAAGCATTGGCCTCTCTGAAATGTCACTCGTGCATGTGTGCTTAGTCGCTGCAGTCATGTCCAACTCTTTGCGACACTATGGACTGTAGCCTGCCAGGCTCCTCTGTTTATGGGGTTCTCCAGGCAAGAATACCGGAGTGGGTTGTCATGCTCCCCTCTACGGGATCTTCCCAACTCAGGGATTGAATCCGCATCTCTTATGTCTCCTGCGTTGGCAGGCAGGTTCTTTACCACTAGTGCCACCTGGGAAGCCCAAATTGTCACCCACCTCTATAAATTAAGACCCAAATCAACCCCTCTGTTCACTGCAACCTCAAACCACACCTTTGAACAGGTAGATGAAACAACTGCTTGTTCCACTGAATTATTGAATGTATCTGAAGTGAAAAATGGCCATCTAAACTGACATTGTGCAAATCCTGAGTTAAAATCCTCACAATATGCAGGCAGTAAAAACAGTAAGCAGAGGGCTGAGGGTCACCAAGGAAAAATGACCAACACGTTCGGAAAATGCCTGAGTTTTCTTGAATTTTTGGTCTATTTGTTTTAAACCTGCTTTGAGTTTTACTTCTGCTTTTTCTGTATTCTATCATAAACCCAGCTTAGTGTTCTCAAACTTTATTAGCCTCTTAAGTTCCTGGTGATTGATTGACCATATACATATGGTCAATATATATATATAGTCAATCTGATATATACCTATATATCAGATTGCTTGCTTTTTGGCTGAATCCAACAAAATTACATTTTCTAAAAGCAAATAATATAAAACATGCAAACAAGAAAGCCAAGGAGAAGAATTAACAGTTTGTCAGAAGCTAACTAACAGACATGAAATGTAAGTCTGAGAAAAGAAAATAAATCATTAGTTAAAGTCAGCTTTTCATTAGCAGTGGTTACAAAATAACAGTAAAAGTCCAATCCTAGTGTCTCACTTGGTTGGAACAATTGGTTAGGAAGCGCCTGGATAACTCCTTGACTCCTGCCATGTTCCTTTTGTCAGCCACTGTCCCCTGGATACGTGGAAACTTAGTCCATTTGGGGCGGGGGGCGGTTACCACTAATAAGGTCCAATGACTCCCCATCTCAGCATCTGGGGTGGCCAGAGCCTCTGTCCCCACATGGGAACCTGCACACACTTCCCGCGGGAGAGGAGAAATTGAGTGCAGCTCTCAAGTCAGCAGGGAGCCATGTGTATTTCCTAGTGTTCTCAAACTAGTGAATGTATTCATCTTTGTCTCAGTATTTTTACAGCCTTCCCTGTAGTTCTTCATGCCTGGAATGTATATTAGAACTTCTGCTGAAACCACCAAATACCTGGAGGTTACCATAACTAACTAGTCACAGATGTCGTATTAAGTTCATCCCTGTTTTTTTTCCCTCTCTACACGGTATACACTCAAGCCATAATATCATACATTCTTGGAACAGATGCTATTCATAAACAAAACTAATATCTTTTCCAGAGAACATTGCCTGATTTGTGGTCAGGGCCCACCTGCTTATCAGTGAGCAAATCTGTATATGAGGTTATGATAGATTTTATACGTTGAAGGGGTAATTTAAAATTTCCTAGTTACTAATTCTCTGCTGCTAACTCATAATAAATTGTTTCATTATTATTTTTTATTTTTATTTTACTTTCCCCACCTTTGCCAATGAACTGCAGTGTGAACAGGACACTATATGGGAGCAGAGGTGGAGGATATGAGGATAAAATATTCTGATAGTGAAGCAATTGCAGGATGGTAAAACTGACTTTCAGTCATTTGATAGAAAATGATAAGGTCTTTTTTATTGAAGTGTAGTTGATTTACACTGTTGTGTTAGTTTCAGGTGTACAGCAGTGATTCAGATATATATATATGCATATGAGTGCTCAGTTGCTCAGTCGTGTCCTACTCTTTGCAACCCCATGAGTTATAGACCACAAGGCTCCTCTGTCCATGGAATTTTCCAGGCAAGAATATTGGGTTGCTATTTCCCACTCCAGGGGATCTTCCTGAACCAGGGATTGAACCCAGTTCACCTACATCTCCTGCGTTGGCAGTCGGATTCTTTACCCTGAGCCACCTGGGAAGCCTATATATATATATATATATATATATATATATATATATATATATATATATATTCAAATAAATATTCTTTTTTAGATTCTTTTCCATTATATGTTATTACAAGATATTGAATACAGTTCCCTGTGCTATACAGTAAGTCCTTGTTGTTTGCTGATTTCATCTATAGTAGTGTATATATTTTAACCGCAAACTCCTAATTTATCCCTTCCCCACTTCCCTGTTGGTAACTATAAGTTTGTTTTGTATGTCTGTGTGTCTATTTCTGTTTTGTAAATAAGTTTATTTGTATTGTTTGTTTTTAGAGTCCACATATAAGTAATAGCATATGGTATTTGTCTTCGTCTGACTTACTTCGCTTAATATGATCATCTCTTGATTTTAGAGGCTTAATACCTATGTTTAAGGGAATATATTTAAAAGTTAAAAGATAGGTAGGTTTTCTTAGCTGCAGGTTTGAAACACTTGTGTAAGGACAATATGAAGGAACACCACAGACACCAATACATTATTGCTTTGGGAAAAGAAAATCCTCTCCATTTTTTCATAAAAGTGGGTGCCCAGAGGTTAGTATCACATAAACATACCTGGCATTTAAATTAAAGTCCATGAAACATCTTTAGTGCACAGTTAACTGCCATTGCTACTCAGTAAGTAAGAAACCTGTATGCAGGTCAGGAAGCAACAGTTAGAACTGGACATGGAGCAACAGACTGGTTCCAAATAGGAAAAGGAGTACGTCAAGGCTACATATTGTCACCCTGCTTATTTAATTTATATGCAGAGTACATCATGAGAAACACTGGGCTGGAAGAAACACAAGCTGGAATCAAGATTGCTGGGAGAAATATCAATAACCTCAGATATGCAGATGACACCACCCTTATGGCAGAAAGCGAAGAAAAACTAAAGAGCCTCTTGAAAGTGAAAGAGGAGCGTGAAAAAGTTGGCTTAAAGCTCAACGTTCAGAAAACTAAGATCATGGCATCTGGTCCCATCACTTCATGGGAAATAGATGGGGAAACAGTGCAAACAGTGTCAGACTTTATTTTTGGGGGCTCCAGAATCACTGCTGATGGTGATTGCAGCCATGAAATTAAAAGACGCTTACTCCTTGGAAGGAAGGTTATGACCAACCTAGATAGCATATTTGAAAGCAGAGACATTACTTTGCCAACAAAGGTCCATCTAGTGAAGGCTATGGTTTTTCCAGTGGTCATGTATGGATGTGAGATTTGGATGGTGAAGAAAGCTGAGCGGCGAAGAATTGATGCTTTTGAACTGTGGTGTTGGAGAAGACTCTTGAGAGTCCCTTGGACTGCAAGAAGATCCAACCAGTCCATCCTAAAGGAGATCAGTCCTGGGTGTTCATTGGAAGGACTGATGTTGAGGCTGAAACTCCAATACTTTGACCACCTCATGCGAAGAGTTGACTCATTGGAAAAGACCTTAATGCTGGGAAGGATTGGGGGCAGGAGGAGAAGGGGACGACAGAGGACGAGATGGCCTGATGGCATCACTGACTCAATGGACATGCGTTTGGGTAGACTCCAGGAGCTGGTGATGGACAGGGAGGCCTGGCGTGCTGCGATTCCTGGGGTCACAAAGAGTCGGACATGACTGAGCAACTGAACTGAACTGAACTGAAAGTATATTTATTGACCATCACATTCTCTGGATTATGTGCTCTGTTTTATGTCCCATGCTATGTGAAAGTGTTAGTCACTCAGCTGTGTCTGACTCTTTGCAACTCCATGGACTGTAGCCGTCCAGGCTCCTCTGTCCATGGAATTCTCTAGGTAAGAATAGTGGTGTGGGTAGCCAACCCCTTCTCCAGGGAATCTTTCTGACCCAGGGATAGAATCAAGGTCTTCTGCATTGCAGGCAGATTCTTTACTATTTGAGCCACCAGGGAAGCCACTATTTTTACTAATATTTCAAAATAAGAGTGTATTTTCCTGCAGGACCTACACAGACAAAGTCCCCCTTCATCTCACAGATTGTAAGCTTATTAAAGACAAGACACACAATGACAACTTACCATTCATAACAGAGACCAGTAAGGCTGGAAATGTCATCATCTGATTTTATTAAATTTGGGGGCCTTTTGAGAAAAAAAATATGGGTAGCTGTCACTGGTTAGGAACCCAGACACAGGGCTCACAAATCTGCATTTTAAACAAGTTCAAATGAGCAGCAAAGTTTAAGAGCCATGGTTTGTGACAGATCATGGTATTAACTTGCTACTGGCAGGTCCTCCTTGTGAGGCTTCTTCATTTGCCTTGTAGACCTTATTCACTACAAAGGCATCGGCTGCCCAGGGTGGGGAATAAAACATTCACATGTGACCTACCTCCCCATGCCCCTGCTTGTCAGGCAGTGACATAACCTGAAGAAGCACTGAGACTCTGCAGTCAGACAGGACTGGGTTGGGTGTCCAGGGTGTCATTCATTGACTGTGTGTCTTTAGGGAAATCACTTTGTTCTCTGAACCTCAGTTTTCTTATAGGATAACAAACCACACTGTTGTTATGAGGATCAAATGAGACCTTTTAAGAAAGCATTCAGAACAGAGTTGACATTCCATAAATGTTAGCTGTTACAAATGTTAAAGGTTGTGCCTTTCCAGGGGTTCACACGAGAATGAGTGAGAGTGAGGTGAACTCCTGGCCATCACATGTTCTCCCAGTAAGAGCTCCCGGTGTCTTCACGTTCTGGGGACAACATGTAACTTCTGAGCACCACCCCCTCATTTGAGAACCAAGAGAGAAAATTATTTCTCTCCAGGCGGACCTTGTTTTAGTGTATTTTGCTTTCATGTGCCTCCCGGGTAGTGTGTTTTTGACAAATGGAAGGCTCATGGCAACCCTGCGCTGAGTAGGTCTATGGACGTCATTTTTCCAACAATATTTGCTTGGTGTGTGTCTCTTCATCACATATGGATAATCCTCACAGTATTTCAAATGTTTTCATGATTATATTTATTATGGTGATCTGTGATCATTGTTAACTACAACTCACAAAAAAGCCTCAGGTGGTGGTTAGTATTTTTACCAATAAAATGTTTTTTAGACATAATGCTATTACACACATCAGAGACTACAGCATAGCATAAGCATGACTTTTATATGCGTTAGGAAACAAAAACATTTGTGTGACTTGCTTTGTGTCTGTCTTCACTTTATCGAGGTGGTCTGGAGCTGAACCCATAATATCTGTGAGGCCTGCTTGATTCATTCACTTTTTGCAGGAAAAACGTTACAGAGATATTAGGTGATTAACAGATTGTAAGAAGGACTGTTCCACTTAGCCTCTTAATTGAAAACCAAGGCTGGTTTCCTTCCTTCCTTCCTTCTCTGCAGATGAGAGAATGGTATCACAAAGAGCATGTGCATTTTCAAGTTATAAAAAAGGGTCAGAGCTTCTGAAAGCTACTGAAATGTCATAATGCATTCAGATAAGAGACCGTGTAAGGCAGGATGCTAAGAGCTCCCTACATTCCACCAGGAATCCCAGGTATCACAAGATCCCAAGAGAACATCTAATGAGAGGACTCAGTTAATGTGAGATATGATGGCTCAGAGCTTAATCTGAGCATATGGCTCTGTGTATGTGTGTGTGTGTCTGTGGGGTGTGTGTGTGGTGTGTGTGTCTGTGTGTGTGTGTGTGTGACAAGAGGGCAGTAAAAGGGCTAGCTTTCAGGATTTAAAAGAGTAGTTTTAGCCCAGTGACAAGAGGATGCAGAAATGTGTTAGGAATCTTGACAAAAACAGTGTGGACCAAGTAACCACCTGACACTAACTCAGATGTGCTCTGAAGCATCCCTGAGTGGGTAAATCAGCGGGACTTCCTCTGGATGTTACACACAGTGTACCTGCCACCAGGACACTACTGCACTGACTTGCACCCTTTTCTTCCAAATTTAATGGGAGGGCACCAAAAAGGCAACTGGCCAAAGGAACAGAGTGTGACCATATTATAAACCCACTGAGGAAGTTCCTTGGCAGTCCAGTGGGTAGGACTCCATGCTCTCACTGCTGAGGACCTGAGTTCAATCCCCAGTTGGGGAACTAAGATCCCACAAGCCACATAGCATGCCCACCACCAAAAACAAACAAACAAAAATTCACTGAAAGTTTGAGTGATTTCAAGCTTAAATCTCTTTGTGTGTCCTGAGCCAGATTCTCTGATCTAGACGTTCTGAAGAGCCAGCCTGGCTATCTGGCCTGGTTTCTAAATGTTCCCAGGGGGATCGTGTCTCAGTTCCTCATGTGTGGGTGTGTCACGGCAAGTGTAGTGCTCATGACGACAGCTCTGCATCCATCCAGACACATGTTGGCCATGATTTCCAGGGATCTGAAGCCGCTGTGACCCCCACAGTGGAGAGGAATCCACAAAGGGTGCAGAAGTCATGACTACCATCCTCAGAGCAGGGCTGTGGTGGAAGGTTATGGGGCAGATGTCGCCTGTGTCACACACTCCAGTCCCTGTCCTGTATCCACTCGTCCCATCACGTGACGCTTTCAATACCTGCTGAGTCCTGGAAGGTAGGACCCCCCCCCCCCCCGCCTCTTTTGTTTTCATTTCCTACATACAACTAGTTTTGAGAAGCTTCAGTTATTTTATTTCAGTCTAGATTACACAAGCAGGAGATCACTAGAGACATCTTTTTCCCTGGGGCAAAAGCCTCTGGAATCCAGAGGGTAGTGGGCCAGGGTAGCCCTCCTCTCTGAAGAGAATAGACAGGCTTTAAGGATGGAGGATCCAACACAATCACAGTTCCCTCTGAGTCCAAGAAAAAGCCCACGACACAGACTCTGTGACATGCTGCTTTCAATCTGCTTTCAGTAGGAGTCCTTAGGAATAAAGTCCTCTCCTCATTAAAACCTATTAGCCTGGTGACTTTCACACAGCTTTACCCCAACTCCAGGGAATGGCCTCATTGATCTAATCTTCCTGTCAGCAGCAATGACACTGGGTAATTGTTATATAACAAGTGAGCTAAGCAGAAAGGGTGCCCAAGGTTGGCTCCGACTTGGGTGAATTTTGAGATAAGGCTATCCCCTTAACCCATTCTAGAAACTTACATTGATTCCAGAGAAAAATGCCTTGCATCCAATGAAGCCAGTGTCACATCAGAAATGCCAAACACCAAACACTGGCAGATGCCAGCCTGTCAGAACCATGCCATCAGATTATGGAGCAGCACAGTGGAAAAACCCAGAGCAAGTGGGGAGGGGAAAATGCACTCAAAATGAGGGCAATTTGTCTTTGTTTCAGTAATATCTGCTAAAGGGGGAAAAAGCATCCTGGAAGACTTAGAGTAAAAAAGCAAAGAGCTGTCACACCTCTGCTTGCCCAGCCTGCCACTCCTGTATCCTCATTTCGTGATAACATGCGCTTCCCAGCTCTGTCATTTGTTCTGAATCTTCTCCACTGAGATGACAAATGGAGTTAGCCTGATGTTTCCTGGGGCAGGCGTGTTTTCGCTTCCCATTTAGAAATATGGTTCATGCAGGGAAGTTTTGAGCATTTGGTACCCACTCAGAAATCTGACAGAGGGATTCCTTTCTTGAGTTTGCACACCAGTGTTTTATGAAAATAGTTTACACTGCCCAGGTGGTCCTTGATGGCAAGAACCACAACTGGGGCTGGATTTCAAAGTGGGATGCTCCAAGACTGTGAGGCTCACTCCACCAGATAGAGAGGTGGGGCTGCCTCATTCACCAAGGGACCGCATCGCAGTGTGTGGGTTACCCCTTCTCTAGTTGTGGGGTGGGATTGTGAAGGGCCATCTCTGGGGGGTGAGGACAATAGTACACATGTGTAGTCCTGGGGAGCATTGCCTTGCTAGTCCATCTAAATTGGACTCTTGGGCTTCCCTGGTGGTCCAGTGGTTAAGAATCCACCTGCCAACGCAGGGGATACAAGTTCAACCCCTGCTCTGGGAAGATCCCACTCGCTGTGTGGCAACTAAGCCCATGGACCACAACTACTGAGCTGCCACAACTCAAGGCACAACTACTAAAGCCCCTGTGCCCTAGACCTTGTGCTCCACAACAAGAGAAGCCATTGTAATGAGAAGCTTGCACGTTGTAACAAAGAGTAGCCCCCACTCGCTGCAACCAGAGAACACCAGAGTGCAGCAACAAAGACCCAGCACAGCCAAAAATAAAAAAAATAAATGCGTAAGTCTTTCAAAAAATAAGCGAATTAATTGGACTCTGGTGTGATGAGACTGAAAGACACCTACTGGCCTCAACTTCCCAGAAATCGAAATCAGCATGAGCCAACATACTTGTTGAGGATGGAAGGAAACAAAAGCCACACTATATGTCTGCAAGAACCAGCTGCAAAGGCTGAATTGCCTGGGTCCATGTTTTATTCAGAGGAGAGTTGCTTGAGGGAGAGGAGAAGGGACATTCCCCAGCAGAATTCACTTGCCCAGAATGGCGGGCAGAAAAAATGGACATATAGGTGATTGAACTGGGGAAGATGGGAAAAAACATTTGGAATCACAGAGAATATTAACAACGCTGCTGCAAGGCACCGGGAATAGTCCAGTGCCACCTACTCCAGAGTGAGAGCTCCCAGAATTCTCTGTGGCGAGGTGACACACAGGTATGGGCAGAAGGTGGTACCTGGAACTGAGGTGTCTACACCATTGGCAAGGAATTGAACAAAGTAATTTACTTTTCCGTACTTTTTTTTTTAACTATTTCTAAGTGTACAGTTCAGTGACACTAAGTACATTCATGATCTCGTACAACTGCTATATCCACTATATCCATTTCCAGAAAATTTTCATCATCCCTGATAGAAGTTCTCCCCCTTAAACAGTAAGTCCTTATTCTTCCTCCCTTCAGCCCCTGGTAACCTCAGTTTTATTTTCTGTCTATAAATTTACCTATTCTATGTTTTCTCATTTTCTGTCTGGTTTATGTCCTCAAGGTTCATCCATGTTGTAGCATCAATTGGAATGTCCTTCCTTTTTATGGCTGAATAATATTCCATTGTTTGTATATGTCATGTCTTCTTTATCCACTTGTCTATCAATCAATAGATGCTTGTGTTGTTTATACCTTTTGGCAATTGTGAATAATACTTTTGGGAACTTTGGTGCAGAAATGTCTGTTGAAGTCCCTGCTTTCAATTCTTTTGAGTATGTACCTGGGAGTGAAATTACAGCTCATACAGTAACTCTATGTTTAACTTTTTGAGGAACTTCCAAACAATTTCCTATACTAACTGTGCCATTTCACATCCCACTAACAATGAATGATTGTTCTAATTTCTACATGGGCTTCCCTGGTGGCTCAGTGCTAAAGAATCTGCCTGCCAAAGCAGGAGATGCAGGTTCGATCCCTGGGTCTGGAAGATCCCCTGAGAAGGAAACGGCAACCCACTGCAGTAATCTTGCCTGGGAAATCCCATGGACAGAGGATCCTGGCAGGCTACAGTCCATGGGGTTGCAAAAGAGTCGGATACAACTTAGTGACTAAACCACCACCACTACCACCATAATACTATTACCTCCAGCACTGCCTGAAATTCTGGTGCAAAAAGATGTTCTGTTAGTTTTTAGGGCTATCAATCAAATGTGTATATAAGTAGGAGGTCTATAGGTATATCAACTTCTTTTATTTGCTGCAGTTTAAACTTAGCGGCATTTGTATAAATGTTATATACTTTGAAGCCTAAGTGTAACTGTTTTTACCTCTTTCTTATAAACGAATAATTTTGAATATATATTTATATATCTCACACATAATGGTGATGATGGAACCTTTTAAAGTGCCTTAGAACAGATAGTAGTTTTAGTACAAAACAGACCCATTAGCTGTCAAATTCAGCTTCCCGTGGGAAGAAAAATAGAGTCAGTTCTCAGAGAGTGCTAAGAAAAGCTTTCACTTTTTCTAATACCTTAGGATATGAATTCTTTTGTAAAAGAAATTGCCTTGGGAAGACTATGACAGCTCACTCTTAATGAAGGTCACAAACTAGAAGGAAAAAAAAGCTTCTTTGATCAAATGATGTGAAACCTAAATCAAACTGATGCCACTGACTCCAGACTAAAAGTGCACATTTCCAGGGTTTTCAAATATGCATGAGTTCTCTGTTTGACTTCACTTTGTATGATCTCTAGGTCCATCCATGTTGCTTCAAATGGCACTATTTCATTCTAATAACAGAGTAATATTCCATTGTATATATGTACCACATATTCTTTATGCATTTATCTGCTGATGGACATTTAGGTTGTTTCCATGTCTTGGCTATTTTGAATAGTGCTTATTCGCCACTCTTTTTATGTGACCTTGCATTGGTCTTTACTTTCCAGAGCTTCCCTGGTGGCTCAGACGGTAACATTGCCTGCTTGCAATGCTGGAGACCCAGGTTCAATCCCTGGGTTGGGAAGATCCCCTGGAGAAGGAAATGGCAACCCACTCCAGTACTCTTGCCTGGAAAATTCCATGGATGGAGGAACCTCATAGGCTACAGTCCATGGGGTCGCAAAGAGTCAGACATGACTAAGAGACTTTGCTTTCACTTTCACTTTCAATATCTCTATATTTGTCCTTTAGTCTTTGCTGTAAGATTCCCTCTAGCTCAAGAATTCTGTAATGAATCAAAGTCATAATTTTGCTTTCAATAAATTTAATGTCAAGTTAGAGCAAAGATGAGAAGGGATAGTTAGGGAGTTTGAGATTGACACGTGCATACTGCTGTATTTAAAGTGGATAACCAATAAGGACCTACCATATAGCACAGGGAACTCTGCTCAATGTTATATGGCAGCCTGGATGGGAAAGGAGTTTGGGAGAGAATAGATACATGTATCCTTATGGCTGAGTCCCTTCACTCTCCACCTGAAACTATCACAACATTGATAATTGGCTGTACTCCAATACAAAATAAGAAGTTTAATAAAAAAAAAAAAAAAAGAGCTGTGCTGGACTACAATGTGGAACACAGGTTTGGTGGAAAATCTGAGAAGACAGGCCAGTCATAGCTATGCATTCACAGAAGGGTACTTGAAGGAGATGAGATAACTTACAGGATAGGAAGAAGGAAGGGCTTCCAAGTAATGGACAATAGGAGTTATGAGCCAAAGATGTGAGCAGTTTCAAGAACCACAGGTGTGTGTTGGAAAGTGTGTGTGTGAGTGAGGAATGATGGGCTGACCCCCAAGATGCTCTTCAGTTGTTTTGCAACTGTGCCAAGAACTCTAATCTCTAGCATCATCCATGCCTCAGTTTACTTGTTCTGTTTAAGAGTGCCCATAAACTCAGGGTGATGTTGTCCAATCCATGGGGTTCTAACTGCCTGCCCTTCTCATCAGCACAGCAGAAATCTATGGCATCAGAGAGAATTTTGTTTAACCAGATTCTAACATCAATCTAGCCCTTCTTCTGGAAAGTCTACTTGTTTAAATGAACTCCAGTAAAATGTTCAAAATTGAAATTACATGACAAATTTTACAGACAAAAATGACAAAACTCTGTATCTCTACCAACTCTTGAAAAATGGGCAATTTAGAATTATTTTTAGCATTAAACTATCACCAAAAAAATAAAACTGTACATGAAATTTTATAAAAAGGGATTTTTCTCATGGAAAAATGAACATGTACGAAGCACAGTAAAGATTAACTGCCCAGGAAAACAAAGCTTACTTATTGTCTGCCTCTTTTTGGATATTAAACTTCTTCCCTCCACAAAGGACTGGTTTGTCCCTTTGGCAGACAAGTCTGTTGTGCTTTTTACTGACAGGGCAGAAAATAGAGTCTGCTACCCAGTTTGAAATGAGCTGCCTTCAACAAGGCAATGAAGAACTCACTTGTTTTTGTTTGCCTGCAGGATGGTGTCAGTAGGCCCAAGGTGGAACTTTCTGTATTTCAACCTCAGCAATTGTCTTAGTGCTGAACTTTACATGTCGCAAATCTAGATCATTAATTACTATCTAGATTGGGTGGAAGTCCAATCCCATTATTGGAAAAAGTCATTCAGTGCTTTGTTCCAACAGACAAAAGGCCTCCTCACTTTTGTCACCCTGGGCCTTCTCACAGCTTATACTCTGGATCAAGAGATGGGCAATATCCATCTAGATTTTTCCAGCCAGCAGATCTGAACTCTCACCAATCTGAGGCATATGATCTGAATATGTTCACCTACTTCTTATATACAAAGAAGCTAGGTCTTCCTGATAAGTCAGAAATAGTTTTTCTAAAAGGTACACTGATAAATGTCTCTCATATTTGGAGAGTATGGAATGCATGTCTTACTGTTTGGAGACTTTTATCTCTTGCTAAAGAAGTTCCAATGTTACCTGTCAGAACAGCAGGATAGGACTTCCCTGGTGGTCCAGTGGTTAAGAATCCACCTGCCAATGGAGAGGATGTGGGTTCGATACCTGATCTGGGAAGATCCCACATGCCATGAGGCAACTAAGCCTGCACGCCACAACTACTGAGACTGCTCACCCTAGAGCCCACGCTCTGCAACAAAAGAAGTCACCGCAATGAGAAGCCAGAGTACTGTAACTCGAGAGTAGCCCCTGCTCACCACAACTAGAGGAAGCCTGCTGGCAGCAAGGAAAACCCAGGGCAGAAAAAAAAAAAAAAAAAATAGCAGGATAGACATAGAGGATGAACTCCAGACTTGGGGGCCGGAGCCTAGGGTGGGAGTTCTGGTTCTTCTGAGTTAGGAACAGCTGTGTGGTGGAGGCAGACCTGTTCCCCCAATCCGCCTCTCACGACTGCACATTCTCTACGCCAGGCAGGAAGCCAACTTAGTATCTGATTGTCAAGTTGGGGAGGAACATTGTCCAACATCATTTTGTCAGTAATACAATTCCCTGGCTTAACCAGTTCCCAGTGTGGGAGGGAAAGGTTAGTAGGGGAGGTTGTTTCTCTATCTCTAGTCAAAAAGACCTAGCATGGACCCTGGAACCTCGCTGGAGTTGTCAATTTTGGCTTAAAATGAACGAAAGTAGAGACAGTGGATCTGGTAGGAAAAAACCAAGCAGGTTGAGTGTGAAGATTATATATACACAGGCGGTTGGAAGTATGATGTGACTTCCAACTTCCAAAGATAGATCATTAGCATTCTAAGAGCAAACAGCAGTCTTTCTCCTCATGGGAAGTTCAGGAGAGAATGGTCATCCTTAGGACTTCCAGAACACACGACCTTTCTGAGTCTGGGGTCTCAGCCAACGCTGGAGGAACTCAAAGAAGTCCCCCCACCAACCCCCAGATTTATGTGTTAACTTAGAACAAAGGGAGATGTTTGCCAGCTCAGGGTTCAGGTTTTAAATCAAAGAGTTGAGGAGATAGCAAGATAAAGGGCCTGATTACATTTCAGTTTCTTTCTCTTTTAAAAATAATAAGGATCAGGAACACAGTGACCCCAAAGCAGGAGCTGGACGAAGTCCATTTGGTTTCCAAGCCTTGATGTGGGAAGAAAAGACATGACACGGACCATTGATCTCCATCCCATGAAGGATGATGATGTACAAACAGTAATGCTCATGAATCAAAATGGAGACGTTTTATTTTCCCTCTTTGGGGTAAATTTTGAGAAGCCATTGCTGGTGAGGGTGGGACTTCTGCCTCCAGCTGCCTCTGCCTGGCGGAGGAACTGAACTGTGGAGGTGTCGATGGGAGCATGGCTACCTGAGAGTGAGCAGGGCTCAGAGGCCAGCATCTGTCTCCCAGAATCTCTTGCTCCCCAGCCTGTCTGCCTGCCCCATTTGGCAGTCACTCGCAAAACGACTGCTGTGTCTCCATCTGGGGAATCTCCAAGGAACATCCGGGATGTGGGCTGTGAAACATGGATGTGCCTTCCAGATTTTTTATTTGTCGCTAATGGCTTTCTAAGGACAGAAATGTTGGGAGACCCTTTTGGACCTAGTGCTCACCAGACAGTTGTTTCCTAGGATATGGGATGGCCACTGCCATTTTTGTAGCCAGTGACGCTGATTTATCCAGGGTGGTGAGGAATCACATAGGTGAGTTAATTATTCAGAAGAGAACAGCTGATGCCAGCTGTCTAGCAAACAGCAAGGTTTTACTGTATTTTGAGGCTTTTAAAGTACACACACACACACACACACACACACACACACGCACGCACACTCTCATCAACTCTGCTGTATGTATAAAGCATTAGTCACTCAGTCATGCCCAACTCTTGCAACCCCATGAGCTGTAGCCTGCCAGACTGCTCTGTCCATGGAATTCTCCAGGCAAGAATACTGGAGTGTGTAGCCATTCCCTTCTCCAAAGGATCTTCCCCACCCAGGAAAAATCTAACTCAGGTCTCCTGCATTGCAGGCAGATTGTTTACCATCTGAGCCACCAGGGAAGCCCGTAAGTATAAAAGCTATTTGCAATTCATGAAAATGTGATTGTGCCAAAATGAGTTCAAAATGTGTTTTGTTCCCAATTATGGTCATGAAAATAGTCCAAAATGGTCCTTGTGTCCCACTAGTGAACTTCGATGACCTGGTTACTCTCACCTTCTCAACCTAATGGTGCTGATCTGTTACCATCTTTCATATAGGACAGGGGTCCCCAACCTCCAGGATCTAAAGCCTGGTGATCTGAGGTCAAGCTGATATAATAATAATAGAAATAAAGTACACAATAAAAGTAATGCACTTGAATCACCCTGAAACCACCCCTGGAACCCTGGTGCATTGGAAAAATTATCTTCCACAAAACCAGTCACTGGTGCCAAAAATGTTGGGGCCACTGATGCCGGGGTATCACCCAGAAAGCTGCAGAGCCCAGCCATGGGATAACGGTGCTCTACACAGTCCTTTGTATCCAGAGCTAATTAGACTAAAGATCCTCTGAGTACATCAAGGTCCCAGACTCACCATAGATACCACCTACTTCCTCGCTGATGTCTTGAGGCTCTGTTTAGAACAATTTGCACAGGTGATAAGTAGTCACAGCAGTGGGGAGTTAGGGTGCGGGGCGGGGGGGTGATGAGTAAAAGAGGTGATTAAGAGGAGAAAAATGTGAACCTTCTAGATCTTTCCATTGCCTATTCCTAAACCCCTTTCCATACTCAGCTGAAGCTCCCCAGTATGGAAACCATGAGCAGCAGGAATCCAGAAACTGAAAGTCAAGGTATTGGCAGCTCAGGAATGGTGGAACATTTCGGCCTCTGGGCAGGGCTGTCCTCACACAGCGGAGGCCTGGGCCCTGTCAGCTCACCGTCGGGTGACTTCTACTCTAATTCACAGGCTATTGATTTATCGGGTTGAGAGAGCGGACGGGAACCGAGCACATGGCAAGATTAGAAATGACAGCCAGACGCAGAACCAGCCTCGGAAACGGTGAGCACTGGTCTCATACCCAACCCTCTCACCCTCTCTCCCTGCCGCGCGCGCACTAATCTCCTTCCGGATCTGACTTCTCCTTCCGGGCCTGACCCTCTGCCCACAGGCACACAGGCATCTGTGCTTATCCTCACGGTTAAATAAACCCGTTCAGACCCTGGAGGATGAACAACAGGGCGAGTTAAGGGCAACTGACAGGTCCGTTGGTGAGAAACTCTGTCTGCAACATGATTTCTGACAAGTCGTTTGGCATAATTAAAAAATCGCTAAACAGAGCTAAGAAAAAACTCCTCAAAAATAGATGTGATTCTGGATGAGATTCTAATGGCATAATGGACTCTCGGTTTAAATTTATCTATAAAGGAAGTTCCTATCCGAAGCAGGGTGGAGAGGGTGGTTAAAGTTGGCAGCATGAACACATGGTGACTGACGTCAGATTTTCTCGGAGGGGCGTGGGAGTTAGGAAAGGGGGAGATGGGAGAAGATGACTTCATCAGCTGTTTGAGTTTCCTCGGGGTGGCAATAACTATATTTTAAACTCTATTCAAATTCTTTAATGTCAATCTACTTTCGGCATAAAACCAAAAATATGTTTTCTATGACATAATAGGGGTCCTCTAGAGAAAGAAGGAAGAGTGGAGAACGGGAATGGGGGATGGGGTGGGCCAGGGGATTGTGCCCCTGGGTGGTGTCTGTGGGGATCCAAGTAGAGCTGTAGCAGTGGGGAGACAGGAATTTGCATAGTAGCGCCTGGCATACGGGCACAGGCCATGCACAATACTAGGGGTTTACAGTTGTCAAAACCATCCCAGCCAAATTGAGAGAGCAGCTTTGGCATACAGACACTACCATGTGTAAAATAAATAGCTAGTGGGAAGTTGCTGTATAGCACACGGACCTCAGCTGGGTGCTCTGTGATGACACAGAGGAGTGGGATGCAGAGAGGGGTTGGTGGGAGGGTATATATGAATAGCTGCAAATACGTCCTGTACCCCAGATTCTTATATTATCAGGGCAGCATCTAATATTCAGGCCTTAACTCTAATCAGCAGCACCGAAGCCAGGGGAACTCCAAGACAGAAAAGAGCTTAGAGACTCAGCAAGTTTTGGGAGGGCAAGTTTCTTTCATGGGCATCTCCAAAGTAAGCTCTAAACTATTTGGTTTTGGAGAATACTGGTTCAGTGATATTGCTTGCAGTAAATGAAGCCCTCGCTTGAGGTCTTGGACACGTTTGTTAGAAAGAGCTGGGGACTCTGTCGGATTCTTTCTTGCCCAGCATTTTGCTAGGACCCTGAGGACTCACTGAGATGGTTTCTGCCACACGCAAGGAAGGGGCATGGATGTTTCTTATGTAAGTGCTCTAGGAAGTCATCAGGAACTTGCCTCCCTGCTTTGTTATTTCTCGTACCGAAGTCAAGATGAAAATCCATGAACTGTGTTCTGGGGGCTACTGTGAAATATAGCCATGGGGTTGCTGTCACCATGAGAGAGGCCATATAGAATAGTTACCTTCTCACTGAAGGCAGAGGACCTTTACCACTGCCTGCATGACCCTGTGCAGCCCTGGGAAACGTGGGTGCTGGTCTTTGGAAAGAAATCTGTCCTGTTATTGCTCAAAACTAAAGAAGCACCATTCCTGCCTTTGTAGAGGGCAGCCAGCCACTCCCACATTTTTTCTTCTTGCCCACACACCTCACAGACTCAGCCGACCGGTCCTCTGTCATACTCATCACCTGGTTTCCTGCCTGGCTTTCTCTCCCTGACCTTCCTGGGGTGTGGCATGGTTTCCCATCTTTGCCTCTTTCCACACTCTCTCTGAAACGGGCATGCTGAGTCCCTCATTCAGAAGAGCAGAAAAGAACATCTAGTTCTCACCAGAAATTAGTTCCATTCAAATAGCCTGAGTAGGATGTTTGACCCAGGGATGCATCTCTTGGTCTGGGGTGGGTTCAGGCTGGTCTGGTTGATCCCTTTATCCCTTTCCCTAACATTGCCTGTGGCCCTGGGACAAACTTTATGTCCATCAACTGCACTGTGGAACTGTGGGTCCTTCTGTGGTCCATGCCCCCATTTTTCTCTCCTGTCTTGAACTTGCAGTTTCCAATTTTGTCCCTGATGTATAATCCACGACTCTCATCACTTGAAGTTACCTTCTGATGCCTGATTAATTTCTTCACTTCTACTGTTCCTCATAGATATTTACTAGTTGGTGATTAAAGCTAATTCCATCCCTGGGTGAATCATGGCTTTTACAACTTTTGTTCTAAATTAAGCCCTGGGCCAGTCTTACCAGTAGTCCCATGACCTCAATAAAGGACACCCAGTGTCCCAGGTGCCTTCTCTGCATTGCCTCTTCTCTAATCAAAGCTTATAGCCTACCCTCTGTCTTACCCCATTTCTGAGCTCGCCTCCCTGTCTGACCTACTGTAATTCAAAAGTTTTGCTCGGAAGTGTGCATTTAGTTCTCCACTCATTTACACGTCATCGGTCCTAGTTTCATAGCAGTTATCACGCTGTGTTTTAATTACCAGCAGACCTCAGAGATATCATGGGTTTGGTTCCAGACCACCACAATAAAGTGACTATCAGACTAAAGCAAGTCTCAGGAATTTTTTGGTTTCCCAGTGCATATATAAGAACTAACACCCCAAAAAGATGTCCTTTTCATTGTAGGGGACTGGAATGCAAAAGTAGGAAGTCAGGAAACACATGGCATAACAGGCAAATTTGGCCTTGGAGTACAGAATGAAGCAGGGCAAAGGCTAATAGAGTTTTGCCAAGAGAACCCACTGGTCATAGCAAACACCCTCTTACAACAACACAAGAGAAGACTCTACACATGGACATCACCAGATGGTCAACACTGAAATCAGATTGATTACATTCTTTGCAGCCAAAGATGGAGAAGCTCTATACAGTCAACAAAAACAAGACCGGGAGCAGACTTGGGCTCAGATCATGAACTCCTTATTGTCAAATTCAGACTTAAATTGAAGAAAGTAGGGAAAACCACCAGGCCATTCAGGTATGACCTAAATCAAATCCCTATGATTATACAGTGGAAGTGACAAATAGGTTTAAGGGACTAGATCTGATAGACAGAGTGCATGATGAACTATGGACAGAGGTTCATGACATTGTACAGGAGACAGGGATCAAGACCATCCCCATGCAAAAGAAATGCAAAAAAGCAAAATGGCTGTCTGAGGAGGCCTTACAAATAACTGTGAAAAGAAGAGAAATGAAAAGCAGAGGAGAAAAGGAATGATATTCCCATCTGAATGCAGAGTTCCAAAGAATAGCAAGGAGAGATAAGAAAGCCTTCCTCAGTGATCAATGCAAAGAATTAGAGGAAAACAACAGAATGGGAAAGACTAGAGGTCTCTTCAAGAAAATTAGAG
Organism: Okapia johnstoni; assembly: GCA_024291935.2. Classification (NCBI taxonomy): domain Eukaryota; kingdom Metazoa; phylum Chordata; class Mammalia; order Artiodactyla; family Giraffidae; genus Okapia; species Okapia johnstoni. The sequence continues at coordinate 26,738,296 of CM044324.1, forward strand.
ATACAAAGGGAACATTTCATGCAAAGATGGGCTTGATAAAGGACAGAAATGGTATGGACCTAACAGAAGCAGAAGATACTAGGAAGAGGTGGCAAGAATACACAAAAGAACTGTACAAAAAAGATCTTCACGACACAGATAATCATGATGGTGTAATCACTCACCTAGAGCCAGACATCCTGGAATGTGAAGTCAAGTGGGCCTTGGAAAGCATCACTACGAACAAAGCTAGTGGAGGTGATGGAATTCCAGTTGAGCTATTTCAAATCCTGAAAGATGATGCTGTGAAGGTGCCGCACTCAATATGCCAGCAAATCTGAAAAACTCAGCAGTGGCCACAGGACTGGAAAAGATCAGTTTTCATTCCAATCCCAAAGAAAGGCAATGCCAAGGAATGCTCAAACTACCACACAATTGCACTCATCTCACATGCTAGTAAAGTAATGCTCAAAATTCTCCAAGCCAGGCTTCAACAATACGTGAACCGTGAGCTTCCAGATGTTCAAGCTGGTTTTAGAAAAGGCAGAGGAACCAGAGATCAAATTGCCAACATCCGCTGGATCATCGAAAAAGCAAGAGTTCCAGAAAAACATCTATTTCTGCTTTATTGACTATGCCAAAGCCTTTGACTGTGTGTATCACAATAAACTGTGGAAAATTCTGAAAGAGATGGGAATACCAGACCATCTGACATGTCTCTTGAGAAACCTGTACGCAGGTCAGGAAGCAACAGTTAGAACTGGACATGGAACAACACACTGGTTCCAAATAGGAAAAGGAGTACGTCAAGGCTGTATATTGTCACCCTGCTTATTTAACTTATATGCAGAGTACATCATGAGAAACGCTGGGCTGGAAGAAACACAAGCTGGAATCAAGATTGCCGGGAGAAATATCGATAACATCAGATATGCAGATGACACCACCTTTATGGCAGAAAGCAGAGAGGAACTAAAGAGCCTCTTGATGAAAGTGATAGAGGAGAGTGAAAAAGTTGGCTTAAAGCTCAAAATTCAGAAAACTAAGATCATGGCATCTGGTCCCATCACTTCATGGGAACTAGATGGGGAAACAGTGGAAACAGTGTCAGACTTTATTTTTTGGGGCTCCAAAATCACTGCTGATGGTGATTGCAGCCATGAAATTAAAAGACACTTACTCCTTGGAAGGAAGATTATGACCAACCTAGATAGCATATTGAAAAGCAGAGACATTACTCTGCCAACAAAAGTCCATCTAGTCAAGGCTATGGTTTTTCCAGTAGTCATGTATGGATGTGAGAGTTGGATGGTGAAGAAAGCTGAGCACCAAAGAATTGATGCTTTTGAACTGTGGTGTTGGAGAAGACTCTTGAGAGTCCCTTGGACAGAAAGAAGATCCAACCAGTCCATCCTAAAGGAGATCAGTCCTGGGTGTTCATTGGAAGGACTGATGTTGAGGCTGAAACTCCAATACTTTGGCCACCTCATGCGAAGAGTTGACTCATTGGAAAAGACCCTAATGCTGGGAAGAATTGGGGGCAGGAGGAAAAGGGGACAACAGAGGATGAGATGGCTGATGGCATCACCGACTCAATGGACATGGGTTTGGGTAGACTCCAGGAGTTGTTGATCGACAGGGAGGCCTGGCGTGCTGCGATTCATGGGGTCACAAAGAGTCGGACACGACTGAGTGACTGAACTGAACTGATATAAGTTATGTTTACACTGAAGTCTATTAAGTGTGCAATAATAGTATTATGTCTAAAAAGATAGTATACATACCTTAATTTTAAAATAAAAAAGGCTAACCATCATGTGAACCTTCAGTGAATTATCATCTTTTTACTGGTGAAGGGTTTGAAATATGGTGAAAATTATCAAAATGTGACCCAGAGACATGAAGTGAGTAAACACTGTTGGAAAGGTGGTGCCAATAGACTTACCCAACACAGGGTTGCCATAAACTTTCAATTTCTAAAAAATACAATATCTGTGAAGCACAATACAATGAAGTGTGTCTATGTTTGCTCAACTGTTGGTCTCCTAGACCTCTTTATGAGCTCCTCTTGGGCAAGAACTGCACTTCATTAATCTTTGGGTGACAAGACAGGTGCTCAGAAAATATTTACAAGCCACTCAGTTTCTCAAGGGAGAGACCTTATGGAATCTTCAAACTTTAGCCTCACTGCAGTCAGTACTTTATCCTGGAAGCAGTGGGAAGAACAAATGACCTATAACAAATGCTGGAGAGGGTGTGGGGAAAAGAGAACCCTCCCACACTGTTCATGAGAATGTAAGTTGGCACAGTCATTATGGAGAATGGTATGGAGGTTTCTCAAAAAAACTAAAAATAGAGCTACCATATGATCAATCCAGCAATCCCACTCCTGGGCATATATCTGGGGAAAACTATAATTCAAAAAGCTACATGCACCCCAATATTCACAGCAACATTATTCACAATAGCCAAGATGTGGCTAAATGTCCATTGACAGGTGATTGGATAAAGAAGATGCGGTATATATGTATATACAATGGAATACTACTCAACCATAAAAAAAGAAACAATGTCACTTGCAGCAACGTGGATGGACCTAGAGATTATACTCAGTGAAATAAGACAGAAAGAGCAAGACAAATATCATATGATATCACTTACATGTGAAATCTATACTATGACACAAATGAACTTATTTACAAAACAGAAACATACTTACAGACATAGAGCACAGACTTGTGGCTGCCGAGGAGGCCGGGGTGGGGGAGGGATGGGGTGGGAGTTTGGGATTAGCAGATGTGAACTATTATATATAAGGTGAATAAACAAGGTCCTACTGTATAGCACAGAGAACTATATTCAATATCCTTTGATAAACCATAATGGAAAAGAATGGGAAAAAAAAGGAACAAAGGACCAAATTATCAAGAGACAGTCTGTCCTCATTCATCCTAGAAACTTTCTTAGTTCTGTCTGTCTGTTTCTATTAGTTTATATGCTCCTTTTTAAACAGAATAGAATTCTCTCTGAAACTCAGGTCATGTTGAGTCAGCTGACCACAACAGTTGGAAAAAAATTTGCTGCATTCCACCTTTTTTTTTATTGTCAGTAAAAGCCAAGGTTCAAAGCACACATGCTACAACATCGTCTATCGCAAGAGGGCATAGAAGCTTCCAGAAAAATGCTATCAGCTTGGACTACTAAGACCTCTCCCCATTTCTCTGTCTTGCTGTGTCTTCCTGACCCACCTGTCCAGCCTTCCTCACCTCCAGAGGCACCAGGAGACAGAAGCACATGCATCTGAGAGCAGAGGGCAGGGGCAGGTCTGGGGATACAAAATCACATGACAGAGAGCTTGTGTCTTGTGTCTCAGTTTCCTCCCGAGCCTCAGTTTCCTCATCTGTAAGATGCGGGAGATGCCACCCACCTTACAGAGTTGTTACAAGGATGAGGGATGTCTGAGTGTTGTGATTATTGTAGTGATTATGGAAACCTCTAGGCTCAGATGACATTCTCAAGCTGCCACATCACGAAAATCAAGGAGTTGCTTATGCATTATTCATCACACCTTGACATGACTTTTATATAACACTCAGCCAGAATATCTTCAATCTGTTTCTTGTTTCATTTGTGATTCTGAGCCAGACCACAGGATAACTAGCTCAGCAGTTCAACAAACTGATTTTTTTTTTTCCAGAAAATGAGCATCTGTTTGTGCCAAGGTCTCAGGTTCCTGAAGTACCTGGTTGAGATATGGATGGAAGAAGGCTCAGGTGGGTGTCTTGAAATTTCTCAGCTAGATTATTAAGGCTGCGTGACATGTGTGCAACAGGAATCTATTTGGAGACATTGTGGGAAGGTGAATCAAGCTCAGATTTTCCAGGGAGCAACTGTCGAATTTTAATTAGCTTTGCGTCTTTCTCTGCTGGAAATAGCAGATCCCTGAGTGCTTTTTTCAATAGCATTACGGTAATTATAACAATTCCAAAAGGAATAATTTACACATTGTATTTTTGTACACTTGGAGGAACCAGAGAGGCTGGTACATGCCTGGAGTGACTGTCAGAGAGATGTTTAAAAAATATGAATGACAATAGTGTACACCATCTGGTTTATGGTCTCCATCAACACTCTGAGACAGTGCTGTGCAATTGAACTTCCTCGGATAATACAAGCATTCACATCCATGTGGTCTCGTATGGTGGCCACTGGCCACATGTGACCATTAAGCACTTGACATGTGGCTACTGTGACTAAGGTCTAAGTTTTTAACTTTATTTCATTTTGACAAATTGAAATTTAAAGTAGTGCCTGTGACCAGTGGCTACCATATTGGACAGTGCAACTCTAATGCACCAATTAGAGCTGCCTGTAGCCACCCTGCCATCTGAAGAAACACTGGGGCAGAGGAGGAAACCCACAAGGTAGCTGGGGAGCTACAAAGACCATGAACTTCAGCTCAGCTGAAGCCTCTGATTTGGTTCTCTGGTTTTTCATTCCACAATAGATTGGAAGCATCCAATTAGAGTGAGAGGCAGGCATGATGGAAAAGAAGAGTTGAAATCCTTTTCCAAAAGAGAAAAACAGTCTAGGATCACTGAACACAGGACAAGCAGCCTTTATACCTTAAAAGTATGGTATTTTGGTGCCTTGGACCACTGAAAAAATGTTAAGGGTTCGGGGATGTAAGAATGGACAAAAAGGATAAGAGCCAGCCTCATCCAGGTCTTTGTCCTTCAAAGGAAGTAAAAATATAAATGTTTGGGCACACAGGTTGGTGAGTGTTGGTTATCTGAAGAGTCCAGCTCCTGGTCACATCTCATCCCTCCTTTAAGCAAGAGATGCTCAGTGATGTCCTACTGCTCTCAGGACAAAAGCCCAGATAATTGCCGTGACCCTCCAGACTGCCTACTGGAGCTTTCCCGTTGCCCTGCCTCAGTGAACCCCACTTCTCCTGGTTCTCTATTCTCCAGCTGTACTAATTTCCCTTCTCTTTCTGGAAGGTGCATGAGCCTTCCTGCAAAGGACTTTGCATGTGCTGTCCCCTGTCCCTAGAAGGATTCTTCCACCCAGCTCCACTCCTCTCCCCCTTTGGATCCCAGCTCAGATGCCCCTGCACGGAAAGCCTGCCTCACATCCATCCCTCGCTACCCCAAGTGGACCTGATTCATTTGTTATTTACTCTTCCACATGAACTTCTTGGGCCGACGCCGACTTGAATATGTGTGTATTCATCAGTGAGAGCATCTGCTTTCTTCATTGGTAAAGTCGAAGAAAGCAGGGTTTGTGTTTGGCTGGACCCCTTCACCTCTGTGTCTCCAGTGCCTGGTTGATGTTCAAAAAATGCTGAATGAGGGAATGAATGAGTTCTGGTTTGTTTCTAAGACGATTTTCAGGATGCCAAGTGTCTTCCAATTCCTAACACTTTCACATCTTTTTATAAAGTCTGTTTAGTCTCTGGATGACTCATCTTCTCTTTACGAGCCATTTCAAAGTTTTTAGTGTCTCATAACTTTTTGTCGTGAAATCTTCAACCTTAAAATTCCACCCACCTCTCCCTTATTTGCTCCAGTGGCTACAATCACCCCCAAACTTCCTGTTTCCTTTAAACCATTCGCTCTCCTGTTGGCAGGCTGGATGGTTCCTGCCATCTGTGATTCTTTCCTCAGTAATGCAGTTTTCTTGATTTTTTTTCACTGTTTCTTTCACTTGATTGCCCTGATAGCCTTTGAACTCTTAGCTCACTTTCTCTTGGCCAGAATATCTGCACTGTCTTTTGAGATTTTTAATTTATGGTCCATGCAATTTTTTTTCTGTCTTTTCCTCGGACTTCTAAATTTGCAGTCTTTCTATTCCTATTCTTTCCCATTTAAAGAAAAGCATTCAGAAGTGGGGAAAATGAAACCCACACTTATTTCCAACTCTTCTTACTTTCGAAACATAAAACATTACAAAAGAAAGGTCTCAGTTAATTATTCCCAAAACCTTCAGGGGATTCCCAACTTCTCGTTTTCTGTCTCATTCCATTTTTTCTTTTTTCCAAAACAAATCATGGGTAAAAAAAAACTCCCGTTAATCCTATGCCTCCTCCCTAAACTTCAATTATGCCTCAGGCTTCATTTTTTTTTTTTTTTTTAGAATGAGCTTTCTTCATTGCTTAAATGATTTTCCCTTTCTGGTAGACCTTATTTAGTGCCAAATTCTTGATATAAATCTCAACTCTCTTTAGCAAGTATTTATTGAGCCCCTATTATATACCAGGCACTGTCTTAGGAAAACAGTAATGAATAAATTGAAAGAAAAATCCCTCTGTTGGTGGAGATTACATTTTACACAGAGAGGTATAAAAACCATAATGACATACACAGTATAATTGCAGATAGTGACAAACTCCACGAAAAACATTATATGATAAATGTTATCTACAATGAAAAAAATCTGAACTTATAGCTCCTAGCCTACAGAACTGTTGTGACAATCATGGGAGCTAATGACTGTATCGAGGAGGGTTCTTTATTCTTGGTGGAAACTGGGACTGCTTTCTAAGCACAGAGTCCTGCCATAGATGTATTACAAATCTTGTCATTATTTTTTTAATGAAAGGGAAGATTATCCACTCAATGACTCAAGAGATTTTTATGGGCTGTCTTCTGTGGGTGATGTACTAACATACATGCCAGGTGTTGCCAGGATGAAGAGAAAATCCGTGACACTGTGCCTTCGAGAGCAAGACTGAAATAACAAGCTGACTCACAGCAGCCTTTGCCTGGGAAAGGCCACTGGGGACAGGGGGAGCTGCTACGCTCCCCTCAGGTCACTCTGGGAGACTCACCTCCTCCCAGTCCACAGTCTGTGGCCCTAGATGGCAGAGCTCTGGTTACTCTTTTGCTACAAAGTTTAGAAGTGTGTTATAAGGATTTGTTGTTGTTTAGTTGCTAAGTTGTGTCTGACTCTTTGAGACCCTGTGGACTGTATCCTGCCAGGCTCTTCTGTCCATGGGATTTCCCAGGCAAGGATACTGGAGTGGGTTGCCATTTCCTTCTCCAGGGGAGCTTCCTGACTCAGGGATTGAACCTATGTCCCCTGCATTGCAGGTGAATTCTTTACCACTGAGCCACTAATGAAGCCCATTATAAAGATAGCAAGGCCAATAGCTCAGATTCATGTACTTAGCATTGGAAGGATCTTCATATGACATTTGTCTATTTCACAGGTGAGGAAATATATAGAAAAACACATATATAAACACACACATATATACATACATATCCATTCTTTGGATCCCAAACAAGCCCTTTCTCTACCTTCTTTTTTAATTTAACTTTTATTATGTAATGACCTTCTTTTTTAATTTAATTTTTTTAGTATTGGGGTATAGTTGATTTACAATGCTGTGTTCGTTTCCGGTGTATATATTCAGTTATATATATATATATATATAACTGAATCATTTTGCTGTGATATATGTATACATATATGTGATACATATATCTATGCACATATATCGATCGAACCTGGGTCTCTTGCACTGCAGGCAGATTCTTTACCGACTGAGCTACAAGGGAAGCCCATGTGTATATATAACAGAATATATATATTCTTTTAGATTCTTTTCCATTATATTATTACAAGTTACTGAGTATAGTTTCCTAGGCTATATATTAGGTCCTTATTGATTATTTTATATATAGAGGTGTATATATGTTAATCCCAATCTTCTAATTTATCCCACCTTTCTCCTTTGTTAACCATAAGCTTGTAAGGACCTTCTGACAATAAACATTCTGAATCAACTTTTCAATTCAATTCAACCAACTTTTCCTGTTTGATTATGTGAATAATTGCTTGCACAGCACTATAGGAGACATAAAAATGAACAAGGCCTTGTTTCCATGTTCAAGGAGTTTGCATCTGTAACATGGGAGACTTCATTCAGTGCTAAGTGCCACATAAAGGCATGAAACAAGTACCATGGACATGCACCAAAGGAGATGAACTCTAGCTTGACTGTCCTGCTGGGAACTAACCCACATGAGGAATGAGGACTAAGAAGTGGGTTCACAGAGGCTGGTCCTGGGGTGTAGGTGGGAGACAGAGTAAAGCACCTTCATGAGGGACTTCCCAGGCCACGTGAAGGGATTCACTTGATTCACTCAAGGTTTTCAGCAGAGGAGTAACTTCATCACAACTGTGCCTGTTGATTCAACTTCCAGAAGACAGAAGAAAGGCAGGTTGGTGTTTGTTCAGCTGGAAAATGGAAGCTCGGTTCTGTGATTCACCTGCCCACACGATAATAATAGTTCATACTGATTGAATGAGCAGAGAGTTTTGCATACATTAACTCACTTAATTGTCACAACAATCCTAGGTGCTTATGTTATTTTAATTTTAGCTTGGGGGAAACTGAAGCTTCAAGAAGCTACATGCTAGAAAGAGGCAGATTGGAGACCCAACCAGGTCAATCCTATCCCTAAATCCAGTTTCTCAACTGTGATATTATATTGCCCTGCAAAGTCATCTCCAACTGACAATGATTTTGTGAAGGTAGGGTACAGAGGGGAAAGGTGAAAATAATTATTAGACACCCCTACTCTGGCTGGTGCTGAAAAGGATGATTTGGGGACAAAAGTTGAACTTGACTGTGCTTATCACCAACCTGTACTGCGGGGGACATTTGACCCCTTAGAGACTCCTTCTGCCAATTTTCTGGCCCAATTCCTCACCTTCAATTTGTCTGTGCTGAACTCCTCAGCATAATTTTCATATCAATTTAGGAAAATTAAGAATCGGGAAAGCAAGGCTATTCTAAAATAATCCCACGTAGTATTTTCAAAGGCTAACACCTGTAGGATAGTCATTTTATTTGTGTTACCTGTTCTTATAAATTAGCCTTGAAATTAACTGACATCACTGCTCTTGTTAAACATAAAAGATCAAAGGCTGATTTTACAATTTACGTGCAAAAATCAGAATGGTGATTTTACATCATTCCTATATCCTGAATTAGGCATTAATCTTATGCTAACCTTAGCTGGTAAAGAATCTGCCTGCAATACGGGAGACTTGGGTTCAATCCCTGGGCTGGGAAGATCCCCTGGAGAAGGGAAAGGCTACCCACTCCAATATTCTGGCCTAGAGAATTTCGCGGACTGTATAGTTCATAGGGTCTCAAAGAGTCAGACATGACTGAGTGACTTTCAACCTTCCTAACTTAGTTGATTTCCTAGTGGTGACTTCTAGGAAGAAACGCACCACAGCCCTCCCTTTAGAACAAAACATCCTATGGCACTAAGACCCCAACCTTTACTTGTGTTTTACCCCAATTCCAGAACAATAGAACCATGATTACAGACGATGCTTTAAGGATCCTTTTTCATTTTAAAGAGATTTTTTACAACTCAGAGAGGCCACAGTTCTAGAACAATAAAACCATTAATATAGCTGATGCTTTAAACATCCTCTGTCGTCTTAAAGAGATGTTCTACAACAGGAAAGGTGCATTGTGAAAAAGCAAATGCACACTAGGTAGGACTTTTGTCACTGTGAAGCCTGCAGCCACCCACGAGGTTAATCTGGATGAACACGATGACCTGTAGTGCTTTTCCTCCATGTGTTAGTCCTGACTGGAGAATGAGGGTAGGTCATGTGTCCCGCCTCCCCTCCTCCCACTGTCAATGGGCTTATTCTAATGAGTTTCCACAAAGATTTGTTAGATGAATACGCATACTAATTAATCAGTGATCTTATGAAATCAGAAAACACTTCATCCAAGGAAGTGTGAAATGAAAATATCTCCTGCCATATTAATCAACAAGAAATGTCACTCGCCTCCAAATGTGCATGAGGGCTCCCAAAACTGGGATCCAGTGGATGCCACCACCCCTCATGGTGATTGCTGAGAAGCAGGTGAATGCAAGAAGCAAGATGAACAAGGAAGCAGGATGGGCCCCAGATAGCTGAGGTGCATATGAAAGGAATGAATTCAGTGAGCCCAGAGGCTTGCATCTTCCCATACAGAGAAGGCTAAATTCCTTAACTTGATACCTGATCTTTGATGTTCAGAGGGCCTGCTCCCTTTGTTGCAAGCTTGTGTGCAGTCTGACATCCCCTCCTGCCTCCTTGGAGCAGTTTTCTCAGAGCTACTGAGATGCTGACTCCTGGGCTCAGAATTCTAAAGATTCCCACCAAATAAAATAACTTTCTACTTTCAGGTTGTGACTATATTTTTTTAGTCAACAGAAGTCAATCCTGAATTCCCATTGTTTCAGAATGAAGATTGAAAACTCTTATCTGCTTTTTAATCACTTAAGGGACAATTTCTTGAAAGCTTTTTTTGTTTTTATTCTTGGCCATGCCATTTAATGAGATACGCACCCTATCCTGGCATGCCCTCCTCCAGCCTAGGGCACCGTAGTCAGTAGCTTCTGTCCCAGAAATATGTCAAGAGCCCTATCTTGTGATAAGTATGGCCATATTGGGAAGGGGAGGGGCTGTTGGGGAGTCAGTACAGTGTATGTGGTGCAGAATTGTCCTCTTTATTCAGGCTCAGAGCTGGAGAAGCATAGGCATCCAGCTTCCTGACTGGGAGGAGATTTCAGCCACTAAATGCTCTTCCTCACATCAGAATTTTCTAGTCTGGGTACCAAGACCCTCCTTAACCTCACACAGCAGCCCACACATCCTTCCCTACCGCCCTCCCTCTGCCTTCCTGTATTTTTTTCCTCTGAGCAGGTGGACAGTATTCTCTGTTACCAGCACCCCCTCTTCCTAACGCCCTCGCTTCCTCTTTTGTCTCTCTTCTTTCCTTCCAGCTCCTCTCTTGTCTGTGTCCTACTTCACCTCCCGTCCTCCCTTCTGTTCCAACACCTCCTTGCTTCTGGGTTTCTCCCCACAGCCCCTTTCCCCTCCTCTCTTGGCTTCACCCACTTTTCTTCTACCCAACCCCTCAGCAGAGAAATATTTCTGTGTTTGGCAACCCCCCACCCTCCTTCTCTCTCTCTCACACACACAGAAACTGCCCATTCTCTGAATATATATATATTTTTTAAGGTTGCGCTATGCGGCATGTGGGGTCTTATTTCCCCGACCAGGGATTGAACCTGAAACTCCTGCATTGGGAGCATGGAGTCTTAAGCACTGAACCACCAGGGAAGTCCCTCTCTGAATTTCACTGATTTCCTTGATGCTCCACTTTGACCTTCCCAGCCAGGCTGTCTGTCCTCACCTCTCATACTGGGCTCCCCTTTCTCTCCAGGCTGTCCCTGCCACCACACCCCAGCTTTGTACACTCAGATCTCTAGTCCTTGTCTCAAACTCAGTACAGAAGAAGCCTCCCTATTCTCCTGCTCCCAAATAGACACTTTTTCCCAACTTCCTTTTATAGTTCACGGTGCCACCGCATCCCCAACCTTCCAAGTTCAAAATCTGAAGTCACCTTGATTGACACCCCCGCCAGTCACGGAGTCTTGCTGATTTTTCCTTAAATATCTGCCTCGTATCTCTTCCTCCCACTCTGCCCTCCTCGCCTCTGCCTTGGCTCAGCCTCTCATCCCCTCAAACCTTGATGATTTCTCTGAGTACTTTGCTGCTCGATCCTCTCACCCCACAAACCAAGGGGTGGGTGGACTGCAGAGGGCACTCTGTTGTTAAGGCCAGTGCTTTGGCCTTGGCAACGTCACTGGCAGGGAAGGAAAGAGGAGGGTAGGGAACGGGATCAGGGACTGACTGGTATGCAGACCAGCTGTGGCTCCGCCCCCCGCCCCCTGCACAACTTGGCGCCACTGTTGATCCACCTGCAGGAAAGGGGAGGGGCTCTAGTCACAAGGCTGGGGGAATAACCATAATCTAGTCTTCAACTATTCTGCAGATATATATTGAGTCCCCACAATGTAGAGATACATGGAGCTTCCTTAGAAACAAGAGGAGATGGATAGTAAATAAACAAAGAGGGAAAGTGATAGGAAGGGATAAATCATAGGACTTATGTAGAAAAAAAAGATAGAGTCAAATAAGGCAATAAAATGTGAATGGGACCAATGGCCAATAAATATGAAAAAATACTCAAAATGTTATGAGAAATTCAAATCAAACCATAATGACCAACCACTTAACACCCATTAGCATGGCTATAATAAAAAAAAAATAGAAAAGAACAAATATTGACAAGGAGGTGATGAAATCAAAATCCTCGTCCATTGCTGATGGGAGTATAAAATGCGGCAGCTGCTGTGGGAAAGAGTCTGGCAGTTCCTCCAAAAGTTAAATGTCAAGTCACCATATGACCCAGGGATTTCACTCCTACAGAGTCACCAAGAGAATTGGAAACATGTGTTCAAACAAAAACTTGTACATGACTGTTCATAGCATCACTGCTCACAATAGTCCCAAGGTGGAGATGACTCTAATGACCTCAAGTGATGAAGGGATAGACAGATGGGTTCTGTACCTTCAGTGGAATATCATTCAGCCACGAAAAGGAGGGATGTGCCAATCAGGCCACATTGTGGAAAACCCTTGAAAACATCATGCTCAGTGAAAGAAGCCAGACGCAAAAGGCCACATATTGTAGGATCTTGTTGATACACTGAAGCCCACAGTGACTCTGAGCAGTAGCCACCATCGCCTGACCCCTTTCTCTCACGCCTCAGTCCAGAAGCCACAGATGGCTCCTTCTGCACCACCTCTCTTGCCCCGGACAAGCACTTCCCTGCCTGCCTCTCATCAGGGCACAAATCACTGCTCTGCCCCCCACCAGGCCCCTCCTACCCACCCCCCACCCACCAATCCATCTTTTCCTCCTTTGGACTCTGGATAACCCTTCCTAGCCCAGGCCAGGGACCACCTCTGATGGATGTACATCCTGATGCCAGCTGGGTCCTGAGCACTGGCCCCAGACCAGGTTGGAACTCTGACTTGCACATCAGCCATGGTACACGGGCACCTAGCACCCACCCCTGCCCCAATATATAACATGAGTGCTGTTGAGAGAGTGAGAGGAGATGCTTGCAAAGTGCTTAACTTAGTTACTGATGCATGGTGAGCTCATGGAAACAGGAGTTGTATTTTCTGACTTCAACCTCACCTGTACTTAAAGCTTGAAATTGAGCACTTCATTTTGTACTATATTTGGTAATTATTTAATGCATATAGGTGAGCATCAAAATACATGATAACCACCAATGATGGTATTTATATGTATTGGGATAACCTCTCCCCCCGCCCGGGGTTCCCAGGTGATGCTAGTGGTAAAGATCTCGACTGCCAATGCAGGAGATGTAAGAGATGCGGGTTCGATCCCTGGGTAGGGAAGATCCCTGGAAGAGGGCATGGCAACCCACTCTAGTATTCTTGCCTGGAGAATCTCATGAACAGAGGAGCCTGGTGGGCTACAGTCCATGGGGTCGCAAAGAGTCGGACACGACTGAAGTGACTTAGCGCAGCACAGCACAACTTCCCCTCTGCTCTGGTGACTCTTCTAATACAGAACATAGAAAATGCATTTGGGTGAATGTTTGGTAGCCCAATGATGGATCGATTATTGATTGATTTGGTTCTGTCATCAAATAGGAATGGGATTTTCTTCAAACTAAAACTTCAAAGGAAGCAATGATCACTGGGGCAAAGGGGGACAGAGAGAGAGAGAGGGAGAGAGGGGAGAGAGAGATGGAGAGAGAGAGATGGAGAACTGGCAAGTAAACCATAAACACCTAGTCCTGCCACCCGGAGCTGTACTGAAAAAGTTCACAGGCACCAATATTCACAGAAATGAAAAAAAAAAACAAACAGAACAAGGAAAGATCTGGAGGAGTGGTGGCAAGTTCTTCCCCAAAGCAGCTTCTGCAAATGAACTCGTTTCAGAGACCATAGTTATTGGCATTCAAAGGAATAGTTAATATGTTCTACAAAGAGACAGAAGGCAAATCTTTAAGGTCCTATCACCAGAGAAAGGCATATGTTTAAATTTAATATGAAAACATGAGACAGTAGACTAATGTTTCACAGCAGTTTAGAAGTAGGATATAGACAGATAGATAATAGATAGGTGGATGATAGATGATAGGTGGGTGATAGATTGATAGATAGGTAGATGGTAGATAGATGTAATGGTACCCACCTGCTTGAGCAGGAAGCAGCTAGGGAAAGAGAACCACTTCAGTTTCATTCGATGAGAAGAGAAGATGAGAGAGGTCTGGGACCCGCTCCGTGTGAGCTGGTCACGTGAACAGCCTCCAAGCAGCTGCACCAGAGAAGAGAGAAGACTAACAGACTCTTGTTTCCTACCTTTCCGACTCCCGAGCACCCAAAGGTGTTTGGGCGGCTCCACCAAGGCACAAGCATTCCTCAAACCCCAGCCCTTTCTGCATAGAGAGAGTCCCCCCTGCCATTTCTCTCCCTGAGATCCACCTTTCAGCACTTGTTTGTTCCTCTTTCAGAGAAACAGACACAAGCCCCGTTCAACAGTCAAAAGCTAGGAAGCAGCTGGCTTCTCCCAGCGCCCACTGGCACGATTTTCCTGATCATCTTCTCAACAAAACAGTGAAAAAGGAAAGGAAATATTTACCTGAGATCCCCACCTTCTTCGCAAAAGTCTAAAACTGAACGTTTAAAAAGCAAGCCAATACATCTTCCTGGAGTGGTGTTTAAATCCGAAATCTGCCTCTGAGAGCGGCTCTGAGTTGAGCTCTGAATAGAGCTTGTGTGTTATTTTAACCACAAGGTTTCTAGTCGGGAGGAGGAGAGATGGAAATGAGGCTGGCGTGCAGAAGCACTGCCACCCCAAGTGAGATGAGCTCGCGGAGCTGATGGAAGAACCCCCAAACCAACTTTTCCTAAACTAGAGGTGAAATAACTGTGAACATTCCAGTGGAGTAAGATAAGACACTTACAGTTTTTTCTAAAAAAAGACATGCTGGTCTGATACTGTCCAAAGGGAAGCCCAGCTCAGAGATGACCTGGGGAGCCCTGGGGCTCGGACAAGAGCAAGTCACACCTGCAGACAACCTGCTCCACACAGCAGAGAGCCTCCTAGGGGTTAAAGGGCAGAGGGACCAAGAACCTGGTCAAGTCCAGTCTTTCCTGAAAAAACACAACCAGTGTCCTGAGAACCCACAGGAGGATCGAGGGTAAGGGAAGAACTCTCCTGGATTATGTTATCAGGGAACATGAACGTGTGTATGTGTGTTTGTCCCTCACTTCACTAACAACTTAAAAAGCAGATTCAGCCTCAGCTTGGATCTCAGCTGGAACTCCTCCTCCTCCTCCTCGGCATTTTGGCAAATACAAGCCAACCTCTGGACAAATGCCGTCGTTGGACTTGGAGGAGGGCGACGATTTATCACACAACAGAATCGATAGCTAAAACCAGAGCTGCTGAAATGGTCAAAGGTCCTTTGCAGCCAGCCCTTTGCAGAAGCCAAAGAGGGTTAAACTCCACTTTGGGAAAAACTCAGCAGTGCTCCCCTTCAGCAGGGTCGTAACTCACTTTTATATCGAGTCTTTCATCTCAAAGGAGCTTGGGGTGTGTTGGCACCAAAACATAAATTATCCTGTGCACAGTTACCTCGGGGATGAAAAATGGCCCAGCAGCCAGGGGCCAGGACATGGCCAGTCAGCTGGGAGCCACAGGTGAACAGCAGGATGGGGCCAGGAGGGCCTGTAAGAAATAAGGAGAGGGACCCGACCTTCCAATGTGGCATGTGGGCTCTAGTTCCCTGACTAGGAGTCAAACCTCGGGCTCCCTGCATTGGGAGCATGGTGCCTTTACCTCTGGGCCACCAGGGAAGTCTCTTGTCTATTCTGTTCATTCGTCTCTTGTAGTTCTTGTTATTGTATCCTGATAATTTCTTTCTGAAAGCAATAAAAGCTATAAATGACTGTCACGTGCTCATTTGTATTCAATGGCTCCTGGTAACCTACAGAATAAAGACCAATACCCTGAATATGATGTATATATTATATCCATAATATATTATATATATAATATATTATGTCACAGTGATCTCTGGACTGTAGGTTTCCTGAGAGCAAGAACAACATTTTATTCAATGCTTTATCTCCAGAACCTAACACAGCAGGAGATGCACAAGGGGGACACCCTGTTAATGGGGGTTCTTATTACAGAAAGAGCTCAATCTGTCTTAATCCATTGGAACAGAATCTTAAAAGAAGTAAATGAAAGGGTGTCTGACATTCTCTGAAGACTCAGCGCTCTTAAAATGGTCTTCTCAAGGTTGACCCTGGCCCAATTCTTCCCATCCTTGCCCCTCGGTGGGGCTGACTTTTACACATTCTCTATCAGTTGACCATCTCATTTTGAATTTGTGGGAGAAGACCCTCCTTGTAGGACTATATACCAGCAGACATTAGAAAAAGGTTTTGTAGCAACTAGGGCTGTCAGAAGGCTTGGAAGGATCTGGCATTGTGTGGGAAGGAGGCAGAATGTTTCTGAGTTCCTAAGGTGCTAGCTTAGCTTCTGTGGTGTGGCCCTACCTGTCACATGGCCAAGGGATGCAGACCCGCCCAGTCAGGTCCGGAGCTTACCGGAACCAGCCCTCTCACATGGCAAGTGGCATTGGCGCTGCACCAATGGTACCAGTAGGGCCACCTCTGTCCTCATTTGTATCCTTTTTAATGGGCATGAGTGTGGCAAGACCTGGTAACATTTTGTAGCAAACAGAAGGTGGTAATCTGGGTGTACGGGACGTTTATCACATTTGTGGCTGTCCCACGTCTTGGGAACAGAATTCCTTTGATGGTGGTGGACTCCCGTGTTGACTCTTTATCTCAGTGCTCCGGCTGCTGTAACAAAACCTCACAGACAGAAGTGTATTTTCTCATGGCTTTTGAGGCTGCAGGTCCAAGATCAGGGTGCCAGCATGGTCAGGCTCCAGTGACAGTGCTCTCCCTGGCTTGCAGGCTGCCCATCCTCCTTGCGGCTGTGTCCTCTGTTGGCCTCTCCTTGATGTTTGCATGAGGACAGACGGCTGTCTCTCTTCCTCCCTCTACGAGGTCATCAATCCTATCAGATTGGGAACCCACCCTTCTGACCTCATTTAACCATAACTACTCCCCTAAAGTTCTTGTTCAAATATAGTCACTTTGGGCATTAGGGCTTCAACATATGAATTTGGGGTGTTGTTGGTCAGCCGCTAAGTCCTGTCTGACTCTTTGTGACACCGTGGACTGCAGCATGCCAGGCTTCCCTGTCCTTCATTATCCCTGGGAGTTTGTTCAAACTCATGTCCATTGAGTCAGTGATATCATCCAACCATCTCATCTCCTGGCATCCCCTTCTCCTGCTTTCAGTCTTTCCCAGCATCAGGGTCTTTTCCAGTGAGTCAGCTTGTCGTATCAGGTGGCCAGAGTATTGGAGCTTCAGCTTCAGCATCAGTCCTTCCAATGAATATTCACGACTGATTTCCTTTAGGATGGACTGGTTTGATCTCCTCACTGTCCAAGGGACTCCAAGAGTCTTCTCCAGTACCACAGTTTGAAAGCATCAATTCCTTGGTGCTCAGCCTTCTTTATCACCAACTCTCACATCTGTACATGACTACTGGGGTGAGGGGACACAATTCAGTGTGTAGCAGTTGCCCTTCCCCAAAGTAGAAGCCAAACTCTCTCCCCCAGCCTTTTTTGCAGCCAAGGTGCAGGCATATGTCAGGCCTAATGTGCCTTCAACTCAGTAAAAACCAGGAAAGGAGTTGAATCCACTCTACAGGAGGTCAGTGCCACTTGGCAGGGGGATATCAACTTTCAGAGGCAGCCCTGGGGAGAGCCGGTCATATGTCTGGTACAGATTTTCTGCTGAGTAAGTCCAGTGTCCCAGCCCCACCTCTGGAGGGATAGCCAGCACCACCCCCCACCCCCCCATAACTTGTCTTGTGCTCCCAGCCATGCAGCTTCTACACCTGACCCTGGTCTCCCAGAGATCGGTAACCTACTGATAGCTTTCAGGAAATCATCTTTTGGTTCAAACTAGCAGGAGGTACCAGTTGCAGTGAAATACACACGTGTGTGGCTGATGCTGGTGCTTAAGACTAAGGCGCTTAGTTCCTTCTGTTTGCTTCCTTGGCTGCTTCTCTGGAGGATTTTTCTCTCTTGCCCCAGTGCTGTTTGGAACAAGTCTTTGGAATGTGACTTTATACTGATTCTTGGCTCGTTTGCTCCGGGATCCTTCCTCATCTTTTTCCCGCTTCACTTCATATCACGGGCAGTGTGTGTGTTTGGGGAGGGGATCACCCCTGCAAGTTGTGTGCTGTAGGATCTTGTGACACCTGGTTCAACGCAGGAGAGGCACTGGTGGGGGGTGAGCCAGCAGGAGTAAGGGAGCCCTGGGGTGCTTCTCCCTGTTTCTCTGCCTTGGGTGGCATCTCCAGCAGGGCTGCATCTCCCCTCTCGGACTTTAGCTCTACAGGGACCAGCCCCCTGGGTCCAGCTCCAAACAGGTGACTCTGGCTCTGGGCTCCATCTCCGGGTAGCAGTGACCTCCTGCCACCTCTGATTGCTTCTCAACCTTTCCACCGTTTGTGTTACCACCTCACTGAATTACACGTCCTCTCTTTTAATGCTTGGAGTGAATTTCATGTTGCTGCTCAGACCCTGACTGATACAGCTCCCCATGCCACTTCCACTTCCAGTTAAAGAGCCACCAGCCCCCATGGCTGGATGGGACTCTCTGGGCAGTGTCTTCACCATGTTGGGTAGAATTCTTCCTATTGCTTTGGACAAGGTCACTTCTCCAAAGTGGATAACCATGAGGCAAATGTTATCAGTCATCTACGTAATCTTCTGGCCTCTCAGAGAATAAGAAACAGCCTTCGAAGAAACTTGTTGATGGGAAGAAATCATGATCAGAAACAACAGCTACATCCTCGCCCTCACGGACCAGAACATCCCAGGAAGATAAAACAAGATGAAGCAGAGATGCGTCAGTGAAGGCTGACAAATACAGAGGGGATTTAGAAAATTGTGCGTGGCTTTTAGGGAAAAAAAACAACAATTGTATAGAAGACTTTTTCTAATTCACAAGGAGGAAAAGGCTATAAATCCAAGGTATTTGTTCTGGCATTATTTATTAAAATCAATCTAAACATCCAACAGTAATAAAGTTACATTTCATCATGAGACATTTTATCCTGAAATTGTTTTCAGCCAGTAGCCAAGCCAATTATGAAGGCGAGATAGCGACTTGAAATGCTTAGAGCCATGTTAAATACATAGAGGGTAACTAGATAATGTATCTACCCTGTGATCACAGCCATGTGAAAATCATAAATGTATAGAGACAAACTGAAAGTGGTGTGGGAATAAATATGCTACTTTATATGCTATTGTATTTTATAAATATGTTATTTATTAAATATAAATATGCTATTTTATTTTATAAAATTAATCCATGAGAGGTGGATTAATTTTATAAAATTGCCATTCTTAAAAAATAAGGATGTTTGACAGCCAGGTCTGACTGTATAGCACAGGGAGCTGTATTCCATATCTTGTAATAACCTATAATGGAAAAGAATCTGAAAAAGAATATATTTATAAATATATGTATAAGAATATATATATGAAGAATGTATATATAATATATATATTACTGAATCACTTTGCTGAACACCTGAATCATTGTAAATCAACTATACTTCAATTTTTTAATGGAATAAATAAAATAAATAAGGATGTTTGTACAACAGTAAATATTCTTCCCCCTTCTATCTGAGATCATGCAATACTAAGTGATGACAAGAAGGAGACAGGTGGCCACCAGCAAGACTTGGGACACATAGAAGGAGGCACAGAAGTAGTAAAAAGTATTTAAAAGAATAAACTACTCAATACTGAGCAACCAGGAATGCTGAATTTTAGGACCAATGTAGTAACAAGCACACGTAGCCTTTGACACTGGGACTGAATAATACCCCACAGTTTTTGTGTTTAAGCTCATTCCGGTGGGATCTGCAGGGGGCATAGGGAAGCGCCCTTCCTGCCAGTTAAAAGATGGAGCAAAGAAGTGGGAAGGGACCAGCTTAGATGTACATGGTGGGAGTGTCTCCTTTGCTTACAAGTCCAGCATTCTGGCCTCTGTGCCATGGCTGCCGCTAAACAATTAACATGGCAGCCAATCAAAACCAGGGTCCTTTCAACAAATTTTAACTCATGTTCAGGTTTTTTTTTCAAGGAGGAGGGAGGTGACCCCTTATGTCTTTTATTCTTTTTAATTAAGCTTTTTATTTTGTATTAGAGTATACCTGATTAACAACATTGCCATAGTTTCAGGTGGACAGCAAAGGGACTCAGCCATGCATATACATGTATCCACTCTCGCCCTCAAACTCCCCTCCCATCCAGGCTGCCACGGAACATTGAGCAGATTTCCCTGTGCTATGCAGCAGGTCCTCATTGGTTACCCATTTTAAATACAGCAGTGCGTACCTGTCCATCCCAAACTTCCTAACTGTCTCCTCCCCCCATTCTCTCCCTTGCACTTCATCTTCTACCTGATGACTTTGAAGTTAATCCCAAATATCATATGACTTAATCTATTCATCCAAAATAAAATTGATATATTATAAAAACAAATGAACAAACCAGAGTCCTCAATTACCAGGGATGGGTCTTCCTTGTTCAGTCCAGAGACCTTGTCCCGATTCCCCTGGAGTTGCTCTGGCCAGGTACAGCCCTGTGGGCCTGCCCCTCTCTCTACATCAAAGCTGCTCTGAAGCAGGGTCTTATTATCTCCCCTTGGGCAGGCTTCCCGTTGGCTGCATCTCCCACTCTGTGTGTCGATTCCCAGGCTGGAGAGGACTCGCTGCTTTCAGGAAGAGCAGTCTGCAAGAAGAGGTGAATTACAGGACCTACTCACAGGGCAGTTGGAGGATTAAATTTTTTAAAACATGTGTATGGGATTTAGCGCAGTGCTGGGCACAGAAAAGTTGGCTAGCTAGTGATAACAGTCCTCCTAGTAGTAAAACTAGGAGTAGCAGCAATTAATTCAGGACTTGAGTTGAGAAATAGCCTCAGGGAAAAGTTTCCTTTAATAATTAGGAGCAAGGAGAAAGTTTTCTTCTTCCTTCAACTACAAACTTATTTCGTTCCTAGTTCTAGGGAACTAGGGAGTTTTTTTACAGCTCAAACTGTAAAAAGTCTCAATTCTCTTCGTCCAGCTTCTTTTAGTCTTTTTTTCCGCCCAATTCCTCACCTTCTTTATATTTTGCTTCCCATTTTGGGTCTTATATGTTGTTTGGTATCGAATCTGCAAGAAGGGGCGGAATTTAAATTGTGTGTGTGCTCAGTCACTCAGTTGTGTCTGACTGTTTGTGACCCCATGGACTGTAGCCTGCCAGGTTCTCTGTCCATGGACTTTTCCAGGCATGAATACTGGAGTGTGTTGTCATTTCCTCCTCCAGGGGATCTTCCCAAGCCAGGGATTGAACCCATGTCTCCTGTGTCTCCTGCATTAGCAGGTGGATTTTTTTTTTTTTTTAACCACGGAGCCTTCTGGGAAGCCCAGAATATAAAGTAGTTGATTCCAAAGCAAACCAGGCAGTTACTGTATATAGCTCAGTTGATTGAACAGGCATCTGTCTTATTTCCTTGTTATATTGTAAAGCAATGAATTTACATAGCAAACACTGAATCAATTTACTGGAAATAAACAATATTTAGTATGTACTATTCATTTAGTTACTGCTCAATAAGTGATGAAAGTGAAAGTGAAAGTCGCTCAGTCATGTCCTACTCTTTGCTGCGCCATGGACTATATAGTCCATGGAATCCTCCAGGCCTGAATACTGGAGTGGATAGCCTTTCCCTTCTCCAGGGGGTCTTTCCAACCCAGGGATCGAACCCAGGTCTCCCACATTGCAGGCAGATTCTTTACCAGCTGAGCTACAAGGGAAGCCCAAGAATACTGGAGTGGGTAGCCTATCCTTTCTCCAGAGGATCTTCCCAACCCCAAAACCAAACCGGGGTCTCCTGCATTGCAGGCAGATCCTTTACCAACTGAGCTATGTGGGAAGCCCTCAATACATGATGGCCACCAATAATACAAAGTTAACCTTAACAAGAAGGTATGCTCGCCTAAGTTTCTCATTCATGTTATTTCCTGATAAAATAGGTTCATAACTTCACTGATGAAAAAGCTGTGTGTGTGTATTTATTCTCTTGAGTATGCTCTACCTGTATACCAGGGCACAGCTCGTAACTTACCATCACCCAGTGATTTGTTTATTCATTTGACAGGTTTTATGGAGTACTTGCTATCTGCCAGGCCCTGTGTTAGAGTCAGTTCTCCAATTTTCCTTTTTTTCATGGTCAAGCCTTCCTCCAAAGCTTGAGGGTGATTACTGTCTGGGCCATTCATTTGGTATTTGGTATCTGCTGTCTGGCTTTGCAAATTGCTTTTTTATGAATGGCATTCTGTATCTCCCATCAGAATATGGTCCTGTCTAGAGCAAGGACCTTATCTCCTTAATCTTTGAAACCTCTATATCTACCCCATACATTGCCCTACAGATATTAGGTTCTCAATAAATGGTATATTAGTATTGATATTATGTCATCCTGGTAATTCAAAATGAAATAAGTGGATATTACATGGGAAGTGAAATTGAATGCCTCCACACTCAGAAAAATTTCTCATGTTGAACATATTAAAGCATACCCAAGGCTAAGACTAGAGGCTTATGGGACAGTCCAAGCCACAGATTAGCAAGGATGCAGGCAAACATCTGAGCAAAGCTGGCTGTGTGCCTAAACGTCAGCGCCTGCAGTCTCAACTCTGCCTGAAGGGGTGAATGGATGCCCAGCCCAACACCACAGTTAAGTGGGCACTGCCTAGAAAAGTATGATGGATGTGGCAATCATAGTGGCTGGGCGTGTCCCTCCCAAGAATGAACAAGCACATCATGAACAAAATCACTCATGAGCATTAAGCTGAATAGAATTGATCCTGTATGTTGGCCCAGGAAGAGCCATCTTGCAAAGTAGGATGGATGGAAAATAATAGTTGCCCAGCAAAGCCTTATTTATTTCCATGCAAAATTGATGAACTGGTAAGAGTCGTGGTATTAGTTTGAAGGTAAATGTGACACAGGATATTAAAAAAATTAGTTACATATATATCTCCGGGGCATGGAAAGCCAATATGTCAATGCATATAGTGTCACAGCAGCCAACGCTCCCTGGACCCCAGTGCAAGACTCACAGAGCACCTCCTAGGAGGCTGTTTTAGTTCTGTGGGACCAACCCCAAATCTTAGCAGCTCTACCTTCTAAGTACCAAGAACTTGACACAATTCCCTCTCATATCTTGGTAATTCTCAAACTTGATCCATCAACAGATTCACCTCCTGCATTTTTTTTTTTAAAACAGATTCTTGGGCCTCATCTCTGTCGATTTTGATTCAGGAAATCTCTAACAAAAACTTTCCAGGTAATTCTGGGAGTTGGTCATGTTTGGGGCCTGCTGGTCTAGGTCTCTTTCTTCTGCATGGTGTTCTGCTGGGAACAGAGGCCTGGAAATGAAGTGGAGCCCCTGGTCACCCTAACTCATGCTCAGTGATGAGTTCCTGGGAAGAGAAAATCTGCAGATATGAACAAGCAGAGAATAATGACCATGAGGAAGGAAGGCTCAAGCTGTATCTGACATCCCTAGACTGGAGAAGCAGGGCATGCCTGGCAAGAAAACAGTATCAGCAAAGCCACAGACATGATACTTGCAGGAGGTGGGGGCAGGGAGTAGGGCCAGCTGCCTGGGGTGGACAATACACACATTGGAGGAGATGGAAATAAATCTGACGTATGGATATTTAACAAGGGGCTATGTAATTCTCTTTGAAGAACAACACTCAGAGACAGTGACCCAGTGGAAAGTGTGACTTGAACCAATAATTCCCAGCCCAGTCGGAGTTATGGGACATTGTAATTGTCGGTTTGATTTCACAATGACCCACTTTCCACTCCCTATCTCTCCAAAGAGTTCATCAGAATGGCATCCAGGCCCTAAGCATGGCAAGTTTTCCCTTTGGGAGGCTTTGCAAATACTTCTTGAGAATTTCCAACTTGAAGATAAAATAACACGGGTTAAAAAAAAAGAAAATCTAAGAAGCATATTTCCACATGGGCACATAGTCCTTGAGAGACATCAGTTCTCTTTACACACTTGGCAGCCACGTCCATGTGGGAATACGAGAGAGGAAAACTTTCAGGAGATGTCACCTCAGGACCAACCTCAGACAGACCTAACAGGACTGAATGCCCCATATTGCCAGCAACGACTGAGGAAGGGTGTCCACCAGTGTGTCCTGTAGATCTGCTGGGAACCAGAAGTCGTGCTGAGCACTGGGAGGCAGAGTGCAATCAGTGTCTGATCTCAAGGAGCTCACCTGCTTATTAGATTGAAGGATGATGGACTTCCCTGCAGGTCCAGAGGTTAAGAATCCACCTTCCAACCTAAATGTCCATCCACGGAAGGATGGATCAAGAAGATGTGGTCCAATGGACTATTATTCAGCCATTAGAAAGAATGAAATAATGCCATTTGCAGCAACATGGATGGACCTAGAGAGTGTCATACTGAGTGAAGTAAGTCAAACAGAGAAGGACAAATATCATATGGCGTCCCTTAGATGTGGAATCTAAAAAGAAGTGCTGCAACTGATCTTACAAAACAGAAAGAGACTCACAGACTTAGAAAATGAACGTATGATTGCCAGGGTGGGGGAAGGGATAGATAGGGAGTTTGGGAAGGTCATGTACATACTGTTATATTTAAAATGGATGACCAACAAGGACCTATTGTATAACACATGGAACTCTGGTCAATGTTATGTGCCAGGACGGAAGGGAAGGGAGTATGGGGGAGAATGGATACAGGTATATGTATGGCTGAGTCCCTTTGCAGTAACTATCACAACATTGTTGACTGGCTATACTGCAATACAAAATACAAAGTTTAAAGTTTCAAAGTTAATTGAAAGAAAAAAAAAAAGGAATATGCCTTCCAATGAAGTGGACAAGATTTGATCTCTGGTCAAGGAATTAATATACCACATGCCTCAGGGCAACTAAGCCCATGTGCTGCAACTACTGAACCTGGACACCTCAGCTAGAGAGCCAGCATGCTGCAACTAGAGAGAAGCCTGTGCACCGTGATGAAGAGCCTGAACTCCAGCCACAACCCAAGATCTTATGCACCACAACTAAGACCCGACACAGCCAAACAAAAATTAATTAATTAATTAATTAAAAAATCAATCTACATTAAAAAAAAATTGAAGGGTGAGTCCAAATTTGGATGTGAATCTAGCATCTTGGACAGATTCAGAAAGACCATCAGAGCTTCAAAGGGTGAATGACAGGTAGAAGAAAGGGACGAGGCACTGAAGAAGGTCAAGAAGGATACCCTCCATTAAGTGAGGGTAATTCATGAGCATTTTTGACTGTGGCTGTGAAGACAAGCATGGTACCAAGACTGAATAGGCAGAGAATGGGCCAGAGCCAGGAAGTAATCTCTCCCTCGCCTGTAGCATCTGCAAGGATTGTTGGCATTTGCTCATTTCATGGTGACTTTGGTTTTTAAGAGTGATGTGCAGAAAACAAGAAGGCAAGAGCAAGAACAGTTCCAGCAGGTAATTGAAAGGAGCCCTAGAGAAACGTTAAATGATTCTAATTCTCTTCAAGAAAAGCAAAGCCAGAGAAGGGATTTAATAGAGCATTAAAACATAGGAGAGTTATTTAAGGAGAAAAGTACTTCTCTGTCTTAAAGTGGCTTCAGTGAGAGGAAATGGCTTCCATTTCAAGAACAGAGGTTAATGAACTTCCAAGGAAAACTTTCTGGCATGAAGGACTGTTAGAGATCAGATAACAGAGGCATGGTAAGGTCTCCTTTCTTTAGAAGAAGAAAAACAGACTTGTGTCTAGAATACAGACTTCTGGCAGGGGAAAGAAGAGGTGGGCAGATGATGGCACTCATCAAGGTCCAGCAGTTCAGGCTCTGGCATCCTACAGAAGAAAGAAGGTGGTTTGTACAATAACCACAGCGGTAATCTCACTTATTGGCTTCACTTAGTACTTGCCAGGAGCCAATTTCAACTCCAGCCATCATCTATATTAACTCCTTTCATCCTTAGGAAAAGTGAGGCAAGTGACTACAGATATCCCTCAACTTAAGATGAGTTTGGGCATGCGTGCTAAGTAACTTCAGTTGTGTCTGACTCTTTGCAACCCTATGGACTATAACCCACCAGGCTTCTCTGTTCATGGGATTCTCCAGGCAAGAATACTGGAGTGGATGGCCCTGTCTCCTCCAGGGGATCTTCCTGACCTAGGGGTCAAACCTGTGTCTCCTGCATTGCAGGCTGATTCTTTACCGCTGAGCCACTGGGGAAGTTACAGCCAAACAAATCCATCTAAAGTTGAAAATATCATAAGTTGAACATGCATTTAATACAGCTAACCTACTGAACACCGTAGCTTAGCCTAGCCTACCTTAAATGTTCTCGGAACACTTCTATGAGCCTGCAGCTGGACCAAGTTATCTAACATGAAGCCTGCTTTATAATAAAGTGTTGAATGCCTCATGTAACTTACTGACTGCTGTACTGAGAGTGAAAAGCAGAATGGCTGTAAATGTAGGGGTTGTTTCCCGTCCTAATTACGTGGCTGACTGGGAGCTCCGTCTCCCTGCTGCCGCCCCATCCTCAGGGGCATATCATATTGCATATCGCTAGCCTGGGAGGAGAGCAGAATTCACAATTAGATGTGTGCTTTCCACTGCATGCCTATCACTTTTACACCATCATAAAGTCGAAAAATCCTTAAGTCTATCGTAAGTCAGGAACCATCTGTATCTGAATATCACAGGTCAGGAACACCAGGCACACAGAGGCTACATTCCTGATTCAAGGTCATACATTAATAAGGAGCTGGGTTCTGAATGTCCCCCTCCTCCCCACTGTGACAACCTGCATCTCCCATGTGGTTCTGATCGATCCCTTTCCCATCCCAGACTCAATGTCCTTCTAGAAGGCAAGGACAGAAAGGCTTTATTTGAACTATATTCTAGCCTTTATAAACTTTAAAGCTTGTGGGTGAGGGAAGGAATTCTTCTAAGACCTGGCCTTCTCCCAGCACCTCCCTCCTCTCTGCACGTAGTAAACACGCGGCCCCAGGACACGTGGCTGGCTCACTTCCTGGCTCAGTTCAGAATCCACTTCCAGTTATGAACCAGGGTCCAAACCCTTTATTAATTCACCTCCACGTGCCTTATTCCAAAAATTATTTATGGAAACCAAGGTTAAAATCAATTCTTAGACTCAAGCAAACCAGCATCCCTGCCCCTCCAGGCCACCAAAGAACTTTAAGGTGTATCCACTCACTGTGAACCAGATGCTGAGGGGAGCCCAGCCCTCAGTCAGTCTCAGGTACAGCCAGACGAGTTAAGCAAAAGAACAAAATACCCTAGTTTTGATGTCATTTCAGAGGTGTGAGAGTTGGCCCTTAATCCACCAAAGGAAGGCTATTTTCAGGCTGCGGATGAGATAGGAAAGAAGGAAGAAGTGATGAAAGAGAACTTTGCCCCTCAACAACTGATTAAGCCAGTTTTCTCCAACCAAAAATAAATGGAAAAATTGATAATAGGTTCTATGGCTTTGGGTGGTAGTTTCCATGGTTTTCTGGGCTTCCCTGTGGCTCATACAGTAAAGAATCTGCCAACAATGCAGGAGACCTGGGTTCAATCCCTGGGTTGGGAAGATCACTTGGAAAATGGAATGGCTACCCACTCCAGTATTCTGGCCTGGAGAATTCCGTGGATCGAGTAGCCTGGCGGGCTGCAGTCCATGGGGTCGCAAAGAGTAGGACAAGACTGAGTGACTTTCAGTTTCAGTTTCAATAGCTTTCCTATTGATAGTTCTCAATAGGAAAGCTATCTGGATAGTTCTCAAAATAGAGATCTTGAGACACAAATGTCTAGATTTTCTTAACTTGGACCACAATAATCTGAGTCCAGTGTATTTGTAATTGTCTGTAATTCAGAGGGTTTTATTTCTGACATGATCTCTATCCCAAGGAAAACTATTCATTGCTTGCAAACATTTGGTTTCTGGGGTTTCCATCTCTGTACCCTCACCCTGATTAGGTTTGCTCCTTGTGGGAATTCAACCTTCAGCTCTTACTTCGGGAAAATGAGTGAGAAAGACCATGGCCTGACTCCCCCATCTCTGTTCAGCAGGGCAGTATTAGTTTTGTCATTGGAGGTCCCTCAAGTTCAAGACCCTGTCTGAAGGATGACCAAGACCACTTGTGATTCCAAATGAAGCCTGCAGCAGAGGGAGGCTGGACCCCTTGGCTCAGCTGACACACGGGCCCACTTACCCTTCATACCAGTAAAACCAGTCCCTCACACCCTAGTGTAAATCATCTCATAGTGGGCCAGCCTTGTGTCTCCCCAGCTCCCCAGTTCCCTACTCAGAGATGATCCAGAGTCCAGTGACTTCAGGCCACACATCAGAGGAAGGTGGCAGCCGGGCAGGTCTGAGGGGATGGTGAGGGCCGGGGTTCATTGTCTTTCACCTCGTGCCATCATCACATGAGCCCTGGGTTCAGCTCCTAATAAGTGAACAAAATGGGATGGGCAGCAGAAATGGGGTTGGGAAAGCTGAGAAGAGGAGCAGGTGAGGTGGTCAATTGATGTGACCCTCTGTCACAGCATTCTTAACTTTTGGGGGGCACCAATGTTTTGGGAATCAATGAAATTATACAGCCTTTCTTAAAAAAAAATAAAAGACCACACCACACATATCCACAATATCTTGCTCACAGTTTCAAGGGGTTTTCATGGATGCCCTGAAGACCAGCTTTGGACTTGGACAGAAACTCCATGACAAATCCCTGCCCCCACAATATGGCCAGGCACACCGTCCGCATGAAGACAGGTAGAGGGTTGGGGCTGCCCAGTCAGCTACCTTCTTTCCTCAGATGCTTGCTTTTAAGGCTTGCAGTCCTGGGGGGAATAGAATACTCTGGTTCTGGTGAACAGAACTACCTGGGGTTCTAGTTCACAGTTAATTAACTATGTGACTTTATCCAAGAGACTTAACCTCTGTGAAGCTGGGTTCTCTCATGTGAAAAATGGGTATAACAGCAGAGTCTCCCATGTGGGATCATCTGAAGATTAAATAAGAAAGTGTACACACACACACATACACACACACACACACTGCTTGGCACAGTTCTTAGCACACTAAGTGCTCAGAATATATTAGCCAGGAACAGCTTCTGTCAAAAGTCATACCATCTACACAGGGTCAATGCTTGGGAAGACGGGACTGTCAGTGGCGGCCCCCAGAGGTGACAGGAGCCATGGGACTGACTCTGGGCGCAGGTGTCCACCCATCCCAGGCCCCCAGCACTGTTCTGTGAGGCGGCAGAGAAGGTGAACCTGAGATGGGGCATGTAAGGAAACCTCAAATCCTGGGGCAATTTTATATAAGTAAAAATGTTACATAAGCAACATGGAGCAGCTGTCTGACCAATAATATACACCACCACAGTAAAAATACCTGAGAACATTACTGCAGCCCCACTTTGCAGTTTTCTGGGAGAGGAGATGAGAAGGAGAAGTGTTTTGAAATGAGATTCCTCCACGCATCTCAGTGACTGCATCTCGTGTCCCACACTGCACTGCCGTGGGGCCAGAGGGACCATCACGAAACCTCAGGCACCCGGGAGATCCCAGATTAACCATGAAGGGTTTTTCTTCAGGCACAGCCCACTGTATTCTATTTAAAAGCATTTCCTTGACAGCACCCATCACAACCATTCACATGCCTCCCTTTGTTTGTCAGTCACATATCAGGGTGTTCAGGGAGGTGATGGTGGAGGGAGACATAGGAGAGAGGTGGGAGGCAGGGGTGGAGGGACCCATGTGGCTTTGGAGAAGCAAAGAAGACAGAGCATCTTTCCCACCTGGGACTTTGGGTACAGAATGTTCACTTCCTAAATTTAGGGCTAGTTACAATTTTATACCTTTGGTTTTCTAGATGCACATTGGGCGGTGACAGCCTTGAACCATTTATCCCTGTAAGATAGTTCCAGGCTGGACCAAACTCATCTGCCTTCTTGGGAGCAAAGTTCGTCCTGGCTGTCAGCAGGACCCTGGGATGAGGCCGAGTCCCAGTTGTGCCAATGTCTGAGCTTTGGAAGGTGCCTCCAGCCAGCGGCACACACAGGTCCCTCGAGAGGAGAGGCAGGTGGCAGGCAGCTTGGACTTCATGGAGGAGCAGAGCAATCATTCATCAAAAACATGCATTTATTATTTTTTTTCTGGAGCTGTCACTATAAAGCTGCTCTGTGCAATCTATTGTCCTGCCTTGAAAATAACCATGGGACAAAACCAGCCAGGGAGGGAGAACAAAGGCCACTTAGCACTGCCTGAGCCTAAACACAGACCCCTGTCCCCAGGCTGATGGTCACTTGGCAGGACAGTCACACTTGGTCCCCAGCTAGAGGAAAGGTGACTGAACATTCCAGCTGTTGGTCTGCAAATAACACTGTGTGGATGCACCATTTGCAGAAGGCTCAGCTGATCCTTATGGACCTGGGAACAATAGAAACAGGGCCAAGTTCATCCCGAGACCCCCTGCAGTCTGACGGTGGGCCCTCCCCCACCACTAGTCACTGGGGGCAGGGGCGGTAGGCTAAGCCACAGACCTGGGCGCCGCTTTGCACCAGGAGGCTGGAAAGAGGCTGCGCTGAGGCCCCCGGACGCTGGAGCAGAAGGAGTAAACACTTGGCCAGGAAAAAGGTGGGGCCCTCATTGTGCACTCAGGAAAGGCCGCTGGGCTTTGAAGCGAGGGAAGCAGCCTGCGATCTCCCTTCTCAGGGCAGAGTCTGACTTCTGTCCAAAATGCGGGTCTGAGACCCGCAGGCCACAAGGGCTGGCAATGAAGCCCTCCAGGAAGGTGGACTGTGTAGATGGGGGTGGCTGTGTAGATGGAGATGGAGACAATTGTATAGACAGGTGGGAGCTGAGGAATTCAGGAAGTGTCCTTGTTGACCAAGGCGAGGACACTGCACACACACACACGTGCACACACTATCCACACCACACAGACACACTACTCGTACCATACACACTACACACACACACCATATACCGTACATAGACACACTCATTGCACACACTACACACACCACACATACCACACATAGACACAGTCACCCCACACACACTACACACACCCCACACACACTCACCACACACACCACACACAGACACACACATAAACTACACACACCATAGACACAGACATGTACTATACACACCACACATAGACACACTACACACACCACAGACAGACAAACAATAGACACACCATACAGACAAACACACACACACACACACACGTGCAGGCCAAGGCCTACTTTGGAGAAACAGGTGCTCTGGGGTGAAATGCCTCCAGAGCAGGCAAACCCCCGGGAGCAGCCACATAGAGCCCTCAGAGGGGGTGGATTTCCCGGGAAGTCCCCTAGGCCTGGCTTTTGTCAGCCCCAGACAGGTTCTAAGTAGCCAGCCTCCAGCAGCCGGAGGCAGGGGTCACAGCACAAAAGGGACAGGGGGCCGGGGTGGGGACAGCGGGCAGTGACCAGGCCCTCGGAACACGTGTTCCATCACCTGGGCTGATGAGGGAACAGAACATTGTAAAGTGGAAGGACCTTGGAAGATGGAGGACACACACAGAGAATGTTTGGTTTCAAAAGTTGTTTTATCGTTTGCAGAGCTCGTCCCTCAGCCTCTGACCCCGTGGTGAGTAGGTTCTGCCATCGTCACTTTGCAGACAGAGGAAGGAGGGCACGTGCAGCAAAAGCAGGGCTTGAACTGGTCTGCTGACTCCAGAGCCCAAGCTCTCCACCTCTGAACCACACTGCTGTGGTGTTGGGAGACTTAATTGTCCTTGAGAGAAATATCGCTGACAGAATGGACGGGTGGAGTGGAAGGGGTGAGGTGGAGAGGATGCATGTGGTTAAAATTTGTTTCTGATTCAATCTGATACAAAATTTTTAAATAGGTTATTGTACCTGGAGTTGCAAAACAAAAAGTGTTTTTCTTTTTTCAAAGGCCAGGCACAACCGCCTAGTTCCTCAGAGAGTTACAGCATCAAACTGCCTTTGTATCTAAATGTAAAAACCTAAGTACAGAGCTGCATTTACCCTGAGGCTCTCAGGGCTGCCTCTGGGGAGGGCGTGTGCCCAAAAAATACCCTTTTGTTGGACAATCAATGGAATGGTTTTTAACTCTTAAAAACTTAAACCCTTGGGTATCAGAAAGCTACCCATAAAAATATCTTGCCTTAGGTGGATTCTCCTTGCTGTTACTGTGGTTGCCCCATGAGCCCGAAGCCCACAGGACACACTCGTGTGACACGTTTCAGTTTGAGGTCCTTTGCCCCTGGCATGTAGTGGCTCCATCTCCTCCACCCTCATCCTGAGGCTGGTGACTTTGGTGGGGACAACTCTGTGAGTCACCAAGATTGGATGCTAGAGGTAGTCTCCAGCTAATGCCATGTATGTGTTTTCTACACCCTGCCTCCCACAGACTTCACACTCAGCTGTAGAAAGTAACAAGGCCACATTGATCAAAGACAACAAGGCAAGACCAAATTCGGACTTCCTTAAAAATTAAATCAATGGAATAAGAATCTCCAAAGAGGGACAGGATTACCACTACAATCTTGATGCCTGCCCCCTCCCACCCCCGATCCCTGGAAATCATCTTCTTTTTAGGGCTCTTTCAGGCCCTAAAGGGATCCACAAGGACCTGCTGTTCTTTAAAGTTTCACCCACATGTGAACATTAAATCCATTTATTCCCTACAACACACTCAATAGCACTGGAATTTTAAACTAAAGGTTTATGGACAGCAAAAGAGAAAAAAAGAAACTAACATACAAGTAGATCATCTGGCATCAAAATGCCATCATCTCCTCCTCTCCAGGGTGCCTGGTTCTTTGAGCTGCTCCCTGTCTGTCCCCAAGGGCCATCTTCATTGCCGGGAGGCATCTGTTGATGGTGCTTGGGGACCTCAGAATCCAAACTCATGGAAGGAAGATCTAGAGTGTCAGGAGTTCCCTCTCCCTCAAGTCCAAGGCCCCCTTGCTCTTGTCCAGGTGACCCATCCATTCGTTCTTTCACTCATCAGGTCTTTTTGAGCGGTTACTACACCCTCAACAATTGAATAGGGTCCAAAGATGAGGCGGTGAACAGGCAATGTCTCTGCCACAGTTTGGGGGTATCATGCTTCTGCTGTGAATGATTTTGATGTTTCTACAAAAATTTCCCTTGGCAGTTGACTTCCGCTCACTTCGGTCTCTGCCTGCAGAGTTCAACTCTGAATTTCATCCTCAGAAAGAATCCCAACAGTCATTTCTGGGTGGGCTGGAATAAGGTTGATGGGTTTCTGGACAGTCTGAGTTTCCTTGGTTCTCTGTATCAACAGCCAAGATATTGCCAAGACTCTGTGTGAAGAGAATTTTTAAGAAGTATGTTGTGGGGCTTCCCTAGTGGCTCAGTGGTTAAGAGTCCACCTGTCAGGGGACACGAGTTCAATCCCTTGTTCAGGAAGATCCCACAAGCTGCAGGGCAACTAAGCCTGTGCGCCACAACTACTGAAGCCCATGTGCTCTGGGATCCGTGCTCAGCAACGAGAGAATCCACCGCACTTAGAAGCCCATGTACCACAACTAGAGAGTAGCCCCCACTGTATAAAAAAGTATCTATCATGATCCCTCATTGCAATGCATTAAAAAGCATGGCCATACCCACACCACAAGCTTGCTCTCTGGAGTTTGAGGTGCTAAAGGAATCCCTTTGGCTCTGGACACTGGGTTTTGGATGCATTCTACCCTGTGATGTTGACAGGCCATCTGTACCAAAACACCACATGGTCCAGGAAGTTTGGTCAAACCAAGACCAAGGAAGCACTGGGTCTGAATTCAAGTCTGAGAGCCGGATCTAGGCTTAGGTGGGGAACGGGGTGAGAGAAAAGTCTGGAAGCTGGAAAAGCCAAATCAGATCTGGGGATGCTTCATGGAAAGGCTTCTAGTCCAGGGAAGGTTGAAGGTCTGCAGGACAAGGAGTTAAGATGAGGATCCAGGGGAAGACAAAAGTATAGGGTGGTGTAGGATGTGATGCGAAAAGGGTTACCACTTTAGAATCTCGAGAGTGGGACTCAGGGGCTGGACTCTGCTGCCCTTTGAGTCAGGAGTGGTAGGACTCAGTTCAGCAGGTGGAATTTCAAAAGAAATCCCTTGATGTGAAACTCACAAGTGTTACCTGGAGACTGACTAACACCCTTGCTCTGTATCTATGATACTTTCCATGAAGTCTCAGTTCCTCTAGGTTTCTTCCTTCTTTTGGGGGGAGTATCCACCTTCAATCTCTCTTTAGCTTATACATTACTAACAGAAACATTCATAACTAGACAAGTGAACCTTATATTTTGACCTCATTTCTCCTGCCAATTTTAGAGCAGGAGTTAAGGATTTCTTTACATTCCTTTAATGTAATCTGGACAAAAAGGAGGAGTTGCTGAAGGACAACATATTGGACACTTTAGGCCCAGACCATGTTGTCACCACCTGCTGAGTGCACCTGACTAGTTCAGCATCCTAACTAGAACTGCCAGAGCTGGCCAGCTACATAAAAATCTGTCCAGCCAGTCAAATATACTATCCCTCCTAGAAGAATAATTCACATTTTGGATTCTCCTTTTGGGGATTCAATAGTCTAATTCCCATGGAAAGCACAACACTGACTTAGTGAGCCGAATGGATTGGGACACAAGAAACCAAGACAATGGTTCCCCTACCCCCAGCCCATGACACCACGGAGAAGAGCAAGAGTAGACACCGAGAACCTCCAGACCACCTTCAGATGTGGGAGATTCTGCATCTTCCTGCACTGATGGATGATGTTGGTACAGTTCCCCAAGCAAGACTCAACTTTGGTTTTTTTGTTGTTGCTTTGTTTTCAGTTATCCATTTAAATTTTTTAGGCTTTTTGTTTTAAATTGGAGTATGATTTCTTTACAGTGTCGTGTTAGTTTCTGCTATACATAGAGTGAATCAGCCATATGTATACATATTTCCACTCCCTCTTGGGGCCACTCCCCTTCACCCATCCCACCTGTCAAGGTCATCACAGAGCACCGAGCTGAGCTCCCTGTGTTATACAACAGCTTCCCACTAGCTATCTGTTTTATACATGGTAGTAAATCCCAATCATGGTAGTAAACCCCACATGTCAATCCCAATCACCAAATTTGTCCCACCTTCCCCTTCCCTGCTGTGTCCATATGTCCATTCTCTATATCTGCATCTCTATTCCTTCCCTGGAAGTAGGTTCATCTATACCATTTTTCTAGATTCCACATATATTTGTAAATGCTACTATATGATATTTGTTTTTCTCTGTCTGACATACTTCACTCTTTATAACAGATTCTAGGTCCATCCACATCTTTACAAATGACCTAATTTTGTTACTTTTTATGGCTAAGTAATACTCCATGGTATATATGTACCACATCTTCTTTATCCATTCATCTGTCATTGGACATTTATGCTGTTTCCATGTCCTGGTTATTGTAAATATTGCTGCAATGAACTCAACATCACTAATTATTAGAGAAATGCAAATCAAAACTACAATGAGGTATCACCTCACACAGGTCAGAATGGCTATCATCAAAAAGATCTACAAACAATAAATGGTGGAAAGGGTGTGGAGAAAATGGAACCCTCTTTCACTGTTGGCAGGAATATGAATTGATACACCCACTGGAGAAAGTATAGAGAGGTTCCTTGAAAAAACAAAAATAGAGTTGCCTATGACCCAGCAATCCCACCCCTGCATATATACTCTGAGAAAACCATAATTCAAAATGACACATGTATCCCAATGTTAAAGACTCAGCTTGGAGACTGCCACTTCTGTTTTGTCTGCTTCCCAAAGGGAAGTAATAGGTAATGAAATATCCAGTCAATTTTATCAACAGAGGATCTATTTTGAATGCCAAATCAACACATACCCACACTCTACCGTGTTCTTCCAGGATGCATGACTGCTTGTCACCAATATTACTGCCAAAAAAATGTTTATAGATTTGTATGATTTTGTAGGGAGGGGATATTTCTTGGCTTAGCAAAATTAACATATGTACAGAACCCTGAAAGGAACTCTGCTTTTTTAATTTAATTTTTATTCTATATCGAAATAGAGTCGATTTGCAATACTGTGCTAGTTTCAGGTTTACAGCACAGTGATTCAGTTATACACAGATATAAGTATCTATTCTTTTTCAGAGTCTTTCCCCATAGAGATTATTACAGAATATCAAGTAGAGCTCCCAGTGCTATACAGTAGGTCTTTGTGTTGATTCTTGGCCGAGACCATGTCATCATCACCTGCCGAGTGCTTCTGAAGCTAATTCAGCACCTTGGGGAGGAAAAGACAGGATGGAGGGTACTGGGTACAGGGACTTCTGTGCTCTTAGCATATGCTCTCCTGCTGAGCTTCTGGAGCACACGTGCTTAGTCACTGAGTCGTGTTTGACTCTTTGTAACACTTGGACTGTAGCCTACCAGGCTCCTCTGTCCATAGAATTTTTCAGGCAAGAATACTGGAATGGGTTGCCATTTCCTTCTCCAGGGGATTTTCCCAACCCAGAGGGTGAATCCTCATCTCCAGTGTCTCTTGCATTGAAGGTGGATTCTTTACCCACTGAGCCATTGCGGAAGCCCACCAGGTACCTAGAGTCCCTGGTGGCTCAGATGGTAAAGAGTCTGCCTGCAATGTGGGAGACTTGAGTTCAATCCCTGAGTCAGGAAGATCCCTGGAGAAGGAAATGGCAATCCACTCCAGTATTATTGCCTGGAAAATCCCATGGATGCAGGAGGCTGGGGGCTACAGTCCACAGGGTTGCATAGAGTCAGACACAGCCGAGCGACTTTCTTTTTTCACCAGGTACCTAATCTTGGGCAGGGGGAGCCTAAAAGGCCACATCTATTATCCTTTTGGCAGGACCATCCTATGTCAGATGCGCCATCATCATGTTCTTTAAGATCTCCAGAGAAAGAATCCATGCCTTCATCTCTTCCCTCGAATGACACAAAAGAGGAGGCTCTGGGATATATTCTGCAGATTTTCCTCCCCTCCATTATGTTACTATTTATTCTATACAAGATGTTATTGAATCAATCAGGGTTCCTGGTGGCAAGTAAGAGAAACTGGCTCTTGGAAGCACTACGGTATTAAGAGGAAATTATGTGAGACTCTTAGAATTGGTAGGAAGCTGGAATAATAAGTCTGGGATGGAGAGAACCATGAAAGATCTGGAGAGGAGGTCATTATGCATAAAACAAGGCAACAGTCTTGTTGCCAGGGTAATGTGATCAAGACATCACTGTAACAGTCACAGGAACCACTGTGATGAATCCAACCTCTGAAACCCCTCTCTTTCCCTGTCATCTGAACAGATTTTAAAGTCTCTGAGAACAAGCATCTGATTATTCAAGCTGAGATCACTGGCCCCATCTGACTATAGTAAGAGGCAGAGGGAGGAAGCATTGGGCTCCCTTGGCCTCTGCCGACTTTAGTGGGGAGAGGTAGAGAAAGGCAGGAAGCAGGGGCCAAAAAAAAAAAGCTCAATAGGAGGATGTAATTCCCAATAAGAAAAGACTGAGTGTCTTTTGGGAAGGAAAATGGATACATTATAGCTGATAATAGCAAGATACAGTCCTTCCCCCAGAAGGATGTAGGTATTGAACTTTGTGGTTTCAATGAATCTTGGCTTGAGCACTGTAAACTCACTGAAGATATTCGTGGTCTTACCAAGTTTGATTTCTATGAGCTCTGGTTGCAGCATTTCCTCCTCACACACTTTCTCTACATTTCTCAAGGCTTCTGGCCAAGAATTAGTATGCCCAAGAATTAGTGATCCTCCACTGCATCACCCAAGCTGCCTTGCGAACACTGGCCAATGTTTTGTACTTGGACATATTTTTCACTATTCCATTTCTGAGCTTTGCTTTTTACAAGGTGCATTGATTTCAAAAGCATTTATCAACCTAGATCCTGTGAGTGCCTTAAAACAGAAAAATAAGGAATGTTCTGTGGCCAAAACTGAATCAAACCACTAGTGAGTAGGAAACTGACACATCACCATGAAATCTTAGCACCAAAGAATCCTCATCACCAAAAGGAGGACCAGTGGGCCACACTTGAGGACAGTGTCTTCCACTTCTCAGGGACCAAATGGAAGACATATTTCATGCTCTGAAAGCCACTGAGAAAGAAAGAAAACATACTGCCAAACAGTGAGACAATGCTTTCTTATCATGAAAAAATTTTATCTTACTTGTCTTATAAGAGCTAATTTAGTCTTACTTAGACATTGGTTGTATAACATATATGCATCTATAAAAAGGAAAACACAAGAAAAATAAATTAGAAACATCTTCACATTCATACTCTTCCAAATGGCTTTTTAACTGAGTCGCTGAAAGCTGTTTTACCACATAAACTCTCCTTTGTGCCATGAAGAGTTTAATGCTAGAGTGCATCTTAAAAGAATCCATCAAAGAGCTGCAAGCCAACAGTACTGATCTCCTAAGCTGACTCCACGATTATTTAGAGCTTGCCTTTTTTTGAATTGTCCTTTAAGAATTGCCAAATCCATCTAATGCACCATCTTTCCCTCTTCTTCACACTTACTAAGGAATCTGGCCCCCAGGGACTATGAGGTCACTATCCCTGGGACTGTCCCAGGCTGTTGCCACCCAAGCTGTGGACTTTGATGTTGGCATCTTCAAAGCTGTAGCGATGACAACAGGTAATACCTGGCCCATAGTGATTACAAAACACTGATTGCAAGATATAGGATTTTAGAAGTTTTAAAATATACATTAAAAATGTATCCATTTTGGAATTGATTAAACATGAGATGCAAAGATGTTCTTTAGGGGAACTTCCTAGGCAGCCCAGTAGTTAGGACTCTGTGTTTCCACTGCAGAGGACACAGGTTCGATCCCTGGTTAGGGAATTTTTAATAAGATTTCACAGGGTATGCAACCTGGCTGAAATAAATAAAAATATAAATAAGTAAGTTCTGATTATTATTATTGTTTTAAAAAAGAATTTTTAAAAAGGTGCTCTTTAAATTCAGAAATGCTACGAAATGAGTTATTATTGTTGCCTTGTAACAGTTACACCCAAGTCACTCAAGTTGTGGGTGGCAGGAGTGCATGTTTTTACAGTGCCATCTTGATTCTGTTGTTTTTTTTAATTTAATTTAAATTTTATATTAGAGTATAGCTGATGTACAACATTGTGTTAGTTTCAGGTATACAGCAAAGTGATTTAGTTATACATATATGTGTCTTATTATTTTTTCAGATTCTTTTCCCATATAGGTTATTACAGAGTTATACAGTAGGTCCTTGTGGTTATCTATTTTATATATAGTGCCTGTGTATATTTTAATCCCAACTTCCTAATTTATCCCTCCCCCATACCTTTCCCCTTTGGTAACCATAAACTTGTTTTGACTCTGTTTTTTTGAGAGTTTGACATCCATACGTATTCCACAGCTCTCATCACATCATTAAATGTCCAGTTTACGTAACCAGAAAATGTAGCCAGTGGGCACTCACCTTCCCCCATCTCCATCCTTTTGCTCATCCTGTCCTGGAGTCTAACTGTATCCTTCACCTTCCTCCTTCCCTGAGCTTGACTTTCACCCTGAGGGCATGTGGTGAGTGCCCTCAAAGATAGGTTAAGAGTGCCCTGATTTGAAAGCTGACTTGAGTGAGCAGGTGGGCTTTGTGTGTCAGTGGGCACTGGGACTGGGAGAGGACCATAGTCTGGCTCCTAAATGGAAAGTTTAGGGTTAGGAAGAGCATGACAACTACAGATCAAAAAATAAGCTAGAGCAGAGGTGACTGAACAGAGATCCAGGGTGTCAGAGCATGGATTATCATGAGTACAGTTGAACCAGAGTTTAGGTGGTTGAAGCAAAACCACAGACTAGGCAGATAGCACTGGCCAAGAACACATGGGAGTCCAGAGAGTTAAGCAAATTAAGCCACAGGCAGCACCAGTGATCTGAGTACAATAGATCAGCAGGTCTTGGTTAGACTTCATGTACACTTCCGGCCAGGGCAGATGTTAGGCAGGGCCCAGGTCTACAGAAATGAACAGCAGATGAAAAACAGCTGGAAAAGGTGAAGAGTGCTGGGCCCGCGGTGGAGTCTGATTATTCCTGGGGGACGGGTGGGGTTGACACAGGATCCTTTGAGCATCTTGGTGCAATGGAGAGTGCCTTCTCTGGCTTCTTTTCTGAGGTTATTCCCTGGAGTCACCCTGACCATCCTCAGCGGGAGGTCTAAGTTCCAGATGTAGAAACACCCCTGCATATGTTTTCATCTGATGTTGTTGAACCCAATAAAAGATGATGACAACTTGAAACAAAAATGAAACTTTCTTGAAGGCAAGGCCACCCCACCTCCACACGCGCAGCTGGAGTTTCCTGCTAACGTGATGCTGGCGTATACAGAGGTTCTGGCCAACTAACAAAACAATTTGCTCATGATGGTGGCTTAATGACAAAGCGGAAATCTCTTATGGACTGCTGGGGCAGCAAAAGTGTCCAAAGAACACAGCTTTTGTATTATCATAGCCACGGGGAAGAGGGATACCTTTATTTTCCACAGTGAATGTTCCAAAGATGACAAACTCTGCAGGAAATCCCGGGCCTATATATATATACATTTCTACTGCTGGGCCTATTCAGTCTTAATCAAGGCCTACATCATCCATGAGCTTATCCACATTGGAAAAGAAGAAAAACAAAACCCAAGTTGCAAAGGCCGGTACAACCTGCTTTTGACAGCAATTCCCAGGACCGTCCGGGAGATAGGAAGCTTAGGAAATGTTTGTACAAGCGACCGCAGGGCAGCGAGCAAGCAGGAAGCTTAGCGTTTCAGGGATTGTGTTTTTTCATAGTTTAGTATAGTTCACTTTGATTCACCCTTGATATGATCAAAGGTAAAGCGTTGGGGTCTGTAAGTCAATCGTCTTTAGAAGTTGAAGATAAAATACACAATGTAGTGATACTGCACAATTGAGTATCTTCTGGTCTCTTATTAAATAAAATCCACAAACCAAAAGTCATCTTCACAACAGACCAGAATAAGTTCATGATTTTATTAATAATTTCCTTGACAGTGTCCACTTTTGCCTGGTGGGATGGTCACTCCTTTGAATACAACACATAATTTGACTCCCGTCTTTGCAAGAGCTCCTGGAGAGAGTCTCCTGCCGGCCTTGAAGAAATGAGGTGACTTGTTGAGAGGCAGCCACATGGCCAGAGATTGTGGGCAGCCTCCAGGATGACAATCAGCAAAAAATGGGGGCCTCAGGTCTAAAACCTCAAGGAACTGAATTCTGCAACAGGGCCCAGAGCTCAGAATGAAAAGCTGATGCGCTGGCCGCATTTGTCTGTTTCTAGCACAGCAATGAACCACCTTCTACACAAATGTAAGTGTTTCTGAGGGCATATTAAACAAAGTGGATTTTGTAAATAAAAATTACCAAATCGTCCTTCATGGCTGCACCAGTTTATACCACCATGACCAACGATGCTTGAGGAATGCCCAGTCCCCAATATGATATGAATGTATCTCTGATCATTAATAAAGTAGAACGTCTTTTCAAGTATTTATTGCCCATTTGGTTTTCCTCTTCAGTGAAATGTCTTTTTGTTTCTTTTGCCCATTTTCCTGTTGGACTATTTATCCTTTTTATTGATTCATAGAAATGCTTTATTAATTCTGAACATTAATATCATTTCTATTTATATATAGCAAATATACAATATTTGCTTATCAAAATCCATAGCTCATTTTTCCTCTAAAATTTGTGTATGGTCTTTTTTAACATATGAAAGTGAAAGTGAAGTCATTCAGTCGTGTCCGACTCTTTGGGACCCATGGACTGCAGCCTACCAGGATCCTCCATCCATGGGATTTTCCAGGCAAGAATACTGGAGTGGGTTGCCATTTCCTTCTCCAGGAGATCTTGCCGACCCAGGGATTGAAC
Organism: Okapia johnstoni; assembly: GCA_024291935.2. Lineage (NCBI taxonomy): Eukaryota > Metazoa > Chordata > Mammalia > Artiodactyla > Giraffidae > Okapia > Okapia johnstoni. The sequence continues at coordinate 26,780,433 of CM044324.1, forward strand.
CCAGGTCTCCCGCATTGTAGGCAGACGCTTTACTGTCTGAGCCACCAGGGAAGTCCTTTTATAGAATTAAATATTTTATCATATAGAATGTTTTAATTATTGATGGTATAGTCAAATTTATTCATTTTATGTGTTTGTGTTTCTTTCAAAGACTTCCCACTCCAAGATTATTTTAAAAATTCTCTTATATTTGTTTACAATATTTTCAAAGGTTTGTTATTGTGTTTTTATTTTTATTTCTCCTGGAATTTATTGTGACTCATGCATTCCAGTATCAGTTCCTCCTTAATTTGGTGTCCACCCTCACCATTCACCTGATACTGCTTTGGGCAAGGTCTTTAGGGATTTCTGTGTTGCAGGGATAAATGCCCTCCAGCTTAGTGGTTTAAAACAAAAGAAATTGATTTGCTCACAGTTTTGGGGGCCAGAAATCCTAACTCAAGTATCTTACAGTTGAGAAATTGGAGTTAGAAAGGGTCCCACAGCTTCAAGAATAATTCCCTGGTTCCTGCCCTCAAAACTAAATATATACAATAAGATACTTTTTTGTAACAACAAATTACTTTACAAGGACAAAGACCGGAGAAAATATTTGTCATCTAGAGCCATTCAGTGAAGCAGCTAGACTATACCCAGATCAAAAAGACTCTGCGACTGTGGATCCGGCTATGAAGATATCTGAAATGCAATGTCTGTGGATTTGTTGCATTTACATTTATACAAAAGGAGAATTTGAGATCTCAGAGGAAGGGTGATCCATGGGTGTTGTCTCATACAAGGACGATTGCCTTAGACACGTTAGAACCTCCAGTGCTGTGTTTCATTCTGAGTTGTGTCTGTCCCCGAGGCTTTTAAATTTCCCCAGGAGAGGGATTATAACTATTTATGACTCTGCCTATAAAACACTACAGGACTTAACCTTCCAGCAGGCGAATGGCCAGCCACATTTACACTTCGGTCTTCCTGCGGTTGCTTTGAGAGGGTCTGCTTTTCTTCTCTGAGGCTTTGGGATCTGGACAGATGCACGCTCTGGAGATATTTCTTCTTAAGCAGATCACACAAGGATTTATTTATCTCAGTAAACACAGGGATCCCAGAAAGACTGCCAATCACCTCCCAGAGGAATCAGAAAATCTTGAAGGAGAAAGAGAAGCTATCCCAGGCCTCCTCCAATTCCAGTAAATAACACAGAACTGGAGCCTCCTGGAGAGGTATGGAGTTTCCCAGGTGGCACAGTGGTGAGGAATCTGCCTGCTAATGCAGGAGACACAAGAAATGCAGGTTCGATCCCTGTGTTGGGAAGATCCCCTGGAGAAGGAAATGGCAACCCACTCCAGTCTTCTTGCCTGGAGAATCCCTATGGACAGAGGAGCCTAGTGGGCTGCAGTCCATGGGGTCACAAAGAGTCAGACATGATAGAGCACGCATCACCACCCATCACCCGATGCTGTGGATCAGCAGTAGTCTGAGCCAGGGACTTCTGGATCGGTTTTCGCTCCTCCTACAGCGGAGGAGCTGGAGCTGGCGATTAGCTCACCGTATGAATCTGGAGAACAGGACTTCATGGTTTCCCATGGCCCACACCCACACCCAACACTCGCCCTTCCAGGGAAAAAGTGACTCAAGCAGCCTCCGTTGGCATTGGTGGGAGCCGTGCACAGACACCGCCCCACGCTGCCCTTCCAATTGCTTTCTGAGCAGCTGGTGGCCAACAGCTTCATCTGCCTTGCGGATACTTGGTCTTCAGACTTCCGCCACCTCCTGCCTTCCTGCCTGGCTTCCTGCCCCTGATTAGATCTAGGATTTCCACTGCTTCAGGAGTGGATACATCCCAGGCAGTAAGAGTTCAGTAGGCTTGGGGGATTTTCGTTAAAAAAAAAAAAAAATTACACCTGTCTGTACTACAGGAAATCTCCGACAGGCAACAATGTACACCGCAAACTCCAAGAGAAAGGCATGGTGCACGAATTTCCCAAACATATGAGTTTACAACACACGCATTATCTGGGGGTTTCAGAGTGATGGGCAGGACACAATTTGGGGAGCCCTATCCTAGGGAAGATCCCCTGGAGAAGGAAATGGCAACCACTCCAGTATTCTTGCCTGGAAAATTCCCATGGCCAGAGGAGCCTGGCAGACTATAGTCCATGGGGTCGCACTAAGCTGGACACAACCGAAGCGATATAACACAAATGCACATCCTAGACCACATACCCCTCTGTGCTCAGGAGGGTGGAGAAGGAGAGATGAGGGCTTACAGTGGGTCTGAACATGCCCAGAGCCACAGAGCCTTCCGCAGGCCTTGCCCTGGGCATCTACAGCCTCTCAGTGACCCAGCACTGAGTGCACGGTCAATGTCACTCGTTAGATAGGAGATGTCCTGTACAGCCATAATAAGGGCCAAACACTAGACGCACCCAGACAATAACACCACCCCTGATGGATAGTTTCATGATCATCTGCTTACAAAATAAGGCCATTGTACTAAGGAGGAGCCATCTGCCATGACACGTGGTAGTGGTGTGCTCTGCCTGCTGGGCCAAACGCCTGGGCAGTGAGGTCACGGTGGCCTTGGCTGGGGGGTATGGACAGGGTGGGGTTGGGGTGCCCACAGATGCATCACAAATAGTCAGAAGACATTCTGCGCCGTGAAAATCTCAGAAATTCACCCAACAAAGGTCACGTACAGTTGAACAGGAGCTGCTGTTGAGTCCAAGGCTGAAGAAGAAATTCGGCAAAGAAAGGAGTAGCCAGAGCCATCCAGGGCTCTCAGGGGCCAGGAACCTGTTTGCAATGTTAAAGGAATGGGGGCCTTGGCTGAATTTCTGGATTTTGGAAAGAGAATCAATAAACCATGTTCTTGCATGCATTTTTTTTTAATTTTTTAATTAAGCTTTTCAGTTTAGAAAAGTTGCAAAGATAGTCCACAGCCCCACATGCCCACACCCGGTTTACCCAATTGTGAACATTTGTCACAATGAACGAATCGGCCTTGTTACATCATTAATTAATGTCCAGATTTTATTCAAATGTCTTTTGTTTTTACCCAATGTCCTCTTTCTGTCCCAGGATCTCACCCAGGACATTACATCGCACTTAATCCTGTCTCCTTCGTCTCCTCTTGACTGTGATCATTTTTCAGACTCCTTGTCTTTGATCATCTTGACAGTTGGAAGAGTACAGGTCAAGTGTTTTAAGCAACGTTCTTCTATTTGGGTTTGTCGGATGTTTTCCTTGCGGTCAGACGGAGGTTATGGGTTTGGGGAGGAAGACCACAGAGGTCAGATGCCCTTCTCATCACATCAAGGGCAGGTCCTATCAATGTGATTTATGTTGATGTTGACCTTGATTTCCCAGCTGAGGTTGTGTGTATCAGATTTCTCCATCGCAAAGCCACTCTCTCAGGCTCGCCTTTCCACACTGTCCTCTTGGAGGGATTCACTACAAAGTCACAGCCCACACTTGACAGATGGGAGTGATGGTCCTCCTTGAAGGGAGTGTCTACAGAAGTCATTTGGAATTCTTCTGCATGTGAAATATGTCTATTCTCCTCCAATTAGAAAAATGTATTGGAGGAGGGGTAAATTAGGAATTGAGGATTAACTGTACACAATACTATACATGAAATAGATATACAAGGTCCTACTGTATAGCAAAGGGAACTATACTCAAGATTTTATAAACTATAAGGGAAAAGAATCTAAAATATATACATGAATCACTATATTGTACACTTGAAACTAAATCAATTATACTTCAATTTTAAAATATATTCAATAATTATATCAAGGTAGATTCATGAATATTTATATATTTTTTTGTTGTTGTTCAGTCGCCAAGTCAGGTCTGACTCTTACTGACACCATGGACTGCAACACGCCAGGCTTCCCCGCCCCTCACCATCTCTCAGAGCTTGCCCAAGTTCATATCCATTGAATTGGTGATGCCATCCAACCATCTCATCCTCTGTCACCCCCCTCTCCTCCTGCTCTCAATCTTTCCCAGCATCAGGGTCTTTTCCAATGAGTTCCCGTCAGGTGGCCAAAGTATTGGAGCTTCAGCTTCAGCATCAGTCCTTCCAAACAGTATTCAGGGTTGATTTCCTTTAAGATTGACTGGTTTGAATTCCTTGCTTCCCATATATGTACATACACACACACATACATACATATATGTACATTCTTTTTCATATTCTTTTCTATTATGGTTTATCGCTGCTGGTTGGGTAGCTCAAATGGTAAAGAATCTGCCTGCAATGCGTGAGACCCGCGTTCAATCCCTGTGTCAGGAAGATCCCCTGGAGAAGGAAATGGCAACTTATTCCATATTCTTGCCTGGAGAATTCCATGGACAGAAGAGCCTGGTGTGCTACAGTCCATGGGGTCACAAAGAGTCAGACACAACTGACCGACTAACACACACATTATGGTTTATCACAGGATATTGAATATAGTTACCTGTGCTATACAATAGGATCTTGTTGATTATTAAATGATTTTTTTAAATTTGTACATAATAAGGTTAACTCTGTGCTGTGAAGTTTGATAGGTTTTGAAAAATGTATAGCATAATATATCCACCATTACTGAATAGTTTCACCATCTAAAAGATTCCTGTTTCACATAATGCATTCTCCTCTTGTATTTTTGTTTTTTCCTCCCATTTTCAAATAAGCAGGTATATTAGATACCAAATAATGTTATGTGTCACGTAACTTTTAGTTGCTGGACATCAAGAGGTTGTTGCTGGTGTTGTTTAGTCACCAAGTTGTGTCTGATTTGCCACCCCATGGACTGAGCTACCAGAGAAGCCCATCAAGTAGTTATAAGAAATAAAAGGTTGTTTTAGAATAACATTATTATCAAATATGTCTATTTTGTATTAGACCTATGTAACATATTAGTTACAATATTTAGTTCAATAATTTAGAGGCACAAACTTTTTCCTTTAGGTCATGGTGCACTTTCAGAGCACAGAAAGCTAAATTCCAGAAATTTCACTACCGCCAAGAGGTCAGGGCTTGGCCAGGCCCAGGAAACCATCAATACTGTAGCAAAGGCAGAGCCACTATTGAAATATGCATTCAACTTCCCACCATACCCGGTGACATTTCAGAATGTTCATAAATCTGAGGCCTTAAAAACTTAGCAAGGACCTTCTACTTGCCACACAATCAACCCTTGCCTGACCCCATTTTCTCGAAAGTCTAAATTGTATCTATTTACAAATTCACACTTTGTCCACAAAGGTATTACCTTGCCCAGTTTGCGCCAAGATTAGAGCTCAACTCAGAAGAGAATTTCCTCACCCCACGGTTGCAGTCAGTCGCTGTTTTTCATGGCCTACAGCTTTATGATCTCAAGAGCGCATCTCATGGAGGTAAAACTTTATGACTTCCATTAATTCTGTGTCCTCGGTTGTCATGTTCCTCAACTTGCTGTCAAACAACAGAAGTATGTTTTTAGGACATTTCGAAGGCAAGTAGTGTGAGGACTTAGCAGACCAAATTTATAGCAAGACTTCTTGAGAGAGTGAAGCAGGTGGATTCTGCTAAACACACACGCACGCACACAAGCACACAGACGCACATACATACGCCCTCCCTTGTACATAAAAAGGATAGGAGATGTGTTCTTTGGGACTCAGCCACATCCTGAGAACGTCCTTTGTGTGCGTACTATGGAGATGCGTTCTTTAGGACTCAGCCACATCCTGAGAACGTCCTTCATGTTTATTATGATTTCCTGGCTTGCATTGACCCTTTTGGTGTCACCTCAGGCACAAGGAAAAGTGTGACACATTTAGTGGGAAGGAGGGAGGCCAGGAGGAAGGGAGTGAGGAGTAAAGTGATAGGACCGGAGGAAGAAAGGGAAGAGAGAAGGACGGGGGCGCAGAGAAGAAAGAACTGCTGAAGTCACAACAGTGATGCCAAACACGGGCAGGGGAAAAAACTGATGGAGGAAATCAAGAAAATAAATGCTCCTTTCACCAAAGAAGGCAGAACAAGCCTCTCCCCACGTGGCCGCCAATCATCTCTCCCAGAGCGACCTTATTAAGTGATCTGCTGCTAAGTCGCTTCAGTCGTGTCCGACTCTGTGCGACCCCATAGACGGCAGCCCACCAGGCTCTGCCGTCCTTGGGATTCTCCAGGCAAGAACACTGGAATGGGTTGCCATTTCCTTCTCCAATGCATGAAAGTGAAAGTGAAGTCGTTAAGCCGTGTCCGACTCTTCGCGACCCCATGGACTGTACCCTACCAGGCTCCTCCATCCATGGGATTTTCCAGGCAAGAGTACTGGAGTGGGGTGCCATTGCCTTCTCCGTATTAAATGTTCTGCCACTAGCAAATCCTCTCCTGATCATAGATAATAAACGTGCAGCTTCATTATTGCATTATTTGTCACTAACCCTGAACGATATCAATGGCTCTGGGCTCTTTGGTCTTCAAAAGCCATTCCTTCATTAAAAAGTTTATCACTGTTTGGGTATAAAGATGAGTATATTGGTAATATCTATTAACTTCTCATTTGGCCTAAAATTATATTTTTTTTCTTCTGGTTTGGAATGAAATTAAGACATTTTTCTGGGTCCCTGAATGTACTATGGGCCCCGGGTACTGTCCACACTGAGTACGTTGGCTCTGTGTCAATTGGTCATCACTGCTCACGTGTGTTACCATGTGTCCCCGCGTCCTGACTCGCAGGATGCAGGTCGGTGTCATGTGACCAGGGTGTGAGCCTGAGTCGCCGAGTGCCAGTGGTTGAATTCAACTGCTCTACATTCACTAAGTCTTTTCTTAAAAATCGGTGGGAAATATGTGCTTATTTGTACGGTAAGGTTTACAAAAGCAGCGCTTGTGTGACAAAGAGGCACTGAATTTACTCAGGAAAGATGAGTTTTGCCCTGCTCCATCGCATGCATGTCTTCCTCCCATACAACCACTGGAGTGGAGGAAAGAGACCCGAAAAGCAAGGTTTCAGCAGGAGAGGCTTGTCATTCTTTTCTGGGTAAAGATTATGAGGGCATGCGTGCTCAGTAGCTAGTTCAGTTCAGTTCAGTTCAGTTCAGTCGCTCAGTCGTGTCCGACTCTTTGCGACCCCATGAATTGCAGCACGCCAGGCCTCTCTGTCCATCACTAACTCCCGGAGTCCACCCAAACCCATGTCCATCGAGTCGGTGATGCCATCCAACCATCTCATCCTCTGTCTTCCCCTTCTCCTCCCGCCCCCAATCCTACCCAGCATTAGGGTCTTTTCCAATGAGTCAACTCTTTGCATGAGGTGGCCAAAGTATTGGAGTTTCAGCTTTAACATCAGACCTTCCAATGAACACCCAGGATTGATCTCTTTTACGATGGATTGATTGGATCTCCTTGCAGTCCAAGGGACTCTCAAGAGTCTTCTCCAATACCACAGTTCAAAAGCATCAATTCTTCGGCGCTCAGCTTTCTTCACCGTCTAACTCTCACATCCATCCATGACCACTGGAAAAACCATAGCCTTGACTAGACGGACTTTTGTTGGCAAAGTAATGTCTCTGCTTTTAAATATGCTATCTAGGTTGGCCATAACCTTCCTTCCAAGAAGTAAGCGTCTTTTAATTTCATGGCTGCAGCCACCATCAGCAGTGATTCTGGAGCCCCAAAAAATAAAGTCTGACGCTAAGTCATGTTCAATTCTTTGCGACCCCGTAGACTGTAGTCCACCAGGCTCCTCTGTCAATGGGATTTTCCAAGCAAGAATCCTGGATTGGGTTGCCATTTCCTTCTCCATCTGAGCACATAGGCATTAGGAAATGAAAAGAAAGATAAGGAAAGATAAGAAAAAAGAAAAAGCAAATTCCAACGACTCTCCTTTTATTCTTGAGAATTGGATACTGTCCCTCAGGTCTTTCACAATTTTAAGATTTGTTCTCAGGACAGTTTTCAGAATAAAATGAGGCATTTGTTTGTCAGATTGATCTATCGTCAAAATGTAGCATTAACACTTATGGAAATCAGATTCCTAGAGAAGTTCGCAGAGGTACCTTAGATGAGCTATTTTTAAAAGTAACAAACAGCCTTGAAGGTAGCCCTTCCCTGGGCTGTGGGAGTGGATGGGAGCAGGTACAGCAAATTCTCATTAAATTCAGACACACCAGGCAAGTGGAGCAGAACAGTCATTTATTTTGCATTTAAATTGCATTTTTTAGACCATCTCTCCCAGATCTTTGCATGACTCATGTCTTATCTTTGAGGTCTCAGCTCAAGTATTCCACCCTCGAAAGAGAACTCTCCTGACCGCCCCACCCCCGTTCTTTACACCACTTTCATATTTTGTTTTCCTGATAGTACAGGGGGTACCAAAAATTATTTAGATATTTGTGGATTGGTGGTTGGTTCACTTGTGTGTTGCTTACCTTCCACTCCTAGAATTTTAGCTCCATGAGAGGAGACCACCTCTAGGCTTTGTTCACTGCTGAGTTTCCAGTGTCTGGAATGGTGCCTGGCACACACTAGTTGAATAAATGGTTGAATGTATGAATAAATTTGAAGTCTCCCCACTAAGACTGTTGGAAAGAGACATCTGAATATTTCTGGGGAGTAACAAGGAGTTAGAATCAGTGGTCCTGGATGGTCCTCTGACCTCACTAGCTCATTTATAGATAAAGATGATGTGGTAACCTAAAAAGGTAAGAATTGCCCTGGCAGGACCACGCTGAGGTTCTGAGGCCTCAGCTGTTTCCAATTCCTGAGGCAGCCCTCAAACCACAATTTCAAAATAAAGGCACATGAAAATCAGACTAAGTACCAACCCAAGTCATCTTCTCTAAGATAAATAACAGCCTGTCTGCTCTCAGGCAGCTGATATTAATCAAAGCAAGGCCATAGGACCCCAAAAACAAACACGCGTGTCTCTCTCGGAGCTTTTGGTCCAAGCCCGGGATCTCTCGTTTCCTCTCTTGGTTCCCCCATCCCTCACTCAGGGTTAGTAAGAATGAAAAGAGCTACAGCTTGTGAAGACTTCACCATATCCTCGGCATTATGCCGAGTGTTTTATATTCCTCACCTCCAGGAGGAGACACAATTATCCTCAATTTATAGGAGAAGAATTTTATAGAAATTTGCCTGAGGTCATACAGCTAAGAATAAGCATTCTTGAGGATCAGCTTAAAATAATTAAATGACTTTTTTGAATAGAGAATGCATTCATAGTGTTCAAAATTTGAAAAATACATATAAATTTACTAAAAAAAAAACCCTCCCTGCTACTCATAGCTATCCAGGGACCCCCACCCCAACCCACAGACAATGTAAGTTTCTTGAGGATCTTTCTAGAGAGACATGTTGCATGTACAAGTTAATAGAAGGGTGTGTGTGTGTGCACGTGCGTGTTTGTATGTGTGTGTGCATGTGTGTATGTGTGTGTAAACGTGCATACAGATGTTCTTTTGTAAGCTTTTGGCTGTGGAAAATGCAAAAGCAGACCAAATGCTATCATGGAAACCCGTGCTCCCACCACCCTACTTCAAGTAGTATCAACCTGAGAATAATCCTGTTGCAATCACACACCCCTCTCCCCTCCCAGACATCATAGCATTCCATCTGTAAATATTTCTGTGTGTCTATCTAAGGATGAAGAGTTTTAAAACATAACCAAAATACAATAATCACAACCTAAAATCAACAATAATTCCTTAATAATCTAAAACATTCAGGCAGTATTCAAGTTTCCAATGGCTTCATAAATGTCAGCCTTTAGAAAAAACAAAAGTCTGTTTATTTGAATCAGGAGCCAAATAAGATACACATGGTACTATCATTGATGCATCTTTTAAGTCCCTTTTACTTTTTTCATTTTTCATTTTTATTTTATATTGGAGTATAGTTGATGTACAATGTTGTGTTAGTTTCAGGTGTACAACTAAGTGATTCAGTTATACATATATATGTATATGTATATTCTTTTCAAGTTTTTTTTCCTTATAGGTTATTACAGAATATTGAGTTCCCTGTGCTATGCAGTAGGTCCTTGTTTATCTCTTTTATATATAGTACTATGTGAAGAGCCAACTGATTAGAAAAGACCCTGATGCTGGGAAAGATCAAAGGCAGGAGGAGAGGGGGACGACAGAGGATGAGATGGTTGGATGGCATCACTGACTCGATGGAAATGAGTCTGAGCAAGCTCTGGAGTTGGTGAAGGACAGGAAGCCTGCAGTCCAGATGCATCACCCTTGCTGTGTCAGGAGGAGTTGTAGCAAATTGCACACCGGCACTCACAGGCATTTACTCACATTTCACTAGCTAGAGCTCCACGTGAACTCAAGGTGATGGGCAATGCCACTCCAGGTGTGCCTAGCAGGGGAAGGGACCATATGTGAATAGTCCATGAGGGTCATTAGACCACCTAGCTCAACTCAAGTTGAAGAAGCCTTTTTTTTAAAAAAAAAATGTATTTGCATACATTGGGTCTTAGTTGCAGCATGTGGAATCTTCCACCTTCGTTGCAGCATCCAAGATCTTTAGTTGCAGCATATGAACTCTTAGTTATGGCATGTGGGATCTTAGTTCCCTGACCAGGGATTGAACCCCGGCCCTGAGAGCTCAGAGTCTTAGCCACCAAGGAACTCCTAAAGGAGCTTTTCAATCAACCTTAATTCTAGGACTCCTCCAACCACTCACAAGCAAAGTAGTGCAATATAGACATATGACTAGGCCAAGCTGATAGGTTCATGTGGCCAGTTTGAGAATTTGTACAGGACGGATGCTCAAAGAGCAGCACCTAGTCACCCACAAAGCTCTAAGGCTTCCCCTGTCTTACAGCATGAAGAGGCTGTATCCTTCTCACTTTAGGAGCAGAGAGGCATAACTACCCCCCAGCTAGGTCAGCTTTTTGGGGTGTGACATCTGGGACCAATGCTGAAATGAATGCTGGTCACTTTCAGATAAAAATAAACAGTCTGTGCCCTACAGACCTAGAGAAAGGTGCTGCTTAGATGATGGATTCTTTGCAGATTTAGCCAAGGCCGTGAATCTTGGAACTTTCAACATAAACAACCAGGAAACCAAAATAAACCCTTACAGAGCAGGAGAGATAGGGACATTTTCTTCATCATGAATCATGAGCTGATGACTGTTCCTAAAAATGTAAATGCCATTAATTTATGCTCAGTCAGCAACTAGAGGAAAGGAAGATCCCACTACCTGCCTTGTGTGCAAGTAGAGAATATTTGGAGACAAGAGCCTTGTTCAATTTTTCTGCTGGCTAGAATGAAATCTCCAGTCACCTCCAGTGATGGGAGCTTCTTTTGAAAGTATTCATGAGTCGTAAGAGAAACGAGGATCTCATGGCAATCTCAGCCTGGAAACCAGTGGAACCCCCCCAAGATACTGATGGACATGAAACCACACCCAAATGACATCCAAAACATCTCCCCAAGTGGGGTTCTACATAAGAGACCCTCAGGAGAAGGCAGAGGGAGCTCTGAGAGTTAGTGCTGGCACCTTGCTGGGACAGGTAGCCATGGGAATCACCCTCATACCCTGGGACTGGATGTTCACAGGTCATTATGTGCCGAGGCAAAGCAGCTCATCCTTTACCACAGAGCCAAGCCACGCGCTCACTGAAGAGACAGTGGTGGTAAGGAAAGAGAGGCCACATGACAATCTCTCATCTCATTAGCACATGATGGCTTGAAAAAGACAAATCTCAATTTTGAATTGTTTTTTCAGCTGTGTTGGGTCCTCATTGCCGCACACAGGCTTTTTCTAGTTGCAGCGAGTGAGGGCTCCTCTCCAGTTGCAGTGTGTGGGCTTCTCACTGTAGTGGCTTTTCTTGTTGCAGAGCACAGGTTCTAGCGGGAGTGGGCTCAGTAGTTGTGGGACAGTGGTTTAGTTGCTCTGTGGCTTGGAGAGATCTTCCAGGACCAGGGATTGAACCCATGTCCCTTGCATTGGCAGGCGGATTCTTAACCACTGGACCACTAGGGAGGTCCCCAGATCTCAGTTTTGGATGAGTCAGTGCAAGGAGGAAAAAAGCTTTTTAAAAAAGAATACAGCAGATGGTATAATTGTACAATTTATTCCAAATATTTGCTTTTCCTCGCTACGAGGTGCACCCCTTAGAGAGCCCCTTCCCGAGGTCCCGCCTGGAGGGAGGACAGACCTGCTGCTCACAGAGATCAGGGTTCGCCATGTGACTTTCTTTGTCCTATGGAATGTATACAGTTGTCTGAACAGATGTTTTAAGAGCCTGGGCATGCTTCTGCCATTGCTTTGTTCCTTCTGCCACAAGATAAAGATAGGGACCCCTCCTAGCCTGTATCACACAAGAGTGCAGGGTGAAAGTTGATGTGCTGCCAATATGTATATGAGCAAAAAATAAATATCTGATGTTGTAAGGCACTAGGATTTTGGAAGCCATTTATTATTGCAACATAATTTGGTTCAAACTGATGGATGCAGATATTAGGACCAGAACCATAGTGCTGATCTAGCAGAAACCCTGACATATGTAGCGTGTTGCCTGCAATAAGAAAAATGGAGCAAATGAACTTGTGGTTTTAGTTAAGAAGTGGGGAAAACAAAACACGTGTAACATGAGTTTGCTTTTATGGCCTGGTTTGACATGAGACTACAAGAAAGAGATAAGCTCTGAAAAGATTTCCCAGTTTGAAAGTAGAATTGAAAGGCAAGTGTGGGAAATCCAGAGATCCCAAAGCTAAGAGGGTCAGAACAACAGGGGTGAGGATGGGGGGGTAAAGACGATGTTGGGAAAAAGGAATCTGGGTGATGCTGCTTCAGGAGTAATGGATCTCTATGTCTGTGTCTCTCTGTTCCTTCCCTGCAAGTAGGTTCATCTGGACCATTTTTCTAGATTCCATATATATATGTGTTAATATATGGTATTTTTCTCTGATTTACTTCACTCTATATGACAGATTCTAGGTCCATCCAAATAGTCACAGTGAGGGAAGGGGAGGATGGGACAAATTGGGAGAGTAGCACTGACATATGTATACTGAAAGAGTTAGTCGCTCAGTCGTGTTCGACTCTTTGCTACCCCATGGACTGTAGCCCGCCAGGCTCCTCTGTCCATGGGATTCTCCAGGCAAGAATACTGGAGTGGGCTGCCATTTCCTCCTCCAGGGGACCTTCCTGACCCAGGAATTGAACCCGGATCTCCTGCATTGCAAGCAGATTCTTTACCATCTGAGCCACTAGGGAAGCCCACATATATACACTACCATGTGTAAAATAGATAGTTAGTGGGAAGCTGCTGTATAGCGCAGGGAGCTCAGCTTGGTGGTCTGTGATGACTCAGAGGGGTGAGATGGAGGTGGGTTTGGGAGGGAGGTTCAAGAGGGAGGGGGTATATATGTATACATTCAGCTAATTCATTTTGCTGTACAGCAGAAACTAACACAACATTATAAAGTAATGATACCCCAGTAATAAAAAAAAAAAAAAGGAAGTATGAATCTCTAAGTCCTCTTGTTTCCTCCTTACCCCTGGAACTTTTTCTACCTTGCCTCTCTGGAGAGGGTAGAACAGAAGGTCAAGGGACTGGGACATGGCAGTCATGGTTGTGGGTACAGGTAAATTTTGTCTACTGAACGTTTAATGCAGAGATATTCCAGACTTTTTCTACCATTCAATCCCCAGATCACTGGTTGGCCGGACCCTTCCTCTCAAGCCAGGAGATGGAAAGATTCCCCATAGAGAATCTCACCAGCCCGACAGGAAACATCCTCAGAAATTGACTTTAGGGGTTCCCCAGCAAATGCCCCATTTTAGTGTGGAAGTCAATGAGTTCCAATCGTGGACTCAGAGCATTTAATCAGCCTTTTATTCCTCAGCTCAAACTTTGTAGCCAGAATTGATACACAGACACAGACACACACACACACACACACACACACACTTAACATTAGCCACATAAAAGTCTTCTCATCCATGACACAAGAATGAGATGTTTTGAAAAGGGATCATTCAGACATTCAAAGTTCACAAAAGAGCTTTAAGAAATTCAAATCAATTGCAGCAATAACAAATTCAGTGGAAGCTAAATTTGAGGAAATCTCCCAGTTCAGTTCAGTTGAGTTGCTCAGTTGTGTCCAACTCTTTGTGACCCCATAGACTGCAGCACGCCAGCATGCCAGGCTTTCCTGTCCATCACCAACTCCTGGAGCTTGCTCAAACTCATGTGCATCGACTCTGTAATGCCATCCAACCGTCTCATCCTCTGTCTTCCAGAGAGTAGTCAAAAACACAAAAAGGTGAAAATAGTACAGTTAGAGGACCAGGGTGTCCAACGCTAATGTTTAATAGGAGTTCCAGAAATATATTAAAGAGGGAGAAAGTCATCAACAAAATGATCAAGAAGTTCCTGGCTCCAGTGACTTTAGACCCAGAAGCTCTGAGCTGCTGGCCAGACCACATCACTGCGGAGCCCAGAACCTGTTCCACAACCAGGTGCTCCAATGGTGTAAGCCCAGAGCTCCCCATGGATTTGTAATCCAACCTTTCCAGAGGGGTCCCTTTCTCTATGTTCAGGGAATCTCAACCCAGAAACTCCACTGACCTTACCTTCTCCTGGGAACCTAGGGGCAGGATTATTTATTTATTTAACTTTTTTATTCCAATAAAATTTGCATTTTCTACCCAGTCAAAACTGAGCAGTGGGTCCTTTGAGGATATACACACAGGGTGGAAATCTATTTTAAAAAGCAGAGGAATCATTGACACTAGAGGAGCAGGATCAGCTAGGGTGGAGGGAAGGGGCTGCCCTGAAGAAGAGGAGAAGGAGGGTTTCGGAGATGCTGCTTCGATTCTCTTTCTGAGCCTGAGAGAGGAGCTGTCAGGGTTCATTTTATTTCTCTTCTTCTGATTGCCTTTAAATGTTTTATATTCTTTGGTGTATGATTCATTTCACCAAAAAATGTATTCTTTTAATTTAAAAAGGAGTCAAGTAGCAGTGAATGATTTTAACAGCAAAATAAGAATGCAGATGCTCTGTAGTGACACAGAATGGTCACAAAGGTATATCATCAGGTGAACGGAACAGGGGCGGGATGGGAGGCTGTGGAGGTGGTCAGTTCAGTCGCTTAGTAGTGTCCGACTCTTTGTGACCCCATGAATTGCAGCACACCAGGCCTCTCTGTCCATCACCAACTTCCGGAGTCTACTCAAACTCATGTCCATCGAGTCAGTGATGCCATCAAACTGTCTCATCCTCTGTCGTCCCCTTCTCCTCCTGTCCCCAATCCTACCCAGAATCAGGGTCTTTTCCAATGAGTCAACTCTTCACATGAGGTGGCCAAAGTATTGGAGTTTCAGCTTCAACATCAGTCCTTCCAATGAGCACCCAGGACTGATCTCTTTTAGGATGGATTGATTGGATCTCCTTGCAGTCCAAGGGACTCTCAAGAGTCTTCTCCAACACCACAGTTCAAAAGCACTGAGTAGAGAACCCAAAAAAAAGGAGACACCCACCAGCACACCCCTGCTGTGTATCCATCAAGATGTCTTCAGAAGGACGCATTAGGTACAGTTAACACAACGGAACACTGGAGGCCGGGGGACCAGAAACAAAATTATCTTCACATCCTGCCCTTTCATGGTTTTGAATTTTGAGGCGCTTGAAGGTTTTACTTACTCAAAAAATCTTGTTGTTTATAAAAAGAAGTCTGATGGCACAATACCTAATATTTTTGAAGAGATGGACGGTTTATCAGCAAACCTCCGTGGAAAGCGATTTGGAAATATCTCAGCAAGTCGGGGCCAACAATAATGCTTCTAGAAAAACTTTCACATGTATTCAGGAACACACACAGACCAGGAACATTCAGAACAGCCTTGTGTATGATAAGTTAAAAGGAAGAAAGCAGGATAGCAACCAAAAATTTCCCCCAAGAGGAAAATGCCTTTAAATAAATTCCCACTGATCCATACAATAGACAATCATCCAACAGTAGAAATGAATCTACATAGATCAAAACCCCAAACTGAATGTGGAAAGGAGGCCAGTAAGGAAATGATATACACTCTATGATACTGTTCATGTGATGGTCAGACACATGAAAAAATTCTATGTATAACGTGCATGCATGCTAAGTCACCTCAGCTGTGTTCAACTGTTTGTGACCCTATGGACTGTAGGCCACTGGGCTCCTCTGTCCATAGGATTCTCCAGGCAAAAATACTGGAGTGGGTTGCCATGCCCTCCTCCTGGGGGTCTTCTCCACCCAGGCATTGAACCTGTATCTCTTACATCTCCTGCACTGGGAGGTGGGTTCTTTACCACCAGTACCACCTGGGAAGTCCTGTATGTATAATATTTACGTATAAAGTGCATGAGGATGATCCAGGTAAGATTCCAGATAGTTATTGTCTCTGAGAAGAGATGGCAAATGAAGTAAGGGAAAAGCAGAGAGTGGCTTCATAGTGGTGGCTCGTGCTTTCTTTCTGAAGCCAGGGGTGGGCATATGCCCTTCATAATGTTATCCATTCTAATTTCTTTATTCTATGTTACACTTCATTTAAGTAAATAAAATTGCCACCAAAACATCTGGAATAAAGCACCTCGTTCAGCATACCCTAGATTATAATAACAAAAGATGAGGGACTTCCCTTCCCAGGCAGTCCAGTGCTTGAGACTCTGTGCTTCAACTCCAGGGGGTGAGGGTTCGGTCCCTGTTTGGGGAACAAAGATACTGTAGAATGCTGCACAGTGTGGCAAAAAAAACAAACAAATAAAAAATAATAATAGTAAAAGATGAACAGAAAAGCTAAATTTCAACAAGTCTGACCCTGCAAGGATATTTTCACCATGTTGCATCCAATCAGATCCACTTGAACAAAAAAGAAGGTAGGAATAAAAAGTTCCTGGAGTTTTGATATAAGCTTCCCCAGTGGCTCACAGGTAAAGAATCTGCCTGCGAGGCAGAAGATGCAGGAGGCCTCAGGTTTGATCCCTGGATGGGGAAGATCCCCGGGAGGAGGGCATGGCAACCCACTCCAGTATTCTTGCCTGGAGAATCCCATGGACAGAGGAGCTTAGCGGGCTGTAGTCCATGAGGTTGCAAAGAGTCGGACACGACTGACCACGCAAGCACACATTAGATGTTTAGAGCTGTGAGGAATTTTACCGTTTACAGAGTCTAAGCCCCTCATTCTTATAGGAGAAATTGGGGCCCACTTTCCTGAGAGGGAAGTGACCTGCCCAAGGGCATGAGAGAGCGTCCAGGTCCCCCGTCTCCTGGCCCCGGGCCTGGGGCTTTGTCCAGGACCCTGTATTCTTATCAGGGAAGGAGCAGTGACTTCCCACGAAGGGGTGCAGTTCCTGCACCAAAACATTAGCCAGACTCACATTTGGGCACCACCCCCGAGAGGCCCTGCCTGGCAAGCCGTGAGAACAGGATTTCCTAGAGGGAGCAAAGCAAACAGCACAGTGCGTGAGTCAGACGTGAGGGCAGCGACCCTCCCAGGGGGTGGTCTGGGTGAGTGGCCTGCTGGCCCCCACACCGTACACACGCTCTGGAATTGTGGATTGTGGATTGTGTGCACGTGTGTGTGAGAGTGCATGTGTGGTATCTAGCATATAGTAAGTTGGGCTTTCCAGGTGGCATTAGTGGTAAAGAACCTGCCTGCTAATGCAGGAGACATAAGAGACTCAGGTTCAATCCCTGAGTCAGGACGATTCCCTGGAGGAGGAAATGGCAACCCACTCCAGTCTTCTCCAGTATTCTTGCCTGGAGAATCCCATGGACAGAGGAGCCTGGTGGGCCCCAGTCCACTGAGGCGAAAAGAGTCGAACACAACTGAAGTAACTTAGCAAGTGCTCAGTGGTTGGCAATAACACTATTATTATCATCCTTCCAGGAGAAGTCGTAAGTATTCAGGGCCTAAAAACAAGACTACTCTGGTTCAAGAGAGAAAAAGCAGTCCTGGGCCTAGGCTATCCTGCCTCATGTTTCAAGTTGAAGGTGAACGAATGTCTCCCAGCTGACCGAAGCAACCCATGTGGATGTGAGTTCTCTCTCCCCTCAGGAGGCTTCCACCCCAGGGAGGAGAGTGATGACTGTAAAATAAGACTGTTGTCCCTTAACCCCCAGATACGTCCCCTCGAGTGTCTGGGGACCCCCTGGGCCGGTCTCTGCAGCAGCCCTCAGACAACAAGTACGCCGGCCCACGAAGCAGGTCATCCCTGCTCACTCGGCCATGTGGCTGGTTCCTCAGGAACGGCACGTGGAGGCAGAGAAGGATCATGGGAGGGGAGCCACATTAGACCGACTGTGTAAAGAAGCAAATCTGAATGACAAGTGACAAAGGACTTCAGAAGTGGCAGGATCATCAAAGCCTCCAGAGAGAAGAGCAGCCCCCCCTGCCCTTGAGGACATGGGTGGTCTGCACTTCCCAATTCCCATGTTGGGGGAGGGGTCCCCGAAGCACCACGCAGCCCTGGGACACCAGCCGGATGTCCCACAGTTCACCTCATTCCTGAGACTGTCCGCCTGGAGACAGTGTCAGATCCCAAATAGCAAAGGGTCAGTCCCTCAAGGCTGCCCCTGCCCTGAGTTCACACGCCAGTCACAGGTCCGCACTGTGCCCTGGGCTTCTGACCCGATGGCTACAAATGGGAGAGTCCCACGACCCTTTCCTTGGGATCTTAGTTCCCCGACCAGGGATTGAGCTCTTGGCCCCTGCGTTCGAATCACGGAGTCTTAACCACTAGGACTGCCAGGGAAGTCCCTGATACTGTCCTTGGGTTGGATTAATTTACCAGAACAGCTCACAGACCTCATATAAGCATCATATTGACTAGATCTCCACTTGATTATAAAAGGATGCAACCAGGAAGGCCAGATGGAAGAGATGAGGAGGGCAGGGTGTCAGGGCAGGCCCAGGGCTTCCAGGCCCTCCCCTGCTGTACCACCCTCCCCAAACCTCCACCCTCCACCACCAGGAAGCTCTCCAAACCCTGTCCTTCTGGGGTTTCATGGAGGCTTCATTACAGAGACACGACTGATTACATCTTTGACCTTTGGTGATTGAACTCATTGTCCAGTCTCTCTCCTCTCCCCAGAGGTTGGGGTGGGATCGAAGGTTCCAGCCCACTAATCACATGGCTGGTTCCTGGGCCACCAGTGCCCATCCCTGGGTGTGGTCCCCAAGTCATCTCAGTAGCATCACAAAAGATACCATTATGCCTCTCATCACTTGGGAAAGGCCATGGGTTTAAGCTCTGTGCCGTGAATGGGGACAGACACCTGCACGGATTTCTTATTCTGAATCACAACATCACACCCCCTTCCGGGTCTGTCTTCCTCATCTACAGTCCCTTTTGCTCTCTCATCCTGAATGGCTTCGTGGCAAGTTTTCTAGGAAGCTTGCTGTTGTCTGGTATCTAGCCTTTCAGTTTCCTCAAGCACCCCCTCAAGGATGAAGTTTCTGCCCTCAGGTTGCATTTCCTGAATTGGAGTGGGGGTGGGGTATTGAACTGGATTCATAACCTTATCTTTTTTTTTTTTTGAAGTATAGTTGATTTACAATGTTGTATTACTAGCTTGCATGGTATCACTTTTTTGTGGAATCTAAAATACAGTAGGTAGCCTGGTCTTAACAGGACAGAGATACTTTCCAACATGGCCTGAAAAGTGAAAAGGTCAGTGTTTGACATGAAGGAAGGCCCTGCATGTGCCCATCCTCTGCTGCTCTGCTCACCCTCGGGGAGGAAACCGAGCACAGGGGTGGGGGGTGGCTGCAGGGACCAGTGCTCGCTCAGCCCTGCTGCCTGGCATCCTGGAGTCATCTTCAATTGCCCTATTTCCCATGAGCCCCTATCGCCACCCACCTCTCTAGTAGCCTGGCTGCCTCACCATCTACCATGTCACTGCACTTTTGTGTTTTGTGATTGTGGTTGGTTGCCTTCCTTGTTTCCAGCCCCCCTCCTTCTCTGCCCCCATTTCTCACTGGTGGCTTGCATCCCCTGTCTCCCACTTTCCTCCAGGCACCCTCATGCATCAGAGCCCTTGAGATGTTGGAGCTGTGCTCTCCACTCTCAGTGGGGAGGGCATCTCCCCCCTCCCCTCCATGTAATGAGTCCACCCAGGAGGCCAAGCTGTGCAGTACCTGTGAAACATGGGACCCACGGTCCGTGTACCCACAGCCCATGTTCCTGGGAGATTCGGCTGTGACCCCACAGGAACTGGATTCCAGTGAAACATGGGACCCATGGTCCATGTACCCACAGCCCCTGCTGCTGGGAGACTCGGCTGTGACCCCACAAGCACTGGACCCCAGCAAACTGACTGCAGACAGCAAGCTGAGCTTGCACCCTTCTCGCTCAGCCTCTTGCCTTCCCTTTGCCTTTTTTGCTGAGTCCAGGTTCTCATGCAGGCTCCTTTGGTTCTCAGGATGAGTTTTCCCCTGGGAGATACCTCAATCACTCTTACAAAATAAATTTTAGGGACTTTCCTTGGCGGTCCAGCGTAAGACTGTGCTTCCACTACAGGGCCCACGGGTTTAATCCCTGATTAGGGAAATAAGATCCCAATGCTGCACAACCCTCCCCGCCACCCCTCAAAAAAAGAAGTTTTGGAAGACCTGCCTTACCTGGTCATTCCTGGACAGATCTAACCCTCCTACACATGAGCTCAAGCCAGGCCCACCCCCTCCCTCCCCAGCACAGGTGAATGGTCTCGGTCTCCCAGCCCAGATTGGGGGGGTGGGGGGAGGGGACGTGGGGAGGGGGAGGAGGTTCTCTCATCCACAGACAGCTGTGCTGAGGTTTGGGGTCAGGACTGAAGTCAGGCATATGCCCCCACTGCCAGGTGGACTGAGCCTCGGCCACCCAGGGCCAGAGCGCCCTTCATATCTGCAGCCACAGTGGCTTCTGAGCATCAGGTCACCACGGAGCCTCCTGCAGGAGCAGAGAAGAGATGGGGGCCACCGTGGGGGCCTCTGGACAACACAGACTGTCCTGAAGGCCTGGGGCTCTGGGCAGGGCTCTGCTGGTGACAATTTTATGTTGAGCAGCGTGGGAGGCAGCCAGCCCTCCCTTTGCCTTTTTTGGAGACAGAAATAAGGGCTGTTGCTTTGGGGAAAGATAAAGCGGAGAATATGCTTCTCATTACACAGGCACGGAGACAGATGAGGAGGGTCAGGCCCGGGTCTCCGCGGCTGCGGCTTCAGCACCAATTTCCTGCGGCAGGGCGGCTCCCTGAACCACGCACATTCCCGGGAATCTGACACTGTGGACTCAGGGCCTGGGAATGAGGGGCCCGCGGAGGCTGGAGTTTATCTCCATAGCTTGCTTCTTTCCTTCTCTCTTAATCTCTACCCACCCTTGCGGCCCCTGCGCCCCTGTTTCTGTTTTCCTGCGACCCAGCCATCCAGACAGGCCAGTCCCTACCCCGCTTCACGTGCTATCTCCAGAGTCCTGCGGCAGGACCCGCCAGCCCCCACCTCATCCATCTCTCCCATCCATGCCACGGCTGCCTGGCGGGCGGATGAGAATCAGAAGCCTCCTGGCCCGGCCTCACCCCTTGGGCATCGTGGGGACTTGGTGACCATCTGCTTTCAATGAAGTGTGGGTTTCAGCACGATTATGGAAACAGAAACAGAAAAACCATCAGGGGTCCCTCCTGCAAAAAACATCATCATCCACCAAAAGAAGCTCTTAGCAACTTCCGGGTGGCAAGCACATCCCCGTTAATGAGGAGGAATTCAGACAGGGATCCTGGCGGGGCCGCCCCCGAAGGGAGAGGCAGAAGTGGAATGTTTTCACTCACTAGGCAGTCGGGGGTGGGGAGGGCCTTCGCCAGGCACACAGAACAGACGCACAGCCAGGGCTGAGCAACCTGACACCAGGCCCTCAGCTCGCCTGGCTTCTCTCCGAGGCAAGAATGTGGGCTGGCAGGGCCTGCCTTGCTGGGGAGATGAGCCGAGTGGCCGGACCCGCACTCAATCCAGGGCAAGCTCTAGGGGGAGGGCAGATGCTATCTGCCCCCAGGGGCCCTGGACAGGGGCCTGGCCTGCCTTCGGAGATGCCAGTTCGCCACGGAAGTGGGTCAGAGGGGGTCCTCGGCAGGGCCTTGCAGGACGAATTCACCTTCCTTCCTCCGGCCCACGTGCTGAGGAGCTGTGGTGTGTCAGGCATCAGCCGCGACTAGCCTGTCATTGAGCGAGCAAGGACAGTGCCTGTGCGTGCTAGGCACCCAGGAAGCATCCATGGGGCAAGAAGCGAAGCTGAAAGGCGTAAAGCTGTGATGGATGGGTCTGGACAATGTCTTCTGTCTTTTCTTGAATGTGAGAAGAGCCAGCTTGGCCTTTTCCAGCGAGCAGCACGGAGTCACATCCTGCCTGAGATGCTGCATGTGTGCGGGTGTGAATGCGGGTATCAAACTCGGCCATCCCTCCCAGCTCCAAGATGCCTGGAATTCCACGCATACAGACCTCCTTCCTTCTTCCTAAGATACCTTTATCTCAATCGAACTTTGAGCTTTATCAGTAATTGGCATCTCAGGGGAAATTAGTTCCAGAGAAGGTTTTAAGGAGGGAAAAGTGAAGAAAATGAGCACTAACTACGCCCGTGGGGCAGAGCAAGGAGGAAGGCCCACTGTTGCTCCAGGAGGGATGTGCCGGGCTGGGGCGGTGAGTCTGACCCTCTAGCCCTCAGGGAGGGATGCTCCAGGGACTGGCGTCCATGGCAGCTCTTCTCAGGAGGGAGTCTCTGCTGAGAGGGGCTGGTTTTCCAGAGCTGGATTCCTGATGGTGGGGCCCAGCTTTGACCCCCATCGCCTTCTTCAAGATCCCCTACTTCTCATAGGTCCACATCCCCACTGTCATTTTTACCTGTTGGTGAAAGGAAGCATTGAAAGGGCTTACCAGGTGGCCTTAGTAGTAATGAACTCACCTGCTAATGCAGGAGACATACGAGACGTGGGTTTGATCTCTGGGTTGGGGAGATCCCCTGGAGGAGGAAATGGCAACCCATCCCAGGATTCTTGCCTGGGAAATCCACGGACAGAGGAGCCTGGTGGGCTACACTCCTGGGGTGGCAAAGAGTCTGACACAACAGGGTGAATGAGCACGCAAAAAGAAGTAAGTAATAGCACAGCTGTCAGTGTGAGAGCAGGGACTCCTCAGAGCCCAGCCCTGACCTCAGTTTCCTAAGCTCCCCTGCTGGATGCACAGCTCATGCACATGCTTATGCGTGCACACACGTCCAGCCACCACCACTTCCCAACACCCAGCCTGAGCTATTCACAACAGCCAAGGCAAGGAAGCAACCTAAGTGTCCATCAATAGAGGAGTAGGTAAAGAAGATGTATGTATGCTGCATTCCATATATATGATGGAATGAAAAAGAATGAAATAATGCCATTTGCAACAACGTGGATGGACCTAGAGATTTCCATACTAAGTGAAGTAAGTCAGATAGAGAAAGACAAATACCATGTGATATTACTTATATGTGGAAATTTAAAAAATTAACACAAATGAACTTATTTACAAAACAAAAACATACACTCACAGACGTAGAAAACAAACTTATGGTTACCAAAAGGACAGAGAGAAGGGAGGGCTATACTGGGGGGATTTTGCATGAACATATACACACTACTATATATAAAATAATTAACAAGGACCCACTGTATAGCATGGGCTTCCCTGGTAGCTTAGCTGGTAAAGAATCTGCCTGCAGTGCAGGAGACTCTGGTTTGATTCCTGGGTTGGGAAGATCTGCTGGAGAAGGGAGAGGCTACCCACTCCAGTATCTTGGCCTGGAGAATTCCATGGATCGTATAGCCCATGGGGTCGCACAGAGTCGGACATGACCGACCGACTTTCACTGCACTCACTGTATAGCACAGGAAGATATCCTGAATATCTAAATGGAAAAGAATCTGAAAAAGGATCTAAATCACTGAATCATTTTACTGTACACCTGAAACCAACACAACATTGTTAATCAACTATACTTCAATTTTCAAAAATTAAAATCAAATTAAAATTAAAATAAAAAACCCCAGAGTATGGCTTCCTGGGGACAAGTAGCCATATACAGCCCTGAAATAACAGTAACTTTGTCTATGAGACTATGTGGCTTACAGGATAGACGGTAACCTCAGAAACTTCAAGGTCAGCTTACGGCAGGCAACACCTTGGTGTGTATGTACACATTAGTTTGGCATTTACGAAACATTACAGCTCTCCTTAATTTTTCCTGCTGAGGGAAGACAGACTTTATTTATGAGTGACAGACTTTATTTTCTTGGGCTCCAAAATCACTGCAGATGATGACTGCAGCCATGAAATTAAAAGATGCTTGCTCCTTGGAAGAAAAGCTATGGCCAACCCAGACAGCATATTAAGACGCAGAGACATTACTTTACCGACAAAGGTCTGTCTAGTCAAAGCTATGGTTTTTCCAGTAGTCATGTATGGATGTGAGAGTTGGACTATAAAGAAAGCTGAGCGCCAAAGAATTGATGCTTTTGAACTGTGGTGTTGGAGAAGACTCTTGAGAGTCCTTTGGACTGCAAGGAGATCCAACCAGTCCATCCTAAAGGAAATCTGTCCTGAATATTCATTGGAAGGACTGATGCTGAAGCTAAACTCCAATGCTCCGGCCATTTGATGCGAAGAACTGACTCATTAGAAAAGACCCTGATGCTGGGAAAGATTGAAGGCAGGAGGAGAAGGCGATGACAGAGGATGAGATGGTTGGATGGCATCACCAACACAATGGACATAAGTTTGAGCAAGCTCCGGGAGTGGTGATGGACAGGGGAGCTTGGCGTGCTGCAGTCCGTGGGGTCGCAAAGAGTCAGACATGACTGAGTGACTGAACTGAACGAGCTGAGAGAAGACACTGATGGTTATAAAAGAGTGTCTTTCCTCCCCCACACCCCTGCCTCCCCCATCAGCACTGAAGAGGGACAGGGACGTCTTGTCCTCCCAGTGGGTAGGCTGTTTATTTACTCTGCTCTCTGATGGCCCGTTGACAGCATCCGAGTGTGATCTTAAGCAAACTGGAGCAGGGTGGCTGCAGGGGCTGGATATGTCCCACCAGGTCTTTGCTGAGCTCAGAGCCACTATGCCGATGCTGTAGTCAGCAGAGGTGAGGGTGGTGGGTGTATGTGTGTGTGGGGGGTAGGTTATAAGGAATCCTCTGTTGTCACACGCAGATCCAACCCAACAAAGACAAGTGATGCTGCAAATAGAAGCATGGGCTCCAATAGGTCACAATCATCAAGATCCACCGTGTTAGTTACACCAAGTTAGTTAAGTAGTCCCTCATCACACCTTGGTCAGCTTTCGGTCTCTACTACTGACTACTGGCTTTGGAATTTTCTGTTATTTTGTGGTCTACACACTAGAAGGTTATAAGCAGGGAGGATGCGGTCTCATTTTTTTTTTAAGTAGATCTTTTTAAAAATTTTTATTTATTTACTTATTTATTTTACTTTTGGCTGCATTGGGTCTTTGTTGCTGTGTGGGCTTTTCTCTAGAGTGGCGAGCGGGGGCCACAGTTGTGGTGCTGGCTTCTCATTGCAGTGGCTTCTCTTGTTGCGGAGCACGGGCTCTAGGGTATGTAGGCTTCAGCAGTTGCAGCGCACTGGCTTAGTTGCCCCAGGGCTTGTGGGGATCTTCCCACAGTAGGAATTGAACTCATGTCTCCTGCATTGGCAGGCGCATTCTTAACCACTGGACCACCAAGGAAATCTGATTCTTCCTCATTTTTAGACATTCACATCCAGTGCATTGAAAGTGCCGGCCACTCATTGAAGCCATCTGGATATGATAGTTTGGGTGGGAGGACAGATTGTGTGATGTGTCCCCAGCTATTTGGGGAATTTTAAGAATTTAAAAGACTAAACCTCTTCACAAAAGTTCCTTCCCATCTTTGCAGGTACACTTAACTAGTTCAATCTCTGGACACGGTCTAGTAACTCTGTCAACTGGAAAGAGCTAACCAGTCCAGATGGAGCTCATTGAGCCAAATACTATGAATCTGATGGGTAGCTAACATGGTTGAAACTAACAGGGCAGAATTGGTTTACAGGCAGAACTTGGAGATGTCACGGCTTTGGTTCCAGACCACCACAATAAAGCAAATGTCTCAATAAAGCAAGTCACACAGAATTTTTTGGTTTCCCAAGCGCACATAAAAGTTCTCTTTCTGCCACACTGTAGTCTATAAAGTGTGCAATGGCATTATGCTCCCCAAAATTGTACTTGCCGTAATGAAAAAAACATTTTATTCTAAAAAATAAAAAGTGATAACCATCAGCTGAGTCTTGAGCAAGTTGTCATCTTTTTGCCGGAGGAGGGTTTTGCCTCAATGTTGAAGACTGCTGACTACTGGGGTGAGGGGTGGTTGCTGAACGTTGGGGCAGCCGAGGCAATTTCTTAAAATTAGACAACAGTGAATTTTGCCTCATCCTTTGACTCTTCCTTTCACTTGAGCACTTAGAGGTCATTGGAGGGTTATTGATATTAGTTGGCCTAATTTCAGTATTATTGCACCTCACGGAAGAGGGAGGCCCAGAGAGAGGGAGAGAGATGGGGGAGCGGTCAAAACACACACAACAGTTATGGATTATTTTCACTATCTTATGTGGGCACAGTTCATGGCACCTCAGAACAACTACAACAGTAACCACAATCAGTAATCAAAGCTCGCCATAGCAAGCATAATAACAAGGAAAAGTTTGAAATACGGCGAGAGCCACCAAAAGGTGACAAAATGCGGGGAAAATGGTGCCTGCCCATAGACTTGTTCAACACACGGTTGTCACCAACCTCCAGTTTGTTAAAAACACGGTATCTGTGACACGCAGTAGAGCAAACTGCAATACAACAAGGAAAGGCCGTGTTTTGTTCAATGCTCTGTCCGACCTCTGCTTAGCGACCACAAGCCAGGACTCCCAGGGAAGCGAGGAGACCTCTGTATGACAACGCAAGCAGGTAACAGCAGATAGGGACTGCCCTGCCCCAGAGCCTTGCACATGTTAACTCGCTCAGTCCCCGGAGCAGCTCCCTGACGTCAGCTGTTATTGGCCCGGTGGGCGGATAAAGAAATGGAAACACAGGGGGTTGGCTTTCCCAAAGTCATCAGTGGTTAACTGGGCCTCGTACAGACCAGGTCCCTGGCTCATCTCCTACGTCGGGAATCGCCAGACACAGATTACTAGTGAACTCTGGACAGCTAGCACAGTGCATCTGCTGTGGCTGGGTTTGTGCTGCCCCCATGAGGGGAGGACTCACTCTCCAGCTGGGCCAGGGAGAAATTCAGGCACCCGGGAAGGGGAGGATGGGGGCGGAATGGGAGCCCAGGCCTCCACTCTAGCCCACTCCTCCCAGCCAGGGCCTTGGGGAACTAGGTGGAGGTGCAGAGCCAGCCTCGCCTGTGGACTGCAGGGCATGGAACTGGGTGCAGGGCCCAGGCTCAGAGTCCAGGGACTAAAGCGAAACAAAAGCCAGGCTGCTGTCCAGCTAGGCTGTCCGTCCAAGGATTAGATGGATCAGAGGGATGCAGGTGTGAGTCTGCAGGATGGACAACATGACCCTAGCATGGAGGTGGAAAGCGGGAGAGGTAGGGACAGACACCAGATCAAGCCCAGGGCCGACCAGCTGCTTTGCATGGAAACTCTCAGGCCGGCGTAGCTTTGGGGGCTGGGGTGGGGGTGGGGGTGGGGGAGGTTCTCCTTCCGTCTCTGGCTCGGCCCAGCCCAGTACTGAAGATAGGATGCTGTTCAGTTACTGATTAAGTTCCTGGAGGACTTGACCAGGAGTCACGGCTCACCCCACCAGCACCGCGCTGGATCCAGAGAAGCAAGACAAGAGAGCGGGGAGGGGAAAGGCTCTGGAGTCAGTGACACCTGGGCTCAGAGCCCTGTGACCTCGGGTGAGGTAATAAACTCCCTCCAAGCCTCTGTCTTCTCACTGTAAAATGGGAATAATAATAAAACATGCACCTCCCCCCGCCCTCGGTTAGTGGGATAGTTAAATGAGACGATAATACAGGGCTGGCACAGAGACTGACAAGTCATTAATACATGCTACACGGTCCCTATCTTTGCTGAGACTGGTAGTGTTAGGAAGAATCAAAGTTACTGACTGAGGCCCCATTCTCTCCCCTGTCTTCTAACTAACTGGGTATCTGTCCTTCCTCTGCCTCAAAGAATCCTGAGCATTTACTACAGACTTAAGGGCTTCCCTTGTGGTTCAGCTGGTAAAGAATCTGCCTGCAATGCAGGAGACCTGGGTTCGATCCCTGGGTTGGGAAGATCCCCTAGAGAAGGGAAAGGCTAGCCACTCCAGTATTCTGGCCTGGAGAATCCCATGGGCTGTATAGTCCATATGGTTGCAAACGGTCAGACACGACTGAGTGACTTTGACTCACTCACTTAAGGGATGGTGGGGTGGAGGCATGAGAGTGGAGGAAGGGCTGGGGTGGGGGTGGGGCCTTGACCCAAATAGTCATCATAAGGCTTAGACATCTTTGGTTTCAAGACCATTTTCTCAGAAGAGTGCTTCTGGCCCTTTGCTCAACCCGGGGATGCTGTCGAGGTCCCGGGAGAGTCAGGTTCCATGAGGCAGGTCCTGCCAGTCCACAGTTGCATCTCTCTTGGTCCTTCTGGCCTCGCCTGGGTCTTTACAGCTGCCTTGGCTGTAAATGCCTCATTAGTTACTGCATCAGCCATTGGTTTTCCAGCCTCTTTGCAAAATGCTACTTAAGCTTCCATCATCTTTCAAACCACTAGGTCACAATCTGTGTTTACAGGTTGAGACAAAGCTGTCTTCCTCTTCCATCAATGTCCCACCTCCAACTTTAGGACAGGAAGGGGGTCCCACCCTCACCCATGAAGACCTTGAAACCCAGGTGGGAAAACCGCCTCACCCCACCTCCTCCTAGGATGGCCTTCCACCCATTGAGGAACATCTGGGATGCCCGGGAGAGCTGGCCGCTGGGTCCATGGCTCACATCGCCCCTGCCTGGCCAGGCCTGACAAACTTCAGGATACAGCAGTTAACAAAGGAAAATACGGAGGGAGCCGGATTTTCCCAGCTGCCTGAGAGGGGAAAGGAAGCCAGGCTCAGTGACTCACACAATGGCATCAAAACAATTCAAGGAACTGTCTGAGGAAGTGACCAGAATAGCCCGGTGATCGCTGCGAGCTGGTGGGACGGGGAAGATGGAAGCCAGGCTCTCCGCAGCGGGACGTGAAAACAAGAGGAGGAGATTTCCCCATGGCAGGGCAACTGCCCTTTAGAAACATGTGCTGAAATGTTGCTCTGTTGACTCCCAGGCCCAGGAGGGGGAGATCCGTGGAGAGGCAGAGGGGGAGGTTATGATGCTGGTGTCTCCAACTCAGGGTGCTGTGGGTAGTGGGTGCCACAGGCCACCTTGGGACCAGTCACCAAGGAAACGGGGGCCTCTCCCCACTCCCAGAGCTGATATTTTTTATTGAGGACCTCACACTGCTGGGTGGAGAGCAGGGAGGGGACCCAGCAGGGCAGCTGAGCTGACTCCAGGGGATCTCCTGCAGTGAAAGAAGGGTCCTGGGCTCAGGTCTTGTTTGCAGAGAAACTTGAATATAGGTGCCAAGTCCTGACGCCATCTTCCCCTCCCTCTGCTCTCAGAGTCCACACAGAACACCTCTCTCAAGGGTGAAAGAGGTTCAGAGTTTTCAAGACCCAGCTAACTAAACACGGAACCCAGGAGAGGGCAAACAGCCGTCCGCTCTCACACTCAGGATCCATGGCTTCAAAGGGCTCTGTCGTGGTTACAAAAAGAACACGAGAGCTCTCTGTGTTTGTTTTAAAGTGAGGCCTTTAATAAACAGTATTCTAAAAAAAAAAAAAAAAAAAAACCCAAAAAACACACAGGGGAAACAAGTTTCTTTCTCCCTTTCATGTATCAGTCAAAGCATCACACTTCCCTTGGCTTTGGCTTAAATGAGTTTGGTTTCTTTGCAGAAGTTCACCGTTTATGAAATACATTCACTTTATGGACTTTGATCTCCCCACTGGCACAGCTTTAGGTGGGTTCAAAATTCTACAGACTTAAACACAACCACATGGGGCTGGGGCAGGGAGGTAGTGGGAGCTCACGTCGGCTAGGGTTGGGGAGGGCAGAGAGGCGGGGGTGGGGGTGGAGGGAGTGGGCTCGTCCAGGGACCTCAGCCATACCTTCTCCTCCCCTCTGCTGCCCAGGGTGAGCTGGCCCAGAAGAGAGGAGGTGAGCAAACTGGGGCCCTGGGGCCACACCATGCTCCGAGGGCGTGAGGGGAATGCCAGCTGAACTGGTTGCATCAGCGTTCCTCCTTCTAACCCTGCTGGACCTGGGGCACTTTGATGAAAACGCAAATCATGGAAGTTAAAAAAAAAAGTAAAAGTCACACCTCTTAATTCTAAGAAGTCAACAGTACAGGTATTTTAAATCTGTATGTGTGTACAGATAGGTAGGTATGTAGGTAGGTAGATGATAGAGATGATAGAGAGACAGAAAGAATAGGTAAATACATGCATACCTACATACGTAGGATGGATGGAGGGTTGGTTAGGTGGTTGAATGGACAGAATGGATAGATAGATATAGATGATAGACAAATATAATAGATGTTAGGGAGAGTGAGGGAGATATAAATTCATAGCTCACTCTGCTCCCATTATTCCTGAAAGAAATTTTTCTTTCCTACATCATTTTCAGCAGTTGCTGGGGTTGCCTCCCTGACAGTCACCCACCCCCTCTTTCACACTGATGGAACTCTGGTTAATTCCAGCACCTACCTCTTCTCTGTAGGACGCAGGATGAAACTTGATTGCTCTGAGCCAAGGTCATCCTGATGACTGGGTAGGTGTTTGGTAGGAGAGCAATTCTGGTCCGTAAGATATGTTGGATGGTGAGATTGGACACTACTGGGAAAGGCTTTTCTTCCTGAAATAAAGGGACATACGAAAAGAATACTCTCTTTTCTGACTCCAGGATGTCTGAATCTGATGCAGGGTAGTTAACTAAGGACAGCAGAGCCACAAGATGGAGACAAGCTAAGTCTCTGATGACTTGGTGAGACTGCTGAATTAAGCAACTGTTGTTGTTGTTGTTCAGTCGCTAAGTAGTGTCCAACTGTCTGTGACCCTATGGACTGCAGCATGCCAGGCTTCCCTGTCCTTCACTATCTCCCTGAGTTTGCTTAAACTGATGTCCATTGAGTCAGTGATGACATCCAACCATCTCATTTTCTGTCGCCCTCTTCTCCTCTTGCCCTCAATCTTTCCCAGCATCAGAGTCTTTTCCAAAGAGCTGGCTCTTCACATCAGATGGCCAAAGAATTGGAGCTTCAGCTCCAGCGTCAGTCCTTCCAATGATCAGCTGTTAAACTGACCTAATTCTGGACTTCTTGTTATGGAAGAAATAAATTCCTTTATTATTTTAGTAACTTTTGGGTAATGGTAAGATAAAATATAACTCACATTACTATTAAAAATGTACCATTCAATGGTTTTTAGTATATTCACAGTATTTTTGTCTGGAGAATCCCTCGGACAGGGGAGCCTGGCCAGATACAGTCCATAAGGTCACAAAGAGTCGAACACGACTGAAACGACTTAGTAAGCATGCACACACACACAGAGTTGTACAACCGTCACCACAAATTATTGTTAGAACATTTTCAACCCCTCCCAAAGAAATCCCATGTACATTTTGGTTATTGCTTCCCAATCCTCCCATTTCCCCACTTCAAATGTAAACATCAACTATTTTCTGTCTCTATAGAATTGTCTATTGTGGACATTTCATATTAATGGAATCATACAATAAAATGGTCTTTTGTGATTGTCTTCATTCACTTAGCATGTTTCCAAGGTTCATTTATATTGCAGCATATCTCATACAAACATATATCTTGTTCCTTTTTTATAGCTGAATAATATTCCATTGTGTAAATGTACCACCTTTTGTTTATCCGTTTATCACTTGAAGGATATCTGGGTCATTTCCACCTTTTGACTATTATGAATAATCCCATTATGAATGTTCATGTACAAACTTTTATATGGTCATAGTTCTCTCATTTCTCTTGCATCTACACCTAGGTGTGGAATTGCTGAGTTACTTAAGTAATTTTGAGTTGGATTACCTATTACTTGCAGCAGAATCATCCTACTTGATACATGTTAACGTAAATAACACAAAGAGAAAGTTCTTGGCTTCTGCACACACTCGGGCTGCCAGTCGATGGCTATTCTCTCTTCTTGATGTTACCAGGAAGAGAAAATCAGGTCCGAGGGTGCTGGAGTATTTTTCATATGATCATCTTTCTGGAACATCATTTGTTTTGTCTGGTTTTTGCAGTACTTGAAAAAAAAGCTGAACAATGTTCAGCTGGTGTCTCTTTTATTAAAGCATATCATCATCTCCAGAGGCTCCAGAGTTTCAGAGAACTACTATGGAACATGTTCAGTGTCTTGACTAGGGTGAAACAGTGCAACCCTTCATGGTAATTGGCCGGGTTGGCTTCTAGTCACTTTGTTGGGTTCCTTTGAACATGAAAAGCTTTGGTGACTTCAAGGGTGTTTTTAAAAGTACCAACAATTCCAAAATCATTGCACCTTTCTTCATAAGCTTTCCATGAGTTATCAGTTAGGTTTAGAAGAAATTGGCAGGAAAAGGGCATAGATTTGGAAGGGAGGGGATGTGAGATTCTGGACTCCCAGGATGAGGGGATAGAGACCAAAGGAGCAAGAAAAGGGGCAAAAGCAAGCTCTGTTATTTTGAAATTTGGATGAAGGCCACCTCTGACCCCAGGAATCATTCACAAACATCATCTTGCCTGCCATCCTCTTTAGGTAAATTAGGTTGTGTTAGATAAATAATGCTAGATAGATGGATAGATGAATTGATGAGTGGATGGATGGATAGATAGACATGTAGATCAGGCATTTCTTTTATAATAAGGTAGAGCATAACGATACTAAATCTAGTTAGGAAAACAGAAATCATACCAAATACTCCAAACAGAGAAGTTTTAATTAGCACAGGAAATTGGCGACATCAGTGTTAGGAAAGCTGAAAGATCAAAATGAGGTGCTAGAGGAACCCAGAAACTAATAACTGCAGAAGCCACCTAGGGAAATGAAATGGAAGAGGTGGTGTCACCAGCTATGAACTGGGATGAGGGGGCCTCATGGGACTGTTGCTCACATCTCTGGAGGAAAGTCCTATTCCACTGGTCTCCAGACACGTGGACAAGGGCTCCTGTCTCTCCTGCCTTCCTCTTCTACTTTCCAAATCCCCTCTAGTGCTGACCACTAACAGACCTCGTAGGAAGCTGGCAAGCAAGGCTAGGAAATGTAGTTTTCAGCATCTCAGCCCCCAAATCACAGAGCAGATAGAGAAGCATTGTCTCAGAGCTGACGGACAATTGATCAGTCAACACCTGTTTGGCCAGCAACAGCCAAACGCAACTGTATACCTTACTGGAGGTTTCCTACAACAGTGAGGATTCACTTCTGCTCTACCAGATGCATCAGTCTGTCTTACAAATGAAGACCCTCTCCCTACTGAAGGTGAAACATCAGGTCCCATCTGTTCCCTCCCCATCTCAGATTGTCATGAATTCCTCTTTGGGTTCGGTTGCAATCCCACCTGAATCTCTGTAACCTGGAGTCAGACATGATAGAGTTTATCCACTGACAACAAGGCTGGTATGAAATGATGTGATGACAAGTGAAGAGGACAAAGCATTGCTGCTCCACCTTCCTTGCTATATGAAACACAGGCCACTGCTGATTTCTGCAACCCTTTTCTTCCCTTTCCCCGCAGGCAGCCATTCTCTCTGTCAGTCCAAGTTCTATACTTTGTTTCTCCTACTTTCATTCCTAAGGGATGGAATCTTCTGTAGCCTTACTGTTCTTAGATTACTAGAATTTTCCATCAACTCTTATAGGACTTCATGGAACCAACTCTTGTTATGGGACCTCGTGCCTCTAGAGAATCCTCCACCCACAGTGTAGCAGCAGCCTTGTTTTATGCTAGGTAATTAGGATCAATCATTCCAGCCAGGGGGCAAACCCTTCTTTGCCTACTGGTTCAGTGGTATGAAAGTCCAAAGGTCCAGATAGAGGTCCTAACTGTCAACTTGATGGTGGCGTTGTGTCCCCTGCTGGAAGCAGGCATCTGTAGTCAGTTAAGAACTTTAAACCCAAAGTTGCTGAGATGGGAAGGCAGTTTCTCCAGGAGATTTACTAGTGATGGAAGCCAAATCCATCTTCATTCCTTGATTTCTAGACTCTTCATCTCTGGTTATGGGGGAAACCACACCAAGTCTCCACGACCACACGCTGCAGAGTGGGATCCAGTGTCTCAGGTGTTGTCCCTCACTTTGCACGATAACTGCCTCCTCTGAGGACCACTATTGCCATCTCTGAAGCCAGATGCTTCTGGGTGATGTGACACATGGGAAGATGAGGCATTCCACGAGCTCACGGCTGTGCTTCTTTTGCTATGAAATGAGTTCTTTGGCAGAATCAAACTTGAGAGGGACACAATGACAGCAGATAACATAGTCCCTGTGCCCATGGATGGTGATGGTGCAGAAGTATTTCAGGCAAAAGGAAAACCCCATCTAGAATAAGGGCTCCCTTCCAATAGCATAAATTGCTTCTCCCTCCTTAATAGGATAGAAGGGTCCAGTGGAATCACTCTGCCTGCAGGTGGCCTCCAGGAGTGATATCATTTCCTGTCCAGAGCTCTGCATGTGTTTCTGCTGTTGGTGGGTCAGGCATTTGGCAAACAGGTCAGCCACAGTGAGGAAAAGGCTGAGATATGGAGAAGATGCAGGGCTCCCATCCCTGCCACCACGGCCACTCTCTACACAGACCCACTGACTGAGCACCGGTGTGGTTGCAGGGAAAGCTGGCCAACGTTGCAGAGCATTATCGTACTCATCGAATTAACGTGAGCCTCTTGTAAATGCCACTCAGTGAGAACTCATAAATGACAGAAACATCCTCGCACTTGGTGCTCATCCTAGGATGTCACCACACCCCTCTTCTCCAGTTTACAGGGTCTTCAGCATTCAAAATCTTGTCAGGTGGGATGTGGGGTGGTGGGAGAAAGGGGATATATGTATACATATGGCTGATTCACTTTGATGTACAGTAGAAACTAACATAACATTGTAAAGCAACTATACTCCAACAATAAAATTAAAAAAAAAGAAAGCATGCCAGGATATTATCTTCAGAGTGAAAGACAAGTTGCCGCATTTTGTATTTCCTCCATGTAGGAGTAGCTTCGGTAGGTTCTGGAAACCATTTATATCCTACACACTGTATGCCGTTCTACTAAAAGTAGAGCTCAAAGTTGAAAGGTCTGAGCCTGTCATTTTTCTCTCTTTAAGTTCTCTCAGGCAGGCAGAAGTGGCCATCTGGTTTCTCAAAGCCTTGCCTTCAACAGCCACTTTGCTGCAAGCAACCACAGCTAATGCTAATTAATCACGATGCCACTGTATATGCACGAGTTGCCAATACCCAGTGTTTCGCTGGCAAGGAGCTCAGCGTTGCTTTTGAGGCCAAAGATAGAGGCGAATCCAGTCCATGTTCCTACCTCTGGGGTCCCCTCCTTCTGGTACCCTAAATACTCTCTGAGCCAGGTTCTAGTCAGGGAAAGAGAAGGCCCACCAGGTATTTCAATGCACAGAACCCATACCTCAAGCATTGGAAGGCTGAAAGAGCATCAGAGCAGGCTCAGGTAGCCCAGGGGTTGTGCACAGCAGGAAGGAATTACCATGCAGGGCTGGGAGGAAAGGGAAGAGGTGTCGTCTTCAGGCTCCAGGTGTGGAAGGAGGGGCTTATCCAAACCTCTGGGAGGGGTCTCTGTGCAGCTGGCCCTCCAGCCTCTGTGGACAGGGTACCAGGCTCAGGCTTTGGAGAGCAGATCCTTTTTTTTTTTTTTTAATTTATTTTTTTATTGAAGGATAATTGCTTTACAGACTTTTGTTGTTTTCTGTCAAACCTCAACATGAATCAGTCATAGGTATACATATATGCCCTCCCTTTTGAACCTCCCTCCCAACCCCACCCCTCTAGGTTGATACAGAGCCCCTGTTTGAGTTTCCTGAGCCATACAGCAAATTCCCGTTGGCTGTCTACTTCACATATGGTAATGTAAGTTTCCATGTTACTCTTTCCATCCATCTCACCCTCTCCTGGAGAGGCGATCTTGAGATGGAAGCTTTGCAGATACCTGGACCTCTGAGCAGAACATCACGGCTCACCACCTGATTTGGAGGTGGGCTTCAGACAGTGAAGAATCCACTTGCAATGCAGGAGACCTGGGTTCAGTCCCTGGGTTGGGAAGATCCCCTGAGGCAGGGAATGGTTACTCACTCCAGTGTTCTTGCCTGGGAAATCCCATGGACAGAGGAGACTGGTGGGCTACAGTACACGGGGTCACAAAGAGCGGGACACGACTGAGCAACTAACACTTTTTTTTTCTCCACTTGGAAGATGTTTAAACTTCTGAGAAGGAGGCTTGGTCATGACTTGGATCTCTGGGGGGAGGCACAACCCCATGGGTACTCAGATACACTTCCCCTGTGTGGTTTTCCAACAAGACTGACCATCATAAAAACACCTGCATTAAAACGGCAGGTGGAGTTTACAGAGCGATTGTTTGTATATTGACTCTGTTCATCTTCACAGCCGCCTTCTGAGGTCAGTGATGTCACCCACCCTCTGTAAATGAGGAAATTGAGATGCGATGCGGGAGGCTAGGCAACCTCTCACAGGCCATTCTTTCTGGCAGAGCTGATGCCAGAACCCAGGCTTTCTGGCTCCAGATCCTCTGTTCTCTTGTTTCAGGGGTGAACCTGCTGTCTCTCAGCTCTGAGCCCACCCCTCTAAATGGGGCAGAGCTCCCCAAACTCCATTTCTCCAGCTCCCTTGCCAACTGGCTTCTTGTTGGGTTGTGCTGATCGGGGGGCATGTAGGGGAAATTGGAAGGTGGGATGAAGGAGAAAGGGGCTGCCTTTCTAGTTTCCAGCTCCCATCAGTGTTGCCTTCATGGCAGCAGAGAAGGCTCCAGCCACCCCCTCCATCCCTGATGCTGGTACCAACCATGCTCAGAGGTACCAGAGGTACCAGCGGCAGCTAGACTTCAGTGGTTAAATTCTCTCCCACCTTGGGCCAACCCCCCAGGAGCATTTGAGCATCTCCAGGGTTCATCCCTGCTTGCTGGGCAGCTTTCTAGATGATTCAGGGATGTGGGCTTCTTCCATCTTCTGGCTCTCCCATTCCTTAGAGCTTTAGGTGGAGAGAATGGAAAATCAACACCTTTCCTTGACTGCCTCACCATAGTAATGACGCAACCACTTTCTTTGGTGAGAACTAGTCATATGATGTCATTAGATGCAAATAGGGAGGGGCTAGGGAAACGGGTTCCTGATTGGACAGCTGCTTTCCAGAAATAACTCTGAACTATGATCTGAGATTATATGGCCATCTCTGTTGGGTAGGTTGTATGTCATTTTCTTTTTTATTTATATGATTGCTCTCTATAGAAGAGATAACTGTATATATATACTATATGTTACATGTGTACATATGATCATCATGTGTGTAGATCATATTTTCCCTAGTATATTAGTATTTGCCTTTGGATTCTATTTAGTTTGTCTCTTGCTATATAATTATTTTTAAATTGTATGTAGTCAATTATTTTAAAATTGTATATATATATTTATATTCATACGTACATAATTATATATAGTTATCATATTATACATTTTTTCTTTCGTTCATTGCTTCAGTACTTTTTGTCTTACTAGGAAGTTATATAATATAAGTAGTATCTTTAGTACTAACAGATAGTGACCTAGTCAGAACTGTTTATTAAATAATTCATCCTTTCTAATATGGCTCAAAGTCCCATCTTAATGTATGCTAAGTTCCCATATATTCATAAATCTAATATCAAACTCTATTTTCTCCCACTGTTTTTAGACATGTATTCTTCCATATGAATTATGTAATGACTTTATTTAGCTCCAAAAAATGGAGACGCCATTGAAATAACATTAATATAACTTGGAATGACAGATCATTTTTTTTGTAATTAAATCTTCTCATTTAAGAATAATAACTGTCTCTTTATATATGCTTTGTTTTATGGTTTTCAATAATATTTGACAGTTACACTAATAAGCATGCTGAGCTTTTAAAAAAATTTATTTCTAAATGTGTTATTTTTTTCTATCTATAAGTGATATTTATAAAAAAATTAACTTCCAACTTCATATTGTTAGCATAAAGAAAAGGTATTGATTTCATAAGCTTACACTGTATCTGGCTATATTATACAACTCTTATATTAAATCTAATATGAAGAAGTGAAAGTGTTAGTCACTCAGTCATGTCCAACTCTTTGCAACCCCATGGACTGTAGCCCACCAGGCTCTTCCATCCATGGAATTCTCCAGGCAAGAATACTGGACTGGGTAGCCATTCCCTTCTCCAGGGGATCTGCCCAACCCAGAGATCACACCCGGGTCTCCTGCATTCCAGGCAGATTCTTCACCATCTGAGCCACCAGGGAAGCCCTAATTCAGAAAATTAAAGAGGACTTCACTTCACTTGTATTAGAATTAGGCTTTTATTAATTCTAATATGAGGATCTCTTTAATTTTCTGAATATACAGATCTATCATCTGAAATAAAGGTACTATTGTTTCTTTTGCCTACAAACCAAGGGGTTAACCATGTCCCTCCCCCATCTAGTATATTTCCATATCACAAATGATTAGGGCATTTCTCCTGGGATAAAACTCAAG
This sequence comes from Okapia johnstoni, assembly GCA_024291935.2. Lineage (NCBI taxonomy): Eukaryota > Metazoa > Chordata > Mammalia > Artiodactyla > Giraffidae > Okapia > Okapia johnstoni. Next base: position 26,819,265 of record CM044324.1, read on the forward strand.
AATGAATCTCTAAACAAGGTAGGCATCATTCTTGAAAAAGATGGAGGTTCCAGCATGGACAGTAGGGTCATAGAGTGAAGGCTAGTAGGGACCAGTTAGAAAAAAGGGAGGACAGGAAAGGTGGACATCTTCAAAGACTGAAAGAGAAAAAGATACCAACACTGAATTCTATATCAAGCTCAAATATCCTTCAAGAATAAAGGCAATATAAAGTCACTTCAGATAAAAAGGAAAAGAGGGGAGAGTGAGAGAGCATTTTTTATCAGCAGCACTGGACTACAATAAAAGCTCTTTAGGACTAAAGGAAATGTAACAGATGTGAATCTGCATAAAATGGAGAAGACTGGAAATGGTAATGATGTTAAATAAACATAAGGCTAGTTTTCCCTCTTAATTTCATAAAAATACATATGATTGTTCAAAGCAAAAGAAAAACTTTGTATTTTGGAGTGTATAATGTTTACAGTTATATTAAATATAACAAGTGTAGCCTAACAGATGGGGCTGGAAAGTGGGGTGTATACTTGCAAAATTCTTACATTTTATGTGAACTGGCACAACATTAACTCTTAATAGACCATAGAAGTAAATGACGCAACATCAACTCCTAAAAAGTAAATCAGAAAGCAGGGTTATTTGTACAACCTTGAAAGGTGTAGGAGTGGTAGACCATATTTCTCCTTCCCATCACCTTCATCTACTAACATTGGGCTTGACCTTGTGACTTTCTTTGGTCATAGAATAGAACAGAACTAGTTTTGAGATTAGACCTTAAGACACATCGTGAGAATAACATGCTCTAAGTGGCTATAGCCCCCACAAAAGAATGAAACACTTGGATCAAACCTGATTGATTCTCAGCCTGAAAGATAGCTGCCCCAATCCATCAACATACATGTGATTGAGAAACAAATACTTGCTATTTTAGGACACTGAGATTTTACAGCTATTTGTTATGCTGCAAAAGTTGACTCTAACACACTAGAACTTAAAAATGGGAACAGAAATATGTAATAAGTAACATGCACACTACAGAAATACAAAGAATCATAAGAGACTACTCTGAACCACTATAAGCCAACAAATTGGGTAATCTAGAAGAAACTGGTAAAATCATAGAAACATATAAGAATGAATTATGCAGACATAGAAAATCTAACCAGAACAATAATGAATAAGGAGACTGAATGAGTCATCAAAAACCTCTCAGCAAAGAAAGGCCTAGAAGGATAGACATGTACACACTGCTATATTTAAAATGGATAACAAACAAGGACCTACTGTATAGCACACATGGAACTCTGCTCAATATTATGTGGCAGCCTGGATGGGAGGGGAGTTTGGGGGAGAATGGATACATGTATACATATGGCTAACTCCCTTCACTGTCCACCTGACACTACCAAAACACTGTTAATTGGCTATACTCCAATGCAGCATAAAAAGTTAAACAAAAGAAAAAAGAAAAGTCCAGGACCAGATGGTTTCACCAGTGAATTCTATCAAACATTTAAATAAGAATTAATATTAATCCTTCTCAAACTCTTCCAAAAAAACTGAACATGAAGGAATATTTCCTAACTCATCTTATGATGCCACCATTACGCTGCTATCAAAGTCAGACAAGAAAACTACAAGAAAAGAAAACTACAGCCAATATCCCTAATGAACATAGATGCAAATATCCTCAACAAAATACTAGCACACCAAATTTAACTACATATTAAAAAGACCATACACCATGATCAGGGATAACCTGAGAGGCAAGTATGTTTCAACATATGAAAGTCAATAAATGTGGTGATACGCCACATTAATGGAATGAAGGATAAAGAACAAACACAACATTCAAGTTTGCAGTTGGAAGCAAGGACCGAGATGACCACTCTTAGCTGATTTGGCCCAGATTTGAAGTCATGAAAGAGGATGACATCACCAGAGTCAAATGAGTGCTGCAAGGGGAAAAGATCAAAAAGAAAATCTTAAAAAACATCATTTACCAGGACAGCATACAGGTGCAGAAACCAAAAGAGGTACAGGATCAAAATGCTGCTAAAGACTGGATGGAAAGGGGTCCAGTGGGTTTGGTAGTTGGACACCATGCTTAACTGACCATTAAGTCAAGGGGCAGGTGAGGAAACGCAATGATGAGCAGCAGTGCAAAGTGCACCTGGAGCAACATTTAGGGCAGTGCGTGAGACTGCGGAAGCCCTTGAGGGGCAGGTGTGGGACAGGTGCTGAGGGGAGGGCCCTTCTAGGAACGGTTTTGTTGAGAATGGGGCAACCGGAGCAAAGCCACTGTAGAGACAGCAGCTACTTAAGAGGAACAAGACGGTCGGCAGTGGGGCGGGGAGGGTGGGCGGGGTGTGGTGAGCCGGAAGAGCTCATGAAGCGAAAGGGTCACGAAACCAGAAAGAGGTGGAAATGAGAGCCAGGTGCAGCCTTAATAGTCTTGGAAAAGGAGCCGCTAGGAACTGTGGTTTGTCTTCACTGACATATTATTCGCACTTCACAGTGTAGCATCAGGAGCAGGGACAAGCTCTCCTGTCCCCCAGGTCTGGCATCCAGCCTTGTGGCTGGAACAAAGGAAGAGGCTCTTGTGAGAGCCCTGATAACAGTGATGGTGTCTGTTCCTACCCTCCAGACATTCTGTTCATTCCAAAATGACCTTTGAACAGAACATGGGACAGATATTGTTCTTGCCAGAAGTCGGAGTGCAGGTTTAGATGTGAAATCGGAGTCACACAGCCTGGAGAGGTGGCCATGCTTCCTGTTTGTCCCCTGGATAGCCCCACCTTGCTCTACAAAACCTCAACGGTCACTGAACACCCACCCCACAAGCAAGCCAGAGAAAGCTTTCACAGAATGCTAGCAGTTCCAACAAAAATACTTGAACTTTCTTCAGTTCCTTTCATCCGATCCTGATATTTTTCCTTGAAATTGAAACCAGCGGCTCCAAGAAGCATGGAGAAAGGGAACAGATGGACAGTGAGATAAAGGAGTTTGGATGTGCCTAAGAAATATAACAAAATCTTGAGGTATCCAAGTTTTTCCATCTGTGTAGAAAACTGCCAATCTTCCTAAATATCAGGAATTGCACTTAAACAGCCATTCCTCTGGATGATGATGATGATGATAAAGGCTTACTCTGGACCAGGCACAGTGTCAATCACTTTACATGTATTATCTCTTTTGATCCTAATAAGGCTTCTGTGGGGGAGGTCGGACCACCTTCTTCCTCATTTATAGATGAGGAAATCCTGGCTTGGAGTACATGAGAGGCTGACCAAGTTCATAAGTAGTGGAACAGCGATTTGAACTCTGGAAGAACTTGCATGTCACACCACCCTATGAGGCCATCTCTCAGAGATACACATACATCATTTTTTCATAATTATATTGGAAAAAATACAAAATTAATTTGAATTTTATAAAGCCATCTCTGCATATGTAAGGAGTACTTATGGTATAAATAAGCTGTTGGCTTGTCTTTTCTTGTCTACTCCTCAATGATAAATAGTGTAGATAAGTAAGTCACAGAGGCTAAAAACACTAGCTCAGTGGTTCCCCTGGCACACCACCACCGTTCTTGTCCTCAGTCTGTATGAAGGCAACTAAGAAGAAACGTGAAACATGTAAGTGGGCAAAACAGAATGCAATAGCAACTCCATATGCTTGTCACTTCCACCCTCTTGATCACTGCACAAGGCAGCAAATGCTCAGGCTTCAGAGCAACATGAATCTCTAGACCAGGACGCTCTCAGAGTGCGGCCTCCAGAACCCTTGCAACACACTCACTGGGTATACTTGTTTAAAAACGCAGATTCCTGGAGTCTGCCTAGAACTTCTTTCTGAATTACTTATGTGTGGGTGGAGAACCTGTGGGCTGTCCAGGTGGCTCAGATGATAAAAAATCTGCCTATAACGTGGGAGATTCCCTGGGTTTGATAGGTTCGATCCCTGGATCAGGAAAATCACCTGGAGAAGGGAATGGCTACCCATGCCAGTATTCTTGCCTGGAGAATTCCATGGACAAAGGAGCCTGGTGGGCTACAGACCACAGGGTCGCAAAGAGTTGGACATGATTGAGCCACTAGCAAACACACAAAACCATACTTTCCAAATTTCAAGAGCTCCAGTGGCACAATCGGTTAACATGCGGTACTTATGCAGCAATACATGCAGAGTAATGCTGAGGTTGTGAGTTCATGCCTCCTCTGGAGAATGGCCCTTTGGGCCTCCTTAGTGGCTCAGACAGTAAAGAATCTGTCTGCACTGCAGGAGACCTGGGTTAAGGTCTGTGAGTCAGGGTTCCTTAGGCACCCAAAGTTTGGGATCCCTGCTGCCAAAGGTTTGTCCCGAGCATGTCATGACTGAAGAGACGTTGAGATAAATAGAGTAAAGGTCAATGACAGAGTGAACAGTGGTGAGGGCGGGGTGGTGGTGGTGGAGGCGGACTCTTGGGGGGGAGTGTGTGTTTGCTATTTCTCATCTCGTCACGCCAGCCTAACTGGGTAAAGACAAAATACCAGCTTAAGGGCACTATTTCCAGCAAAAAAGGGGTTCTCAAAATGAGGAAATAAAAGAATATAATGATCAGGCTTGAGAGTTAAAAGAAGGAGAAGAGGAATAACGGGGTGTACAAGTAGAATTTAACCAATATTGACATTGAGAACATTGTTAAATCGATATATCAGGGGTTGGTTAAACAGAGTGAAGCATTATAAGGGGAATCAATAGGAAAAATGAAAACACATCTATGAACCTTCTAAATTACTAAGAGAATAACACATAAAATAAATTAATACATAGAAATAACATAACATAAAACAATATAAAAAAGAAAGGAAAATAAAGCTAAAGTACAGAAGCAGAGGATAAAAAATTAAAGCCAGTTAAATCTGTTATAAGAACAAGCATAAATAGACTCGTAACCTAAAAAAGGACCCCCACAATAGCTTAAAGCAACTCACTTAACTATGTAGTACACAAAAGAGCAGTATCTAAAATAAATTGGACCAGAAATATTAAAAATAAAAGGATGGGCAGATACTGTAACAAAAGCAAGTAGATATTTTAACTTTAATAGGAGATGAGGTTGAACTCAAGACAAAAAGCACTAAATGAAACCGAGGGTAATTTATAATGATTAAGGGAATGATTCAAAATGAGGCTATAATTGACCATTCTTTAAGTACAAAATGACAACGAAACAGCAACAATAAAGACAATAAAGCAAAAACACAACAGAAAACATTTTGCATATGCCTAGAACAATCAAGGAAGAATAAATAAAAATACAATAATAATAGGATAATTTAAATAATTCTTTTCAGTCCTGGAAGCTCTAATGGGCAAAATGGTGAGGATCTAAACTCAGTTAACAATAAGGTTGAACACACACACACACACAACACACACACACACAACACACACACATCTACACACACACATATACAATTTATATATATATACACATACATATATATGACTTTGTACCCTGAAAACAGAGAATCACTATTTTCTAAGAACTGGTAGAATAAAAATGGGCCTCATTATCTCCAAGGCTACAAAATTAGAAAAAAATTAAAAATTAGAGGAAACTCATAAAAATCTCCTAACTACCTGTTAATTTTTTATCTTATTTAAACAATTTTTTTAAATCATAACTAAAATAGCAGAAGTTAAAGAAAATAACTACAACAAAAATAGTAGGGCAAGATAGCAGATCAGATAACTTGAAAACAAATCCACAAACACACAAAAATCTAATAATAATAGATCAAATGTATATATATTTTTCAGATATGAAGCTGAATACACAAACTTAAGGTAAATTCCAAGGCCTAACCTGAATAAGGCTTTGAATATCATAGCAGTGAATGCAATGGAGGGTAGAGAATAGAATTTTAGTCTCAGTTATCAAAGAACCCCACAAATAAGATGAGGAATTGGAAATACCACTTCCACACAAAATTGGAATTCTTCAGCGCTGAAAAAAAATCTGAAATTTGCCCACAAACACAGGTGAACAACAAGGAAGCTTGTCTCTCTTAGCTTGTGGACTAGATAGAAAAATAATGTTTTCCTAAGATTTTGTAAAGCATTGGCCTCCTCTCATACAGATTTGAGATTGGAAACAATAGCACATTCATAGTCTGTATTGTCTAAGATTAGAAATTAACATAAAATGTTATCTTGGGCCATTGATAAGCCCTGAAGCATATGGCAGAAAGAAATCTATAATCTCTCTGGAGGAAGACGCTCACAAGCCAGACAATACATTATTCTCATACATAAAGATCTCCCAAATTCTCACTACTTGCTATAATATAAATTGAAAATAAACAAATGCAACAAGAGAAGAAATATATGACTTAAAAGGAATAATAATTTGGCTAAAACTACTCTTCTCAGTGGCAGTTATATAGCTCAGATGCTGAGGGTAAATAACTGTCAACCTAGAATTCTATACCTAACTAAATTTTCATACAAGAGTGATGCTAAAGATATTCCCATATAGAAAAAGACTGAGAGAGTGAGTGACTAAGAGATCCTTCAAAAAGAGACAATGACATCACCCCTACATGAACTCTGAATATAGCTCCATACACAGGGGATTAGTAAGAGAGAGCTGACCCACCAAAACTCTCTCACACATTAAGTATTATGAAGTACTCATTAAGTATTACCTACTGAAGAACTGATGCTTTTGAACTGTGGTGTTGGAGAAGGCTCTTGAGAGTCCCTTGGACCGCAAGGAGATCCAACCAGTCCATCCTAAAGGAAATCAGTCCTGAACATTCATTGGAAGGACTGAGGTTGAAGCTGAAACTCCAAAACTTTGGCCACCTGATGTGAAGAGCTGACTCATTTGAAAAGACCCTGATGCTGGGAAAGATGGAAGGCGGGAGGAGAAGGGGACGACAGAAGATGAGATGGTTGGATGGCCTCACTGACTCAATGGACATGAGTTTGAGTAAAGTCCGTGAGTTGGTGATGGACAGGGAGGTATGGCATGCTGCAGTCCATGGGGTTGCAAAGAGTCAGACATGACTGAGTGACTAAACTGAAATGAACTGAACCTATATTCTTCCTTTAGGAAGATCCAACTAAGACACAGCCTGGGTAAGGAATAAAAATAGTCTTCCACTGAATCTTTTATTTTCTGGAGAAAATAGCACCATTCTCCTCCCACACTTTCCCCCTCCCCCTCAAAAACAGGTAAACCAAAGGCTAGGGCAATGGTTCTCATGGCTGAACGTTAAAATCACCTAAGAAGCTTTAGAAGCTTTGTGATGCCTGTTTGACCCCAGAGATTATGATGAATTAATCTGAGGTAACTGAATTTGTGTGTGTCTTTGCGCACACTTTTTTTGGGGGGGGGGGCTCCAAAATCACTGAAGATGGTGACTGCAGCCATGAAATTAAAAGATGCTTACTCCTTGGAAGAAAAGTTATGACCAACCTAGACAGCATATTAAAAAGCAGAGATATTACTTTTCCAACAAAGGTCCATCTAGTTAAGGCTATGGTTTTTTCAGTAGTCATGTATGGATGTGAGAGTTGGACTATAAAGAAAGCTGAGCACTGAAGAATTGATGCTTTTGAACTGTGGTGTTGGAGAAGACTCTTGAGAATCCCTTGGACGCAAGGAGATCCAACCAGTTCATACTAAAGGAAATCAGTCCTGAATATTCATTGGAAGGACTGATGTTGAAGCTGAAACTCCAATACTTTGGCCACCTGATGTGAAGAACTGACTCATTAGAAAAGACCCTGATGCTGAGAAAAATTGAAGGTGGGAGGAGAAGGGGATGACAGAGGATGAGATGGTTGGATGGCATCACCGACTCAATGGACATGAGTTTGAGTAAAGTCCAGGAGTTGGTGATGGACAGGGAGGCCTGGCATACTGCAGTTCATGGGGTCACAAAGAGTGGAACACGACTGAGCAACTGAACTGAACTGAACTGACGATACTTGACATACTAAAGAAAGATCAATGACTCCCTGAGCTCCAGCTCCATGGCTGCTTGGCCAACATCTCTGGTTTTACCATCTTCATTTCTGTCATCTTTATACAGGTATAATAATTCTTGCCCTGCTTTTCATAGTGACCATGGCTACCAGGTGAGATTATACAGGTGAAAACATTTCCAGCAAGTGAAGTACTGAATGTAAAACAGACAGTTTTAAGAAGTCAGACACAGCTCTATTGTCATTGTTCTGTTCCTTTAAATAATCTATCCCTTGCACAGTCTCAACTGGGTTTTCATAGCTTCAGAAATATGACTGATTGCAACTGTGTACCACCTGGCTAGGCTAAAAGCAACGCTGAGATTCTACTGATAGCTCCATGTTTTCAAAGAGTCCTTTCCTTCTCCAGGGAGTTGGCTGTCAGACTACATCCTGGCAGGTGGAGAAGAACACTTCCTTCTGTGAATCGGGGTGGGGCCAAAGCAGAGGTCTTTCCTTACGTTATTAGTACAACTGAAGTCTCTTCTCTGTTAAGGAGACAAAGAAAGTACCTCATGACTTCCTGTGTTTTATTCTCCAGGGTCTCATCCTTGTCAGGAAATACTGAATTTAGAGAGGAAATGTGTTTGCTAAAATAGAAATAATAATTAAGTCATGTAAATCAAAATAACAAGATATGTATGGGGTTTTTTTGTTTTGAAAACTAAAGTCCAGTGAAACAAATCTAAATATAATCATATGAATATCTGACTGAGGTCAGTTAATTAACAAGAATTTGTCAAACAACATGTGCCCAGGTGTTTTTGTACTAGTCAAGTACTGCTCTGCCTCCTGTGACATGTGTACAGCGGATTTGTGATATTTTACTGACCAAAATCAGAGAGGATTCCATTAGAAAACAATCTCAGTCATCAGCATATAGTATATTTGCAAAAAAAAAAAAACCCACAAGAATGATCCATTTGATAAGTGAGTAGAAATAGGATGGGAGGTAGGGGTGGATGTCAGACATCTTAGAGTATACTTCTTTGTATCTTTTTGATTTTTGAACCATATAAATGTTTTATATATTCAAAACGACCCCCAAATTAAATCCAAATGGATTTTTTAAACTCTAAAATTGAACACAAACAGAAGCAAATAAACTTAAATACATATCAAGTTGATAAAATAGCCACCCTTGAAAAGTAACTCTTTCAAGTAACTTTTCATATTAAGGAGCTTCTGATTCTAAGTCATTTTTATCTCTGACATCTGTAATGGAGTGTATTCTAAGGTAAAAAGAATGACCAAGAAAGCTGAAACTTTCCTTACTAGGTTTGTTGGTAGTTCTAATACTGGTATTTGTAATGATTAATTGTGTATCACTGTCACTGGGTGGACTTTGAGAACGTTTTTGGATGAAATCAAGGTTTGATTGGCAGGACTTCCCTGGTGACCCAGTGGTTGGGAATCCACCTGCCAATGCAGCGGACACAGTTTGACTCCTGGTCTGGGAAGATTCCATGTTCCGAGGGTCAACTAAGCCTGCTCACGGCAAGTATTGAAGCCTGTGCCCCTAGAGCCCGTGCTCTGCAACAAGAGAAGCTGCAGCAGTGAGGAGCCCTCAGACCGCAATGAAGAGAGCCCCCGCTCTCTGCAACTAAAAAAAGCCTGCCCAGCAATGAGGATCCAGCACAGCCAAACATTAATTTATTTTTTAAAAAAGATTTCACTGGTAGACTGAGTAAAGCAGATGGCTTTCCCTAATGGGTGGGTGAGTCTCCAATTCATTGAGGACTTGAACAAAAAAGCTGATTCTTTTCTCAATGAAGAGGGATCTTCTTTTGCTTGGTGGCCTATAAGCTGTGACATGATTTTTTCCCTGCCTTTGGGCTCAAACTGAAGAACTGACTCTTTCTGGGTCTCAAGCCTGCCAGCATGGACTGAGTCCATTTTCGGTGGACTGAAACTACATCACTGGGTTTCCTGCTTGTCCACTCACCCTGCAGATCTTGGAACTTGTCAGCTTCCATAATTGCATGGGCCAATTCCTTATGGCAAATCTCAAACAGAGAGACAGAGAGGAAGAGCTATTGGTTCTGTTTCCCTAGAGGAACCCTGACCAATACAGTATTATAATTCTAAAACAATTTTATTTTTATTCTGGATAAGGCAAATAAGTAAATATATGAATCTTCTTAAGAAATAAAAGTTTCTCTATAAGAAAAAAAGACATAAAAATATAAAAGAAGATAAGGAAAGGCCTTATCTTATGACATCTGTGTGGGAAACTCATTAAGGATTCATGATTACTTTGAAAACATCTCCCCGCTTTGTTCAGTGAAATGACTATGAGCACTGAGTTCAGTAGCAATGAGCACACGTGGCACCCAGGTTTCTAAATGTTGTTCCCCATTTCGAGAAACTAGGGTGCCCAGGAGAAATGGTTGATTTCAGATCTGGGTCACAAAAGACGTAAGATGAGTCTGGGACAGTTTGTGCCAGAAAACAAAGTGGTGATCAAAAACTCACAGGGTCACGGGAAAAGGCTATGGGTCCCAAAGAAAGGGGCTCCCACTGGTGAAATTTAGGGCAACCTGGGCATTGGAAAAATGATGGTCATTGTTTATTACAAATTAAATTGCAAAAACCATGAATTTATAATTATACAAAAAGGAGGGAGGATGGGGAGGGAGTGAGACAGAGAGAAATGGAGGTGGAGAGAGAGAAAGCTTTCTTTTTTTTTTTAACAGAATGCCAGCCAATAAATAGAGAATAGATTACACAATTCAAAAAAATCATCAACCTTCAGTCCTAACATAATAATTCAAACAGGCAGGGATCATCATGGATTCTTAAACTGTTGGACAAAATATTGCTAATGATGCACTATTCTCACAATTCCAAAGTATTCACCATCCCGACTATTTACCAATTTGAAAAAGAAAACTATTATCTGCACAGTGGAGGGGTCTGGTGGCTACAACCTTAGTGAAAAAACAAAAAAGGATTTTAGGACAATCTAACATCCTATGCCTCTTGTAATGAAATAGTAAGTTCTCAACACGACCTATGTAATATTCTTCAGAGAACTGTTTAACCTGAATCAAATCATACATTTAGTCTTTATTCCAAGTTACAGCAAAAAGCACCAGCAATTACCAGGAACAGAAGAAACACTATCAAGAGGACACAGGTCAGTGTAGCAGGTAGGATGTTTTACAAGGCGACTGGCCTGCACTGGTCACAAAATACAATGTCACAAAGACATAAAACAAGTCATCAAACCTATGATACAAGTGTTGCATCATAAACTGAAGAGTGGTAACAGCCAGGTACAATGCTTGACTCCTAATAGGATCCTGAATTGAATGAAAGAGTACAGACTACATATAAGGTGATACAATGAAATACTATTCATTTTATCAGGTAGGACAATGACATCAGAGTCATGCAGAGGTATATTCTAAGGAGATTGATGAGGAAGTATTTAGAGGTGAACCAGTGTGGTGACTGCAATTTATTTCATATAGCTCAGCCAGAAAGGCTAATATATGTATATTAAACCCAGGGGAAAAAGAGGGAGGGACAGAGAGGCAGGACAGAACAAGCAAATGGGGCTGAATTGGTGGATCTGGGTCAGGAGTAAATGGGTTCATTTTTTTCCCCCATTGTTCTGTATGCTTGAAAAATTTCAAAATAAGTTGAGGGGAAAGTATTGGTGATAATAATACCGTTGAAAAATCAAATTAAGTTGCTGCAGGAAAGAGAAATGATTGATCTGTGTTTTTAGATAAGAATAGAAACTTCCCCCACAGCTGGGGAGGAACAGTGCGCCACCCTCAAGTTCACCCTGTGATTCCGCGCACCTCATTAATTTAAAAGGGCAAACCTGATCCACGTCCTTGCAAGCACTCACTACAAAAGCAAAGAGTCCTTTTTCAGGGCAGCCAAGGGTCCAGGGAGGCAGAGCTGGCAGAATGAGAGGATCTTTTTTTTTTCTCTCCCCAGAACAAAGAGCTGGGAGGGACGCAAATAGGACTTGCCTTTGGGAGGTGGAGCAGGGATATGTCAACTGCACAATCAGGATGAGAAAGGCAGCAAAGTGAGTGAAGGAATAGGAATCTGGGGCTGAGATGTGGGCTCTGAGATGGAAGCTGAAAATAATTTGATGCACTTGAGTGATGTTTCCCAACTTCTGAGAGAGAGTTTTGGCTTTTCCTTTTTTCTTTGACTATTGTTAAGAGAAGACTTTCTGTGATCTCTCGAGTGCGTTCGGATTATTCCCCCTGCCTCCACCTCTTCCCCTACATATCTGGTTATCTCCATGACCTCTTCTCCCCTTCCCTCCTCCGTGACACTCAGAGAAACACTTGGCAGCTAGTTTCCTGGTACCTATTCTGGTTTTCCAGGGTCAGCCTCTCCCCAAGGAGCCTCTTCTATTACCAGGGATTTGAAAGCACCACTCACAATGCCAAGAGATTTCCAAACAGCCACAGAGAATCGTGGCTTCACAGCATGAACTGAAAGCACGTTTTTCAAATTCACTGCTAAATAGACTATTTTAAATTTACTACAGGCAAAAAAAATCAATAACTTTGAAAGGGTGTGGTCAATGCTAGCTGGGTTAAAAAAATATATGAATGCTGCTTTCCTCATTCTTGGTGAGAGTCCCTAGATTTTTATTTCTGTGCAATGAAGGGTAGATAAGACTTGTTGATGCCAGTTGAGGGGCCCCCCAGAATGGAGAACAGGCCAGGGTACCCTGATACTTCATTTCTTCCTATGGAGTCTGTTCAAAATATCTTCTACTGCAACTCTTCAGATTATAGATGTATTGAGCTCAAGCATAAGATAGTTACTTTTTTCCTTATTACCTAGTTTATTTTTTAAATTAATTTTTATTGGAGTATAACTGACTCATTAGAAAAGACCCTGATGCTGGGAAAATTGAAGGCAGGAGTAGAAGGGGATGACAGAGGATGAGATGGTTGGATGGCATCACCAACTCAATGGACATGAGTTTGAGCAAGCTACAGGAACTGGTGATGGACAGGGAAATATGGCGTGCTGCAGTCCATGGGGTTGCAAAGAGTTGGACACAACTGAGTGAACTGAACTGATAGTTGATTTACAATGCTGTATTAACTTCATGTGTACAGCAAAGTGAATCAGTTATACATATACATATATCCATTCTTTTTTAGATTCTTTTCCCATGTAGGTGATTACAGAGTACTGAGTATAGTTCCCCATTCAGTAGGTCCTTTTTAGCTGTGCATGTGTGCTAAGTTGTTTCAGTTGTGTCCGACTCTGAGACGCTGTAGTCCACCAGGCTCCTCTGTCCACGGAATTTACCAGACAAACATACTGGTGTGGGTTGCCATTTCCTTCTCCAGGGGATTTTCCCAAGCCAGGGATTGAACCCATGTCTCTTACATCTCCTGCATTGGCAGGCAGGTTCTTTAGCACTAGCGCCACCAGGAAAGCCCCTTATTAGTTATCTATTTTATATATACAGTAGTATGTCTGTGTCAATCCTAATCTAAGATAGCTGTTTTTATATAATCCAACAGGTACCCATTTCCCCAAAAGTCCCAAGTGTCCGATAGATACTATGTTTATACATACTCAATACAGCTGAAAACACTTTATTCTCCTTTTCATCCTGGGGACTTGGCTCTGAGGGATGGGTATTAGTTAGATGGGACCACAAGCTGGCTAAATCTACTTCCCTTTTAACACTGACTGCAAAGACATTCACAGACAAATTTGAAATCCACCTCTACCAGTGTGATCAAAATCTTACCCCCTGCCTTTGGGGCACGAGTCTTACTGCCTTATGATGTATTAGGGGCTTCCCTGATAGCTCAGTTGGTAAAGAATCTGCCTGCAATGCAGGAGACCCTAGTTCAATTGCTGGGTCAGGAAGGTCCACTGGAGAAGGGATAGGCTACCCACTCCAGTATTCTTGGGTTTCCTTTGTGGCTCAGCTGGTAAAGAATCCGCCTGCAATGTGGGTGACCCGAGTTCGATCCCTGGGTTGGGAAGATCCCCTGGAGAAGGGAAAGGCTACCCACTCTAGTATTCTGGCCTGGAAAATTCCCCAGACTGTATAGTCCATGGGGTCACAAAGAGTTAGACACGACTGAGCGACCTCCATTTCACTTATGATGTGTTGCTTTATATTGGTTGTTGTTCTGTAAGTTGCCTTGAATTCTTCTTGGATGAGGAGGCACGTTCAGGATGAAGAGAACACTGGCTGAACCCAGACCCTAGCAGAGGCTGTTCAGGCTTCAGGATGCTCTCAATGTGTGGTGGGCCCCAAGATGGGGCTTGTCAATAATCAGAGATCATTTACTTAAGAGCACCAGGCCTGGACCCTCCAGGAACAGCAAATCCCTGGAGAACAATTCTCAGTTGGCAAAGCCAATACATAAAGCTGCCATTTTGGTTTCTTACAAAGCACAAAGCGCATTAGGGAAGGAGGTGGTGCTGTAGCCCACCCCCCACCCCCACCCCCAGGTACACTGCAGACCTCTCCAGGATGCACAGATTAGAACACTGAGAGCAGTAGGAACTCATTGTGCTAAACACTTGATATGCATTAAGTGCATACACTCTTTTAACAACCCTGCAAAGGAACACTACTATCCTACTTATAAAAAAACTGAGTCTTATAGAAATTGTTGCCTAAGGTTACATAGCTGCAAGAAAATGGAAAAGCAAGATTTAAAACCTGGTAGGACTGATTCAAAGTCCTGGGTCCTTGCAGCCAACTGCCTGTCCACCCCTCTGTTTCCCATATGTCATGTGTGTGAATGTCACATCTTTGATCACTGATGAAGCTACTAAAGTATGAAGTCTCTAAAGTATGTTAATTCTTTGGAGGAAAAGAATCTTAAAAACATAAAGCCATGTGGATTGAGGCTAAAGAACCCTAGATGACTGCCTGATTTGATTTTGGACCCCTGTGAAGATTAGGGAGCAAATGTCAAAGGATAGATCTTGCTCTCTGGCATCCATAGATGTCACAAGCAATCAAAGAAAGTCTGGAGAAGTCCCGCAGATTTCTGTAATCACAGCATTTAAGTGTTGCAGAGGGGCTTGCCAGTGGGGTGGCCACAGCACCAGCGCCCTGCCCTATCAATGGGCTCTGAGCACAGGCAGAAGCAGGGCACAGAGGGCCCCATCTTCCTCTTCAGGAGCCACGGTTCCCAGCCTGGACTGCTGACATTGCATCAACCTGTGGATGCAACACTCTGAGCTCCCTGGGACCTCCAGTGAACGTGATTCAGCACTTTTGCTTTATATTTCTCAGGTCCCTTGGAACAGTCCTAGGAGGTGTGTCCTGAGATGTTTATTGTCCCCTCCCAAGAGAATCTGTATGTAATTTATTTTTTAACAAAGTCCTTTCTTTTGGGATCCTTTCCTTCTTCTATTCTGATATTACTGACACTGGTCCCTTTAAGTTCTCCTCTATTCCCTGCCCTCCTCCTTTACCAGCCTCCACAGTTTTCCCTTTTTGGAACATTGGGATACCTGCCTGTGCCCAGACTCCTTCCCTGGCTTTGACTTCCAGGTAGTTGCAGTTTACTTAAGTCATCACTTGTAAGAAGGCCTCTTGACTTCCCTAGAGAGTTGGACCTCTGCTCTGGAGCTCTGCTATAGCACCCTGTGGTTCTTTTGCTTTCATCCCTGTATAAATGTACAGTTATACACTACATACTACAATACATCCTTACACTACTACAGTACATCCACTGCTGCTGCCGCTGCTAGTGGGGTGCCATTGCCTTCTCTGATACATCCCTGTATCCCTGTATAACTCTTCCATAAGACCGTAAGCTCCATGAAGGCAGATGACACAGCTGTTGATATTTCTCCTGGCAATCTTGATTCCAGCCTATGATTCATCCAGCTCAGTATTTCACATGATATACTCTGTTATATATATAAGTTAAATAAGTAGGGTGACAATATACAGCCTTGTTGTACTTCTTTCTCAATTTTGAACCAGTCCATTGTTCCACTTGCGGTTCTAACTGTTGTTTCTTGACTTGAATGCAAGTTTCTCAGGAGACAAGTAAAATGGTCTGGTACCCCTATCTCTAAGAATTTTCCACAGTTTGTTGTGATCCATACAGTCAAACGCTTTAGCATAGTCAATGGAGCAGAAGTAGATGTTTCTCTGGAATTCCTTCGCTATCTCCATGATCCAGCGAATGTCAGTAATTTAATCTCTGGTTCCTCTACCTTTTCTATATCCAGCTTGTACATCTGGAAGTTCACATACTGCTGAAGCCTAGCTTGAAGGATTTTGAGCATAACCTTGCTAGCATGCGAAATGAGCACAATTGTATGATAGTTTGAACATTCTTTGGCATTGGCCTTCCTTGGGATTGGAAAGAAAACTGACCTTTTCCAGTCTGTGACCACTGCTGAGTTTTCCAAATTTGCTGGCAGATGGAGTGCAGCACTTTAACAGCATCATCTTTTAGAATTTGAAACAGCTCAGCTGGAATTCTCTCACCTCCACTAGCTTAGTTTGTAGTAATGTTTCCTAAGGCCCACTTGACTTCACAATCCAGGATATCCAGCTCTAGGTTAGTGAGCACACCATTGTGGTTATCTGGGTCATTAAGACCTTTCTTGTATAGTTCTTGTGTGTATTCTTGCCACCTCTTAAGTTTTGCGTGAAATGAGTTTTGTGTGAAAACTTATTTCCACACAAAAACCTTTTACACAGATGTTTATAATCAGCTTTATTCCTAATCGCCAAAACTTGGAAGCAAACAAGATGTTGTTCAGTGGGTGAATGGATAAATAAACTGTGGTACACACTGGCAACAGATTGTTACTTGACCATGAAAAGAAATGAGCTCTCAAGCCATGAAAATATATGGAGGAAACTTAAATACATAGTATTAACACTAAGTGAAAGAAGCCAATGTACGATTTCGACTATATGACATTCTGGAAAAGACAAAACATGAAGACAGTCAAATGGTGAGTGGTTGCCAGGGTCTCAGGTGAAGAGAGACGAGCTGGTGGAGTGCAGAGGATTTTCAGGACGATGAAAGTACTCTGATACCATAATGATGGATACACATGGCTGTACATTTTCCAAACCCATGGAACACCAAGAGTGAACCCTAATGTAAATAAACTGTGAACCTGGGGTAACGATGAGTCAACGTAGTTTCATGAGTTATAACAAATGTCCCATCTGGAGAAGGATCTTGATAAAGGGATGACATGCATGAGGGGGACAGGGGTACCTGGGAAATCTCTGTACCTTCCCCTCAGTTTTGCTGTGAACCTAAAACTGCTCTAAATTCTCATAAGGAAAGTGCTTTCTCATACATTATTCTTATAACCCTGTAAATTATATTTCTTATAAAAGACTTCCTTTTAACCAAATCTTTTTTTTTTTTTTTTAAGATTTGATTTGATTAAGGCTGTTCCAAGTCTTAACAGCAGCATGCAGGCTCTTTAGTTGAGGCATGCTTGCGGGATCTAGTTCCCTGACCAGGGATTGAACCTGGGCCTCTTGCATTGCAATCATAGAGTCTAACCCTCTGGATCATTAGGGAAGTCTCATTTTCTGAAATCTTTCATTATTAATCATATATTTTTGCCCTGAAAGTGGTAGCGGGTCTACACTCCCACCTCTCTATAATTTTTCATTTAGATGACTAACACTTATTTAGCTTTAATGATATACTAGGCACTTTCCCTAAAACTTGTTGAAAACTTTGTCAGAAGAGGTCTTACGATCCCAAGTTTACAGTCTAGCTGACCATTCCCTGGGCCATGCATCTCCTGGTCCTGTTACTTCAACCCTCTTACCTTGGCCTCTGCACCTGATCATGACCCCTCTCTCTCTTGCCTTCTAGTTTCATCTCCTGTTCAAGTTGGGCTCTTGCATCTTGGGACCTGGCACAGGAGACCGGTCCCAGCTCCTCTAATACTGGCCATGCTCACCCCTCGGACCTTCCCATTCTCAGGGAGTCCGAGGCAGGCGCTGCCTCCAGGACCACTCCTTGGTGCTGGCCCATCTCCACCAACTTCATCCTGGCCTTTCTGGAAGCAAAGTGATTCTGACCCTGGAGCACTTTCCTCACAAGAGTCAAGTACACACACATCCAGCAATTCAAGAGGACTCCACAGGCAGGGCTGTGAATGCAGCCTGAGGAATGTGGATGGTGACCATGAAATGAGCTGCTGATGGAGAGTTCACTTCCAGAAAAGGGGAAGGTCTTGGCTAATCTGCCTCCAGATCTAGAGGTTGCTTTCCTCCCAACTGCAGATATACTGGCTATCAGAAGACGGACTTTCATGGTGGTTAGGAATCTACCTGCCCATGCAGGGGACAAAGGTTTGATTCTTGGTCCAGGAAGATTCCACGTACTGAAGGGTAATTAAGCCCGTGTGCCACAACTACTGAGCCCACAAGCCACAACTATTGAAGCCCTCATGCCCTAGAGGCTGTGCTCTGCAACAAGAGAAGCCACTGCAATAAGAGGCCCGTGTACTGCAACTAGAGAGTAGCCCCAGCTTGCTGCAACTAGAGAAAATCCCACGCACAGCAATGAAGACTTAGCACAGTCAAAAATAAACAAATATATATATAAACTAACTAATTTTGAAAAAAGAAGAAGACACACACTTTTGGAAAAACAAAAGAATGCCCAGCTTGAAAATTAAACCTGACAAGACCTGTCAGGGCAGAGGCTGGCTTTTCTGAGCAAAATGGTCAGATTACATGCAACTTCAACTCACAGACTCAGGACTGGTCTGGGTTGAGGGTGAAGAAACACCTGAGAACTGCTCCCACCTTTATGAAAAGTGGGGGGCAGTGTGAGGGGGCAGTGTGAGGGGGCAGGGAGGTTCCTGAGGCCACAGCCTGCAGGGAAGTGGGGCCCTTTCCAGCATCTGGATGGGAGACTCACATTATAGTCTACTTTGTATCTATAGGGCTTCCCATGTGGGTGGTTCAGATGGTAAAGAATCCACCTACAATGCAGGAGGCCTGGGTTCGATCTCTGGGTCAAGAAGATACTCTGGAGAAGGGAAGAATGGATACCCACTCCAGTATTCTTGCCTGGAGAATCCCATGGACAGGGGAGCCTGGTTGGGCTACAGTCCATGGGGTCGCTAAGAGTGGGACACAACTGAATGACTAACATTTCATAGTTTATAGGCTTGGTAGTAATTTATCTCTTTTCTTTCAGAGAGATGGAGAGGGTATGGGAAGAGAAGGCAGGCCAAGAACAAATCTTCTGACAACCTTTGAATTAGGTGTCTTCACTGTATTGGAAGAAAATATTTGGCTACTGGATTAAAACCTAAAACCCTGAGAATAACAATAAATAAACAAAGCACAGTGGATGAGCACCCCAGGGGAGAGCTGAGCACTTGATCCAGAACTGCAAATGCAAACTTGAACTCTTTTTGAAGTTTTAAGCTTGCTCTTTGAAATTCATCCAATGTTGTATTCTGCCCATAAATGTTTATTTTAATATGAAAATGATACTCTTTGTCCTCCAAAATCTTCAAACAAAACCCAGTGTTCCAGGAAGGTGTGGCAGGGAAACACATAGCCCAGTTTCATGTATCTTGGAGTTGAAATAAGCAGGTATCCAAAATCTCCATGCATTTAGAGCAACTGCTGGCTGACCATCTCTCTGCCGTGGATGACGGAGACAGACTATAGACCCCAGGTGCTGGGTGACAAAGGGAGGCAGAAGGACCTCTCCAGGGGAGGATGGCCAGAGACACTGCAGAGCACCTCACATAAGTCACATTAGGACAGTCCATCTTGGGGCCAGCAGGCAGAGGTCGCACCTGCTGCCATCACCCTCGGTGTCCTCGTTTGGGTCTGCATTCGCTCAGGTGTGTGAGGTGTGATCACAGAAGTGACATTATGCAGATTATGTGAGCTGCCCTGTCTATGGCGAAGAGACACCTCAGATTTGTTCCATTTCCTCACGGGACTCATTTTCAGAAGGCTGGCACTCATCTCACAGCCCTGGGGCTCAGGCACATCTGGCTGCCTTTGCTTTCTCCTTCCTCTTTGGGACATGGTTTACCACATAGAATTGTGTGCTGTACGTACTGAGCCATGCCTTTTGACCTTCACCCCAAAGCGTGATGTGGCCCCACGCCAGGGCACAGTTACATCCTACAGGAAAAATTAGGTCAGCTGTCATTGAACAAAAAGTGGGGACTTCCATTTTTAGAGATATGGTGCGGAAAGCAAACCGTTATAAATGTTGGGTAATGCAAGACGTTGTTGTTGTTGTTTAGTCGCCAAGTCGTGTTCGACTATTTGTGACCCCATGGACTGCAACACACCAGGCTTCCTTGTTCCTCACCATCTCCCGGAGTTTGCCCAAGCTCATGTTCACTGAATCGCTGAGGCCATTCAACCATCTCATCCTCTGTCGCCCTCCTTTCCTTCTGCCTTCAATCTTTCCCAGCACCAGGGTCTTTTCCAATGAATCAGCTGTTCACATCAGATGGCCAAAGTATTGGAGCTTTAGCTTCAACAACAGTCCTTCTGGTGAATATTCAGGGTTGATTTCCTCTAGGATTGACTGGTTTGATCTGCTTGCAGTCCAAGGGACCCTCAAGAGTCTTCTCCAACACCACAGTTTGAAAGCATTGATTCTTCGGCACTCAGCTTTCTTTATGGTCCAACTCTCACATCCGTACATGACTACTGGAAAAACCATAGCTTTGCCTAGACAGACTTTTGGCAGCAAAGTGATGTTTTTGCTATTTACTTAATATGCTGTCTAGGTTTGTCATATCTTTCTTTCCAAGAAACAAAGCATCTCTTAAATTCAGGTACAACATAAAAATTGGAAGATAACCACTAGAAAAATAGAAATAGAATGTATAACTTCCAAAGTAGCAGCAGCAAAGAAAGAAAAATAAATTAAGGAAAGTCAATTATTCTAGCAGAAAGGAGAAAGAAGAAATGTACCTATAATATACATATACATCATGAACAGAAAACACAAAATAATACAGTAAAAGTAAAGTTTTTAAATTACAATAAATATGAGATCCATAAAGTATGTATTAAAATATAATAATAAGTATAATGTAAATATATGAAACTTATGTTTATTACACAGATTTAATTCAGTTAATGGAAAAGGATACAACCCACGGAAGATTTAATACAGCTGACTATAAACATACAGAAAGAGTTCTCAGCCTCCCTGGTAATTAAAGAAACAATGAATTCACATATGGATTTTCAAATGAGAACCCTTAGTGCTGAAGGGAGTGGGTAATTTGGCATCCTTTTAAAATGTTGACTTTAAAATGAATTGGAACACATTTTCTGGAATAGAGTCTGCAACATGTATCAAAAGCCTTAAAATATATGCACCTAGCAATTACACTTTGAGGAAATAATCAGATAACATGGACAAAAAAGTATCTGCAAGGATATTCTAATAAATTATTTATTATATAAAAAACCTGAGATATAAATATCCAACAATTATATTACTACTACATATACCACTACTACTACTCATAGTGATAAAATATAGTATTTATTAAGAATTTATTGCATAGCAGCACCGTCTAAGTGCTTTACTGATGAACACATTTTGATCTCCATTATAAACTGTACGAGGTGGGTATTATAATCACCCCATCTTATAGGTAAGAAAACACAGGCAACACAGAATTTAGTAATTTGCCTGAAGCTACCCTGTAATCAAAGGGAAGAACACCCCCTCACTTTTTTCTTAGGAAGTTTCTGTTTTCAGGGGCTTGTCCTTTCCCACTTCAAAATGCTTTTGGGGGACACTCACCACAGTTCAGAGCTGAAGGTCTAGGGCACAGACAGCTGGTGCTGAGAGTCTGATACTAACCCCCACAGCAAGTACTAAAGCCCTTGAGGTCCCCTCCCTCAGTCTGACCTCGACTGTTTTAGTTTTGTCACTTCTGGTTAATCTTATGTCATTCCAGTGGTTAACCTCTTGCAAAAGACAGAATGACACAGGGGACCAGTGAAGATTATGTAGCAGATGTGATGACCAACCCAACCAGTGAACATTGGGACAGATTTTTCATAAAAGCCACAGTGTTTTCCCAGGTCACAGGCTCTTCTAGAAACCCACCACTGCCCCCTTTGCAGGGGAACCTACGTACCCTCCTCACAAATCTGGGTGGGTTCTCCAGAGTTACTGCAACACTTGCATTTATGAGATTATGCAGCCAATAAGAAACATGTTCTTGAAGAATGAAATGGCAACCCATTCCAGTATTCTTGCCTGGAAAATCCCATGGACAGAGGAGCCTGGTGGGCTACAGTCCATGGGATCACAAAGAGTCAGACATGACTGAGGGACTCAGCACAAGCACACATGCAAACAACATGTTCTAGGCAATACTGTGTTTTAATGACACTAAACATAGGAAACAAACTGTATTGTAAATTGTCATACTATAAACACACATATGTAAGTTAGTATAAAAGCTATATTTACACTCAGGCTATTTAGTTGCAGGAACAAGTGTGGAGGCATCACTCACTGAAATATGAACAATCCTTGCTCTGGGTACCCAAATCACAGGTAACTTTTTGTCTCTGCTTACTTTTCATATTTCTACAAGGAATACATATTACTCATGCAATGTGAAATAAATAATTTCAAAGATCGAAAAAGTCATTGTGGTAGGTGGGGTGGGTCGGGTGGGAGTCAGAGGAGGGAGAAGGCACCTCCTGCCAGCCAAGCTGGACGCTTATTTCCTTCCGAAGCTTCCTGGTCCCTCACAGCCTAAGGTCATGAGTCCCCAGCACTTGAGCCAGCCAGGGTCTTTTCCATCAACTTGCAGCATCTCCAGCTGTGCCTCTCATCTGTGATCTGTCCAGGGTCAGCTGCTTAGCCTTTGTTCTCTTGGTCCAATCCAAGGAGACACTCAAGTACTTGGGGACTCATATAGGTGTTTCCTTTCTGTCATCCAAGGAAATGAGGCCAGGTGTACAGTCCACAGTGGCAGACAATGGCGATTCATTAAATTCATTCAACAAATGTTGACTGGATGCCTACCACGAGACAGACTCCATTTTCAGGCCAAGCAACTTTGCATTCAAGGATAGTAAACTAAATCAGCTTCTTCCAATTCACTCCTCTAGTGCTTTTATTTTTTAAATAAAGATCACAACAATAAGTTACCTTTGATATAAACCATAAACTCCGTGGTAAGATTATAAAAGTTCTTGGGGAATTCCCTGGCTGTCCAGTGGTTAAGACTCCATGCTTCCAATGCGGGGGACACAGGTTCAATCCCTGGTCAGGAAACAAGGATCCCTCATGCAGTGGGGCACAGCCAAACAATAAAAATAAACAAAACAAAAAAAAATCACAGAGCTGAATATTAAAGAACATTAAAGATCTGAGCATTAAAAAATCAGTTCTTTGGGAGTAAGACTTTACTTCCCTGGTGGCTCAGATGGTAAAGAATCTGCCTGCAACGTGGGACTCCTGGGTTCAGTCCCTGGGTTGGGAAGATCCTCTGGAGAAGGGAACGGCTACCCACTCCATATTCTGGCCTGGAGAATTCCATGGACAGAGGAACCTGGTAGGCTAGTGCATGGGGTTACAAAGAGTCGGGCAACACTGAGCGACTTTCACTTGCACAATAAGCTCATACATACCAACAAATGTCCAAGTAATTATTTGATTGTGACTCACTGAAATTCTTAAAGAAATTTTTTTAAATATTCATTTATTTTAATTGGAGGATAATTACTTCATAATATTGTGATGGTTTTTGCCATACATCAATATGAATCGGCCATAGGTATAAATGTGTCTCCTCCATCCCACTACTGAGCATATACCCTGAGGAAACCGGAATTGAAAAAGACATACATGTACCCCAATATTCATTGTAGCACTGTTTACAATAGCTAGGACATGGAAGCAACCTAGATGTTCATCAGCAATGATAAGGAAGGATAAGGAAGTTGTGAAACACATACACAATGGAATATCACCTAGATTCTTAGTTGAGTTCCTCAATTTTTAATCACGCTCTGTAACATCCCTGCCACTGCTGCTGCTGCTGCTAAGTCGCTTCAGTCGTGCCCGACTCTGTGCGATCCCATAGACAGCAGCCTACCAGGCTCCGCCGTCCCTGGGATTTTCCAGGCAAGAACACTGGAGTGGGTTGCCATTTCCTTCTCCAAGGCATGAAAGTGAAAAGTGAAAGTGAAGTTGCTCAGTCATGTCTAACTCTTCGTGACCCCATGGACTGCAGCCTACCAGGCTCCTCCATCCATGGGATTTTCCAGGCAAGAGTACTGGAGTGGGTTGCCATTGCCTTCTCAGGTAGCATCCCTGCCCGTCCCCCAAATGAAATCAAGGCTGCAGCACAGAAACCACTCAGCTGCACTGTTACCATCTGGCTGCACTTGTAAAGCAGTGAACTGTTAGTCTCCTTTGGATGGATCTGTCCTGCCTAGGAAGTTTAGAAAACACTTCCTGCCGAAAGCACACCTTTCCTCTCCGACTTGCCCAAGTCTGAGCAGGCAGTCTGAGGAAGCTGACAGTCCTTCAGATTCAACCTGCCCTCAGGAAACACCCTCAGCATTTTTGGGTGCAAACCTCGAAAGATTCTTCCCTGGGATCCCATTTTTTACCCTTCTCTGGATCATCCCAGACCTTCTAACCTTTCTTACAAAAGCTGTATGTAGACTGACAGCTTCCAGAATCCTTTACAACAGGTGAGCTTCTCCTTGAAATAGAATGCTGATGAGTTTAGCCTTTTATCTCTTACAAATTCTGTTACTCTTTGTTTTCACTTATTTCTTTAAATTTTTTTAAAATTTTATTTAACTTTATTCCCTTAGACTCCCTACACTAGTCTAAATCAACATGAGTTCCAAGTAGATTATTGCTTGACTGTTTTGGGGACTTTTCCTCCCTGTAGTTATCAAATATTTACACAAAATAATTAACTAATAAAAAATTATTTTTCTTACACATTGAACACTGAAAGAGAAAAATAGGCTGCGTGCCTCTTAAAGAAATGTCCTTCTGGTATTGGGTTGGCCAAAAAGTTTATTCTGGTTTCTCCATAATATCTTACAGAAAGACCCAAATGAACTTTTAGGCCAACCTGATATTTAACGGGACCAAGGAATCAAGAAGCACAACCACTCCTGATGTCTGTCTCCTTTCCTCCCTCCTTTAAAGAAGCAAATCAGCATCTAGAAATCAGACTGAGCCATTTTGCTCACAGTGGTCTGAAGGGTCCATTCATTCCAAGGTGGACAATAAACAAACATCGAGTCACAAGTGTAACGGCCTCGAGGGGATTCTGTGTGTGTTTTAATTCTCACTCAGGGGCCTTGATGCTCCATTCTTTTCTATCTCTACTAGTTTCCTTAAGCAAAGAAATATCTCCTCTCTGAGAGAATTGTGGGCAACAAGTTTCTTAAAAACTCACATTTTTCTCTCCGTGAACTCGAGCTAGTGCCAGAGCTGTGGTCTCCACCCTCCTCGCTTCCCTGAAACATTCAAGGGCCGGCAGGCTGCAGCATGAGGAGCCAACTCACTGCCTTGCATCTTACATGCAGCTCCCAGTAGAATGTTTGTCATACGGAATTTCGGAGCTCTCTGCCATCACATGGACTGCAAAGGATCATGAACCGGCCTTTTAATGTCTGGGTCAGATGGGCTGAGAAAACAAGCCACTAGAACAAGCCACATACCCTCAGATCATCGGCTTAATTAAGACACTGAGGGAGAAGGGCTTGATTTTCAGTCCAGCTGAGTTCTGCTGGCAGAACCTTCTGTGGCTGCCAGGCCATTCCTGCCCTGTTCATGTGTGCATGCTAAGTCGCTCAGTCGTGTCTGACTCTTTGCAACCCCATGGACTGTAGCCCACCAGGCTCCTCTGTCCATGGGATTCTCCAGGCAAGAATACTGGAGTGGGTTGTCATGGTCTCCTGCAGGGGATCTTCTCTACTCAGGAAATGAACCCACATCTCCTGTGGCTCCTTCATTGCAGGCAGATTCTTTACCCCTGGGGGAGAGTAAGCCCTTCCTGCCACCAGGGGAAACCCTTCCTACCTTGACCCTTTCCAGCTCAGGAAGCTGTCCTGACATGGATTTTTCAGCTGTCAGGCATAGAACCTAAAGGCTTCTGGCAGTACAGTGCCTATGAGACCACAAAGAAATACATCAGGGTGGGTAGCTCTGCATTGAAGGTTATGAGCAACTTTTTTCTTAATATGTTTTCAATTTTCAAAATTGCCTACCATAATTTATATAATTTTTAAAAGGAATTTAAACAGCAGATGGAAAACTCTATGGAAAAGGCAGTGGTTTTTCGTAGAGACCCCAGGGCTGCTGAGTTCTCAGGAGACCAGAAGACTGCTTGCAATCTATCCCTAGAGGTTTCCCCAGAGCCTCTCAGAAGTGCCATGGGGGCACATGTGACCATAACCCTCCTGCACTGACCCCCACTCCCGGGGTGGTGATCCATGACACAGGAGAGCAGTAGGGAAAGGAAGAACTAACCTGCTTTTCTAATATTATACAGCTTATAAGTCACTCTGACGAATGCTCAGCCCTAAAATCGCCGACTTTAACCAATGGACCAGCTGTGCCTTGGAGAGAAAGAAAACCACAGAGCTCCCTCTGCAGGCCGTGGACAGTATTAACTGATCTCCTCTTCAATTCCAGCTTCTTTGAAAGGATCCAAGACTCTTGTCAACAAGGATGTGGTTATTTTTAAATGAAATGAAATGTGCTGACACTCAGAAAAACAAAAATAAAAAACCTTTCTCCTGTGCATTCTAGGGTAGCAGAGCAAACAGTATTTTAAACACGCATAGAAAACAGCAATAGCCCTTGTAATTTCAGTTCCGTGAAAAAATTCAGCAGGGGGTGATTAAAATAACATTACCAGCTCGAGAGCCAAAACCAAGGCTGCAAGGCAGTGTTTCCAGTTGCAATGGACAAAAGCCTGCCTCGTGTCCTCAAGCTGCTTCGTGGAACTGGAATTGGTAAAACAAGGCTAACAGGCTCGGATGGGATCATTTCTCCTTCTTTCACCTGTAAACGCTGGTGAGCTCCTGGTTAGGAGCACCATTCTCCTCACCATAAGATAAGAATGGGCTGGATCATGTTTCAAGATTCCTTTAAGCTCCAACAGGAAAGAAACAAATAAGGATATTAGAGTGGGTTGCCATTCCCTTCTCTAGGGGATCTTCCCGACCCATGGATCAAACCCGGGTTTCCTGCATTGCAGGCAGGTTCTTTACCGTCTGAGCCACCATGGAAGCCCCATATGCAATAGTAATGATACGCATTTGTCACCAAGGTATATATTAAAGGGTGGATGGTTTCTATCTACATGTTGGTGTCGGGGTGGAATGAGAAGCTGCTGCTGCTGCTAAGTCGCTTCAGTCGTGTCCGACTCTATGCGACCCCCTAGATGGCAGCCCACCAGGCTCCGCCGTCCCTGGGAGTCTCCAGGCCAGAACATTGGAGTGGGTTGCCATTTCCTTTGGAATGAGAAGACCTGGGGCCAAATTCCGTCTCAGCCACTCACCATGGATGAGACTTGGAAGGTCATTTCTCTTAAGGGTCAGTTTACTCACTGGTAAGAGTGGAAATGAAGGCTTCCCTGTGGCTCAGTGGTAAAGAATCTGCCTGCAATCCTGCAGATGCGGGTTTGATCCCTGGGTGGGGAAGATCCCCTGGAGGAGGGCAGTGCAACGCACTCCAGTATTCTTGCCTGGAGAATTCCATTGACAGAGGAGCCTGGTGGGCTACAGTCCACGGGATTGCAAAGAGTAGGACACGACTGAGCAACTAACACTTTGAAGAGTGGAAACAGTAACAACAGTCAGTTGGAAGATGCAATGAAAGAGAAGCCCCCAATTTTCAGAGGAGCAATAATAAGGATAAACTACCTAGAAATACACTTAATAAGAAATGGGCATGATTTATAAAGCACATCCCTGAGGGAAATGAAGGAAGAATTACACAAATGGAAAGGTTACCATGTTCTTGGGAGGCAGACTCAACATCATGTAGCTGTTAACTCTTCTTGAATTAATGTGTTAATACTATCCCAGTTTTAAAAACCAACCAGGTTTTGTTGGAACTTGGCAAGCTGATTCTACAGTTCTAAGAAAAGGTAAGTAAACAAAAATAGCTCAGGAGGTTCTGAAAAATAAGAGTCATGAGAAGGATATAAGCCCTTCTGGATATCATTAATAAAACAAGTTATAAAGCTATAATTTAAATGATTGGGCTAAACAATTTGTTAAAACAGTTTGGAGTTGACACATGAATAGAAAAATGAATAGAAGATCACAGAAAGTCAGAAGTAGATGCCAATACAAATTGGAATGTATTACATAATAAAAGTAGGATTTAAAATCCATAAGAGGGGCTTCCTTGGCAGCTCAGTGGTAAGGAATCCACCTGCCAATGCAGATTGAACACGGGTTCAATCCCTGGTCTGGGAGGATCCCACAAGCTGTGGAGCAACTAAGTCCATGACACAAACCACAACTACTGAAGCCCATGGGCCCCAGAGCCCGTGCTCCACAACGAGAAGCCACTGAAGTGAGAAGCCTGTGCACCACAAGTAAAGAGTGGCTCCCACTCACCTCAACTAGAGAAAGGCCACGTGCAGGGACAAAGACCCAGTGCAGTCATAAATAAATAAACAAAATATAAAAAAATAACATTCAGAAGAGAAAGATGTATTATTTGATAAATTGTGTTGGGAATATCAGGTAACCATCAAAAAATAATGGACACCTGTTTCACATATCCAGGTATCCAATATTTTTGTTGACAACACTAATATATCTCTCATGTACACAATTTTATATTTCACATATTGGGGCTTCCCTGGTGGCTCAGTGGTAAAGAATCCACCTGCCAAAGCAGGAGATGCAGGTTCAACTCCTGGGTTGGGAAGATCCCCTGGAGAAGGAAATGACAACCCACTCTAGTATTCTTGCCTGGAAAATCCTATGGACAGAGGAGCCTGGTGGGCTACAGTTCATGGGGTCAAAAAGAGTCTGACGTGAATTAGCAAATAAAGAACAATAATTTTACATACCATAGTAGGATGAATTCAATTACGAAATGTTCTTACAAAACAATAAAAAGGCAATAAAATTTTTTATGAAGTAAATAGTTTGCAGAATAGGAAATTCAAAAAACTTTAAAAGCTACTCAACCATATTCAAAATAAAACTTTAAAAACTACTCAACCTTACTCATAATAAAGTAAGCACAAAGTAAAATCATGACACCATTTAGTGGGGGGTGGGTTGGCTGCATCACGTGGCACGTGGGATGTTAGTTCCCTGACAAGGAATCAGTCCATGCCCCCTGAAGTGGAAACTTGGAGTCTTAACCACTGGACACCCAGGGAAGTCCCTAAATGACCTCATTTTTGAACTGATATCAGTAAAGATTAAAAAAATAAAAAAACTGTTACACTCTTGGTGAGGGTGTAAAGTAACAGGCGCTCTCACATATTGGGGGAGAGGGCAGTTTGGAAGTTTTCTTAAAATTACAAATGTGTGAAACCTTTGACCCAGAAACACCACTTCTAGGAATTTATTCTACAGATACATTAATAAATAAATTATAATATATTATTAGCAGCATTGTTTGTAATTGCAAAAGATTGGGGGGAAAAGTCTGAAAATAGATTGGTTAAACAAATTCTAATTTATCCATTCAATGGAAATTTATGCAGCATAAAAATGGATGAGAAAACACTTGCTATCTGATATAGAATAATAAGATAAAATAACAAATGGAAGCAGGGAGGCAAACAGTGGAAAAGAAAATATATGCAAATACTTTTGTATAAGCACAAAAGATGTTTGGGAAGATATGCAAGAAATGTATTAAGTTGGGTGCCAACGACAAGAAAACCTGGGTGGCACAGGGCAGGGTAAGAAGAAGACTTTTCGTTGTGTTTCATGGTATATCCTCTTGCAAACTTTGAATTTTGAACTATGTGAAATTTTTACCTCCAAAGAGGGCACATCTTCAAGCTCATTTCGTGGCGAGGGTTAAAGGCAATAAATGATCTCTATAAACTCCACCGCATATAGTAGGTGGTTCCTGAAGAAAGAGTCAGTCTTGCTGTCTGGGATGGGACCTGTGTCTTGTCATTGTGGCCGGTCTCAACACCACTGGTGCACTTCTCCCAGGAAGAGTCCTTCAGGCATTCAAGGAAGCCTCTGACTGGCCGTCCCCATGCATTTTTAAAAAGGAAGCCTCTGATTCATGCTGGAAGTCCCCATGACATGCCTTTCAAGATGATCTTTAAGGCTCGGAGGAAAAAAAAGCAAAAACAGAATAGATTAACCTAGACTCTGAGAGGCACTGCAGATCGTGCAGGCGGAATCTGTGGCGTGCACACAAGGATTTGTTTACTGGGCTAGTGATGACAGCGCTGCCCCATTATTTTCAGGTGGAAGCAATTCTAAAGCTTAGCTGGGTGTTCTGAGCATCCAGTTGTCAGAAGCATACTCTTTGGTGAGGCATTCCCTTTATGCAGGCATTTTACACGACTGGTGGGGAGACAAGCAAGCCCGACCATATTCCAGACTAGGGTTCCTGCAGACTGACCTAGGCCTGTGAACTCTGTATAACTAGTCCCAGATGAGTTAAGTACCAGAAATGGAAAGTGAGAGCCTAGAGTAGTATATCTGCTGAATCCAAGACTTTAAAATTAAGCTTGCATTTGACATTTCACTTTCTATTTCATTTTGACTTTTTCCAGTAATTCTTTTTTGTTTTTTAATTTTACTTTACAAAAATGTCAGCCCAAAATAGATTGGAAATTAAAAAATCCAAAGCACTGGTCCTACACCAGTGCTAGTCTGAGATGCACTGTTCTGGTCTACATTTTCTTCCAGCAAGAATGACTATGAAGTTCCAGTAGAAACTGTGGTGACCTACATGGCAGCCACTGACCACCAAACATAGCTATTGAATGTGGCTTGTCTAAATCATGAGGTGCTGTCAGGGTAAAACACAGACTGGATTTCAAGTCCTGGTGCAAAAAAAAAATCAATGTTTTAATAGTGATTAAGTGTTGAAATGACTGTTTTATGATATGGGCTAACCAAAATATATTACTAAGATTAACTGAATAGTTTTCTTTTTACATTTGAATGTGGCTTCTAGAAAATTTAAATTACATGTGTCACATATCTGTGGCTCACATTACACTTTTCCTGCATAGAGCTGAGTGCTGCTGTAGACTTTTCCTGTTCCCTCTGAACCAGTTTTGTGGTGTCCAGTCTTTCCACTACAAATTCAGCTCAAATATCACCTCTTCAGTTAAATCTCATGAACCATGATTATAAATAAAGCTGCTTTTTATGTGAATCTTTATAGATTCACACAAGAATTTCTGTGAATAATATTGACTGATCTTAAAACATTGAATCAAACCTGTATTCCAAGGACAAACCCCACATTAGTCATACTGTCTTCTTTTTTTCTCGAGTGATTTTACATCTCTGTTCATAAAAGATGTCGGTCTGTAGTTTTCTTTACTTGTAATAACTTTGGTTTCAGTATCAGATTAATGCTGATTTTACAAAATGAATGGGGAGTGTTCTGTTTTCTGGAATAGGATGCATAGAAGTGGTATTATTTCTTAAATGTTTGAAAGAATTCACCAGCTAAGCCATTTGGACCTGGAATTTTCTTTGTCCTCTGGTTTTCAACAGTTTGGAAAGGAAATTTCTTGGGGGCTGTGTGTGTTTTGGTTTTATCCTGCTTGTTATTCTCTGAGCTTCTTGATCTGTATTTGTGTCTATCATTAATCTTACAAAATTCTCAACCAAGTATTTCTTCTGCCCTAGTCTTTCTCTTCTTCTTCTTGGGTTCCAATTACACATAGTTACACTATTTGTTATGGTCCCATAGCTCTTAAGTTAGACATGACTGAAGGGACTTAGCATGCATGCATGCATGCATGCATTGGAGAAGGAAATGGCAACCCACTCCAGTATTCTTGCCTGATGAATCCCAGGGACAGAGGAGCCTGGTGGGCTGCCGTCTATGGGGTCGCACAGAGTCGGACACGACTAAAGCGACTTAGCAGCAGCAGCAGCAGCATAGCTCTTGAATACTTTTATTTTCTACTTTTTTGCTTTAGTTTGAATAACTTTTCTTTTTTATTGAAGTATAGTTGATTTACAATATTATATTAGTTTCAGGTGTATGGCATAGTGACTTAGAATTTTTTGCAGATTGTACTCCATTATAGGCATTACAAGATAATGGCTATAGTTTGGATACTTTCTATCAATCTACTTTCAAGTTCACTAATTCTTTCCCTAGCTGTGTAAGTCTACTGATGAAACCAGAGTTTCTTCTTCACCTTGGTTACGGTTTTTTTACCTTTAGTACTTTCACTTTATTCTTTTTTTTTTATTGTGTCCATCTCTGTTGAAACTGTCTATCTGATCTTGCATGGTGCTAACCTTTTCCTATGAACCATTAACATATTTATCAATTGTGGTTATTTTAAATTATTAGTCTGATTTCAACACCTGTGCCATATGTAAATCTTGTCTGTCGTTTGCTTTTTTTACTCTCAGTGTGCTGTTTTTCTCACTTTTTCATAGGTCTTATAGTTTTTGCTAGTGTTAGTCAGTAGTGACTCAGTTATTTTTATGCCTAGAGTCCTTTAGTATGGGGTTTTAAGTCAATAAGATTGAGCTGGTTTCAGGGTTCATTATGCACCAGTCTTCAAATTCTTCTATAAATACTTGCTTTCTGGAGTAGGGCTCAGAGGATTTCTCTCACTATG
Organism: Okapia johnstoni; assembly: GCA_024291935.2. NCBI lineage: Eukaryota > Metazoa > Chordata > Mammalia > Artiodactyla > Giraffidae > Okapia > Okapia johnstoni. The sequence goes on from CM044324.1 coordinate 26,852,088, forward strand.
TGTTCCTCCTTCAGCTTTAGTTTATCTGTTTGTGCTGTGCATGCATGCTAAGTCACTTCAGTCAGGTCTGACTCTGTGTGATTCTATGGACTGTAGCCCACCAGGCTCCTCTGTCTATGGGATTCTCCAGGCAAGAATACTGGAGTGGATTGCCATGTCCTTCTCCAGGTGGTCATCCCAACTCAGGGACTGAACCTGTCTCTTACATCTACCTGCATTGGCAGGAGGGCTCTTTACCACTAGTACCATCTGAGAAGCTCATTTGTGCTGTACCTCTTGATTCACACTCTCACAATTCTTGCAGCACTATTTCACTGTTACTTGTGACCTGACACAGTCATGTGGCAGAGGTCTGTTGTTCTGATTAGCATCAGTCTTAAGCTGGCACCACGGCCCTGAGTCTACAGATGCGGTCCTCAGTGCTTGTTCTGTCCCCACAGTTTTGGATCTGTTATGTATTGCTATCCTTTGTCAAGGGGACAGCTCTTTTCCTTTCGCTTTCTTCAGCTGCAATGGTGTTTCCTCAGTGCCCAAGGAGTGAGCGTTTGTTACACTTTCCTCTGCAGTTGAAGGTTTTTAAGGGGGAAAGGATCTGGGTAGGATTTCATACCTTTCCCATATTGGCTGCTTTCCCCCTTCTCTAGGCTGGCACAACGAGAGACCCTTTCTCAGAATTTTCATGTATTATTTCTGTAAACACCTAGTGAGGTCTGTGAAGAAAAGTATACACCTGGATGCAATTTCCCTTTGCGTCTGTAGTCTCCATAAGCTCCAAATTCTATCACAAATCCAACTTGGCTCCTACTAATTTTCTAACAAACCTAGCTAAATTCTTCCTATGATATTCATGTGTATCTTACCCAGATAAGCTCACATCTTGTCTCTCCCTGCATGTGCTCACTTCTCCTTAGATTAGGGGCTAGCTGGTAGCACTTCAACCTCTGTTCTCTAATGAGTTCAAGAAAGTTGTGAACTTGAACATTCCTCAAGTTTCTTATTGTTGTAATCATGAGAGTGATCATTCAGCTTGATAGGAAGCCAGTCATAGATTAAGCATATATTTAGCCTCAGTAACTACTGCTAAATAGATTCCACCAAATGGTCACAGTGTACCTCTTTACAGTCAAACCAACAAGATATGAGAATTTTAGCTGCTCCACCTCCCTGTAAACACGTGGTAATGTTGATCTTGTCTCTATAAATTTACCTACTTTAAATACCTCATATAAGTGGAATCATACAATATTTCATTTTTTATGTCTGGTTTATATCACTCAGCATAATGTTTTTAAAGGTTTATTCACGTTGTGTGTGTGTGTGCTGTGTTGCTTCAGTCATGTTCGACTCTTTGTGATCTCATGGACTGCAGCCCTCCAGGCTCCTGTGTCCATAGGATTCTCCAGGAAGGAATACTGGAGTGGGTTGCCATTTCCTTCTCTGAATCCATGTTGTAGCATGGACCAGAGTTTCCTTCCTTTTTAAAGCTGAAGAATATTTCATTGCTTTTATAAACCATATTTGACTTATTTAACTATTCAAGGACACCTGGATTGTTTCTACCTTTTTACTATTGTGAATAATGCTTCTATGAACATTGGCATACAAGTATCAGTTTCAGTCTCTGCTTTCAATTCTTTTGAGTATTTTCCAAGGAATGGTGCTGATCATATGGTATGGTATGACCACTCTATGTGTACTTTTTGAGGAACCACTAAATGTTTTCCACAGGGCTGCTCTTTTTTACATTCCCACCAACACTGTACCACAGTTTCAGTTTTCCCACATTTTTACCAATGTGGGTTATCTTCCAGTGTTTCAATACAATAGCCATCGTAACGAGGATTTGAAGTGGTACCTTACTGTGGTTTTGATTTGCATTTTCCTAATGACGTTTGAACATCTTTTTTTTGCACCCATTGGCCATGTGTATAGAAATGTGTATTCAAATATTTCACTTATTAACTGGGTTGCCTCTTCGTTGTTGTTGAGTTGTAGGGGTTTATATATTCTGCATATTCTTTATCAGATCTGTGGCTGGTAAATATTTTCTCATGTTTTGTGAGTTGCCTTTTCACTCTATTGATACTGCCCTATGATGCACAAAAGGCTTTTTAAAAAATTTTTATAAAGTCCAATTAGTCTATTGTTTCTCTTTTTTTGCCTATTCTTTTGGTGTCTTTTCCGAGATTAGCAAATCCAATGTTATGGAGCTTTTCTTCTGTTTTCTTACAAAGTTTTATAATTGCAGTCTTAAATTTAGGTTTTTATTCATTTTGAGTTAATTTTTATATATGGTAAGGGTTCAACCTCATTCTTTTGCATGTGATTATCCAGTTTTCCCATTTGCTGAAAAGATTGTCCCTTTACTGTTCATTAGCCTTGGCACTTTTGTCAAAAAAAAATTGATAATATA